>CM029675.1:26507824-27107824 GCA_017311315.1 Dendrocalamus latiflorus
TGCATTTGTGTTTGGTAGCATTCTTCCAGGTTAATTGACTTATTCCAAACGTTCCACTTAATAACTATGAAATATTATTTGTGCTTGGAGACAAGAGTTACGAAAAAAGAATTTTGAAGAATTCTTTTGAATTTTGTTATTTAGGGGGATGGACTTCTGCATACTGCTTGTGGAACGCCAAACTATGTTGCACCTGAGGTGAGTTTTTCTCCTTTCATTAGTTACTTGGTTTCTACGTTGTGTAAGTAATGTGCTTCAAAAGGTGTAAGCATTAGACTGTTCCCTCAGGTGCTTGCTGATAAAGGTTATGATGGTATGGCTGCTGATGTATGGTCCTGCGGCATAATCTTATTTGTCCTTATGGCCGGATATTTACCCTTTGATGACCCCAACCTAATGGTTCTGTACAAAATGGTAAGTTTGTGGAATAGCCGTACAAACCATGGTTCTTCTGTGAAATTCATTGGTGATATCCTTTTTGATGTTTTCTTTACAGATCTGCAGGGCAAATGTTTCTTGTCCACCATGGTTTTCTTCAGGTGCGAAGAAGTTCATTAAGCGCATTCTCGATCCTAATCCTCATACAGTAAGTGCCAAATAAGGATGTACCCTTTCTGTATGCTTTGGCCTTTTCAGTTAACCGTTATGATCTAGTCAGTGGACCGCTACCAGTACAGCAAATTCTTCTACATCTATATCTTCTTTTTCCATCACAGTTTGAGAAACCAAGGAGTTTTATTCTCTGCAGAGAATAACAATTGCAGAAATTTTGGAAGATAAATGGTTCAAAAAGGACTATAGACCACCACATTTTGAGCAGGGTGAAGATGTGAGCCTTGATGATGTCGATGCTGCCTTCAATGGTTCAGAGGTAATACAAGCCGAATGTTAATTTTTAATTTGCGATTGAATCGCAAAATTTCCCCAGAAATGTTATGTGTTTTAAACTTTAAAGGCTATTTAGGCACATTTTTATCTTTTATTTCATCCTCACATTATCCATTGGAGTTGTAGTAAGGTGAACTTTTTATTTCTTGTAGTCATTTGAAATATCACTTTGAGATGCACATGTTTATCTCAAAATTTCATATGGTTATTGTTACATGAGCTCAAAAGATCCGAATGGTGCAAATTTCAGTTAACCAATAAGTAATTGTTACATACTGGGCACTGCTTCATTTATTACCTTTTTTAGGAACATCTTGTGGCGGAGAACAAAGAGAAACCAGAATCCATGAATGCATTTGCTCTTATTTCAAGGTCACAGGGATTCAACCTTGGAAATTTGTTTGAGAAGGAGATGATGGTAAGTTGGTAGAACAATTAATTTACAGTTTCTCCATATTGTGAATGTGTTACAGATTAATTTTCATTTGATTGGAGGAATTTTTTTCAGAGGCAAATGGCAGGTTAATATAGTTTTGCTAGTTCAGAATTTCCTCATTGTCTGAATGTGTTACAGTCTTACCGATTAGCATGCATTGAAGTAAATAGTATATTCTAGTATTGTTCTGCTATTGGTTGCCCCCCTTACAGAAATCTAGCTGTCTAGTTAGGCAGAAAATTGTACTGTTAGTAAACCTTCTTCACTTCTTGATTCTTAAATAATCTAACCATTTCTAATATAGGGAATGGTAAAGCGGGAAACATCCTTCACATCTCAATGTACACCACAAGAGATCATGTCTAAAATAGAGGAAGCTTGTGGGCCTCTTGGTTTCAATGTGCGGAAACAAAATTATAAGGTACATGACATTTTGGATGGTAACTTATGGACTAACAGGTTCCTTCAGAATCTGCATTAGAATTTGAGCCATTCATGACTTACATGGATTTCTCTTTTCGGATTTCAGATGAAGTTGAAAGGCGACAAAACTGGAAGAAAAGGCCATTTATCTGTAGCAACGGAGGTACTGGCACTATCCTCAATATCGGGACATTAGAGTATCTTCTTATGGCTGTATAAGGCTGCAGTAACTTTCGCTTTCAGCTTTCATTTGAAGTGGTAACCATTGTATGTTCGTATTCTATTGTATGGACCTTTTTTTGCTGAGCTATGTGCCCAGGGGCAGAACCAAGTCCAAGCCCAAGCTTTGGGCTGGGCCAACTGCTCTTGAACTGACTCCTGTGCTAACTCTATTTTTTTTTGTAATTTTTCATGAATTTTATGTGAGCTTTGGTTGCCAGGCCTCGGGCTATAGCCTAGGTAGCTCGAGGCGTGACACTGTTTGTGCCTGATATTCACATGCAATCTCTGCAGGTTTTCGAGGTTGCTCCATCACTCCACATGGTTGAGCTTCGTAAAACTGGAGGGGACACGTTGGAGTTTCACAATGTATGATCTCAAATGTTATATTTCTCATCCTTATTGCCAAGCATTTTGAACGAGTCTGGTTCTTAGCATTTTTAAATAATTACCACTGTTTCTTCAAAATTGCATGCAGTTCTACAAGAGTTTCTCATCAGAATTAAAAGATGTAGTGTGGAAATCTGAAGCTGACACAAGTACAAAACAGACACGGTAAGGTTTGATGCTCTAATGCTCTTAATTGTAGTTCCCCCCTCTTCTTTTCCTGTCTTAACAAGTTTGCTCCATTTCTACAGATGATACCACAGGAACTGTCTTCTGGTGCCACATTGATAGACCATCTCTTCAGGTGATACCACAGAGGGTACTGTCTATTTTTCTGGCTCCACGTGGATAGTCCATGTCTTGTTGAAGAGAAGAGAGTGCCGTTTTTTTACTGAGCGCAATTGTACAAATGTATCAAAAGGCCCTCCCGTAGACGGCTACTTGTACAGCAATGGGATGTCGAATAGGCATCCTAAATGCTTTTGTTGCCACCAGGGTTGTGTGCCTTTCTAGTGTTGGAAGTGCTTAAGAGCAAGTTTAATAGTACAGATAGCTGCTACTTCCAATACATTTCCATGTCATCAAAAGATAATGATGCAGTTAACTCATACAATAAGCTGGCTATAAGTTATTTCCACAAGAGCTCTCAATCATTTAATACATACATGGGTATTGATAATTTAATACATGCATGGGTATAACAATTAGTTTTATGGGTACATGTATGGATAATGCATCTTTTCCTGTGCTATAGCCTGACTCTTGCATGGGAGTCGGTTTGGCTCTCTCTCTCCTTTTCTCTCCCCTTCACATAGGACTATGCTGATATGGATTTCCTTGTAGCTAGCATAGTCAGCCTTATTAAACTTGCTCGCAATAATACGTACTAAAACTAGCCGTGCGATCTTCCTTTTTTTTAAAAACAATGGGATGCATTTGTAAGCAAATCTTGTCTAGGGTACACATGGAATGGAACGACTGCGTTGCACAGGAGTGTTGGAATTGTTGCTGACGCCGGTGCTGAAGACCACGCGCAACGGCGGCCACCCCGCGCCGTACCCGCCTCAAATCTCTTCTTGTGGGAAATGGGCCATCTCAATCTCGGCCGAACACAAGTGACAAACCCTGTATGCTGCGGCGCGCGGCAAATACCCCGGAGCGCCGCGCGGGCAGACCACGGGCTACTTAGATCTTACTTTAAACAGTTTTTAGCTTTTAAAAGCTGATTTTTGTATAAAATATTTTTTTAAATCGTTTTTATAAACTATTTATAGGAGTTATTATGGCATCGACTTCGATCACGGATCTTCAACTTCGACCAGCGCTCATGGTCGTAAGTCGAAAGACATCGACCACATCTCGTGGTCGTAAGTCGGAACACAGCGACCAGCGCTCGTGGTCGTAAATTAGAATTCGTCAATCACACCTCGTAGTCAAAAGCATGTTACATCCATGGAGAGTACGAGACCTTGTGGGTCTTGTTGTCGAGGGTGGGGAGCTCGATCTGGGGGGTGACCTGGGGTAGGCGACGTGATATCCAACTGGAGGGCGAATTCGTAGCGGCGGAGGTTGTGGACGAACCAGCAGGTGCCCTCCAAGTTGGCGCTATGACTACGACCATGACTGCTACGACCACATCCACGAGCGCTACGACTACGACCATGACCGCAACTTCGAGCACTGCCCCCTTCAACCACTGTCCCCTTCGATCACGACCCTTCGACGTCGATCACTTCCCTCTTCGACCACTGCCCCCCTTCGACCATGGCTCTTCGACGTCGACCACTTTCCCCTTCAACCACTGTCCCTTTTGACCATGACCCTTCGACGTCGACCACTTCCCCCTTTGACCATCGTCCCCTTCGACCATTGTCCCTTTCGACCACAACCCTTCGACATCGACCACTATCCCCTTCGACCACGGCCATTCAACGTCGACCACTACCCCTTTGACCACGGCCCTTCAACGTCGACCACAGCATCGACTTCGATCACTGTCCCCTTTGATGACCACGACCCTTCGATATCGACCACTTCCCCTTCGACCACGGCCCCCTTCAACTACGGATCTTCGACTTCAACCACGGATCTTCGACTTCGACCACAGATCTTTGACTTCGACCACTGCCCCCTTCGACCACGGCCCTTCATGTCGACCACTGTCCCCTTCGACCACGGCCCTTCAATGTCGACCACGACCCTTCGATGTTGACCACGGCTTCGACTTCGACCACTGTCCCCTTCGATGATCACGACCCTTCGACATCGACCACTTCCCCCTTCGACCGCCACCCCCTTTGACCACAACATCGACTTCAACCACGGATCTTTGACTTTGGTCACGGCCCCTCAACCACAGCCCCCTTCGACCATAGCCTCGATGTCGACCACAACCCCCTTCGATCACGGCTCTTCGACTTTGACTGCCGACCGACTTCGTCCACAGCCCTTTGACTTCGACCACTGCCCCCTTTGACCATGGCTTGGACTTCGACCATGACCCTTCGACTTCGACCATGACCCTTTGACTTCGACCATGGCCTTTCGACTTCGACCACGGACTGACTTCGTCCACGGCCTTTCAAGAATGTAACCTGTTCTTGCAGAGAGAGAGAGAGAGAGAGAGAGAGAGAGATCCCTTCCCCTTGGAGTTGCAAAGTTCAGGTGGAAGGAGGAGGCGCTGTAACCAGTGGCGAAGTCAAGAATGAAATTGAGGATAGGCTGAACTATTTATAGGTCTAAACTAAGTTGAGATAAAATTAGTCTTTTACTCTTATAAAATTTCAAATTTATATAGAAATTATAAATTGGATGGATACAAACAATGAAAAATAGAGAAATAGAAAGTAGCTATCTCGATAATAGAAAGCGCAATAAGTGCGGAGTAGCGATAAGTCATCTATGTATAAAACATATCAAAATTGGTGATATAATAGAAAATTATCAATGACAATGAAAATTTAAATCATATGAAACATACCAGAATTAAGCTAATTTGAATCACGAGACAATAGAAACAAAAGGCGGCATCCTTTTCCACACTCTATCCATGTTCTTATCATCTTCATGGCTTGTTTATTGATGCAAGCAGGGAGCAAGGATTAATCAATTGACATGAACGACTTGAACCTCTTCATGCAGTAGGCAATGAACACGCTACACTAGCACTCCTCGGTCGCCACCGTCGCCGACGACGATGGTGCTTCCTTCCCCTTCCTACAAGCGCTCCGCGGCACCTCCCAAACCACCGCGGCCGCCAGCGTCTGGGACCTCACGATGCAGGTTGACCACCGGGCCAGCAGCTGGAGCTCCGACGACGACCCCAGTGCCACCATGGACCACGACACGGCCGCCGGGTGGTCTCCCCACACCGCCCTCTCCAGGACCGGCAGCAGTGGCGGCGACAGGCCGATGAGCTGGAACTTCAGCGCCTCGTCGGCACAGCCAACTGATGAGAGCGGCGGTGGTGGTGGGGGCGTTGCGTTGACGGCCAGGAAGAGAGGGGGAGCGTAGCGCCCGCTGCAGCGGGGGGCTCAGCCGCGGCGATGCCTTCAAGGCACGTGTAGGACCACATCATCGCGGAGCGGCGGCGGAGGAAGAAGATCAACTAGAGGTTCATCGAGCTCTCCACTGTCATCCCCAGGCTCAAGAAGGTTCATATATATTTCACTTTCTTTCTTCTTTCTTTCTTTAATTGACTATCTCTTATTTAATTTGATGATTTTTACTACTCCTCCTTCTCCTCCTCTTCTTCTTCTTTAATTTTATGATTTACATATATTATTTAACTTTCTTTCTTTGTTTAATTGATTGATTAGCTCTTCTTTAATTTTATAATTTTCACTTCTTCTCCTCCTCCTCGTCGTCATCTTCTTTAATTTTATGCTTGTTGTTAACCTTCTCATCAAGGAGAACTAGCTTCTCTTTAGGTTTGTTAATCTCTCTTTATCTCTCTCTCTCTCTCTCCATTTTTATTATATACAAAGTTGCCACTAGGAAGGTGAAGCTCAAACCTTACTAAGCTCTCCTGGTGGATACGCCCCTGGCTGTAACGAACAGGCAATGGAAGTCTCCTGAACTCTCATCGCTTCGTTACAAAGGGAACGGTTGGGTGTGAATAAACGCAAGGTGGTGCCGTTATAAAAGGAACGGCAGATGATATGCTTCCGATTTGGACATGTTACGGATTTCGATAATAATTTTTGGTGTGGATTTTGACTTTTAGTTGAGAAGCCATCTCGATTAAAAATGACCTCTAACTTCTCCGGTAAAGAAGCAAAGAACAAAAAAAAAACTGTTTTACACAGGGACGTAGTCCGTGACTCCGTGCCCCGGCCGCGTGGGGGCTGGAGCAGGTGCCCACCCAGCCGCGTGCCATGCGCCAGCGCCGCCTCCACTTCATTCCAGCCCATGCGCACGGCACAGCAACGAGGCGAGTACTGATTCATGGCAGATGCCAGTCGTAGATTTGTTCGGTTTTGGTGGGTGAGATGCCTCCTTCGTAAGCACATGCTTGGACCAGCTGATTGATGGTGCTGAGTCGACACGATGTCGCTGGCACAAGCTTGCAACTAAATTTCTATATCAGCTTTGTCAATTCGGAAGTACAGTGCCGATTAAGAGAGCATCAGTGCATCACTAGGCTGGGATTAGCTCGACACATCCTGAACTCAACGGCGGCAGTGATGCGGCACTATCACTTTGTTTGCAAATAAAGGTTTGAAGCAATGTATGTATGTATCATCGGTATGTTCTAAGATCATTGGCGGAAAAGTTCCAAGATAGCCATCAGAGCGCACGGGTAGCCCCTACGTGTAGCGCCGCTGGCAACGTCGGCCTTTGCTGTTCGAAAAAGAGCGTGCGCTTGCAGCTTTCTTGTGTTACATCAAATCCGACGCTCCGTGGATGGATGCATTTGCATCATCGCAACAATGGCTTGAGTGCAACCATAGCAATCCAAAAGGCAGATGCCCGGTAGCTGCAAGATTTACAGCAGAAACAGTGGCTGCTTCGTAGCAATTCGTCAGTGGTGGTCGCCAGTCAGTACAATCATCTGACATTGATTCTCGGCGAAGAAAAGAGGAATTCTAATTGATCAACCTCTAGTCCTCTGCAGTTGGATGGTAGCCTGGTAGGGCAATGAGGCAGTGGTGTGTCCAAGAATTTTTTGTACTGCTACAGAGCTCGTTTTCCTGCGCTAACCCAAGTTATCTGCAGATGTGTGTCTCAGTTAGATATGCCGATTTCACGCACGTCCACGTTCTGTTCTTACCTATCTAGTTGATTCCATTTCTTCCATCGTCACCGACCACCGCACACGTCGGTCCATTTCTGCTCTGTGCTATCGCGAGGTGATGACCAGATGCCGAACGCGACCTCACAAAATCGCCAGTTCGTATCATCTCTGCATCATCCATTGATACTTCGTTATGGATGTGGAGGCTGAGGGCTCCATTTCTGAAGCCAAAAATAAAAAAAAACGTCGCCTTTGGCTAAACAGGTAAGTTGCTTTAGTTTCGGTCCTCGAAAGTTGAAAGAGCTGCGTGTGCCGGACGGCTGGCTGTCGTCAGGGGCGTCGAGATGTCGGGATCATCCGACTCATCGGCACCGAAAAAATTGACGAGGAATGTACTCATGTTTGGTTAGGGGAGAGAGGCTGCCAAACGCAAACGCAAATGCGACATCGCAGCCGCGGCTGCTATTCTGCTACAAGTTTTGTCAGGTTGGAAATTAAAAGTCTTATCAACCTTTTGGAGCCCTGATGATCGTGCCGTCTTTTGTTGCTTCCTCATGTGACATTCCGGCCCATATTCCGGCCCACGTTGATCTATGTGTGTGTGTGCACGTAAATATCTGGGTTAGTCCCACCTTACTGGCTTATCTTGAGAAGCACTTACATATAATCCTAGGAGTTCCAATGGTAGCACCTCCGATTAACCATTTTGCGTAAAGCGAGGACGAAAGTGCAAGCGGGTTGCTACGTGTGCGTGGTCTATCCAGAATGTGGTTAGGTCTGAGCCGGTTTGGACCCTAAAGCGTTACAAATGGTATCAGAGCCGACTCTCGCGGTTACATGGGCGAGTGCGGGTCAGGGGCGCGGGCATATGGCGCACGGCGTGTGTGGGCCTGAACTGGACACACGGCATGATATATATGCTGGCACTAAACACACAGACATGTGTCAAGAGGGGAGATTCTTATCATTTGCCCCTGTGTGGGTATGTTGGTCCGACGAGGACGTCGGGTCCTTTGAGGGGGGTGTATGTGACACCCCGGCCCATGTTGGCCCATGTGTGTGCACATGAATTTTTGGGTTAGTCCCACCTTGCTAGTTTATCTTGAGAAGCACTTACATATAAGTCTAAGAGTTCCAATGGTAGCACATCCGGTTAACCGTTTTGCGCAAAGCGAGGACAAAAGTGCAAGTAGGTTGCTACGTGTGCGTGACCTATCCAAAATGTGGTTATTTAGATTTGAACCGGTTTGGACCCTAGAGCGTTACACCTCATTATCAAGTTCAGGGTGCAAGAAGCCTACTTTTATGCTGTTATCTATGTTTGTGGTGTGTTTTGTTTAACGAGAATGCATACGCATGAACTAATTGGTCTCTCGTGATCAAACTTTTGGCTAAGCCTTTTCAATCGTCGATTCGCGTAGTTCTAAAACTAGTGTGCAGTGAAGTGCTAGCCGACTAGTAATCCACGATTAATAACGATTCAGTTTAGTGGCAATACACTAGAAAAAGGCGCGAGTTCTCACTAAATTTTCTCAAATTTTCTATGGCTGTTTCCTTCTCTTGGAAAGCACAGGCCCTTTTGCTTATGGGTGCCGAGCTGCTTTATTCTTCTTCAATGCCATCATGGCGGAATAGTTTTAAGGTAGCTTGCGTACTTGCGTACCCGGGACAGGAGAGGGGAGAGGCGTGTCCAACATGATTACCTCATGGTACCAACGTCTGACGGTATCTTTCAGCGCCCCTCGGTTGCGTCGGCGTGCATGCTCTTCTTGCTGCATGCTCATTATCATTCCTTTCTCCATTTTGTCTTCGTTTACCTACCTACATTCTAATTTTTCATGCCAAAATCAAGCAGATTGTTGAAAGTGTAATGCGGCCACCTCGGTGAGATGACCATCATTTTGATTCCCACTGTAACGACTCATTTTTAGGGATAGGTTGTCACTCCACCTGTAATAATTTAGGAGTTCAATTGCAGATAAAAATAATACCATGCTTGCTCACGATCATTCAAAAACGATTAGCTTGATTTAAAATATGACCTAACAGTCAATTTTAGCAACTTTATGGGTGTCCAAGTCCAAAATTTAACATATATTTAGAAGAATCGAAGAAATCCCCACAGGAATACATGGATACGATCGTAACCCTGACACAAACGCTGAAGCATCATTTCTTCTTTTCGTATCTGTTCTGATGAAAATTAAGCAAGATTAAATACACTAGATACTCAGCAAGCCACATAAAAAAACTATTTAACTAATTGCTAGTATTTCAAGAGAAAGGATATGTTGGTTTTATTATTATATTTATGGATACAATTTTGTTTGTAAACAATTTTCTAAAGGGCAATAGATTAACTTCTTAAAGGAAAAGAGGTTCAATCAACTCAATTACTAATTTGAAATTTCACCAAAGCTACTTATGCCATATTGGAATCACCCATCAAATATAGTTTCATTTACCAGAAGCACAGTGTATCCAAATATTGATAATTTTGATTTTGCAGAGTTGCCCAGTTTTACCCATAAGATTTCTCAAACTCTCAATGTCATATAAGAGACACGCAACAGTTAGCATATGACTGAGTTGAGACAACAAGATCTTTCACCGCTTTCCTCTTTGTATAGCCTCTACCCGGTAGGGACTAGACCCATACATTGTCAGCATTCCACTAGCCAACATGGAAAGTATGCAATCTGACTTGGTGTGATCCTACCGTTGGTAAGTATAGTTTTACAGTTTTCATACCACCCTCTTTTGCTCGTGGTCTATTCCACATCTGGAATCCCAACCCTTGTAGATATTCAATTGATTTGAGCAGTTACTAGACTAGATTTGATAAGTCAAAACTTGTGATTGAGCGATCACTATATCCTTTACTCAGCATAATATTCTAATCCTTATTTTTCACCATTGAGGCATCCGACCACAAACCAATAACCCAGTGCACCATGACATTGCTACCAATATAACCATAGCTTCCTCCTTAGAGTAAAGTCGTGGACTCCAACAATCTCATGGTTTTCCACGAATCAGCCTTGACCCTAGTATAGTTTTGTAATTCTATCCGCAAAACACCGAATCTCTTAGTAGTGTAAAACATTTGAATTCCTAAACTATCATGATATATTTTATAGTAATTTATTATTACTGAGGCTTGTCAAGATGAATATGACCATTAAATAAACAGAGCTTTTCCAATGGTAGAACATAGCTAAATTTTCATGTCATTCTAAACAATTACTTTAAATAAACAACAGTGCATAAATATAGAATAATGAAAGTATTGATAATTAAATAATCAAAGGATGTAGATTTAACATGATAAAAACATGTGACTTGCCTCCTTATCTAGAGTCTGATTATTCCTCTGTAGACTTCAGGTTCACACCGTCTACGTTAATTATTCTTGTAGTTTTCCGTTAGTGAACTAGTCGAATCCGGATACTAGCATGAAAGAACGAATACAAATAAGTTTCTACGTTACAGAATGCAAGCTACAAATAAAATATAATAAAATAACCAAAAAGACATAAAGAAAATAGGCTTGGGCGGATAGGGTTTAAGCGGTGCTTGTTTGACTAAACGAAGTTGAAAATATGTTAGATGGGTTCAAGATGGTCGAAACAAATATATTTGTGTTAAACAGGTTTCTATGAATAATAACAAGTTTGAACAGGGTTCATAATAGTATTTGAGCTGGCTAGAGTTTTATCGAAGTTTATTTAGGCTAAACGGAGTTGAGAATGTGTTTCATGGGGGTCAAAATGGGTACAAATATGCATATTGGTTTTGTGAACAGTAGTAGGATCAAACAGTAACGTGTTCAATATGGTACAGTAACGGATCTGACATAGTATTGGGTTCGACTTTGGACTCGAGCAGTGTTGGGTTTGGGCTCTTGCATCTAATCAACCTCATTTGGCCTTCAGGCCGGTTGGTACAGCCTAGCCACACACGCATGTGCGCGCAAGTGGCCTAGCTAGCCCACGTTCCCCCCTTGGCTCGACCTGGTTTTCACACGCGTGGTCCACGCCCATTTAGTCCATCTTCTTCCTCAAGCACTCCTTGCATTGAAACAGAGCAAGGCAGCTAGGTGCGATGCGTGCTCCGACAAGGTTCTTTGATGGGGATTGGGCACTTGGATGGACTCATGGGGCTATGGGGATTCCATTTTTATGGTTCATGGTTACTGAGGTTTACCAGAAATGGTCGACAGTGAGAAGAGCTTTGCCGGAGCTCCCCTACGGCACGACGGCATTTCGACCAAGTTCCGACAAGGGTCAAGGTTGGCTAAGAACCTATGAGAGATGAGAAATCTAATGGTGGTTGTTGTGCGGATGGCCCCCACCTGCATCCATTCGGCCTATTGGGCCAAGAAACCCAATAAGACTTGTAAAAGATATGTATACCTTTGGAATAGTACCATGTTGTAGGGGTAATAAAGTCTTATGGCCATGTATATATATTTCCTTAGATTAACAAGGGAGAGAGATATAGCTCATTTCTCATACTCACTCTACTAGTCTCCTCTTCTACTGTTTGACCTATAGCCACAACAGTTGGCGCCGTCCGTGGGGACCGACGAACAAGCTACGAGCTTGAGAAAAGCAATGGCGCCGATGAAGTGCATATATTCAGATCTATTATGAGAAATGTTGATTGTATGCATGGAAGTGATGTCCTCATCATTCATACTCACTGTACTAGTCCTCTCTTCTACTGTTTGGTCTGTAGCCACAACAGTGGTGTTGTCTTTGGCCATCTTGTCTTGTGGCGAGCTATCCATGGTGAGGTGCTTTGGTCCGATGGTGGCGCTCGTCGCTGGTGGCTTAGGGACTCGGATAGGCTAGGGCGAGGCCGAGGTTAGGTTCGAGGTGCTTGGGTTGCCAGAGACAAGGTTAATTGGAACTTAGTGGAGGCTCGCGTGAGATTGTGTGTTAGGGCTCACCAGCATTTTCATGGTAGCGTTAGTGTTGTGGTGGTCGGAGCGGAGGGAGAGAGGTGGAGGCGTGCAATTGGGCAGATGTGAGGTATATTGGCGAAACTGGCAGTGGAAGCATTGTCTTGGCAGGTATGGCGGTGGTGCGTGGCTAAACGTGGCGGAGCTCACTAGAGACTTTGATAGAGGTCGACAGCTTTGATGGTAAGGTTAGCAAGTAGCAGTGGCACCTTGGTCTCAATGCTTCTGGAATGGCAAGTTGCGGCGATCAATTTGTGCGGCCAGGTATGTAGGCCATGAGAGCTCGCTCGGTGGCGGTGACAAAGCGAAGTACTGGTGATTGTGGCGTGTGTCCGTGGTGATGTGATGGCTTTGATGGCGGTGGCAAAGCATGGTATAGGCGTTGATGGGCTTGTCCATGCATGGTGGGTGTGAACGACGGCGGCGGTGAATAGGAACGGGCTGAGTGGTGCTCAAGAATAGGGGTTGAAGCGATTTCTAGGAGGGCGCCAAGGGCTGGGGAAGGCAGATGACCAAAAGGGAAAGCAGCTTTTGGCTAAGAAATTCCAAATCATGCAGGAGATTCAAATTCAATTGCAAATCAAGAAAGTTCAAAATTTGCAAAATTTTCGATTTGCTTCACCCACCAACAAGAATTGTACGGCATAGGAGATCTTTCCAACAGCTGCTAATTTTCATGCCTGGCACTCCCGTTTTTTCTTTTGAAATAAATATGCACGGTCCATAATTATAAAATAACAGCAATCTATATACAACCAGGAATACACATGCATCTATGTACAATTGCAGGAGAAAATGCCAAAAAAATTATTATTGTGGTTCTAATGCTTCTAACTAGAAAGCAAGGTTTGAACAGCCCCCACATGCATGATCACTCATCATGCACCGCATATGCCCCTTGTCTCTCCCTCAAGACCAGTCACACTTTCTCTCTCTACTAGTTCTCTTTGCTTGAAATAAAAAGATGATGTGATAGTAGTACAATGTACTAGGGTAGGCAATACGTAGCATCACAAATTTCTTAATTTTTTAAATTTTAGATCATCAGTACAACAAGAACATACTCACATACATACACACAATACCATACACCTACACACCCATGTGGACGCGTCTAATGCACACGCTTGAAATGAGCGAGACAAGATTATCATGAAGTGCGGCCACGCACTTTGACCATTGAAAACGCCTACATGTGTGTATACTCAGAGGGCACTGCTCATATAAACAGTTCCCCCAAAAATGCACACCACGGGCTTGAAGCCGGGCGGGCAAGCTGCCCACTAGCAGCTTTGCCAACCGAGCAAGCGCTCGATCCCAATTACGAATAGTGGTGAAGCTAGAAAATTTATATTAGATGTGTACCATTGATGTTTAAAGATAAAGTAAAAGGACAACTATTAAGTGATTATTGGCTAGTCCAATGTTAGCGTCGAGTAAACCATACATAATCAGTCAATATTGATGCAGACTATTTATGTCGCATATTCCTTTAGAATTTTGTTAGTAAAATGTCTCATATGTGGTACTTAATATTAATTTTGAATTATTGTGCTTATCACACAACATCATAAGCAAATAGAGAATCAGACACTTGATTCTTGATTTAAAACCAAATCAGACACTTGATTTTTGACTTAAAACTAAAGAAGTTCCTAGAAACTAAATAGAATAAAGTACTTTCGTATATTCATACAGTGTCACATAGGTAGAGAAAAAAGCTGCCAAAGTCTACAAGATCTGAATGGAGTATATAGGATATAATTTGCATTTAATTTATTAAAGTATTATCAAATTGTTAGATCGAATTCCCACTTTCTTCCAGGGATTGAACTCGTTCTGGATTGTTTCATATCGTTAGGAGCTATAATGTCGCCGTTCCTTTTATCTAGTTCTGCAATCATACTTGCATAGATGCTTATTGTTACATCATGCTAATTTACATAGAAGTTCAAATTCAAATGAAACATATAGCTACTAAATAATAAGGTACATGCATAATTTCCAAAAAAAGAAATAGAGGTGCCAAGGCATATTTGACACCCTAGCTAGCTCCGCCGTGATTACAAATGTACGTCTGTACGTACGACTTACTAGTTTCAACTCACAAACTTGTTCACCTCTTAAATATGAGATATACTATACACATGTACGATCGAGAGCACGTACGCCTACCTCATGCAACGCAAAGCACGTACGGTTTTAGCAAATGGTGCACGAGTTGGGGTTCTCCTCCATGCTCATGTTCCGCACGTAGTAGTACGGGGGCGGCACATACGGATAGGCCGCCGGTGGCGGCGGCCGGTACTGGTTCATGTAGTCCGTGTTGATCATGTACGGCGGTGGAAGATGAGGCAACGGCAGTGGCGCCACTGCGGCGGGCTTCTTCTTATCGCCGCCGTCGTCGCCTTCATTCTTCTTGGCCGCCGCCTCATCCTTCTTGCCGTCGCCCTCCTCCTTCTTGACGTCTCCTTCCTTCTTACCGTCACCTTCCTTCTTACCGTCACCTTCCTTCTTGCCATCTCCCTCCTCCTTCTTGCCGTCGCTACCTTCCTTCTTGTCGCCTCCCTCCTCCTTCTTGCCGTCTCCCTCCTTCTTACCGTCGCCTTCCTTCTTGCCGTCTCCCTCCTTCTTCCCCTCCTCCTTCTTCTCCTCTTTCTTCTCCGGCTCCTTTGCCGGGCCGACCGACTCTATGTACGCCGCCCACGACTTGCGCAGCTTGCTCACCACGCCCACCGGGTCCACCGTGCCGATCACCGTCATCTTGCGCGACGCCATGTCCATCGATATGGCATCGATGCCTAACAAAACAAAATAGCAAACAACAGAGTGTCGTTAATCCGTGGCCTTGTTTCCTAGCAGAGGACGACTGACGGATTAGTCATCGAGCAGTGTGGACGGATGCGCGCGAGGGTGACATGATCGACACGTACCGACAAGCACGGAGACGGCCTTCATGGCCTTCTGCTTGTCCTTGTTGTCATGCAAGTCCAGCTTCACCACAATTTTCTGCGGCAGAGAAACATGCGAACAGCAGCGCGCCACAGTTAGTCAGTGCCCAAGAACAGGGGAAGGCAGGCAATGTGTGACTGACATAAGCTACGTGCAAAAACCAACACCTGAACAAAGGGTAAAGTGCGGAGAAAAGAAAACGTTCTTGGATTCTAAAGCAAGATCCTCCAAGAGAACCTCAAGCAATCAACATGTCTACGTACGTGCACGAAGGAACGAAATGAGGATCAGAATCCAACTCACCTTCGACATGTCTCCGGCCGCGGCCGCCACAAACACTCACACAGAGAAGAAGAATGGGATGATCACGAAGAGCAAATGGATAGGGGAGAATAATAGCAAGGAGGAGCTGGTTAGTGAGTCAAAACGGCAAGCAGTGCGGTACAGCGACGGCGCCGGATCCGTACTCGGTAGGAAGGAGGAATGCCAGGAGAAGCCCAAGTTAAGTGAGCGTGTCACGCAACGACGACGAGGAGAAGAGGCAAAGGGCATCGATGAGCGGGAGGTGAAGGGCCCTAAATACTACTGGCGAGCGAGCAGCTAGCGTTGGTGCGAAGCGCAGTACGCAGTGGTCGTAGCTGGCCGCAGTGGATGGCGAGTCTCTACACCTCTCCTCTGCTCGGCCTCGTTCTTCTCTGCCTTTTGGTGCGCTGTGTGGCCGTGTGGGCGAGAAAAGGCGAGGCGAGAGGTCCTCGAATTTTTCAGCTACCGTCGGTGGCGAAGTCAGGAATAAAATTAAAAGTGAATTAAATTATTTTTAAGTCTAAACTAAGTTGATACAAAATTAATCTTTTACTCTTATAAAATTTTAAATTCATATAGAAATTATAAATTGGATGAAGACAAACAATAAAAAAGAGAAATAGAAAGTAGGTATCTCGATAATAAAAAAAGGCCATGAGTGCAAAGTAGCGATAAGTCACCTATGTATAAAACATATCAAAATTAGTGATATAATAGAAAATTATGAATGATAATGAAAATTTAGATCATATGAAATATACCATAATTAAGCTAATTTGAATCACGAGACAATAGAAACAAAAAGTGGCATATTTTTTCACACTCTATCCAATGTTCTTATCATTTTCACGGCAGGGGGCTCGGCAGCGGCGGTGCCTTCAGGGCACGTGCAAGACCACATTATTGCGGCGTGGCAGTGGATGGAGAAGATCAACCAGAGGTTCATCGAGCTCTCCACCGTCATCCTCGAACTCAAGGTTCATATATATATTTCACTTTCTTTCTTCTTCTTTTCTTTGATTGATTATCTCTTCTTTAATTTTATAATTTTCACTACTCCTCCTCCTTTTTAATTTTATGATTTACATATATTATTTCACTTTCTTTCTTTCTTTGATTGGTTGATTAGCTCTTCTTTAATTTTATGATTTTCAGTTCTTCTCCTCCTCCTCCTCCTCCTCATCGTCTTCTTTGATTTCATGCTTGTTGTTACCTTCCCATCAAGGAGATCTAGCTTTTCTTTGAATTGGTTAATCTCTCTCTATTTTTACTATATATAAAGTTGCCACCGAAGGAGATGAGGATCAAGCCTCACTAAGCTCCCCCGGTGGCTACGCCCCTAACTACCGCGTTGGATCAGCTTGTGCCATATTTGTCGACGGTGCCATGGTGGCTGAAAGCTACTGTGGTCGGATGGTATAATAGAAGTCATGTATCAGCGGTTGATTTTTTTGCGCTCAGCAAAAAGTTGGATTTATAACTTTATATCATATAAATTTAATTTTAAAATCAAGATCACATGGTAAGATCAAATAAAAAAAATTCGGATTCCTCCTGCCACTTTATGGCTTGCTCCGACCTGGCGCGGTGCCAAAAGGCCAAGCAGTCCACGTCCGTCCCACGCAGTCGTGCGCCCTAATCATGTCGCGCTCATCCCTTCTTCCACCGACCAGTCGTAGCCTGCCGCCCACTCATGACTCGGCTACTACCTCTGTCTGCTACTGTGGTTCTTCAGTCTCCTCCTGTGTTCTGCCCTTCAACTCTTTGGTGAATTTTTCAGAAACTGCTGGTCGATCTGTCAGGTGTGTGTAAGTCATGCCCCGTCCCGCTTTGAGCTCTTCTTTTCTTCGGACAGATCCACAATGCCGTTTGCATCTAGTACAGTACCATCCATGTGGCTGTTGGATGCTAGTGAAACGGACGTTTCTCGGAACTTGTAAGAAGAATCTGAAGGAGCCAATAGCTACGGTTTCTTCCTGGCTGATAGTTTTTAATTAAAAATAAACAAAAATAATTAAAAGAAATAGTTTTTAGAAGAAGATGATGAATGATGAGGAGAGTGAGGGAGCGATATGCGTGCAAAAGGAGTGGAGTGTGTGATGATGCCCGTAACCCTCTGTCTTATTTCCGAAACGAGATAGGAGCGATAAAAGTAGAGAAGTCATTTTGAAAAGCCTAATATTTATATTAGCTTCTAACTTCTCTAGATAAAAATAAAAAAACGAAAATTAATATGAACAGACCCGTCGGCTAGCTGAGCAAGATTTGAGAATCCGCCGGTGATTCAAGCTGTTCTGGATAGGGGTCCATTTCCCGGTTCCGGACAGTGCATGATCCTTGCCGGTTGGCTAGGAACCAGCCGTTATATGATGATTCAGCATAGTTATTAAGGTCGGGTTTTTTTTTGTTAAAGTTGGCTTATATTTATACTACCTACAGTAACTCACTTTTAAACGGTGAGTTTTTTGAAGGTAGGATCAATAGAAAAATTGTAGTAAAAAATATACTGAGTTCAGCTGTACCGGTCAAAATCGCATACGACTATTTTCCTCTGCGTACTGTCTCTCGCAAACAACCAGAATTCAAATATTTAAACCATAAGCTATTAGTCAAAAAAAAAACCCCATCCTAAATCAATAATTCCACTGTTTCTGTCGTTGTCATTTGTTCAGTGATCATGAGGTGCATGCCACCTCTCTTAAGAGCGATCATTAAGCTTGCTACCTGAAGCTAATATTATACCTCTCTTAATTTCATTGAGAGAGATCATTGAGCTTGCTAATATTATACCGGTGCCAATCGTCATCTTTCAACCGGTAACAATTGGACGTAAAATTAAAATCAGGTGACACCACATTGCTAATAACACAAACCGGTTTTAAATGAGACCAGGGGAGAGACTACCCCTGATTTTTATCTTCTAAGTTATGGTCTCAAATCCGGATTAAGTGGTGCTCGGTTGGACTGTAGCTTATAGTTTATTTCACTGTAACTGATGGTGACTTATTTGCCATAATTAATTTTACAAAATTTAAAAATAGAAAAAACGGGTTAGCCCAGCATGTGTAATGCAAAACGAATACAGGAAAAAACAGTAAAAAAGCCCAAAAAAATCCAGAAAAAATCAGAAAAAGATGAAATTTAGGAATAGTAAAAAATAAACTGGAAACCAGAAGCCAAAACTGAAACGAACGGAACCTAAATGGGACGTCCTCATTCTAGCCATTCCCCCAGGAGAGATTTCCCGCTAACAATGGGCTAAAGCCACCGGCCATCGAGAAGCCAAGTGTGGCCATGCAGATACCTGCACGAAACGGTTTCGAACGTGCTTTTCTTTGCACGATTAACCAGTATTTTATATCGACTTCATTTTCTTGTACCAGAGATTGCAAGACGTGGACTGGCCTAACTTGCAAGTTAACACGATCATGCCATCGCAAGTAGCAACACGCATTCGATAAGAATATCGAATCAAAATCATCTATAGGTCCAACTATTCGTAGTCCCGTCAATGGTGAAAGTTTACGCCCGTAATCTGAAGCTCCTTTCTTAGCTAAAGTTTTTTTTTTCCCTTTCTGGGTGCTAAAAAAAGATATTAGTGTAGGCAAGCTTTCAATATCACTTTTGCCCTGTGTTGGGTGTTTAGGAGGTGAACCGGGACTAGGTCCGAAAGGCTGATTTTCCGGTTTTCGACTGTTTCTACGACCCTGCTTGTTAACTTTATTCTAGGAAAAAAATACACACATTGTAAATAAATTGAGATAATATAGAAGAATTATTGAATTTCTCTATTCTCTTAATTGCAACCCTTTTTTTCTTGTTTTTCTTACAAAACTGTCTACAAGTCTCCTCAATATACAGGCTAATATCTCCTACAAGTATATTTATTTGGACTTCAAGTTGGGCACAACTTCAACTTGAGTTACACATGGAAACAGACTTTACTACGTCTTGAACTCGAAGTCAAAATTATTTCTAACAATCTCCACCTCAATCTTGACATGACATACTCTAGTTTTAGTCTCGATGCATTATGAAACTACCAACCACGCCTCCACATAAAGCGTTCTATATGCAAGCTACATGTAGGAACTCAACTCAACTCGCATGGGTCCATTCAGATGCAAAGATTCTAAAATATTGAGGCAGTTGGTCTTAACTACGATTTACTAAACTCATACTTGACATAGAACGGTGACACATCTCCTCAACGTTCTGATTCCTTTTTACCTTACTTGAGTTTGGACGGCGACACATCTTCTCGACGTCCCTAACTCAACTCATCATCAGAGCACTGTTGATTCATCATCACTGAGCGCTTTAGCAACAAACGCTTTCTTCATCCTCGGCTTGGGGCATTCTGAAGTAAAGTGCCCATAATCATTACAATTATAACACCTCACGTTTGCCTTATTAAACTTCCGATTCTGACGGCCTTGGCCACCACCCTTGGAAGTGTTCTTACCTTCACGCTTCGATGAATCGGATCTCCACTCGGCACGGGTCAATAAGAGCTGTCTATCGCCGTTGTTGCTATTGTTACGGATGCGTTCCTCATACGCCTTAAGACAACCAATGACCTACTCTATGGTCATTGTCTTTAGGTCTCCAAATTGCTCTATGACCAAAGCAATTAGGAGAAAATGTAAGGGAACAGCACGAAGGAATTTCTTCACTACGTACAACTCTTCCGCCTTCTCGCCAAGGGCTCGAATCTTTTTGACGATGATTGTCAACCGGACGGCGAAGTCATTGATTGACTCCGTTTCCTTCATATACAGCACCTCAAACTCGGTCTTGAGAGTTTGTACCTTTGCTTCTTCACAGGATCTACGCCAAGATGCATCGTCTTCAACACCTCCCATGCGGCTTTGGCCCTCTCCTTTTCGGCCAATAGGAAGAGTGTCTCCTCTAGGATACTCCGATAGATGGCCGCCAGTGCCATCTGATCTTTGCACACATCGACATTGCCGTTCTTGATTGTGTCCCACACTCTTTGAGCCTTCATGTACACCTTCATCTTGATTGCCCAGGCTACATAATTGCTCGTCGTGAGCATCGGATAATGCAGCGAGACAGCGGAACTCTCCTTCGCCATCATACTAGATGATGCCTCATCACCGGTGACACTACTTCCCAGAGAACGCGATATGATCTTGAGTATGGATCAAGAACTCGGGCTACTTTGAAGTGGCTCTTGGACCGAAGGAATGAAAAAAAACTGCGCTGTTTTTTTCCTTTTCCTCATGGTGATTTTTCCTGCTGTCTTGGATCCTCTCTCTATTGCTTCTTTGTTTGGACTCGCTCTCTATTGCCGTGATTGCCGCTTGGACAAAGCTCTCTGCATGGCTTTCTTTTATTGCTGCGTCGGAACGTGACTCCACCTCGGAGAACAAAACCGAAAGACTTCATCTTGAATTCAGTGGACAAAATTAGACTCAGCTTCTTTCTCATGCTTCCCTTGTCGCTACTTCGATATGCTGTCACTTGACCAAAGATAGAGAGGCAAAAAAGCTCTTGAAACCGAAGACCAATCAATATCTCTAGCTTACTTCTTACTCTCCTAACGCAAGAAAGAAACTCTCTGTCTTGTCTCTCTTCTCTCTTGGCTTGTTTCTATGTCCTACGCTTGGTGTTAGAAAAAAGAACCTTGTCTTTTGTCCTTGATGCAAGAAATTCTTTTCCTCTCCTACCAGGCTGCCACAAGAAATTAACTTAGATGTGACTGCTTTCCTCCTTTTCTTGCTGCTTGAAGCTCACTGTCCTTGGCTTTTCCTCTCTCCTACGCAAGGGATGTTCGTGCTCCTCTCACTCAGCGCTGGCTTTTACTACTCCAGCTGCAACTGCTCCTTGCGTGAATTTCTTGATGGACCGGGCATGGGGCACCGTGCACTGGGAGCGCCACGCGAGACCGAGCGTGAAACGGGAATCGTCGAGATGATTTTTTTTAGCGACTGCGGTTCTCGCCTAAGCTTTGATACCACTTGTTAACTTTATTCCAGGAGGAAAACGCACACATCGTAAATAAACTGAGAGAACACGGGGGAATTTCTGATTTCTCTATTCTCTGACTTGCTCCCCCTTTTCCTTTTTTTTCTTACAAAACTGGCTACAAACATCCTTAATATATAGGCTAATATCTCCTACTAGTATATGTATTCGGATTTCAAGTTGGACATAACTTCAACTTGAGTTACACATGGAGAAGAACTCTACTACGTCTTGGACTCGAAGTCAAGATTATTTCTAACACTACTCATGAGACATTATAACAAAAAATCATTTAGTTCCATTAGTTCATTCATTTAACTACATGGTGAATAATGATATTTCCAAACTGACTAATTCGCTGTGCCCACACAGTTGCACATCATGGTTTATTACGCTAGATAGAGTTCTACTTGTTCACAATTTAAATTTATTTAGAATTTATCTTAATGAGACATCTGGGGTTCTCTTTTATATTGTAAACTCTATAAATGTCAAAGACTATATATATGGATAACATCTGATGGCTATGGGTTAGTCTTAGTTACGACCCTACCGAATTGAGCTAAATTTTTTTCCTTTGAAAATTTTGTTTCTAGCATTGTTTCTTAGAAGTTGTAGACGAACTGCACGATTATTTTATTATACGAAGATGGCGTCCTTCCAACTATCAGAAATATCCACGCAAACTGTGCAACTAGATATTACAATACGATTGTCTTTGATACACAACTCTATTGTCTATAAATTAAAAATACAACTATATTTATCATACAACTCTAATGCTCATATATGATTAATCTACACCGTTGTGATGTAACCCACCAAAAGAAGTGGTACAGATACTTCTCTTTTTCTCTCAATTAATATGAGAATTTTTTCTTATGATTATTGTGGAATTTTCTTACTCTCAAAATGAATGAGACATCTTGAGTCTCACCAGTCATTTGTATTTATATAGATTTTCCTTTGTTTGTTGATCCGAGACATTTTTGTCTGATTTGTTCTTGTACGCCATCATCAAATATCCCGGGGCATGATCCATATGTTTACTCTAAGTGAAAGAGAAAATAATCTTATGTGTGCAAACTACAGTACTATCCAACTATATTTGATAAGTTTTTGATTAGTCGTCAATGAATATAACGTGTTCTTTTTGTCCTCTTGGCAGCTATCGAAAAGCTTTTCTTCAAAATTCTAACTCAGCATGGATCTGAAGTATACCTAACTTGTGGACCATGGATAGAGATGGCAATGGGTACCCGAAACCCGATACCCGGTGGGTTTTTACTCTATTAGGGCATGGGTCTGAACCAATTTCCTAACCCATGGGTCTCTTAATGGACAAAAGCCCAACCCATCGGGTTTGCCGGGTTCGGGTACGTTCCTATAGTACCCAAACCCGTAAACCCATGGGTAATATAAACCCGATCCATAGGAGTTATAAACCCAGGCTCCCAGCCTCCCAGGCAAACCAGCCCAGCCCATTAGCCATTTAGCCCCAAGCCCCCAAATCCAATGCGGCAATGCCCCATTACCCATACAACTAACCCTAGCAAGCACTCGCCACGGTCAATACTCACTCCTCCCCAGTCCCCATCCTGATTCAATAGCCACCGCAGCGGCGGCGCATCTGGCGCTCCGCGCTCGGTCTCCGGCAGTCTCCACGCTTGCCCTCCCGTCCCGTAGCTCCCGCCACTCTCGCCGCACACTCGTCCTCCCGCACGCCCTCGCCGTCGCCTTGCCTTCCAGTTCAGCCCGCCGCCCCCACGCCGCAGCCAACGCGCATCACAGTAGTAGGCCCTTGGCCATGGCGCTGCCCTCCGGCTCCAACGAAGATGGCCGGTGAACTTCTTCCTCCTCTCCATTAACTATTGTTGCAGCTTGCATTACTGACCCGACGGGCGACCCATGGGTACCCGTTAACCCAATGGGCATGGGTCTGGGCAAAAATCTGCACCCGTCACGGGCATGGGTTTTTTAGCGGGCACGTCCAACTTTCATGGGCACGGGTTTGGGATAGCAAAACCCAGCGGGTTTATGCCCGTTGTCATCTCTAACCATGGATGGTTTCTTTTTTACTGCAGCTGATAGCTTTTCGTTATAGCACGAACGTTTGTGTGAACGACTAAATGCTAATACGACCCATGAGTTACATCACTGTCAGGTGTCAACAGGTAGCAATAGCATTCCACCAGGAATTCGATTCTTTTTGGCATCATGATTTAACCTCTTTTACTATCGCTGGACTTTTAGCTCACCACGATTTAATCTCTTTTACTATCGCTGGACTTTTAGCTCAGGATTTACAAGGGTGACACAAGATAGTCAAAATGGTATTTAGATGTGTTCTTTTGGACTGATGATTTATGTCTTATGAATTAAATATTTGAATTCTGACTATTCACGAGAGACTGTACATATAGAAAAATAGTCGCATACGATTTTAATCGATATAGCTGAACTCAGTATACATTTAACTATAATTTTTCTATTAATTTTGTCTTAAAAAACACATATTTAAAAACTAGTTACTATACACAGTATAAATATAAACTAACTTTAAATCCAAAAGAACTTAGAGCCTGTTCTTTTCGACTGAAGTTAGCGGCTTTTGGTTTTTGTTACAGTACGTAACTTTCAAACGTGGTATTTTCTTAAGACGGGGTCTTTAAGTTAATTATAGTACACGTTAAAAGCCTAATATTTGTATTAACTAAAATCGCAAGTAAGTATCTCTCTCCGTAACCTCTATCATAAACATCTAAAATTTAAAATTTTTAACTAAAAGTTATAAGTCGCAGCCGAACCAAACAGATGCTTAACCAAAAGCGACTGTTGATGGGAAGTGGGGGCCGGCCTGCTGCGCCTAGCCGCCACCGGCACCCGCCGGTTTTGACGTCCACGTCGTCGCCATTTCCGCCCCTGAATTGCGTGAGTTCCACGCGCGGCGGTGGCGGTGGCCAACTGTTCGCTCGTGTACGTCGTCCCGGCTGATGCATGCACCGGACTAGAAGAAGAGAACCGCATGCATCTATCCTCTGGATTTTTATTCGGTGGGCGCGCGCGCGTGCATGTTGGCGTCAGCCGTTGATCAGGAGGTGGGACCGTGGAAAGGGAATCGATTGCGACGCATGGTGTTTGATCCACCGCCGGTGACTAGGCCTAGATATGGACACCCGATCGACAAAACTCCAAGGCATGGCGCCATTCACCACTGTTGCCGTCGTAGAGCTGATCAGTGTGCACACCTTTCCCTTTTTCTTAGCCAGGGTTTTTAAAATCTGCCGAAAATCAACCGGAAATCGGAAATATTGGACTCTTGTAAAATTTCGTATCGACAAAAAAAAACCCCCGTTCTCGAATGTTTTTTTGTCAAATATAAAAGAAGTTCATAACCATTTTAAATCACAGGTTTGTGAAGTTCCACATGTTTTTGCGTAGCCTGATGGTAAAGTCTCTCTAGTTTTGAAGTAGCATGCCTTGGGTTGAAACCCTCAAAATTGTATTTTTTTCATCTATTTCATATGAACTTAAAAAAATTCAAATTTTGGCCAAAATTTTCAAAAATCAGAAATATTGTACCTGTAAAATTTTAAATCCGATTTTGAAAACCCTGTCGTTAGCTAAGATACGAATAGGAAATAGCGGCCAAAATCTTGCCCTAGTTGTTGAAACAACCCTAAAATTTCAAAAATTTGAGCCTTTTCCTGAATTTTTTGAGTGAATTTCGGCCACTTTCCCTTTTTGGAAAGTCCCCCGGAAATCCGCTTTCCCTTCCGGGCGCTGCCGCCTTCCCTTCTCCCTTGGCGCCCTCTCCCTTCCCGCTTTCTCTCCCCCTGGCGCTTCCCCTGTTCTCCGCCTCCTCCCTCCGCCTGCACCTGCGCGCAACCGCGCCCGCCCGCGGTTTCGCCTCGCTGGTTTTGCCTCCCGGCCGCACCGCGCTTTCGCCGTCCGGTCACATCCGTGTGACGTCGCCGCGGCCTGCGTCATCACGTCCTCTCGCAGCCCCCACCCGCCGGTCTCAGCTCCCCTCCCTTTTCCGCGTGTTGCGCCTCCGCCTTTCTGCCGCTCACCTGCTCCCCACCTCATTCCTCGCCATTAAACGCGCGCAGAGCCGGACGCCGCTCCATCCCGCGGAAGCGACGCCCCAACTACTCCCCATCCCTCTGTTGACCCTGGCGTCGCACCTTTTCCTTCTCTCCCACGGTTCCTCCTCCCCCGCCGAAGCATAAAACCCCACTCCTCTTCCTTCCCCCCTTCTTCCTCTTCCGCCCGTGAGCTGCCGCCACCACTCCTTGCCGCTCTCGGCTCCCCGGCGCCCTTGCCGTGGAACAACCGTGTCACATCGTGCTCCTGCCCTCCCTCTCCCTTCCCCTCCGTTTAATTGGAGGCCCCTTACCGGAATTAGCCGCAATGCTCGACCCCCTCAAGACCGGCCGCCGCCGCCATGACCGCCGCCATCACCTCCCCGGTTGACCTCCCTCCAATTCCTCACTGTGGGAGCGGCTTCTCAACGCCCCGAAGCCTCCCCGACGGCCGGCTGACGTTCTCCCCCGCCGGTGAGCCCCATGCACGTGAGCCCTCCCGCGCCGCTCGCAGCTCTCGTCGCCGATGCGCCTCGCCATCTCCCCGGCCGAGCAGCCGCTACCGAGGAGTCCCCCATGCCTTGCCCTTGCTCCTGCGCCCACCGATTCTCCCTCCCCTCCACCACAGCGCCGGCGCCCCGCTCCACCTCCGCCGCCAGCCGCCGAACCTCGCCATCGTTCCACTTCGTCACCGCCCTAACTAGTGCGCCGCCTCCAAGAGCCTCCTCACCTTCCCCGCAATCCGTTTTGCCGGTCATCACCCCTCCCCGCCCACCGTCCGCCGCCGGCGATGCCGTTGGCCGCGTACCACCCCGGAGCCCTCTGTTTTTCTCTGCTTTGGGCCGGCCACCCCTCACTTCTTCTGTTTTCGCCCCCTCCCCTAATCACCAAGCGGCTGCTGTCCGGTTGGTCAGCCCAGCGGAGCCGTGTGCAGAAAGGCCCAGGTCCTGGGTTCGACTCCTCTCTGCCGCAACATCAAGATTAATTTTGGTGATCGCTTCCCCGTCGTCTGATCTTGATCCGGCCAATCCAAACCGCCCGCTTACCACGCATCTCCTTCGTCCGCGCTGCCGCGTGTTGGCCATCCAGCGGCGTTAGGCGCGCGCGCTGGGTCTTCGGCCGCGCGGCCCGCTCGGCCACGCAGGCCGAAACGATGCTCGGGCCGCACTGTAGCAAAAGGGCCGGCCCGACACTATTCATATTGAATTTTCAGGTTTTTCCTTTTCCCGAAATCCAGATAATCCAAATAAATCCTAGAAAATCACAGAAAATCCCAAAAATTCCCAAATTTCACCATCTTGCTCATTTTGATGCCCTGAACCCATTTTTGGCCTCCTTTCCACCAAATTCATTTCTGAAAAATTCAAAAATCCCTCATTTGAATCTTTTTGCAATTTACTCCTTTTTCATAGATTTATTTTTCCTCGCTTGATTAGGCTCAAGCCGGACTTATTTATTTTTGTGTATTTGCGCTAGATTCGAAGTCCTCGAAGGTGACGGTGCAAGGTCAGGGCCAAGCTTCCGAAGTTTCCAAAGTCACCGAGTTCGTCGAAGGCAAGTCACAAGTCCTTGATCATATTGAATCCCATGACATTTAAATTATGTATTATGCTAGTTGTGAAATGCTAGTTCAAAGTAAAATAAAATGTTTAGAATGATATGCTATGTGTATAAATCCTACCACCGATAAATGCCATGTTAAACTTGTAGCCATGCCTTTGTAACCCTAGAATTAATTACTTGGTAATTTAGATAATTGTAGGTTATTTATTATCACACAAAGTCTTTACACTAATAAGGTTGTGGCTGCGGGCCAATAGACTTTGGAAAATCTGACTCTAGGGTAGGGTGGTATGGGACACCGTGCCCTAGGGCGGAGATTGCCGACATGTGCAGGATAGGGTAAGGGTTGGGGAAGGAACCGCGAGACGGTCTTCGCCCACCTCTTACCCTAGGTTGGAGGCCGCGGACCTGGCGGGGTTGCGGACCTGGGGGAAAATGTAGGGACTAGACTCTTACGCCGAGCAAATGACATAGTGATCGTTCAACCACAGGAGTTGACTTGTCAACATTGGTTTAGTAGCTGCTCAACTCGATTGAAACTCTACAGGTGTTAAGAAGATAGGGTGTTGAGAAGTGAGGTTAGGTAGGCCGTGCTGCGGGTGCCTAACAACGGTAGAGTTCACTCGAAGCGGACGGGAGTTTTCATGTGCCAGTCCCGAGTGGATTCTACCGGGTAGAGCCTATATAAAGAGTTGAGCAGTGAAACGACCTGGCTTTCTTAACTCAGTCATGAGGGTTAAGGAATCGTGTGGGTAAAGCTGAGCAACTCCGTAGAGTCAATAAAATGGTATTCGAATACGTCGTGCTTCCGGTTAATGGAGCTGTGTCACTTGGGTGATTCCAGCAGCAAGGCTTGAGTAGTTTTCATAAGTGTTTTAAATTGACTAGCGGATTAATCAACTGTTTGAGAAAAACCCTGAGATCTTAAGGAGTAGTTTTTGGTTCTGGTTTGTCAAAATGTTTGCGAAACAAAGTGCATCCACTCCAATTAATAAAACAACTATATACCCCTCCTTTGGCAATCCGTGCAAATAGTTAAAGTAGGGTTTGCCTTGTGACTTGCAGAGTACAGTGATCGGTACTCAGGCTTGCATAACCCCCCCCCCCAAACAGATACCAGAAGAAAAGAAGGTAATTCAAGATTTCGAGTTAGGGTTGCGACCGCACTCAGGCTTTCCTGTGGTGCTTTTGCAGTTCTTCTGCAATGTAAGTACTGTTGGGCTTGTGCGCCCGTTTTATTGTTAAAAATTGACCGTTAGGTCCTATTTCAATCAAACTAACTCTTCTCAAATGTTCGTAAGCAGGCATGATACTTGTTCGGTCCGCAATCAATTTCTGGGTGGTTGCGGATTAGTGACGCTCCTGTTCCTCCCAGAAACGGGGGCGTTACAGTTGTTTAGGACCAGTGGACCTAATTTCTCTCTCTTTTCAAGTAGGACGAGCTGTCCAGTGTCACGATAATACAAGACAACAGCTTAGTGAGGCACTAAGAATACATGCATGCGTTACATCCAATTAAAACATGATTACATGAATACACTGATGATTTGATGTGTATCCCCTCGAGAATTTCCCCACCAAAAAATGAAGCGGATGGATGGAAGGAAAGGATCTCACAAGCATGACAAGATCTTGGGCCCATAGAAACAGAACCAGCTCCAGGGCTCCTGCAAGATATAGCTGTACCCTGCACGGGCATCTAGTACGATTGATTCTCCATTGGACCTAACCTTTAATTAGTCTTAAGCTAGCCTAGCTATGTCGAATTGGTGTTTTCACTCCTCACCTCACCAGCCGTTCCTTTTGTCCAGAACCACCAGCTCAGCTGTGTCACTCACCGGTCACTGGACTCGAACACTTACCCTGGCCAATTAGCCATCGATCAAGCAAGCAGGCTACATCTCGATCTGAAAGAGATGACTGCAAAGCAATCCACGAGACCAGTTGCTTAAGAGGGACGCCTGTAGATGAGATGGATTGCACATTCAGACTCCCGATTGGTGGTGCACTTCTGTTCTGCCTGTTGGTCGCGTCGTTTTCCAACTGCAGGAACTGAACTACGCATAAGGCGAGTGCATGTGAGGAGGCAGGCGGATTTGCGAGATGGGAACCTGACCAGAGTGACCGGAAATGAATGGCTCACTTGCAGAGATGGCGACGCTAGTGTTGGCCCGGGAAACGTCCTCTACAGCCACAAAACACATATGAGCCTGTTTTTTTTTTTTTTTTTGACTGAAGCTTATGACTTTTGACTGCGGCTTGTGGTTTTAAGGCTGTCCGTATGAGATATTACTTAGTAACAGAAATTCATATGCGGTTTTTACCGATATAAATGAAGTCGGTATAGTATGTGCTATAATTAACTAGTAGACTCTATCTTAAAAAGATACTCCGTTTAAAATTTAGTTACTGTAAAAAAATAAAAAAACAGTTTTTAGAAGCTGAAAATTACAGACCCTATATTCCACATCGGACGGACTAGAAGGTAGGATGGCCCACGAAATAGCTGTACTTTTGGACTTTCACAAGACAATTACGAACCGGTCCTCGGTTTGATGTACGCCTGATGGACCGAGCAGCGGTAGGTAGTAGTGGGTGCTCTGTTCGGGCTAAATTAATAGTTGGGCTGCAGTAGAACCCACTGTTAGCTACAAACTGACATAAGCCATGAAGGCATCACTGAGACTTTTGACTCCACTCCATTGCACCGACCGCCACTACTCTTGCTTCCGATCACCACAGGATGCATCTGAAACAGCAGCTCTCGGCTTTTACCAGGACAGAATGTCTGATCGAATTCCTGTGCTGGAGTCAAAAGGCGGACGACAGAAGAGGCCGGCCGAAGCACACTCGAATGAAGCATTTCTTTTCTTCAGCTTGTCAGCTGTGAGGATTCTTTTTTGGATGGCCAGCCATGCAAAGAGCTTGCATTTGGGAGGGGCCCAGGCCTTCCAGATGATTTCCTTGAATTGAGCCTGCTGCATGCCCACACATTGCAACTGGTAAGCCGACTTGGTGGAGTAGCGTCCGTCCGATGTGAAGCGCCATGAGAAGGTATCGCCTTCTGCGGGGCTAAGCTGGATCTGGGAGACGAGCGACCAAAGACGAATGTACCCCTCAAGCATGGAAAGAAGGATACCATCGCGTATATCCCTGATCCAATTATCTTCCTGGAACGCGTCAGCTACTGTTCTGTTCTTTCTTTTGGAGATTTGGAGAAGCTTGGGTGCGAGAAGCTTGGGCGCTTTTTTTCCAAGCCACCGGTCGTGCCAGAATAGTGTGGAGAGGCCGTTTTGTAACGAGATGTCAGTGACCATGCTGAAAAGTTCTTTTGTCTGAACTGCTTCATCCAGACCTGTCCAATATTTGGTGCCATGGCCATCTTAGCCGCAGCGCTCGCCTGAATTTGTGCGGGTCGAGTACACCCAAACCGCCGTTTTCAGTGGGCTGTAGGCATTTAGCCATCAGGCCCCCACTGGCGGACCGAAGGAGCTGGTCCGTGTCCAGGTCGGGCCGGGCCGGCTCTGATGATAGCCCAGCCTGGTCGCTCTCCATCTGGGCCAGCAGGCCCTCAGGTCCACAAGGATGACTCGAGCGCAGCCGGTCAACTTGCTCTGAAGGGAGGAGCCCAGTTTCCTAGGCCGGGGGAAGTAAAATTTTTGCTTTTTAGCCCAAAAATTTAAAGTTTTTTACATATGGACCTCTGCAGAAAAGATTTGCAAAAATGGACCCCTAGCACGGCGCCAACTCATATGGCGCCCATGGTACACGTGACGGCGCCACATTCTATGGCGCTGTGCGTGGCCACGTAGGATCCACGGTGGCACAGCACGGCGCCAACTAACATGGCGCCGTCACGTGTAAACACGGCGCTAACGGTAGTGGTGCCGTTTCATGGGACTTAAACCCGAGCGCAGCCCCCGGCCAACCCCTCAGTTGCTCGAACAGACCGAGCAGAGAACAGGCGCCGCCGCCGCCGCCCGTCTCTCCCCTCCCCAATCCATCCCAAATCATCGATTTTTTTCGCGATTTTGGTTCCAAACCGAGCAAACAAGGTGAGCTCCCCCTCCTCTTTTGATTTGTTGCAGTAGATATGGATAATTTGAGGTACATTTCGTAGGGCAAAATTTGAAACCCTAGATGAAATTAGTTGGATTTGGTTCGGTTTTAGGTTCGATTCGCAATAGATATGCGTAATGTATTAGTAATAATGTGTATAGATCTGTTTCTAGGGTTGAAATTAGTTGGATTAGGGTTTGATTTGGGTAACTAGCTAACCTAGGGTTAGAAACAAGAAAAATTATAAATCTTATTCATTTCGCATTTTAGGTTGTCATGGGCTTCACTCGTTTGCCACCTCCATCCGGTGTTCCCGTGCCGATGTGTTATTGCGGCGATCCTTGCAAAGTGGAACGGTCGGATGATCCGGATACATATAGGCAGAGGTACTGGATGTGCGCCAACTGGGCGTTTGATCCGCCACGTGGCGCCGTTGTCCTCGGCAAGATGGTATGTTATATTGTCGATTCACTTGAAGACGTATTAATTCTGTTGGTTTAACGAATGCGTACATTTGCAGGAGCCTCCACCGCTTTGTGATTTTGAGCAGTGGATCGACACTGCGATCGCTGAGGATGACAAACAATATCTTGACGCCAATAAGAAGTGGGATGAAGAACGAAAGGAGAGGTGGGAAAGGGAGAAGAAACAGGAGGAGGCCGCGAGGGAACACCGTGAAGAGGAGCGTAGGAGGGCTGCGGCAAAGCGCAAGGGAGAAAGGCAGAAGAAGCTAGAGAGAGCGCGGCGTGCCAAGGCAGCCCTTGAGCAGTACCCTGATGCTCAGAGGAAGGGGAAGTGGCCTCGATGCACTCAGTAGGTTATTTTAATGTTTGATGTATGCGGACGTATGTATTTTCTGAAAATTTATAAACTATGTATGTGGACTATGTATGTATGTGGGTGTATGCACTCAGTATGTTATTTTGGGCTGTGCTTATTCATTTGGTGAATGTCAATTAGATTGTATGTGCGGATGGAACGAAACAACTAGGCCGAGCTTGCATATAAAGAAAGTGCAGTAATAACGGCGCCAAACAACCTGGCGCCGTATAAAAGTGTCACGGCGCCAACCACTATGGCGCCGATATGTTGGAGTTCATCTCACAAAAGTTTGGCGCCAGACTGTGGCGCCAAAGGTGCAGGCGCCGTTCTTAAGTATCATGGCGCCAGAGTCTTTGGCGTCGTAATACGGAAACCTACAGAAAACAGCAAAGAGCTGTCTGTCTCTGCACATGCACACATATACATACATTCACATATGAAACACATACGCATAACTCTCAATAAAGTCTCAAATCATACATACATACATCTATTGACGCCAATACACATACATATATACACACATACATCGTCACGCACACATATAAAATACACATACACATTCACACAACTCTCATCATCATGGGTTGGAGGACGCAGTATGGGAATCATCGTGAGCTTGCCGCGGGGCTCTCTGTCGTAGAACTCGTCCACCAGCCGGTACCTCGCCATCCTGTGCAATCAAAATTACGTTAGTGATAAAAATAACAAAATATCTAAAAATTATGCTCTCTAGACCTAACGCTGCTAACCTGAGTAGAACGACGTTGACACGTCCGTGAATTGTGACCCATTAGACCACACATACCGCAGTGTGTCTCCTGTGGGTCCTCAACGAAGGGATTTGCCCTACCCCTCTTGGTGCGACCAAGTATCCGATCCATATCCATCTTGTACCTTGACCGCTTCCTGCTGCCCCTCTTATGCCAACGTAACCCCGCGTCCGCTATGTACCTGGGACCCGAGTAAAGTGGCCACTCGCTTTCATCACGATATGGCTCGAACCGTGGGGCCCATGTCCTCACCAACGCATCCAAGCTGAATAGTCTCGGGATTTTGGTCTCAACATAGACATTCCGGGCCCTACATGCGGTCACCATATGGGAGCATGGAAAATGGAACTTGTCGGGAACACCGCATGTGCATGTGAAAGATGTAATCACGACCTTATGCTTTCGGGCCTCTCGGAGCTCTCCATTCTCGGTTGTCCCTCCACCCTCAACAACCTCATACATGCCCGTCACATAGTCAAAACAGAGGTACTCTTGTTCATTGGCTTGCATATTTGCTTTGGTAATGAAGCCGTGAGGACGAGGTGGCCAACGTGCATGTGCCCTTAACATGTCTGAGGCTTCCCGGTGCCGGTTGACAAACCATGCAACACACTTGTAGAAAGTGAACGCCGCAATTGCGGTAACTGGAAATCCGCGTGCCCGCTTAAGCAGCCCGTTGAAGCATTCTGCCATGTTGCTAGTCATAAACCCATACCTCCTTCCCAATGGGTCATGAGCCCTTGACCATTTGTGCACATCTCTCATTAAACCCCTTATCCAATCACGACCCTCGGCATTGGTTTTCGTTTTCAACTCCTCTAACTTCTCATCAAACAGTTTTACCTCCCTCTGGCGACATACCTCCTCGAAAAGTGCAAAGTTGGCCTTCACCCCATCTTTTTTGAACAAGTTCTCTGCAAGGTGCCTTGTGCACCAACGATGATGCACAGGTGAATGTCCTGGTATCACTTCCTTAACGGCGCTCAAGATCCCAGCGTGCCTGTCAGACAACACACATACCTCCCTCCCCGGGCCAACCACATGGATCCGTACAAGCCGTAGAAACCAAGCCCAGCTAGATTTGTCCTCCTTCTCCACCAAAGCAAAAGCCAACGGCACAAGTGAGTTGTCCGCATCACAGCCAATAGAAATCAACAACGTTCCCTCATACTTGCCCAACAGGAACGTGCCATCAATTGACAGAACAGGCCTACAATGTTTGAAAGCCTCGACACACTGACCAAAGCACCAGAATGCTCGAAAAAAAATCTGTCTTCCATTAATCAATACATCGGGCTTAGGCACGTACTCATACTGCATTCCTGCATTGGCCACTTTAATTACGTTCAACATGGCCGGCAAACGCTCATACGCCTCCTCCCAATCACCATAAATCAACTTTAAAGCACGTTGTTGCGCCCTCCATGCTTTCCCATACTTGATTGTGTAGTGCCACTTCAGTTTAACGGCCTCTATCACTGCTGCCACGCGCATCGTCGGCATGTGCTTTATCATGGGGTACAGGCGGGTTGCAATGAACCGAGAAGTCAACTGACGATGTTTCTGGCTGGGCTCGGAAGACCCACAGCTGTGCGGTCCATCCACAGTTGTAATCTTAAACCTCTCCGTACCCTTCACCTTCCTGGCACAGACTTTCCATGCACACCCTGTGCTCTCACATTTGATGGTGTACCGACGTTTGGCGTATGAGTTCTTAACCCGGTATGGACGGTTGTGCACGATCGAGTACTCTTTGAGCCACATCTTCAATGCCGACATATCCTCAAAGACATGACCCTTCTGAATTATGATACTAGCCCCAGGCCTAGGTACGTCCCTCTGCATTTGCCCTCCATCCGCGACAGCCCTATGTGCGTTGCTTAGGTCATTATAATCGGACACTAGTGGATCACGGCCAGGAAACATTCTTCTCAACATCTCAATTTCGCTAGACGTCAAACCTGTGACTGGTCTGTCATCATCTGAGTCCACAGCCCTCGCATCCTCATAAGCAGCCTCGTCTCCTGCAAGCTGTACATCCACCCTGTTAGATGCTACACAAACCATGGGTTCCTCAAACACTGTCTCCTCGTCGAATCCACCAACAAAGCGGTCATCGACATCCTCAGACTCAGCTTCTACCTGAGTCAATGGGACCTCACATACTTGAGCCGAGGATACAACTTGCACCTCGACCTCTTCATGATCCGGTGACCCAACCAACGGTGAGTCATTGGGATCCAATGCAGCCCTAGGAGGCGATTGATCTCTCACCACCCTCTGCACAAACAAGTCAGGTGCTCTGACCTCTGAGTCCAAAACAATGGCCACATAGTTATCCCATTCACCGTCGCTGCCAATCGAAACCAATCTCTTTATACGCGGCCCCTTTGACGACCCAACATCAATCAATCCTTGCATAACGACATCACCATGCTCATCTGTCCATCCCAACCTCTCTTTCAAGCGATAAATGACCTCACCATACGACGGACGTGAACTAAATAGCAACGTGGTCTCTTCCATGCCTTCCAAATCAACACCTCTATTGTCATTTCTCTTCACAGTACCACCATGGTGCAAAGTCACAACCTTATCCATCTATAGCACAACAAACAAACATACATCAGTCATTACGTACAATAATCAAATCCTAGAAACGGATCTATACACATTATTACTAATACATTACGCATATCTATTGCGAATCGAACCTAAAACCGAACCAAATCCAACTAATTTCATCTAGGGTTTCAAATTTTGCCCTACGAAATGTACCTCAAATTATCCATATCTACTGCAACAAATCAAAAGAGGAGGGGAAGCTCACCTTGCTTGCTCGGTTTGGAACCAAAATCGCGAAAAAAATCGATGATTTGGGATGGATTTGGGGAGGGGAGAGACGGGCGGCGGCGGCGCCTGTTCTCTGCTCGGTCTGTTCGAGCAACTGAGGGGTTGGCCGGGGGCTGCGCTCGGGTTTAAGTCCCATGAAACGGCGCCACTACCGTTAGCGCCGTGTTTACACGTGACGGCGCCATGTTAGTTGGCGCCGTGCTGTGCCACCGTGGATCCTACGTGGCCACGCACGGCGCCATAGAATGTGGCGCCGTCACGTGTACCATGGGCGCCATATGAGTTGGCGCCGTGCTAGGGGTCCATTTTTGCAAATCTTTTCTCCAGGGGTCCATATGTAAAAAAACTTTAAATTTTTGGGCTAAAAAGCAAAATTTTAGGGGGGGGTCGTGCCACGTGTAGCCATCCTGCACAAGAGACAAGGAGATACCAGAGGACATAGAAAGGAACTGTTTACACTAATTTTTTTTCTTAAATTTGACTCTTAGACTTTTTTTAATAAACTTAGCTCTCTTTTTGGATCTACTGAACTCAGGAGGACGCCGCATATCGCATTTAATGCCATTTGTTGAATTAGCATGTACTTAAATAGTGCTAATTACATTTAGTTAGTGCTAATAGAATTTAATTGGTGCTAATTATTGTCATTTTTTGCTTCCACGGTTGGGGGCATGGCAGCTCTAGCTGCCACTTAGGGGAGCTCGATAGCTCCTGCTGCCAAGCAGTTGTTGCTCAACAGGTGCAGAGCTCTTGTAGCACGGCAGGCGATACGTGACGCATGCTGTGGCTACCGAGGTCGGGAGAGAGGGCTAGATTTGTAAAAATAGATATTTAGGATTAAATTTGAAAAAATAGCTATCATGCCACTTGTGTGAACAATTCCGTAGAAAGCTATGGAAGAAAGGGGTGGAGTGCCTTGCCCATAATCCAGAGCAAGCAACTCACGCGTTGTGTGCTCGGAGCCGCCCCGCAATGCATCTGTGAGAGAAGGGAGGCATCAAGCAAAGCACCGTTGTCAGCTTCTATGCCAAGTGGCAGGCCTACCTTTAGAGGTGGGGCCACCATCGCTAGTGGGAGGAGGAGCGGCGGTGAACACCACCTGGAACGGGGTGGCGAGAGCAAGCAGCAGTTGGTTCGCTGCCCAAAGCAGAACGACGAGGTCAAGCGGTGGTTGAGTTCTGTGCGGCAGCCCAGACTGTGCTCTTCAAGGTTGAGCGCCGCCGTCGAAAGAGCGGTTGCGGTCGTGATGCACAGATGGCTTGAGAGGGACGTGGCCGCATCCACAGCCACTGAGAAGTAGGTCCTTCAGTGGGTGACCGAGGGCTCGTGGCACTAGTCTTCGTCTTCGTGGCATGGGCACAAGCAACGAAAGAGGCCACGACAGCGCGTGCGCTAAGGATGCACTTGGGAGTTGGAGACCCCTGGGGCCCAAGGCAGGTGGTCGATGTCCAACTTTGCGCTGTGAATATGGGAGATGACTGAGGAGTGGTCCTCAATGGAGACGAGGTGGAGGATGACCCTGTAGTCAGAGGTCTTCAGTGGAGGTGTTCGCAGGGCAGAAGACAGGTGACAACAAAAGCCATAGTCCAGCTACATGGCCCCACCTTGGAGTGGCGATGGATCCTCCCCTTGGGTGAGCTCCATCTTTAGAGGGATGTCATCGGGGTTGCACACCCCAAGCCCAAAACCCTTGGCATGGACTTGGCGGTGTGGAGGCGCGATGGGTCATCGACAAGGTCGAACCTCCCACAAAAGCCGATGAGCTTGTTCACCACTTTTGGTCTCTAAGCATGGAGTGGGAGGCCCTCGATGAGGAACCACACACAGTAGTAGAGGATGTTAGGGTTGTGGCCGAAGTGGATGCCATCCTGGTACTGGTAGGGTGTGATGGTGAAGACCACATGGGCATAGCAGAGAGCCTTTGTCGACTGTAGCATTGCACTCATTGGTAGTGTGGAAGTAGGCGAGAATGTTCTCCGGATGGTGGTGGTCACCCGCATGTCCTTGTAGGGGATACCCACCCTGCACTTGAGAGCCTTAGCCACAGTGTCAGCATGGAGGTGGTGAGAGACATCGATGAGGACACTGGTGGCTTGGAGGTTGAAAAGCTTAGTCTGGATTACTGAGTTACATGCACCGACCAATTCATCCAAAAGCTTAAGCTTATTAGAAAAGATGTATAATTCACTTATATTTCAATACTCCCCTCATGTATAGGCTCCCTCAGACCTAAGAAGTGGAATAGAAGTGGTATATAATTTTTTAATTACGTCAACCGGGACTTAAATTCAGGTTTTTTTAATTACGTCAACCAGGATTTAAATTAAGGATCTCTTAGCTCTGATACAATATTGAGTTGTATGCACTAACTAGTTTACCCAAAAGCTTAAGCTTACGAGAAAAGACAGTCAATTCACTTATACTTCAACATGGATCTCCATGGAGATGACGACCAACGTCTTGGAGCACGGAGGCCGGTTGCAGGGGTGGCCGAGTTGAGAGCCCATGGCATCAGTGGGGGCGAGATGGGCAGAGGCCAAGAAGGCCAGGGAGTGTGGAACTAGGCAACAGCGAGGGGCAGTGTGTTGGGGCGAGGGGTGGCGAGCTAGGGGTGGACAACCTTTTAGGCAAGTGGTGGATTAGTGGTCGAAGGCTAGACAGAGGAAGCACTTGACCGAATTGGCAATAAGCAGCATTATGGTTGTTTGCCAAGGAGTGGAAGCAGCAACCTTTGAAGTGGTTGGTAGTGGCAGGGGAAATGAATTTGGAGGGTGCACGGATGGCTGATAGAGGGGTAGGGAGATTCCTCTACTAGAATTTTGGGCGAACTTGCTGCCATTCTTGTGAAAACGGAGACGTTGCAGGGGCCACAATAATGGATTTGAGGCGAGCTTTAGTGGCATGTGACAAGCAACAGAGAGAGGAAGCAGAAAGTGGCAAGGGGGACAGGAGCTGCAACAGGGGGCAGCTTTGTTGGACTCGCCTTGAAAGCAGTTAGCCAAGTTGGAGCACAAGGGGTAGTAATGGCAATCGAAGGAGATTGGATAAGCTTACTCAAGAAGGGTGTGATGGAGCGAGGGGTGTAATGGCGATAGGAGCTGCAGGAGCGCCAGGAGATGGGTTGGCAAGGGCAGCCCCATCCTCTTCACCAAAAACATCGAATTCGAGGAGTTTAGGGGAAGGCTGAGATCCATGGCGGAAGGGTGAGGAGGGGGGTCTCCCCTGACCAACCCTAACCAGCACACGTGGTCGCCCGGCGAGTCCTCCCAGAAGTTGCTTCAGGCAATATGGCCCGCATTGAAGTCTCGTTGAATATCCACCCCCTAGCCCCATCGTTGGTGGTCATGGATGCCTGAAAATAGTAGGAATTGGCAAAACTAACGTTGTCAATGCCCCGATACAGCCTATGGGGGCCGCGCGCAACGCCCTTAGTGGTCTCATCTCAGATTCGCTATCTCACCATGTGCCGCTCGCCACCACCTTGCTGACCACCGTCTCTGAACACTGTGGCCAGAAAAGTCTTCTTCCTCTACCACAGAGAAGCAGGGGATCGTGTGGGGACGAAGGAACAGGGTAGGGAGAGGCCTAAGGGAGAAATTGTTTGGCTCTTTTCTTTTCGTGTTTTCAGTCGGTTTTTAGCTTTAGCTTCTATCAATCGATACTATTCGTCAAACCTACCAGCCGCAGCCATCAGCCGTACCCTAAAAGAACAGGACCGTTGCCTTATGGCTTAGTTTTTGGCTTTGCTATATGGCAATCACCTAATGATTTCTCCCTCTTCTCTCTATAAGAGAAGTGTTTTGTTACACCAGCTGCTTGGTCTCTCTCTTATGGAAGTAACCTAGCTCATTATGTCCGAGTGAAACCGATGCTTAAAACTTATCCAAATTTACTACTCCCTCCGTTCTTTTTATTTGATGTTTTTCACTTTTTATAATCTTCAAGATCCAACTTTAATCGTTACTTTTTATAACATTACACTAAAATATACTTATAAAATTATATAAATATTTTTAACAACAAATCTAATGATATAATTTTTTATATAGCTAATTTAGATAATTTTAAATCTATTAATGAAAAGTTTGATGGTACAATACTAGAAAGTTAAGTAAAAAAAGAGGGAAGGGAATACTACATTACCTGCTCACTTGAATCTCGATTAGGATGCAGGAGTAATGCGATGGCAAGTTTGGTAACCTTCTGTTGAGCACATGATGAGCGACAGACACGGCCACTTTGCCTAGCGTGACCGTAATGTATCAGCGGATACATGGGACAAGACGCAAACAAATGCCAGCACAGTGTTTCTTCTAAGGCATCTCATCGATCTACTGAGGTGTTGCTCGAATGGCCTAAAAAATAGCGATTTATGGTTAAAATTATATTGTAGTTGGCTAAAATCATACTGTAATTGAAGGTGGCTTATTTGGTATAATTAAATTTTAAAAAATAAAAATATAAAAAAATATATTAGCTCATCACGAATAACGTAAACGAATAAAAAAAAGAATCAGCAAAAAAACTCAAAAATGTAAAAAATTCAAAAAAGACAAAATTTATAAATATTAAAAAAAATAAATTAGAAGTTTAAATCGAATTGAGCGGTGCGTTAAGCTGCTTCTGGTTGCAGTAGGCCCTCTGATCCTGAAAAGAAATTGATTAGACCCAAGCAAATCTCCTGTCACTTCGTTTTGACATTTCTTGGCTTTTCCATTGTCTCCTGTCTGTCTTTTACTCTGCTCTGTTCGCTGCAAGTCTGGGAAATGCTAGCGTTGCTGGTTCACTTGTCTAACGATTTTTTTTAGCCATGTTTCTGACGTACCTTCGCTGCATTTTGCATCAACTTCGCTTGCAAATACAAACATATGGTATCTCATGACAGTCATTACCGGAACGAAACGTAAGTGTAGAACTCACAGAAATTTAGCAAGTCCCATCTGAAACAATTAAATCGGTAAATGCATCTCCTTTCGCCGGGCAACCGGCCACCGTGAGGTGATACAGTGTTTGTTTCATCATGGTTCGCGCCAATTATTACCGCTGGTAATCGACCAGAAACCGACTTTGACCACCTAACAACCACTAGTCTGATACTAATTTTCAGTTGATCAAATCAAATTACTCGGAACTGTTAAAGTGTCTGCAGTCTGCACACGCTTCTAAACTGGAAACCCAGAACAAAAGTAATACTCCTGGTGTACTGCATTTCACCCGGTTCTTCTTAAGCCCAGGCTTTAGTTTCTTCCCCTAGCTCTCCGCTAGCTAGCTAGTCCACGACAACAGCATTAGCACACTTACTCCCAACCCAAGGCATGAAAGCGACGACACGTCGCGGCGCGGCCGGGGCCCTACCGGTGAAGACGACGACAACGAAGAAGGCCGCGGGTGCAGCCACGCGTGGCTTCATGTGCGGCTGCGGCGGCTCCAAGTCGGTGTCCATCGTCGTCTCACGAGCCGCCGCTGCCAATATCTCTGCTGTCACGACGCCGCTGACAGCGTCAAGTACCACGACAACGGCGACGTCGGCGTCAACAGAAAAGACGCCGGCCGCGCCGGCCTCCCACGACGCGGACGTCAGCGCGGAGGGCACGCCGAGGGTGGACGCGCTCCTGCGGCAGCTCCGGGAGCTGGAGCGCGGTGTCCGCGCGCTGGGCGACCGGGTGGACGGCGGCGCCCGCGGCATCGTACTGCAGTCGTGCAGCAGCAGAAGGCCGCGGCACCGGAGGAGCGCGAGCGACTGGGGAGGTGGCCGCGGGCGGCTGGAGGAGGAGAGCGTGGCGGTGGTGACGGACTCGGCCGACCCGCTGGGCGACTTCCGGCTGTCGATGGTGCAGATGGTCGTGGAGAACGAGATCACGGGCGCCGCCGAGCTGCGGGAGCTGCTGCAGCGCTTCCTCTCGCTCAACTCGGCGCGCCACCACCACCTCATCCTCCGCGCCTTCGCCGACGTCTGGGAGGAGCTCTTCGCCGGCGTCCACCCGCTTCAATTCCCGGCCACAGAAATCTCGTACAGCACTCGAACTAGCTAGCTAATGTCCACACAGCTGCACTGCATCGACACGTAAACTACAGTTCCAGTATAAAGCCACCCTCGGGAATTGTTGCTGTCCGAAATATACGCCTGCCTTGCATGCATGGTATTCTGTTCCGTGACCAGAATAAATTTTCGGTGCCTCGCTCTACTACTATTTCGCGATCATACATTTCCGTGAATGCTGCATGCATGGTAGCGCTCCATTGCTTGCTTGCGTGCATTGTTGTGACTTTTGATTCACCACACATGCATGACACGCCGGAGGAGGAGGAGATGACCGGAGAAGCAAGCGAGCTGTTGGGAGATAGAAGTAAGGTAGAGTAAGCAAAGGGAAGGGAAGGCCGTGATCTGCGCAAGGCTGCTCGTTGCCATGTAGCGAGCAAGCAAAAGTGCGAAGGAAACGCCCGGCCGTGTCTACCACCATTTTTGTTTGGTCGATCGATCGTGAGATCGATTGACGCTGCATGCGTCGGTGCGGGCGGCGGAGCTGAGCAGCGTGACGACGTGCCGGTGCGTGCACGCGAAGCCTTTCAGGGTGCCGGTGAGATGTTCCTTGACGCGATCTCAAGGAACATCTCGTTGTTCATCTGACGCAAGTACGTACTTTATGTATTGTCGCCATGCCTTTGCGTCTGAACTGCAAGCATTGGATATTAGAATATCTGCCGCGATATGGGGTGTGACACGTGCTCACATGGACGCATTCGGTGTGGAATGTACGTTCTTCCCGGCCATAAGTCAATTAGCATCTGGTGGTTAATTGTGTCGAGAGACTCCAAATTATCAACTGCATGCTTTGGAAAGTTGGAAGCGGCTAAACTGTTGGTTGCAGATTCATGTATCTTGGTGGCTGGGTGAGCGTATGCTTGTTGCGCATGAAAAGGGAACAGGGGAGAGTACAAAAACCACAAACCATTGAGACAAGATCGCCATCTGGTGCTACAGTTATTGTAACCAATAAACATCATGGTTGGTTTCAAATGTTTTTCCAAAACCAATTATGGCGAATAGCATTATTAGGCTGACTACATTTATTGGGCCGTTCTGAAAGTATCCCCTCATATGGCCTATTGGGCCTCCTCAGGCTTTCGATGGCCTCTGAACAAATTATGATTTACTGCTTTGCTTGAGTTTGGCTATGGTTCATGACTGTATCATATAACTTATGTTCTGGTGTAAATGTTTGTGCGAACGAATTAAATACTAATTAATCGGTTTGAAAAACCATTTTGATAAGCCATTTATTGGTGGTGCTCATTTTAGCTTTTACTGTGAGTTTTTAGCTTTTTTGCGATGTTTCAAACTTTTTTGGCACTGCATTTGCTGTGAGCTTTTTCGATGTAATTAAATTTAAAAACATTAAAAATAAGGAGAGTTATATCAAACAATAGAAAGAAATAAGAAAAACAAAAAACCCAAAAAAAATAAAATTAAAAAAATTAAAAGCCAAAAGCTAAATCTCTCCCTTTTGGCTTAAAGCTAGTCTATAATGTACCGTCAACATGAACTAGCTTTTAAGCAGTATGTTTTTTAAAGCGAGGTGAATAGGAAGATTATAATAAAAAATATACTGAATTCAGCTATACTGACCAAATTAACATGTAACTATTTTTTATATATATCATCTTTTATAAACAGTCAAAATTTAAATGTTTAAGCCATAACCTAGGAGAAAAAAAACACACCCGAGTATACGTGCACAACGACGACCAAAAGAAACCTTCTTTTGTCTGTTCAGCGGAAGCATAAGTTGTAAGAGCAACTCCAGCAGTAGCCCTCAAAACAGGGCCCCTACTTTTCATTTGAGGGCTCCCCCTACTTTTGAGGGCACTGTTTTTTTACATCTGCTCCAACAGCACCCCTCAAATTTAAGCCCTCAAATCCATTCCACTACAACTGACACATGCGACCCACTCCTCATTCTCTCCCTCACCCCCGCCGTCTCCAGGCATCCCCACCTCCTCTTCTCCCCCTGCCGTCTCCGCCTCGCATCCTCACCGTGCGCGCCGCGTCGGGAGCCGGGGAAGAGGAGCCGCCGAGGAGGGCGGTGGCGGCGCGGGAGGAATCGCCGGGGAGGAAAGAGGCGGGCGCGGGGGAGCCGGGCGCGATGGGGGAGGCCGGGAGGGGGCGGCGGGGAAGGGGGCGGTGGGGAAGGCGGGGAGTCGGGGGCGGAGGCGGCGGTGGAGGGGGCGGAGGCGCCGGGGAAGGGGGCGGCGGGGGAGGGGGCGGAGGCGCCGAGGAAGGGAAAGGGGGCGGTGGGGAAGGCGGGGAGTCGGGGGCGGAGGCGGCGGTGGAGGGGGTGGAGGCGCTGGGGAAGGGGGCGGCGGGGGAGTCGGGGACGGCAGGGGAGGGGGCGGCGGCGGGGGAAGGAGGGAGGCGGACTGGCGGAGTGGGAGGGAGGGGGACGGGCGGAGGCGGGGGAGGGGCGCGAGGGATTTTGGGCGGCGGAGGCGAGGGAAATTTCACCAGCGGGAAAAAAACCGAAAAATGAGAGCCAGGGGAGGGCCCCTGAGAATGAGGGCTTGGAGGCCTCATTTGAGAGGTCTCCTATTTTTGAGAGCCAAATAGGGGCCCTGCTGGAGTTTAGTTTTTTACTCTGGCTCTCAAATATGAGGTTTGAGGGCTTAAGTAGGGGCCCTGCTGGAGTTGCTCTAAGGGCGTCTGTAGTGTATATAACCCAAGGGGTATTAAAGTGGGTCCCATCTAAACCTTAAGGCTGACTCCATAGTGTATATAACCCAAGGGGCCTTAAGACGGTCCCACTTGGCAGATAAAGAAAAATTGTATTTTAATGCTTGTGGTCAGATCTTTAGCTTGAGGACCAGCCTTAAGCCTTTTTTTGCTTATAACCTGCTTAAGATCACCTATATAATATATAAGATGACATCAACAACTAAGCTAAATTATAATAATCTTAAGTGAAAATAAACAAGACCTAAGACCCTCTATTTTCATTCACTACAGATGCCTAACATCAACCACTAAGCGCCATGGGAAATCCGCCATCAGCCATCCCCATCGACGGCTACCAGCTTGGATTTTGGAACCCAATCCCGCTACCCCAATTCCATCCCTCTGCATTCAGCAATGGCCACCATGGCGCTAACCTTCTCCCCGCCTCGCCTCCTCCTCCACCACCGCCAAGCCAAGCCCCGTCGTCGACTCGCCCGCCGCCCGCTACGTCCTCCTCGACCCCAACAGTACGTATCGGTTGCCTACTCTCTCTCTCGGAAATTTGCGCCTGCTCAATTCATCCGTCGCAAACTTGGATTGGTTTGGTTGGTGAGTTTCAGCTCCGTTTTTGGTTGCCTCGTGCGGGGAATGTTCACGGCATTCTCCCCAAGAACAGCGTCTGGACCAACTCGTATTGGGTATGTACGTATGCCTAATCTGATTCTGAACGGAGTTGAAACGAGCCGCAACTTAGATTACTATATCAATTTGACATGATTGTGTTCTCGAATTTTTTTACATGTGTTCTCGATTTTGTTTTTTGTTTTTTTGACATGATTCGATACAAGAATAGTTTAGGTTTCTCAACACGTCTTTAATAATGGAACTTTTGAAAACAATAGCAATAAGCTGCTGATACAGTAGTTCAAGAAAAATACTCCACTTTACTGTGCTCATTGATGGTATCGTCACTCATCACCATTTACGTGTTTGATTTCTTATCGAAAGCATCCTATTATTGTTGCAACTCTTCCGTTTGCGTACCCTTTTTCTCCCTCGAAGCGGCCGTTGAATGTAAATGCTTATAACTTGGTTTGCTTTTGCTACCATTCAGGATGAGTTCGTGAGCCTACCAGCTGTTCTTCCGCGCGGTCCTGTTGCACTTCTAGGTTTGGTAAATCACTTGGCGGACATTTGTTAGCTATGCTCCTGCTCTTTATACTTCATTTTTTTTTCTGCAAAGCTACTGTGCATGATAAGCAAAAATCGTAGGATGCTTAGGGGGGAGGGGATGTTTTACTGGTAGTATCCCAAGAACAATTCAGCAAATTCAATCAGACTGTATAGACTGTAGTACATCACAATTCCCTGTAAGCACATTAGTTGATTTGCTTAGGCAAGCAACATGGCACTCCTTGTTTAGATAATTTTCTCTTCACATTCCTGCAAATAGTTGATGCCTTATGACTGTCTTTTTTCCGTGCTTCTTCCAGGGTGCTGGGACCGCAGCACATCTGATGCTAAAATTTTGGCCTTGGTTACAACTTGTCGGCTGGGATATTGACCCTACGGTGAAAGCTCTTCTCATTGGCACCTTTTTTGTTTATTGATCACATGAATTGAAGTTTGGACAATTTTACCAATTTCAATCATACAAATAGTCTATTGGCAACTTGTCACAAGAGCATTAGTGGTCTATTGTTGGTTATGCTACTTCAAGCACACATCCATGGTTTTGGTTGCTCTTTGCGGTAGAACACCATTAGTCTATGCTTGATTGTCCAATTTCGACTATAAATGTTTTTCAGCCTTATTTCTTGTGCTTTGTGCCATATCTTTTTTTCATATAGCCATTTTTTTATATTTGCATAACTGAAAACTGTATTGTTTCATGACAGATAATTGAATTGTCAAGGGATTGTTTTGGTTTATCTGATTTAGAAAAGGCTACAGAATCAGGTGGTTCACTTTCAGTGCACATTGGCGATGCACTTTCTCCATCAGCTACAATTGAAGGAGGATTTGCTGGTGAACATTTTATCTGATGCAAAATGAATACATGTTTTACTGTCTTATTAGAACTGAATTATTTTTAAGTACATAAGTTGATCTATCTGTAGTAAATTGTAAATTCTGTGTTATTAGGTTAGTGTTAGAATATCATTACTTGGCTTTTCAATGCCTTTTTTTTTATAACCGGCTTTTAAGGGTTTTAGCCCGACAATATCTAACTCATGTCTGCAGGCATTGTTGTAGATTTGTTTTGTGATGGAAAGGTCATACCTCAGCTACAAGAAGTAAATATCCTTTGCCATCCCGTTTAGTTCATTTATTATTATTCTGTATTCTATGATGGTTGAAATTTAGAGTTTGTGCTTTTCAGTATTTTTTTTGTCTCTTGCTCCTTGAACAATAGATCAGAGTCCTCCTTAGTTCTACAGTGATATGATCTCGCATGCATGGAATCGCTATAGCTCTACAGCAAATATCTTGCTGTTGATTATAAATTTGAACTGTTATCATGTTGTATTGAATACTGCACATACTTAGTTAATTAGTTTGGTCTGGTATGTACATTTGTTGACATAAAAAACCCCAAAATAAATAGAGTGCATGGCAATGCATAAAGTAAAGGATAGCTACTTCCTGTAACCGTAGTGTCTTTGGCACCCAAGGGTATTTTTGTCCTTTTGTCCGCCTTCTTTTCAGGCCTAATTGGTCCAAATGGATGGCATGATGCATACCCCAAAATTGAAATTATATAACGGTTTTGCAGAACTTTTGAAAAGTGCATCTGAGATTTGTAGCTTATTCCTGGATGTTACTTTTAGAATTTTTTGTACGGATAATCCATTTTTTATTCGAAATTACATAAATATACCCGCGGGAAATTTTTTTACAAAAATAGGCTCCAGTCGCCTAATGGTTGGGCGACTGGAGGCGTTCGCCCAACCACACGGCGACATTTAATGAATCTACTAACCGTTGGGCGATTAATTGCAGTCGCCCCACGGTTGGGCGACTTCCATCCAGTCGCCCAACCGTTAGGCGACTGCATTTCAGTCGCTCAACGGTTCGGCGACTTGTAGTGAGATATATACCGCGCTCGGCCAGGCCGAGCGCGGTCCTTCGTTCGGCCGCCGTCGCAGAGAAGAGAGGGAGAGGAGGAGAAGAGGAGGGGAAGAGAAGGAGAGGGAGAGGAGGAGAAGAGAAGGAGAGGGAGAGGAGGAGAAGAGGAGGGGGAGTGCGCGATTTTCAGGTAATTTTTCGTGTTATATTTTTTGTTAGTGTAGAAAATTAGTTTAGAAAATGTAGTGTAGAAAATTAGTTTAGAAAATTAGTTTAGAAAATGTAGTGTAGAGAATTAGTTTAGAGATTTAGTTTAGAAAATTAGTTTAGAAAATGTAGTGTAGAAAATTAGTTTAGAAATATTGTTTAGAAAATTAGTTTAGAAAATGTAGTGTAGAAAATTAGTTTACAAATTTAGTTTAGAAAATTCGTTTAGAAAATGTAGTGTAGAAAATTAGTTTACAAATTTAGTTTAGAAAATGTAGTTTCAAAATTTAGTTTAGAAATTAAATATAGAAATATAATTTAGACATTTAATTTTCAAATTTTGTGTACTAAATGTAGTTTACAAATAAAGTTTAGAAAATTTAGTTTATAAATTTTGTGTACCATTTATTGTACAAATTTAGATGTAGAAAGTATAATGTACAAGTTTAGATGTAGAAATTTAGATGTACCAAGTTTAATGTACAGTCTTAGATGTATAAAATTTAGTGTTGAAATTATTGTACAAATTTAGATGCAGAAAATTGAATGTTGAAAGTATTGTACAAATTTTGCAGGTATGACTCGTGCTGGACGTGACTCGGAGTGGCGGTTCGCGCTGTTGGACGAGCACGTGGACCGCTCTCATCGCGCTTCCCATCTAGTGCCGCCACCGGGGAGCACGGACGAGCCGCCTCAGTTGGGAGTGGTCCGGACACGGACACCTCGCGTGGCCTGGGGACTCGACCCTCGTTGGACTGCCAGGTGAGCACTATTCCAGCGTTTAGTGCGACCGTTAGTTCGTTCCGTGCTGACCTTCACTTTGTTTGCAGGCTGCGGGATGCCGGGCTACTCCCTCTTGCCCGGATGGTGCAGGCCACAGAGGAGGATGGAGCCGCTGGCGGGGACGAGGGCGGGGACGAGGCGGGCGGGGATCGATCACGACGATTTCCGTTCGACCGTTCCCTACTGACGGCTTTGGTGGACCGTTGGCGGCCCGAGACGCACACTTTCCACCTCCCATTCGGGGAGATGACGCCGACCTTGCAGGATGTGTCCCTGCTTCTTGGGCTTCCGATCGCGGGAGACGCTGCCTTCCTACCGGAGGCCCCGGCCGACTGGCGCGCTGACCTGCTCGGCAGATTCGAGGGTATCGTTCCACCGGCCGCTGACCACCACGTGTTCGGAGAGGCGCAGACCCATGGGCCGACACTGAGGTGGCTCAGACAGTACCGGGTACGTGGTATATAAAATCGATCGTATCTTCGAAGCTCTTTTTTGTGGTATTACGTACTAATAACAACTTTTTTGCATTCAGGTGGAGCGCATGGTTCCGCAGGCAGACGATCAGCAGGTCTCGCGGCACCTGGAGGCGTACGTGCTGTGGCTGTTTGGTTGGGTGCTTTTCACCACCAGCCACGGCAACTCGGTGGATGCGCGCCTTATCGCTTATGCGAGGGCGATCGCTGACGGCGAGCCCCACCAGGTCAGCTGGGGATCGGCCGTACTTGCCGCGACGTACCGCGCGCTGTGCGATGCGTGCACGAGGGTCAAGCCGAACTCGATCCTCACGGGTTGTCCCCTGCTACTACAGTTGTGGTCGTTCGAGCGCTTAAGCGTCGGACGACCTGTGCTAGACGACGTGGGTCCGTACAGGCCCGAGATGTATCCGGGGGGAGAAGTCGACCGGCCGACGATGGGTTCTATGTGGTGCCGTCGCCGAGTAAGTTTTATCACAGTTAACTATTTCTTTCTTATTGACGGTCGTCATTGTAAACAACTTGTCTTTCTTGCAGGTACAGTTCGCGCACGTGCAGGTCACGCGGGCGTACCGAGTCTTTGTGGAGCAGCTCGACCGCATCACAGCCGACGACGTGCGCTGGGAGCCGTACGCTGATACGGCAGTGCAGGCCCGTGCTCCTGGCGGTCTGTCTTCACTTTGCTGGCGTGACCGGGCTTTCTGGCTCACCCGCCGGAAGCTCGTGTACCTCATCTACGTGGAGGACTACGCACCCCAGCGGGTGATGCGGCAGTTCGGGCTATGGCAGCCGGTTCCTGTACCAGTCGGACCATCGCTTCCGCGGCACGTGCACGGGTGAGTGTACGTTTGTGCTAAATATGTACATACTTACTACTGCGTTCGCAAGTATCTCACATTACGTAATGGTTTTATACGCAGGCACAGCGGGAAGGGAGTGAAAAGAGGCACGGACTGGTCGGTGAGAATGCAGCCCTGGGTCGAGCAGTGGCAGGATGCGCTCGACGACCGCGTGGACGAGGACCGACCGTACGACAGCAGGGAGTACGCGGAGTACCTGCGCTGGTACCAGCCGCAGACCCGTATCAGGCTCGTATATGTGGTAGACCCGCCTGCCACACACGTCGCCGCTCCGACGGACACGTACCCCGCGCACTTCGCGCACGACGCTCACCTCGCGGTACGTTACATGTCATTTCAAAGATTCCCAAATGGTAATGTCGTTTCCATAATCGACCATTTTATGTCTTTGTGTCCAGGCTGACGTCGGTTCTGACCTATACGCCGAGTCCGGCACAGTACTGGAGAGGCTCGCCAGTGGTGCGCAGCTGACCCATGAGGAGGGCCTCAGCTTTGCGCGTCGGGTGCACGAGGGGTGTAGACGTATCGTTAGCCTACTGTCCTGCACGAGGCTACCGGCGGTCTCCACGCCCCCCGCTACGACTGCTCGTCCACCAGTGCCACCTCCACCTGTGCCACCTCCACCAGCGTGGCACTACTATGGTGCACCTACGTGGACACGTCCTCCACCACCTCACCCGGAGCAGCCAGGGGGTTCAGCCTGGGCAGGGCCTCCTACACCGGTTCACTTCACGCCTCCTACGCAGACCCCTGTCTTCCCCACGCAGGGGGTGTACGCCTCCTCCATGGCGCCAGCTACGGGTACGCATAGGGTCTTATACCGTGTTTATCCGAAGACGACATGCAACGCACTAACGATATTAATATTGCAGGTACTTACCAGCACGGCGTCTCCCCAGGCCAGGAGGATGTGGACCAGTTTTTCGCGCCGTCGCCCGACGTCGCACCGCAGGTTCTTTCTGCCAGTGCCCTCCCCGGTGCACCGGAGATTACACAGCCAGAGGTGCAGCTGACTCCACCAGCGCAGGGGCGGGATAGACACCCTCCTCCTCGTTTTACCTTTTCGGATCGTCCTAATCCGTTGCACCGGAGGAGGGCCAAGCGAGGCCGTATGGGAGGACGCGGGCGCGGTGACGGGGCACAGCAGGGTGACCAGTGAGGCGTGCTGCAGATGCTATATATGTTATGCATGTAATGAAAATACATGCGCCATGTTACTCACAGTTATATTATGAAGTTTATTTATATTTACATAAGTCTATCATCTCTTTCCGCATATAAACTATCTCACTTAACAGTGTATGTATCGATCGTTCTCTACTCAATCTTTCAAAAAAAAAAAATTAAAAAACTTTTTACACACCTACAATATACAATGAACATAAACTTTTATTACAACTTCACCGTATTTTTTACCGGTTCAACGTTACAAAATTCACAAATTCTAAAACAATCACGGGGGGCTACCTGAAGTCGCTTAACGGGATGGCGACTGCATGGCAGTCGCCTAACGGTATGGCGACTGCATGCCAGTCGCCATACGGAAGAGCGATTTAATGCAATCGCTCTACTGTGCAGCGAGATATATTGTGTCGCCGTGTGGTTGGGCGAACGCCTCCAGTCGCCCAACCATTAGGCGACTGGAGCCTATTTTTGTAAAAAATTTTCCCGCGGGTATATTTATGTAATTTCGAATAAAAAATGGATTATCCGTACAAAAAATTCGTTACTTTTATGGAGTATTTACTTCATTTCAACAAACCATCATACTTTTGGCTTTAATTTCAACCTTGTTACAGGCTGAAACTTGGTTGGAAATTGCAAAAAAAAAAAATGCAGATGGCCGAATCATGGTCTATTGTGGTGGAGCAGATGCTGCTGTATCTCTTGCTGGTGATACGAGTCCTTCGTCCTTGGTTCAGAATCCTACATAATGCCCTATGTTCTGCATTTCCTGGGCAGGTAAGATGAGACTAATGCAGCTGTACATTTTCAACCGCTGGTACTCTTAATGCTGTCCTACTGACATGACCCTGAATTGCAGCTAAACTGGAAGAGACTTTCAGAGAAAGAGGGTGTAAATTATGTTGCATTGACGGGCCCTCTTCCAGACTTGGATGAGTGGTCTGCCTCGGTTCCTAGCGAGTTAAGCGCAACAGTGAAACAATGGCTACCTTGTGAGCTTGCGTGAGGACGAACATTTTCTTCTAGTTGCATCTTATTTGCTTCAACAACTTGTCTAGCACCTCTCTCAATGGTCCTTTTCCGGTGAGTAGTAGCGGCAGCAAGTAGGTACCATTAACCGCACTTAATTATTGAACTACTACTGTACTATGTGCCCATCTGACTCGTTGAAATTTATGCTAATCTGTCGACTTGTTTACCTTTTTCAAGGTGTGTTTTAGGCATCTGCATCTGAAGTAGTACCATATCAACACTCAGATGTTGAAGGAATAGCAGTGCAAAAGGTAATTCGTCTGTCCCCAAATTTTGTTCCTGAAGTTGAAAGAATAACATAGCGAAGGGCAAAGCATCCGTTAAATGGAGTGGATGCGTCGGATCTTGAAAGCATGCCAAGACAACTGTGCAGCAGGAAGTTCGGAACGTACTGCGCAACATTTTTGTCATCCCTCGCAGACTTGCTGTTAGTATTCATGTCTTTGTGGTGTCGCAAAATGACACGTTCATTTGTCTGAACAAGTTGTCCAGTAGCTTTCACTGACAATTACTTTTCGTTTGTAGCATTCGCAGATGGCTACATGTAACTTCCCTGCTGTTTGCGATTGTGCGGTCGAGCTGAATCAAAGCACCGGATTACATGCCTGTTGTGCTTTGCACAGCATACCGTGCTTTATGTATCACTCATTACCAGCTTTGATTGTGGGAATGTGTGTGGCGCATGTTAAGGAGCTGCGGTAGTCGATTCCTCAGTTTAGATCCATGGGAACACATGCTATATATTAAAGCTTACGGTGCAATCATGATACATTTTAACTAAAGAAGTTGTAAAAAATTCTAAAAAGATTTCTATATGTAATGTATATTTGTCAGATATTTCTTTTGTTTGTTACTTTTAATATAGATTAAATTTGAATTTCAAATTTTATATATAGGTGGAGTAAACCATGAAGCATATGTAAGATTTTTCAGAATTTTTTTACGGTATTTTGTAGTTGAAGTATATAAGCATGAGTGCATATTGTATGTTCCTATGTTGCAGTTGTTGCTAATATATGTATAGTTCAGGCTTACGGATCAAGTTGCAGTTGATGATCAGGTTTCAGGTTCTTCTCAGCTGTCAGGTTTGTTTGACACAAAAGTGACACACAAACAACCTTCGACCCGTTACCACTAAATGATGATGTATTGTAAGCTTCTTCTCACTTGGAGAAGAAAAAAGCAGATTGCTTTACCTGATTTCGAAAACGGTAAAATTTTTGCTTTTTAGTCCAAAATTTAAAAGTTTTTACATATGGACCCCTGGAGAAAAGATTTGCAAAAATGGACCCCTAGCACGGCGCCAACTCACATGGCGCCCAGGGTACACGACACGGCGCCATATTCTTTGGCGCCGTAAATAGACACGTAGGATCCATGGTGGCACAACATGGCGCCGTGACATTCATGAACGGCGCTAACGTTTGTGGCGCCGTTTACTGGGACTTAACACCGAGCGCAGCCCCCGGCCCCCTCACTCCACTCCTCTGTTTGAACAGACCGAGCAAGCAGAGAGCAGCCTCCGCCGCCGCCCCTCTCTCCCCCCTCAAAATCCGCCCCAATCCATCGATTTTCTTCGCGATTTTGCTTCCAAACCGAGCAAGCAAGGTGAGCTCCCTCTCCTCCTTTGATTTGTTGCAGTAGATATGGATTATTTGAGGTACATTTCGTAGGGCAAAAGTTGAAACCCTAGATGAAATTAGTTGGATTTGGCTTGGTTTTAGGTTCGATTCGCAATAGATTTGCGTAATGTATTAAAAATAATGTGTATAGATCCGTTTCTAGGGTTTGATTATTGTACGTAATGACTGAGATATGTTTGTTTGTTGTGCTATAGATGGATAAGGTTGTGACTTTGCACCATGGTGGTACTGTGAAGAGAAATGACAATGGGGGTGTTGATTTGGAGGGCATGGAAGAGACCACATTGCTATTTACTTCACGTCCGTCGTATGGTGAGGTCATTTATCGCTTGAAAAGAGGGGTTGGGATGGACAGATGAGCATGTTGATGTCGTTATGCAAGGATTAATTGATGTTGGGTCGTCAAAGGGGCCGCGTATAAAGAGATTGGTTTCGATTGGCAGCGACGGTGAATGGGATAACTATGTGGCCATTGTTTTGGACTCAGAGGTCAGAGCACCTGACTTGTTTGTGCAGAGGGTGGTGAGAGATCAATCACCTCCTAGGGCTGCATTGGATCCCAATGACTCACCGTTGGTTGGGTCACCAGATCATGAAGAGGTCGAGGTGCAAGTTGTATCCTCGGCTCAAGTATGTGAGGTTCCATTGACTCAGGTAGAAGCTGAGCCTGAGGATGTCGATGACCGCTTTGTTGGTGGATTCGACGAGGAGACAGTGTTTGAGGAACCCATGGTTTGTGTAGCATCTAACAGGGTGGATGTACAGCTTGCAGGAGACGAGGCTGATTATGAGGATGCGAGGGCTGTGGACTCAGATGATGACATACCAGTCACAGGTTTGACGTCTAGCGAAATTGAGATGTTGAGAAAAATGTTTCCTGGCCGTGATCCACTAGTGTCCGATTATAATGACCTGAGCAATGCACATAGGGCTGTCGCGGATGGAGGGCAAATGCAGAGGGACGTACCTAGGCCTGGGGCTAGTATCTTTGAGGATATGTCGGCATTGAAGATGTGGTTGAAAGAGTACTTGATCGTGCACAACCGTCCATACCGGGTTAAGAACTCATACGCCAAACGTCGGTACACCATCAAATGTGAGAGCACAGGGTGTGCATGGAAAGTCTGTGCCAGGAAGGTGAAGGGTACGGAGAGGTTTAAGATTACAACTGTGGATGGACCGCACAGCTGTGGGTCTTCCGAGCCCAGCCAGAAACATCATCAGTTGACTTCTCGGTTCATTGCAACCCGCCTGTACCCCATGATAAAGCACATGCCGACGATACGCGTGGCAGCAGTGATAGAGGCCGTTAAACTAAAGTGGCATTACACAATCAAGTATGAGAAAGCATGGAGGGCGCAACAACGTGCTTTGAAGTTGATTTATGGTGATTGGGAGGAGGCGTATGAGCGTTTGCCGGCCATGTTGAACGCAATGAAAGCGGCCAATGCAGGAATGCGGTATGAGTACGTGCCTAAGCCCGATGTATGGGTTAATGGAAGACAGATTTTTTTTCGAGCATTCTGGTGCTTTGGTCAGTGTGTCGAGGCTTTCAAACATTGTAGGCCTGTTCTGTCAATTGATGGGACGTTCCTGTTGGGCAAGTATGAGGGAACGTTGTTGATTTCTATTGGCTGTGATGCGGACAACTCGCTTGTGCCGTTGACTTTTTCTTTGGTGGAGAAGGAGGACAAATCTAGCTGGGCTTGGTTTCTACGGCTTGTACGGATCCATGTGGTTGGCTCGGGGAGGGAGGTATGTGTGTTGTCTGACAGGCACGCTGGGATCTTGAGCGCCGTTAAGGAAGTGATACCAGGACATTTACCTGTACATCATCGTTGGTGCACAAGACACCTTGCAGAGAACTTGTTCAAAAAAGATGGGGTGAAGGCCAACTTTGCACTTTTCGAGGAGGTATGTTGCCAGAGGGAGGTAAAGCTGTTCGATGAGAAGTTAGAGGAGTTGAAAACGAAAACTAATGCCGAGGGTCGTGATTGGATAAGGGGTTTAATGAGGGATGTGCACAAATGGTCAAGGGCTCATGACCCATTGGGAAGGAGGTATGGGTTCATGACTAGCAACATGGCAGAATGCTTCAACGGGCTGCTTAAGGGGGCACGTGGATTGCCAGTTACCGCAATTGCGGCATTCACTTTCTACAAGTGTGTTGCATGGTTTGTCAACCGGCACCGGGAAGCCTCAGACATGTTAAAGGCACATGCACGTTGGCCACCTCGTCCTCACGGCTTCATTATCAAAGCGAATATGCAAGCCAATGAACATGAGTACCACTGTTTTGACCATGTGACGGGCACGTATGAGGTTGTTGAGGGTGAAGAGACAACCGAGAATGGAGAGCTCCGAGAGGCCCGAAAGCATAAGGTCGTGATTACATCCTTCACATGCACATGCGGTGTTCCCAACAAGTTCCATTTTCCATGCTCCCACATGGTGACCGCATGTAGGGCCCGAAATGTTGATGTTGAGACCAAAATCCCGAGACTATTCAGCGTGGATGCGTTGGTGAGGACATGGGCCCCACGGTTCGAGCCATATCGTGATGAAAGCGAGTGGCCACTTTACTCGGGTCCCAGGTACATAGCGGACACGGGGTTACGTTGGCACAAGAGGGGCAGCAGGAAGCGGTCAAGGTACAAGATGGACATGGATCGGATACCTGGTCGCACCAAGAGGGGTAGGGCAAATCCCTTCGTTGAGGACCCACAGGAGACACACTGCGGTATGTGTGGTCTATTGGGTCACAATTCACGGACGTGTCAACGTCGTTCCACTCAGGTTAGCATCGTTAGGTCTAGAGAGCATAATTTTTTTAGATATTTTGTTATTTTTATCACTAACGTAATTTTGAATGCACAGGATGGCGAGGTACCGGCTGGTGGACGAGTTCTACGACAGAGAGCACCGCGGCAAGCTCACGATGATTCCCATACTGCGTCCTCCAACCCATGATGATGAGAGTTGTGTGTATGTGTATGTGTATTTTATATGTGTGCATGACGATGTATGTGTGCATATATGTATGTGTATTTTATATGTGTATGTGTGCATATATGTATGTATGTATGATTTGAGATTTATATGTGAATGTATGCATCTAGACTTTATTGAGAGTTATGCGTATGTGTTTTATATGTGAATGTATGTATATGTGTGTATGTGTTTTGTATATGGAGAAAAACAGACAGCTCTTTGCTGTTTTTTCTGTATGTTTGCGTAGCACGGCGCCCAACACTCTGGCGCCGAGATATTGAACTACGGCGCCAGAAACTTTGGCGCCAGGATATGGCGCCAAAGTTTTGCGCGCCGTAGTTCAATATCTCGGCGCCAGAGTGTTGGGCGCCGTGCTACGAACATACGGCGCCAGGGTGTTTGACGCCGTGATTACTGCACTTGCATTAAAACTGCAAGCTCGGCCTAGTTGTTTCGTTCCATCCGCATCCACACAAATAACACTAATTGACATTCACCAAATGAATAAGCATAGCCCAAAATAACATACTGAGTGCATACGTCCACATACATACATAGTTTATAAATTTTCAGAAAATATATACGTCCGCATACATCAAACTACTGAGTGCATCGAGGCCACTTCCCCTTTCTCTGAGCATCAGGGTACTGCTCAAGGGCTGCCTTGGCACGCCGCGCTCTCTCTAGCTTCTTCTGCCTTTCTCCCTTGCGCTTTGCCGCGGCCCTCCTACGCTCCTCCTCACGGTGTTCCCTCGCGGCCTCCTCCTGCTTCTTCTCCCTTTCCCACCTCTCATTTCGTTCTTCATCCCACTTCTTATTGGCGTCAAAATATTTTTTGTCATCCTCAGCGATCGCAGTGTCGATCCACTGCTCAAAATCACAAAGCGGTGGAGGCTCCTGCAAATGTACGTATTCGTTAAACCAACAGAATTAATACCAATTCGATGAATCGACAATACAACATACCATATGTAAAAAACTTTTAAATTTTGGACTAAAAAGCAAAAATTTTACTAGAAAACGCCGGTTTAACGCAGAGAATAACCGCCGCGCAACAATTGCTCGCTACTGTACTCCATCTGATGCTACAGGGCAGGGCACACTGGCTACTGGAGACTCGCTGGAGACAGCGATGGAACGGCGGTGAGCGAGAGCTGCAGGCACGAGCACAGCCGCGAGGAGATTCGAATCCGACGGTTGCAATGCGACGCTCACCTCGTGAACCGGTGGCCCCGCGCGGCCCACCGCTCTGACAAGCAAGCAGCGCAGTAGACTCTCCCCAAAGCAAAGCCCCAGGCTGGAGCCAGAGCCCTGAACCAAAACCCACGCCACAGCCAGCCTCGCCCCGCTCCCCCCCCATCCGAGCGCTCCACGGCTGGCCGGGACCGCAGGATGGCCCACTCGGCGGCGGCGGCCGCCGCCGGGCAGCCGCTGGTGGTTTCGCTCAATTGCCTCGACGACCCCTCGCTGGAGCAGGAGGGGCTGGCCAGCCTGGCGGAGGTGGAGCACGTGCCCCTCTCCGCCGTCGCCTCGGGCCGCGTCGAGGCCGCCGCTGCCGTGCTGCTCCCCTCCCTCGCCTTCCTCCCGCGCGCCGCGCAGCGCCGCCTCCGCCCCTGGCAGCTCCTGCTCTGCCTTGGCTCCCCCGACCGCGCCGCCGACGCCGCCGCGGCCGCTGACCTGGGGCTCCGCCTGGTCCACGTCGACGCCAACCGGGCCGAGGAGGTGGCCGACACCGTCATGGCGCTCTTTCTCGGACTGCTCCGCCGGACCCACCTGCTGTCGCGCCACGCCTCGTCCGCCCCGGCCGCCGTCGCCGCTGGCTGGCTCGGCTCCGTCCAGCCGCTGTGCCGCGGCATGCGGCGCTGCCGCGGGCTCGTGCTCGGCATCATTGGTCGATCCGCCGCCGCGCGCTGCCTCGCCACTCGCAGCCTCGCCTTCCGGATGAGCGTCCTCTACTTCGATCCGCGCTATGTGGTACTGGATCTGCGACCTACTCTTCTATATCTTCATCTGCTTACTAGTTTTCTACTGTTACTTGCACAATTGTAGAATTTCGGATCTTAATGCGCGCATTGCTGGTATCGGTAATTTTAACGGGCTTTCCCCATGATTCAAACACCTTAATTTGTTGTGAGCATCTGACATGTATAGGGTTTAATGCTAAAATGAGTTGCTCTCTGATCCTTGGGTGTTAGGGTTCTAGAATTCTAGTCCCTACAAACCTTTTAAGGTGCGAAGTTGGGAAAGATGACGAGAGATCCAAACTTTGAAATGTTGTGAGTCGAATCATCTCATTCCTTTGCTTTAATCGAACTCTTCAATTTGTTTGGAGGGGACTACTGTTTAGGCTAAGTAAGCTGAGGCACTTAGGCTACTATCCAGTCTTTCTTTCTTTTAAGAAAGAGGTAAAAAACAGTAGTAACTCATGCTCCACCTAGGAATTATCTCGCTAGTTTTTAATTTTATGGGGCATGGAAGAGGGGATGGGAAATGTGAGAAGAACTCATTGATGTGTATATTTTATTACGGTGATTGATCCCAGTGATTCTAATCAAACACACACTTTCTATCGGCATTCATGGGCTCTATACCTCATTGCCGATAATTGGTCCCAAAGTGTGGATCACAATGGGAAACTAGCTGAACCACAAAATTCTTCCTGTTTGGCACTGGACAGATCATAATGCTGATGATCAGGCTGCTAGCTTAGAAGAGTTATGAATCTGGATCATGAAGGAAATTGAACCAAACTAAACTAAAATGTTATTCTTCGCTTACGATATGATTGTGTTACACACTTACATTGAGATATTATACCAAATCCATAATAATATGCTCAGTTCCTATTCCTTTTGCTATAAACTTCTTGATATTTTTTGCTCACATTTGTATGACTTGTGTACTGATTTTGAAAAATACTTACATAAGTTGTGTAAGGTTCTAGTACTATTTTTGACCATTTTAACTCTATTATCATGTCTGTTGAAGGCCAATGGGAAAGCAAAAAGGCCATCCATTGTATTTCCTTCTGCTGCCAGAAGAATGGATACTCTCAATGATTTATTAGCAGCAAGCGATCTTGTTTCCCTGCATTGTACGTTAACAAATGACACCATGCATATACTTAACGCTGACTGCCTGCAGCACATAAAGCCTGGTAAGGTTTTTCTTGTTTCCATTGTTTCTTCTGCTTATTGCATTACAATGCTTTCTGCAGTCTGAACTAGTGCATCTCTTTTCCTTTGTTTAGTCATACTACACATTATAATTGATTTTTTTAATCCCACAGGAGCATTCATTGTCAATACTGGTAGTTGCCAACTTATAGATGACTGTGCACTCAAACAGCTCTTGATTGATGGTACCATAGCTGGTTGTGCATTGGATGGTGCTGAAGGTCCACAATGGATGGAAGCATGGGTATGTGTTGATGTTCTAATATCGATCTTACGTATGATTTGTTTGGATTCGGGGAAATTCTAGAAGACTCGGTGTATGAACGTGCAGAGTAGAGATACATGAATTTTTATACAGGTTCGGACCTTTTCCTGATAGAATAATAACCAAGGTTATTAAGGCGGTAAGGCGAGGTAAGGCGACCCACCCCCCTCACACCTTTTAAGCGGTAAGGCGTGAGGCGAGGCGACGCCTTATAAACATCATAAGGCGAAGAAAACGGAGTTTTGAGGATTAGATCAGAAGAAATTTAAAGAGATGAAGGACCTAAAAGGACCTAATTGTAATTTCGTAAACCCCTAAGGATTCAAATGTAAATAACCTAACCCTAATACCCTTCACCCGTCCCCAGCCGCCGCCTCCTCTCATTCGTTCCCCTCACCCCAGCCGCCGCCTCCTCTCTCCTCCGCCTCCCTCCCTCCGCCCTCGCTCCCGGCCGCCGCCTCCTCTCTCCTCCCTCGCTCCAGGCTGCCGCCTCCCTCCTCCCTCGCTCCCGGCCGCCGCCTCCCTCCCTCCTCCCTCGCTCCTTCTTGTAATGATGCGGGCGGCCAGATCCGGCAAGGTGGATGGTGAACGGCGGCGTCGGCGGCTCGACGACGCCTTGGAGGCCAAGGCGGCGCGAGGACATGAGGTAACCCTAGCCCACCTCTCCCGTCGCCTTCTTCCAGCCTTCTTCCTGCCTTCACTTAGACCTAAGGCGGACGAACGGCAAGGCGGGGGCGACACCTTGACCCCCCGAGCCGCCTTACCGCTTAGGCGACGCTTAAGCGTCGCCTAAGCGACGCCTTAATAAGCATGATAATAACCTTATGTCCTGTGCAGTTATTGCTCAGAAAGATGTTTACAACCGAGAGTAATGCGAAATATCTAGAACTATCTTCTGATCCAATGTCTTCCGATCTCTTTCCCTCCTGGTGTTAACCTTTATATAGTTAGCAAAGTGACCGCCGTTGTTCTACACCAAAAGACGTCTTAACATTTCATGAGATAACCGTCTGGTGGAAGTTATTGTCAGAGAGACGTGGTTGCCTGTTCGTCGTGCAGCGGTTGTTGTCAGAGAGAGAGATGTGTGCGGTTATTAGGGATAAGTATACGTTCTAACTGTCTCATCAGATAGACCTACCATGCGGTAAGTAATTGTAGACAGACCAGTTGAAGATTGAGTAGTCGCAGGAAAGCTCACGACCACGAGGTAGTCGTAGGAGAACTTACGACTACATGATCGTAGAAGAACTTACGACTACGTAGTCATAGAAAGACTTATGACTAAGTGATAGCCGTAAAAGGGTCTACGACTAAGTGGTCGTAGAAAGACTTACAACTACTCTGTAAAATTTATCCCTTAATGATGAGGGATATACTCGGAGAACATAATGATGTAATAATTAGAGGATTTTTATATACTCGTTCGTATGGAACTTATGGTATGAATTCTCTTCATAAATGGTCATTTAGGATGGAATAAATTCATCTGTGATCAAACTGCATCGTCATTTGGAATGCTTCATTCTTCCTGATGTGTCTCCAATGAAAAGGAATATATGAAAGAAAAGGAAATAGAAAAGATTTAATTTGTTTTAGCATTCCATTATTTCAAGTCTCCTGCACTTCGTCTGTTGAGCTTGACTATTTCACACATTACTTTTAACACTGTTAATATCTGCTGTCTAACATAGTTTAAAAGCTCAGTTGTGATAGGATGCAAAGTTATATCTTAATGGGGAACTTGCTTTATGTACTATAACTAGCTTAGTATTTCTCTTTACAAGAAGATTGTTCGGCTTCGTTAGAAGTTGAACTTTTTTAGATGCCATTAAGATGTGAGGCGTTGAAACTAGACAACTAGCTATAGGACCTTTCTTGTCCAAAAAGTTAAAAGACAAACAGTTAATGTCCTGGCAGATGAGGACAAACAATTGGTGCCCTCATTTGCATTGCTATAGTTGCATTACTTGTTTCTCAGCAAAAACGATGGCTAACTTTAATGCTTACAGGTAAGGGAGATGCCAAATGTTTTAATTCTTCCTCGAAGTGCAGACTATAGTGAAGAAGTGTGGATGGAAATAAGAGAGAAAGCAATCACGATATTACAGTCCTTTTTCTTTGATGGTGTTGTTCCAAGTAGTGCGATTTCCGATGAAGATGAAGATATTAGTGAGGCTGGAAATGAAGATGATCAACTAGAGAAAGGAGCAAAAGATAGTCATTCACAGGTTTTTGATGGTGAACAGCAGACAGATGAAAGCCAGTTAACTCTGGAGTATGAAAAGAAAAGAGCCATATCCCAGCATAAAAAGCCTCAAGCTTCAGGGCAATATCAAAATTTTGGCTCCCGAATGGAAGGAAGGCACAGCCGTTCTGGAAAGAAAGGGAAAAAAAGACCTGCTCTCCGCAGATCTCAACAGAAAACGGATGAGTTGTCTGCTGTAGAGAGTGGCAGTAATTATTCCTCACGTAGAGATGATGACACTGCAATGAGTGGCAGAGACCAGGTATTAAGTTCCAGTTCACGATTTGCTTCTCCTGAGGACTCAAAATACAAGCAGAAATCTCCTGCTGAATCCCCAATGGAAATAACTTCTGAGAAGAAGTTGCCTGTAGTGCTCGGTAGAAAATATCCTGATAAACTGAAAGATGGTTTTGTTGTAGCCTTGAGAGCAAAAGATAATTCAGGGTTCCATGTTGCAAGACAGAGACTTGCTGGTGGTGGTGGTTGGATCCTTGATATTGTGTCAAATGCTACAAACAGGGACCCTGCTGCTCAGTTCCTAGTCACTTTCAAAAACAAGGTATTGTTTTAGTATTTCCCCTTTCCTTTTGGTTTCGTGCTTGTTCAGTGTTATTCAAAATTTATTTTAATATGATGCATATGAGGCACTAAAACCCATTTACTTTTTAGGATACCATGGGATTGCGATCCTTTGTTGCTGGAGGTAAACTATTGCAGGTATCATCTCATCTATGATCTCTCTCTCTCTCTCTCTCTCTCTCTCTCTCTCTCTCTCTCTCTCTCTCTCTCGTTGGGTGTGTGTGTGTGTGTGGCTATACTTGGCTAATAGATATTGATTAACCTTTGAAGAAATTGCATGGTCCTGGTATTGTGATTTGTGAACGCTTTCGAAACTAATGACAATCTTGTACACAATCTGTTCTGTTATCTGTTGACTTAAAGTAGATTTATATTGAAACTTACCAAACTTTATCATTCACGTGGTGTGTGAAACATTCAATGATCACACAGGCCTTAATGGCCATCATCTATTTAATGGCCATAATTTTGGATTTGATACTTCTGTCACTACTACTTGTTTCACCCTCAAGTTTGTACACTGGAGCCCTCTACTTGTATTTATTGCATAGGTACAGGGACATCACGCCATATAAAGTAGAGGGGCTTGATAGTTTATTGCTTTAATGAGCAATACAGGGGCTGCCAGTGCAATTATCCAAGTTTTTTGTTGAAAAAATTACTTGTTTCAATCTTAATTCCATTGGAGCTAGTCAAAAGGGTTGAGGAATAGAAGTGTTCTTTTGATTCGTTTTTGATACCCTCGGTTGCTGATTGTTTGACATGTAACTTTCTTTCGTATGTTAACAGATTAATAGGAGGATGGAGTTTGTGTTTGCAAGTCATACTTTTGGTATTTGGGAGAGCTGGATGCTGGAAGGTTCCTTGCTGGAAGGTTGCAGACTTATCAACTGCAGAAATTCTTCGGTACACACTTTTCCAGTTTCCATTCTAAACAAAGAAAAATGAGTTGTAGCAATGCGGATTCCCATCATTCCATGCATATCGTCTTCCCCCTCTTCTCTTTAATAACAGGCTTTAAGTAGATTAAAACTCTTTTCCTGTTACATTGCTGTGCTTTCTCTTGCAAACACTTCTTTTTGGGTCTTAATACTCAGCTTCCTACTGGTTGGAATGTCTGTAGGCTGTATTGGACATCTGTATCGAGATCCTTGCAGCTGCGAGTGAAGAAGATGGAGTCACTCGGTGGCTAGATTAGCCCAGCTGAGGACAAAGAAATGAACTGACTCGTTTTTTCGTTCGGTTTGGTGCCAACTTTTTCGTACTGCCGAAGTTCAATTTTGGTTGTCTAATATACGGACCTAGTAGGCACAGAATGTATGGCTGTATTTGTTATGTAACTAGATCTGACCCCCTTCATTGTAAGTTTTGTTCCCAGCACGTTTGTTATTTCCCATGGAAAGGTAAGATATTGTGAATTGCTGCGTTATTGTGTTGGACACTACTGTTACAGATTTGCTGGTGTGAATCACATGTTGAAGTTTTCTTCCACCTATGGGCGTTTCAATCTACCAGTATATGTGTATCATGCGACTTATACCCCCCCCCCCCCCCCCAACCAAGAACACCACGTGCGCACATGTGATCGATGTAACTTATGCATATAATAAGCAAAGTAGCAAACTATGGAAGTTACATGTGTTTTTTTAGCACATGGTTAATGATTTCTTCTAAATAAATAAATAGAATGGTTTTTTGTCGCTGTTTCAAAGTTTTATTTTAGAATAGTTTTTTATAAACAGTTTATCGATTTTTGATTCATTTGTATAAACGTCCTGTAATATAACCAAAAGACATACGTTATAGCCATAAGCTACAACTCAAAAATCATCGTCAGCTGCAGCTTTGTCTCGTTAGGATATCTTGTCACGCGATCGATATCGACTCATGATCTCCCTGACATTACATTGGTCGCCGGGCAATTTCCGGCAACCTGAAATTCTCCACCAACCGTACGAATTTTCTGCTACACAACCACCAACCTCTTCTCCGGAACCAGATGGAGAAGCATGTTACGTCTGCTACATGGAAGCGAGGTGTCGCCTTTCATGATTTCATCTTCGCTGAAACGTACAGCGTCCAGGGAACGAAGTCCACAATTTGCAGTGCCGTGCAGCCGTGCTCTATCGCTCGCTCTGTCCGTGTCTCGTCGCAAGAGAGAGAGAGACATATCTTGTTTAGTGATCCAATAGGCAAACGCTTCATTTTGACTTTGTACTGCTAGAAGCAAATCTCGCTGTTTGTCGCGAAAGTCTTGCAATGTTAATTTGCTGGTGCATACTACAGGAACACGACTGCGCTTGGATGCTCTCAAGGTGGTGATTATTTTACTTGATGGCAGGTTGAAGATAAGAACAATGGTAGCTGTCGAGTCTAAAACGAAATCTGCAGTGTCGAAACCACGTGAGATGCGAGATAGAGAACCGAGCAAAGTCAGCAAGATGCCCTTTCCATTTGTCAGCATCACAAAAGAGATGGGCAAGTTGGATTTGTGGTCCTTGTACAACAACTCAATAATCGTACAAATAGGGCAGTAAAACTTTAGAGCCAGATCTTCGGAACAAGTGTCCGCGGGACAAATAGAGAGTAAGTATTATTCTGGACCAACCTGCCCACTCCCCCTCCCCCTCACTCTTCGCTTTGGATCTGACCAACTAGGATCGGATCCACCACCTCCCCTGAGTGCGTGCGGCAGCAAGGCACTTGGTGCCACCACTCGGTCGGCACGGCTTTTGGTCGTCGCTCTCAGGGCTCATGCCTGCACCACCGCCGTCACCATCGGCCCCACCCTAACTCAGCCTCTCCCTTGGGCTCACCAGCCATGGCATGCAGCTGACCGGGAGCCAGATGCCTCTTTCACCAATGGCCGCTCCACCTCCGTTGTGACGTCACCACCTCAACGCTGACCTCTAGCCATTATGCCTCCATCCGCTGCCATCATGAACCCTAGGGGCGGTGCTGGTTCACTCTTTCCCCCTCTTTACTATTACTTATGATCTATCTACTATTTTTGCCTTGCTCTAGTCGCACGGCTGGGAAGGCTCATGGTGGCCGCCGTGTCGGGACTTGGTGGAGTGCATGCGCCGAGGAGCATACACTGCCATCTAAGGGCGCATGACGGTACTACGGGCTCGCCGCCAATGTGTTGGGGGAAGAGTGGAGGCTTACTTGGAGTTGGCTTGCTGCCGAGTTGAGGAAGGCAACGTTTGGACGACGACGAGGACGGCCGTGTTGCGGTTCATTTGGGCCTCCTCTCCTCCTTGATCCCCTCTTCCTCTTGGCTGGCTTGCTGTTGTAGTATTGGTTCCTCTCCTTTGTCTTCTCCTCCTTCCCTAGCTCTTCTTCGGCTTAGTCTTCCTCAGTGTGTTTTCTCTGTGGTGGCTCTGGCCATTGGGGCTCTGGGCTATGGTGGTGGTGCAGTCTTGTGCTCTCTTGGCTTTGCTCTTGCCGTGGGTGAGAGAGAAGGAAAGGAGAATGCTGGGAGTGTGGCTTCTGTGGAAGGGGTGGATGTGTATGTTGGGTCAAATGGCCATGTCTCTCTCTCTGTGAGTGCATTGCCATTTATGCCCTTTCCATTTAACCTGGCTTAGTATGTGCCTCATGGACCTTTTGGTCCAAACTCCAAAGGCAGCTCTACACTGTTTGGGCATTTTTCTATTGCAGCAGGTAAATCGGTAAAAGTGGGTGTTGGCTAAATTTTCTACCGAATGATGAAGCTCACAATAGTGAGAGGCGCCGACCGACCCCGGACGGTCTGGGAACCTCTGTGAGCGCTACTTTTATTCGGCATTATAAAAGCTGATGGGTCTAACGATAAAACTCTACTTAATTTCCTTTATTCTCCATTGGATTGGTTTATTTCACGTATTTCTTCTCTTTTGCACTTTAGTGGTATTACACTGTAGCATGTACTACTGGGCACAAGGGCATTTCAACGTAGAGATAGGTTTCGGCCATTAGATTCTAAATCGTACAGAGGGCGTGTGGGGCAACTGTAACCTGGTGCAGAGGTTTTCTGTAACTACACTTGATCCTGTTTCGACGCTCCAAATATCTTCCGACGTTAGCTTTTGGATTTTGGTTAAATTATACTATAGCGATTATTAGTTTTCTTAAAATAAAGAAAAGTGAGAAAGCTTTTATATCATCATGGACAATGCAAAGAGAAATACGAGAGAAAACAAAAAAAAAACTAAAATAAGCAAAAAAAATTAGAAACTAATGCATTCCAAGTGGTTTCTGGCTTAATAAGTAGAAGTTTAAACCATTTAGAGTGGATATCCATGACTATTTTTTAGCTACATGTTATATCTTGTAACTTTTAGCTATTGATTATAGGGCTATAAATAGCAATCACGCATATGCATATGCTACACGCGAAGCATGCGCATGCATCAAGATAAGGAAATAAAACGAGAGCGGAAAGCCAAAAGAACGGAGGTTAACCCTGCGACAAAAGTACAAAGTCGCCCACTCATCAGTCGCAGGCTCCATTTCCCACCTCCGCGTATAAAACTCCTCGCACCAGAGGGGTGCCATCGAACCCACGCCTAAATCCGCAAATCCCCTCAGCTTGCGCGCACGGACGCACCGCACCAATGGCGGCCGCGTCGTCGCTCAAGCTCTCCTCCCCCAAACCCCTCGCCTCTGCGCCGTCTCCCCTCCTCCTCCGCGCTCGCCGCCCGTACGCGCGGCCCCTCCCCGCGGGGCGCCTCCCGCCGGCCCGCGTCACCTTGCAGCCCCCCGCCGCGCCGGCCTCCGAGGCCGCCTCCTCGCACACCGCCTCCTTCGACAAGGTGCGCCGCCGCAATGCCTCCCACGCAGGCTCGTTTCCGCTCTCTGTGCTTCTGCGTGGCTGACCGTTCCTTGTGGTGGTGATGACGTCAGGTGCTGGAGGCGCTGATCGGCGGGGCCCACTTCTCCGAGGATGAGGCGGAGGCGACGCTGCGGCTGCTGCTGCGGGAGGAGAACGAGGCGCGCATCGCCGCCTTCCTCGTGCTCCTCAGGGCCAAGGGCGAGACCTACGAAGAGGTGTGTGCGATTTGTGATTCGTGAATTAACACGCTAATTTTGTTTGTTCCAGAAATGGAGTGAAAATTTTTGTGGCCACTAATTTAAATTTGTCGAGCTGTTCAGATCGTTGGGTTGGCGAAAGCGATGATGAGCTGCTGCGTGCGGGTCGAGGGGCTGGACGACGTCGTCGACATTGTCGGCACCGGCGGCGACGGCGCGGACACCGTCAACATCTCCACCGGCTCCACCATCCTGGCCGCCGCGGCCGGCGCCAAAGTTGCCAAGGTATTGGCTTTTCCCCCTTTCATTTTTTGGATTAAACATGCGCATAGTAGCAGGTCAAGTTATGCACTTTGGGTTTAGGAGGTGGCGATGATGTACTGACGTGTTTTCCTTTGCGTTTCTGCAGCAAGGGAGCAGGGCGAGCTCGTCGGCCTGCGGTAGCGCCGATGTGCTGGAGGCGCTGGGTGTCAACATCGAGCTGGGACCCGAGGTATTAACTGATTTGTCCTATGCTTGCTTACTTTGTGTTGTCTTTGCTTTTCTTGTCCCTGTGTTCTGTAGCCTCTAGCATCTACAGTATTGATACAAGTACTAGCTAACACGTTTGTCTTGATCTTACCACGAGGGTACCTCGTGCGCCTGAAAGTTGGATGTGACTTTCCGGGAGCCTTCTGGTCTCAACCTTTTAGGTGATATATTTTCTTGAGCAGTAATTAGAGGGATTTTCTGGTGGCCTTGACTTTTCTTAGTACTACATATGAAGTTATGAACCGCGAGCAGAGGTGGCATGGACCTTTTACCAACCACCGAGATGGAGAAAATAGAAGGCAATGAAAGGTAGAAGGCAAATCTAAATAGCCAAATGAAGGCACCCGGAGCTGCCCTTATCTAATTCTAAAGAACTAGCAAAGTCACCCGCGCACTTGTACGAGCATCATCCTTAAAGCATGTTAAATGACCTAATAATACATTTGTGAAATTGCTTTTAGGAAAATAGATGGTTGCAAAACTTGATTTGTGATATTTTAATATTATATGATAAGATATTTCCTCAGTTTCCGAATACTTGGCAAATGTGACCAAAACTTTCTTCTCCAAATACGCGCTTTGTCATTATGAGGCATATTTTTCCTCCTATTAACTCTACCTATCATCCCCATTTTCCCACCTCGTTACGTGTATTTGAGATATTATTGAAGGACATTATGATCATGTGGCAAAAATGTAATTACCTTGGTAACTGTGATATGGTCAAAAGTGACAAGCATTTAGAAATAGAAGGGGTAGATTATAACTTTGGGAGGAAATAGTTGTCTATCATTTATAGCTAAATGTTGTTTGCATTGACTTAAAAAAATGGTGTTTGTTAGCCATCCTTATTAGTATTAATTTGGCAAATATGTATAAATTAGTTCTTATAAATTTGTAATCCATTAATTCGTATTATTTTCATATATTTTCTTCAAATAATGTGCATTTTTTAAGATGGTTGCCCGAAAGCCTGAAATATTCACATATTCCCTCTAGTTTTAACATTTTGGTCACTGACATGGTCACACTAAAATACAACTTTGAGTACAAAATTATATTTTAATATATTTATGAAACATAATAAAATTATGATATTATGAAGGCACTTTTCGAGATAAATATATACATATAATTTTTATGTGTCAATTCTATATATCTAGAAAGATATCTATAGCCAAAGTTTCTTTACAGTGTTGTTCTATTTTGGTTAAACCTTCTAATTAGCCATCTAAAATAACTTCTAATTGGTGGTCATAGCTATCCAGTTCAGTATAGCCTGAACGACATGTCTAGGACATCCCAGCGTCTTGGTAATTACCATTTACTTGCCGAGCTATGGCTGGCATGGATCCGTATCCAGACGTTGCGGAGCAAAATCGAGCAAGGCGGAGTGAATCCGGCCCTGGTGGAGCATGCAGATGGTGCAGGCTGGTCGTGGCCTCACGAGCTTCATGGCCTTCAACGCTGCGTCTGCAGCGGATCCCATGAAAATTGCATGAATTTGTTCTTATCAAAATTTAACCCATTCAGGGACCATGTCTTGGTGGAGTGGTGGAGTTGTGGGTATACGACTCTAGGGTTTAAATCCTAATGCCCAACTTTACACACACGTGAGTGCGCCTCTGTAGGAACTTTGTGATGTCACGGATTTATCCTTGGCTTCCATATTTCTAAGCGTGCACATGTGGTGTGTGTGCATGGTAGTGTGTGTATTTCCTTGTAATTGTTGAAAAAACCGTACATGCATGCATGGTGGTTTGTGTATTTCCTTGTAATTATTAAAAAAAACCGTTCATTCCTATCCATATGCAATCATCTTCCAGCGTAATTCCATCCAGAGCAAAAGGAAAAGAATATCCCTATGCAATATCTTCCAGCGCAATTCTGTCCGAAGCAAAAAAGAAAGGAAAAGGTTTCCCAATTCAATTGAGTTCATGGACCATGCGTCATCCATCAAATTGTTCGATCATCCTACAGCACCTACGTTTCGCCAATGCATGTGTCCTTGTTGTGCACGTTAGCACATTAATTAGGAAGGTCTTGTTTTAATCTGTTCATATATCTATATCTCTAATGCAAACTCTAACTAAGGGAATAGTTTATTTAAAATTGCTCGTGGCGTCCAACATGAGTAATCATTGGTATGTTTTGAGAAAAATCATTGGTTATGCTTTGCTAATCACAATACGGGTCCACCAAATTAAGGGGCGGATGTTTCTATTTTTGTGAGAATTTCTAACAGATTTCTCATTTTTTAGCTAACATCCATCGGTTACGATTTGTTAAATATAATTAGGGTCCACCAAATTAAGGGTCGAATGTTTCTAATTTTTCTTAGATTTCCTTGAATTTTATCTTTTTTCTTAGAGTTGTTAACCACGTATCATAAACTTTTAATATATAATAGATATGTTGTGTAATGGTTGCGAGATGGATATGTAGATTGGGGCCTTTGATTTTCATCTCTATTTTGGTGTACTTATTGGTGTAAAAGGGGCACATTTGAATGTTGGTTTCCACTTATTGAATCATGTAGATCAGCATTCAAAGTTACAGTGTGCAGGTACACATGACTGGTCCCACTAGTCACAAACTGAGGCTGCATGGTGCTGCATACTTTGGATTCTTCCCCCACATCTCAACCTTTTAAGATCGCCTTGGGATTGCCCCCTCCCCTCTAATAACACTTCTGTTTTTCGACCTTCTCAACTACATTAGTTTTAATGATTCTTGTGTGGTCAGCTACAACTTAAAGGGCAGCAATGATTATGGCACTTCTATAATTGAGAAATAGTTCAGATTCGAGATGTGGTAGCTCTATATAGTGGCATAGTTGACCTTGTGGTGCTTGTGAGTGCGCGGTGTTTAGTTGTTTATAATATGGTTGTTTCTTTCGTACACAGAAAATCCAGCTGTCATTTGAATTTTCAATCCTCACATATTATATTTCACTACTATGTGCATCTTATAGTATAAGAAACCAGGTGTGATTGATTTTTGTTACTCTTTCCTGTTGTAAGGGTATTATACGGTGTGTCAATGAGGTGGGTGTTGGATTCATGATGTCTGCAAATTACCATCCAGCAATGAAAATTGTCAGACCTGTGAGGAAGAAGCTGAAAATAAAGACAGTTTTCAATATTCTTGGTCCTCTATTGAATCCAGCAAGGGTGCCTTATGCTGTTATTGGTGTTTACCACGAGAACATAGTAAGTACCTTGTATTCATTTTGTCTTTTCCTCTAGTAACTACAATACCAAAGGATAAAAGCAAACATAGTATTATCTATAAGTAAATCATTTTTTAAATTGGTGACTACTGTTCCACATGATCCCATGGTGATGATCTAGTGTTGTCTTACATTTTGTACTTAAAGTATGTATGCAGGCATTTATTTAGCTAATAAATGCTGCAATTATATATAAAAAAGCTTAAGTACAGGCAGCAGGAATATACTGTTGAGGCGTTAAACCAAGTTGGCCTCCAGCTATACAATTGCTCATTCTTAGTTTTTAGTGAACTCCATTGTTAGCAAAGATTACTGATAATAAACAAGCAAACAGTAGGTATAAAAGTGTCTCTCTTGAGAAGGCATAGAAATGGTCCTATTACAAGCTCTATATGCAATTGTTGTTATTCCTTGTAATGCTCATCAGTCTAATGCATATCAATTTTTGGTTGATAGGTTACCAAGATGGCTAAGGCAGCTCAAAATTTTGGAATGAAGAGAGCATTGGTTGTCCATTCAAAGGGTTTGGACGAAATAAGCCCACTTGGTATGGATACCTACCGATGTGCCCATTTCACTCTATTATTGCCACTGTGTTGCTAAAAATTTCTGTGATTACACTGTGTTGCTAAAAATTCCTGTGATTACTCAAGAAATTACCTTGAGATCTTTTTGGTCAACTCATATATTCCGTATTTAACCGAAGATTCTTTTTTTAATTGCTGTAGGGCCTGGATATATCCTTGATGTCACTCCAAGAAAGATTGAAAAAATGCTCTTCGATCCATGTAAGAGGTTTTCCTTACGTTTTTTCCCAGAATTTATAAAATGGAGAGAATTCGTTGTACATACTTTATGCAATTTGACATGGCTCATGTGAATTTAGTTGCATCAATTTGTGTGTATTGCTCATATCGTACCTTTTGCTATGTTACGCATGCTAACTTCTGAAATATATTGTGAATTTGTGATGATATGATCAAATTAAAGAAATTTTCTTTAGCCTCACATTCTTTTCATTAAATCACAATCCAGTGGATTTTGGCATTCCTCGCTGCACACTAGAAGATCTTAAAGGAGGTGATTCAGCATTTAACGCAAAAGTTCTCCAGGATGTTCTTGCTGGTCAAAGAGGTTCAATTGCAGATGCTCTTGTAAGTCCGTCCTTACTATCCTATTTTTAGTTACTCTATACCTTGCATACTTCCCGAAGAAAATGACTGCATCTTACTTGATGAATTCACAGAATTGCAGTAGCTGACTTATCTTTCGTATATAAATGTCCTAAAGAGATTTATTTAATTAAGGAGTTTACTCAGCATCTTGTAAAAAAAGCAGTTTACCGAACACTAATTTGGTGTCATGATGAGCATTTTCTTTTTCTGCAAACTTATTCATAAAGCATACATGGAAATTATAAAATAAGTAAAGTAAAATTGGACTGCACATGTCGAGCTCTCCTGGTGTGCCAAACCTGAATCAATTTCTGTTTTGCTCCATAGGTTCTGAATGCTGCAGCCTCTCTTCTTGTTAGTGGTAAAGTCAAAAATTTGCATGAGGGTGTTGCGCTAGCACAAGAGACACAGCGCTCCGGAAAGGCCATTGATACACTTGAATCTTGGATAAAGGTTTCTAATGTAAGTACCTTTCTTTTTTTTTTTAACAATGGCACAATTGTGTTCGTCAGCAAAATATTGAGCATGACACGTTCCCACACCCTGTTGATACAGAGTTCCAGAGATTGAGGTTGATTGGCCAACGGCAGAATTCCGCAATGAGGAATGATGGCAAATAAGGATTGTTTTAATCCATCCATTGTCCATAATCATATGTATGTTTGTTCTTATTTTTCCTTGTTTATGGACTTTGTCACAAGCGTAGATGGCTTCTAGTCTGGTTTGTGCATTCAGAATGCCGTAGTGTAGAGAAAATCCCATCAGGATGAGGTTATAAGGTTGTGATCGGAACAGGCGCATGCTTTTCTGGTTTGCTTGAGGCAGATAAGTGTCGTTTAGATCTGGGTAGTGTTACATTATGTTGTATTGCAAGGCCTGCAAGGAAAGCTGAGCTCCGCAGTCGATCTGTTCACTGTTGCACCTGAAATTTTTGCAAAAGGTTTCACAACGATATATGCGTGTCATGCCATTGTTATTCCAGTGAATAAATTGGGTGCAATCGGCTTTTCATTTTGGTTTCTATTGACCAATATTCATCAGATTTACTAACTATAGCTAAAGGCACTGTATGAAATAGTGATAACTTCTAGCTTTCAGAAGCCAAAAATCGTTTAGAACGAGTTAGTTTTTTATGCCTTTTTTCTTTACATTATCTTCAGAGATATAACTATGTTTTTTATTTTTTAATTAAATATATCATAAAAAATTAATAACCGCTACAGAATTATTTTAACTAAAAATAAAAAACCACGCCACTTTAATTTAAAGTAAGACCAAAAGCTATCGGTCCTAACTAAGAAACGGGCCTTATCATTTGTGTCAACGAGTGTCGCCTTAATTGAACTCGACTGAAAAGTTGCGGATAAGATGACAAGAATCTACCGTATATTAAAGTTGGGGGACTTCTGTGCCACATCATTTATTTTGCGAGAAAGCCCCTACGTTTTGCAAAATCGCGTAGAGGTCCTCCGTTCTCGCAAACAGGTCCTTGCCAGGTTTTTTTCTGGAAAGCACCCTCCACTTCACCGATAGCAACCCGCGGTCTCCAAAATTTATGTATAGGCCCTTGTTTAGTTACGTACAGGTCCTTACAGGTCCTTAGTTTTTTTGTGAAAAAGCCCTTTGGTTTTTTCGAAATTACGCATGTGTCCTTAAAATTATCGTCTCTTTTACTTTGGTCCATACGGTGGCTAGCGCGGCGTAACGCCGCCCTTACGTAGCTAGTATTCATTATATGCGAAGCTTATCCAGCAAAACGTACCAACCATGGTACTGACTGATAAGGCTGCACACAGCAAAACGCACAATGACTGCAACTGCGTAGCTGTGTCTCCATTGCTTTTGTTGGGGGTACCTGGGCAAGGCTAACATTTTTGTTCTACACACACGATCAATTCACAAAGATCCAAGTGAATACCACTACACTAGTGCAACCTAAACACTCACATCGCACACGAAGTATAAGCACAGAACCGCGAACACACACACCGAGGCCTGTGGTTGCAGTCTTGCAGACGATCTCTGCCCAAAGCTCACTACGAGCAAACGAACGATGGAACAGTAGAAAGTATCTATATCTTCGCAGGGGGATCAGAATGGTTCGCCGCTTTCAGGATTGCAGCCGACGCCGCGCGGATGGTCGACTCGTCGGGCGGCACGTTGCGGTCTCGCCGGCTCGACCTCCGCCACCGCCGATCGCACAGCAGCGACCAGCACTTGACGGTGTCGCCGTCCCTCTCCCTGCACGTACCAACCACCAACGCGAATGCAATTTACATCGCAGTATCAAGTCATGCTCACATGGCTGCACGAAACCAGACACGATCTATATACGCTGGTACTGTACATGTGGTTGCGTGGTAACCATCTGTGCCTCCGCAGGAGTCACTTTCGCATGCCTTCTCTATCGAAGCAGCTGTCGCCTTTAATTAGTTACTAACTAGGGTGCATAGGTACACCGAACAGCTGGAATGAACCATCGATATAGGAAAATTAATCTAAATGAGTTCTATCTTTAAGCTATGCAGACAAATCATCGAGCTGCGGCAGCTCAACCACGACCATTTCTATTTAGAAGTGCCTCCCATTTACCTTGGAATTGTCGTGCCGGCTTTGATTGCCCAGTTTTGAGTCAACTTGTCAACGCATGTGTTTGATTGGTCCTACGCTGCAGCGATCGAGTACTAATAATTATGCCTAACAGAACAAACAAGTATATGGAGTACTAGTCCAGAAAGAACTAAGAAGAATTGTTTTTTTTTGGATGAATTTGTTCTTGATGCACTGCTAAATAATTTGTAATCAATCTGAGAGATCATATGAGAAGGTCTGAAATTATTTTTGATAAACCATTTTCAATGTATATAGAGTTGAAATTCAAATTTGTAAAATATTTGGATTTTCAGTCGAGTTTCAATCCTTGACGGTCTGATCGGCTCCGCTGGCCGTGCTCAACGGTTAGATCGGTTGTGCACAACGGTCTGACCAGGCGTGGTCTAAATTTTGGCAGTGTGCTCTATAATTTTGGAATTTGGTTGTTGATTGAGTAATTTGGTTCTAGATCTAGGTTTTCAAGTTGTATGAAACATGTTTGAGCTAACGTAGATAAAGTTGTGAAGAAGTTATGCTTGGAAATGAATTCTTTGTCTTCATATATTCAGTGAAGCTTGGAGTCAACTATGGTCAACGGTGAGGATTAGGACTATGCTTATGGAGGAGTCAAGGTTCAGAACGGTTAAGAATGCTAGGTGAGATGGTTGAGCTCAAGCGCGGCACAAAGAATGCAATGAATGTTTAAGGGAAGGTACGAGCGATGGGTTGCACAAAGTGACTTGGTCAGTTCAAGTGATACTTGCTCAACTAAAACCGGAGCAGAAGAGACTTGCCGATGTATGTCAAACAATTAGTGCAACTGCACGTGGCAAATATGACGATTACTTGCAAAGAAAGGTGAAGATTGGATGAAGGTGAGGGTATTTTAGTAGTTGGTCAAATACAGAAAACTTTATTGGATCAAAATCGCGATGCTTGAGTGGCATTTGAGAAAGCGATTTAGGTCAAGAAGATGCTGAGAAGATCAAGTGGATTGAAAGCTAAAGATTTAGCAGGTGCGGACTCATATGCTTTAAACAGTGTGCATGAGTTAAGTGTGAGTGTAAAATCGTGTTGTGTTGGATTAACGGATTCCCCAATTGTGCTAATGGATAGTATCTATTAGAATTAGATATGAACTGGTTGCTCTATCTATTTAGTGGGTTAGGGATGGAGACTTGTGGCTAACCATTATAGCCATTCTTGAGTTAGGATTAAGGTTTGAGAGAGAAAAGTAAGTGTTGTAGTATGCTCCCTTGTTCTCCTTATGGAGTGGCTGTAAAACCTTCATCTATAAGTAGCAATATAATCAACTTTATTCATCTCCCATGAGGTCTTCGTGTTTTAGTTGATTTGCTCTTATTCTTATTGATTTTTTTCCCTCTTCTTTCCTCTTCTTGATTTTGCGTGTGTCAAGGATGTGTGAGTGATAGATATTGCTCATGTAGATAAGATCTCATCTATCTAGACACTGTGATTTGCAAGATTTCGAAGTTGGCCGGTTATTACATGATTTGGAGTCCTTCTTAAGGATTCTTGATATGAGAGTTTTGACTTCGATTCATTGAGTGGTTCTGATTTTGCTTGCTGTGATATGTGGAAACACATCTAGAATTATTTTTGCTCTTATTAACTCATGAGTAAGTTGTATCTTAAGTTTTTGATATTGGCTCAATTTTAATGCAACCTTGCATGTTTTTAGGAGAGATTGGGACTTTGGCGAAGACCCTCCCGATTCTTGGTTGAAATAGTGTCTTGAAATCCTCAGCAAAATGTGTACGAAGTTTAATCTCATTTGATTATGGATTTTGAAATCTGCACTGAAAGTGGCTTGGACTCGGGCTGAGTTTCTAATATGAAAACAAGAGAACGATTAGATTGCTCATGGGGCCGGTCAGACCAGCCTCCGATCAAACCGTTGGCTAGTAGCCGGTCAGACCGTCGATTTGCCACGGGTCAGACCTCTGGTCTGCCGTTGATTAGACCAGTCAGGTTCAGAATTTGTACATCATTGCTATTTTAGGTTATTGTTTGGTTGTCGACTGTGAAATATGATTTTGTTAGCTTATTTCTCTAGAAAGAAATATTTATGATATTCGAAGGAAAATTTGAGAGGGCACTTTCGCCATCGCTGTGCTACACAGACCGATCAAGAATTCACAGATTGGAGGATTTGTCCCATGCATAAACATGGAATTTGATGATTTGACCTATTTGTCTCATTGACATATGGAGACATCATGGAGCAAATCATCAAATGCAAATGCAAATGAAAGGTGTGGCAAAAGATCAAATATCTCATTGATATATAGTGTTTGGAGAGTACTCCACTTACCGGTCGGAGGAGACGCTAGCGGTCCGGCCGCCGGCGACCGACGGCGAGCGGCCAGGGCGCGGTGCGGTGAAGCTGCGGGTGAGGGAGCGGGGCATGTAGAAGTTAAGCAGGACGCCGTCGCTGCTGCTGCGGAAGCTGCTCCCGCTGTCCCACCGCCTCGCGGACCCCCTCCTCTCCGGCCTCCCCGTCGCCGCCGCCGGCTGCTGCTCCGCCTGCCTGCCGGACGCCGATTGCCCCGTCCCCACCGGGCTCGGGCTCGCCTCCTTCCCCTCGGACGGAGGCGGCGCCACGCTGCCGTTGTCCCCGGCGCCGGCCTTCTCGACGAGGTCGGTGAGCGAGAGCTCGTACACGGACTCGGGGAGATCCTGCAGCATCCCGAGCAGCTCCTCCCGCCTCCGCGCGATCTCCTGCGCCCTCGCCGACCCTCCATCAGCAGCCTGAGGGCTCATCCCGGGGACCCACAGGGTCGCCGGCGCGCCCGCGGCCGGCCGCTCCGAGCTGGCCTGGAGCATGGCTACTAGCCGCGCGAGAGCAGCAGAGGGAGGAGGAGAAGTACAATTGTGTGGGCGCGCGAGTCGTTATTGCCGCGATCAAAGGCGGAGGAGGAGGACGTACGTGGCGGTGGTGAGCGCGACGACTCGGTGACTTGGAGCGGAGGGGAGGCGAAGGTGAGGGAGACGACGCGCGTACGTACGTACACAACGCGCGCCCGTCCAGATTTGACCAAGTGATCGTGGGATAGCAACGCTGGAACCTAGAAGCGCGTGGCAAAAAAAACTTTGCTTGGCCGAGCGCATCGGTGCAATGCATGCCTTCGACTGCAAGCATGGAAGTCTTAACTCTAGAAGAGGGCCGAGGTAGTAATACAAGCGAAAATTTTGCTATATGCCATCGTAAAATTCTTATTTTTGAGAAATACCACTCTAAAGTGGAGCCTTTGAAATGTGCCATTGAAAACACATGATATTCAGAAAAAAAATATATTGCCATTAGTATTTAGCACATTTAGGACCAGACTATCCCTACCTTCTTCCTCGTTAGTCCTCGCTGTTCATCTCCTCATGTGTGCCCCCTTTTCTAAGATGCAACAGAGGGGAAGAGAAACGGGAGGAAAGGAGAAATAGCTCGGGCATGGCCATTGTGGTGGGTGAGAGCAGCGCCTACTCATGCGTATGGGACAAAGGAGCTGCCACGGCTTGGGACCATGGCGAGGAGCAGCGGCACCATCGCAAAGCTGGACCTCGGCGCGCGACGGCAACAGCAACATGGACGAGCTATTGTTCCAAATTCCAATCTCTTCCTATTAGTTCTGTTGGATGCTCCCACGGTGGATTGGTACCAAATCAATGTGATTTTTGGGGATTTTAGGAGAAATCAATCTGATTTTGCGGGATTTCATGAAGACTTTCTTTTGCAGGTTCTTGAAAGAAATGAACAAGGCGAAATGGTGTGAGGGGTGTGGAGAAGTGGCTAAGGCACTGAGAAGGTGACTGATGTAGCGGTAGAGTTGTCACTGGATGCCTATTACCTTTATTTAAATTCATACCTATACTATTAGATAAGTTATGGGTAAGAAATAAAATACTCATTTAGATTTAGGTGTAGGGAGGGTAATATTTACTTACCCATCTTTACCCATACCTATTCAAATATAAGATTGAGAGTGTATTTAGACTATCTATGGATTTAGACTATCCATACTCAGTTATAGCTTCCTATAAAAGCATGTGAAAACTATCTGTGCACCTGTGCTCGCGAATTTGCATAGGGTAGTTCCCCTATACACATAATCATTTTTAACAATTTTCAATTGATTTCGTAAAACTTTTGTGGTGTGAACGCGGGGTTAAAATTTCAAATACCAAGTTTTACGAAAACTTCCTATAAAAGCATGTAGGAGTTTACGTGTGTGCCTTGCCCTACCAATTTGTATAGAGTAGCTCCCCTACATGTAGAATCATCTCCAATAAATTTCATCGATTTCGGGAAACTGTTATGGTGTGAACGCGAGGTTGAAATTCTAAATACCGAAGTTTTACAAAAACTTCCTTCATAAACCTCTTTGATTTAGCCCACCATTTTACTTCTCCTTTATCCACTGGGTTACCAAAATCCATTGGGTATACCATTTTTTTATTTAGGTATGGGCAATATCACTTCAATGGGTATGGATAAAATTGGGTATATGTTTGGGTTACCCATACCCTACCAAGTGGCACCCCTGTGCGGCGATGGTGCGAGGGTGAGGCATACAATGAGGGAGTGGCCAAGAGCGTGCTGGGAGGGAGGCATTATGGTGGCCAGCGGCGGCGGATGAGATTGGCGACTGTCGGTGTTTTAATACTAATCTTATGTATGATTTGTTCGGATTCGGGGAAAACTCTTATCACTAAGATCTGGTAATGCAGAAGGAAAATACGGGAATTTTTATATAGATTCAGGCATTTTCCTGGGAGAATAATAACCCTACATCCTATGTTGCTATTGCATAGAGAGAAAAATTGCAAAGTGTGTAATGAGAAATGCCTTGCACTATCTCTTGTTTGGATCCACCCCCTTACCTCTCTCCAACATCAACCTTAATATAGTTGATGAAGCGGTGGTTATTGTCTTGTGCCAAAAGACGTCCCAGCGATTCAGATGACAACCGTCCATTGGAAGTTTTTGTCAGAGAGATATGAGGGCGGTTCGCCATACCATGGTTATTATCAAAGAGAGATTGTATGTGGTTATTAAAAATAAGCACACGTTCTAACCGTCTTATCAGACGACTCTATGAGGCACTAGATAGGCTATTCGTAGAAGTCTACGATCAGGTCATAGGACATCTTACAAGTATATGGTCGTAAAAAGACTTACAACAAAGGAGTAGTCGCAGTAGAACTTACGATTATGTGGTCGTAGAGAGACTTACGACTAAGGAGTAGTCACAGTAAAACTTACGACTATGTGATCGTAGAGAGACTTACGACCAAGGAGTAGTCGCAGTAAGACTTACGATTATGTGGTCGTAGAGAGACGACCAAGGAGCGGTCATAATAAGACTTTACGACTAATAATTAGAGGATTATTATATCTTCGTCGGTGGCCATTGATGGGCTTAGAGGTGGAGGTGGGAAAGAGGCAATACTTTATAATGCATGTGTAGTATATAGGGAGTGCCAGAGTGGTATTTCTATAAATATGGTTAGTTTGCAATGGCATATTTCTAGTGAAATTTATCCTAAATAATAACTTTGCAATGGCGTATATTTAAATAACTCATAATACAATGCTGATAATATGCTAGTGATATGTTTGAAAACGTTCGAATTACACGGGAATTTTACAAGAAATAACTTATTTCATGCAGGATTTTGTGAAAATGTCTTGTGTTACAGATTGGCCCTAAAGTTCGGTGCTGGATCCACGGAATGCACGAATCCAAGGTCGTCGAATCAAGAATCTACATCTTGGTGGTCTTTTTTTTTTAATTGCGCCGAGACCATTTTTTCGGAGCCACTGGATCTCTCCAAGGCACCCAACGGACGGCCTAGATCTGCTACAATTACTTTACTACGAGTCATTTCAGCAAAATTGCTAATTAATGCATTATCATCATCTCATGTGCTGTCACTCGATGCCAGCAATGTCAAGTTAGTACTACTGGTGTCTGGTATACTCTTTTCAACGGCAGCGAATTTCTCTGCACCACATGTCCTTCAGTCCTTGTTCTTTGACGGATCGCTGCACTAGTGGTTGTCTTGACGGTCCAATCGGTTACTGCACTATGCACAATTTCACACCGTGAGCGTTGATGTTGTGTGTGGCAATAATTTATAAAACATGAACTTCATTTCTTCCACAAAAAAAAAGGTTACTGTGGCAAATACTTGTCTGCTTTTTCAAGCACTGACGGCAAACAAATGACGCAACAATCAAGCCACAAGCATATTTCTTTTGATTTAATGTCGATACAAGGCAGAACTGGACGCTTCCTGGCTTTCATGAGTTGTAAAAGCCGGATCACAGACAGAAAGATATGAAACAATAAAAATAAGGAAAGAATGTTGATCTCTTGTGACAAAGTGAAACAACCCGAATTTTATTATCAAAGTCAGAAGACTGATGTTCTACCTTTGCAGTTGAAAGAAGATAATACACAAACGTATCTGATCAATGCCAAGAAATCTGGAAAGCACATTGATGGTAATTTAAAATTTAGCATCCTTTCATATATAATTCAGTTTTTTTTTCTGGAATGAAGGACATTTAGCTTTGGAACATTGTCAAATACAGGCAAAGACTTCATGAATCTAATAGACCTGAAGGCATAAGAGGTAAATAGTTCATGACACTAACACATAGTCAACATCAACTAAATAGCGTAGTACTTTTTTTGACGGAAAAATACATGTCTTTTGATTGCAGTGGGGGAACTTAAGGGGAAGTACAAGAGCTTTTTATCCAGCAAGTTCGACAAATATTTACCTGAGGAATTCTCCTTCTAAGGGATATATAGGCTAATATTGTAGTGCACATTTGTCTTGCACCGAGATAGGTTTACATTTAACTTGACATGAGATATGCTTCCCCTTCTCTCCACCACAAAATACATTATTAGCTCTTGGTGTTGGGTTGGTAAGTTGGTAACTATATTGTACCTTCTTAAACGAATTCACATGTAGTGCACGAGCATATCAGTTACAAATTTTGTAAGCAGAAGAAGCTTTCAATATATTTCTGAGCTCCAAATTGTCTCTTTGTTCACCTTTCTGTTAAGCCGCTTCGCGTCCAACAATCCATGATCCCAGTAGGCAGAGATTTACTAAACCACATGGCTACATGCTAACAAATTACGAGGACAAATTATGGCATTTAGAGCAAGTCCAATAATAGAGTCAAGTGTTTGGCTATAAGTCAAGTTATAAGAGCTAAGTTATACAATAGTTTGTCTTCTATTTGTCTACAAAAGGTTTTTTTATTATTATATGATATCATATCTCACATTCCCTTTCCTATTCCTCCTCACATACATTTATTATCTGAGTCCACCATTGCATAGACTCCCGTACCCAGCTTGTTGCTTGCATGAGAGCCTTGTTGCTTGCATGAGAGCCAAGCTCTCATCTCTCTCCTCTCTTCTCTCCTCCACATCAGCAAAAATGCTGACTAGTTTGACTATAAAACCATTATTGGACTTGCTCTTATATGATGCAAAACATAGATTTCTGTTGCAATGCACAGGTATTCAATTAGTCACCAAACCAATGATAAGTTCTTTTCATCTGTGGCTGGTACCCTCCTTTTTAGTTTATAGCTTATAGTTTTTTAAATAAACAAAATATCTTCCCTGTCATTTTTTCGAAATGGTTTACCATAATAACTTTTACGAAACGGTTTTACGAAACGGTTTATCGGCTCGTTCGCATAATATCCGTTGGGAGCCTTGGGAGATCCCGTGGATGAGAAAAAAAAGGTCGTTGTGCAATTAAAAAAAAGACCACCTAGATGTAGAATCTTGATTCGACGACCATGGATTCGTGCATTCCGTGGATCCAGCACTGTGTTGTTACTGGAGATGAACCTGTTTGATGCATAATGACAGTGAAATGCATTAGAAACATATGCTTGCAACTTTGCATGCACACTCATCACCAATACTCACCATTCTCACACGACCAAACACAAAGGACTTGTACAATGCTTAAATAATGGGGACAACCATCATCAATCGCACTAACAGATGCTTGTTGCTTAAATAATGGGGGCAGCCTCACGAGGTAAATGCACAATACATATGAAGTGCATTTCTTTTACATTTTCTCTTCAGGCTTTCTTCAGCAATGGTAACTACAAGTTGACAAAAATACACCTACAATAGGTAGTGAGAGTTCGTCCATACCGAGGTTCAGATGCCAAGGCATACATGTACAAGCAACTAATCAATAAATAAGGACAAACAATACAAGTGAGCTGCAGATCTTCGTAGTTTAAACCTACACTCGCAATGCCTTAATCCGTTTATGCGATCTTGAGTTGTGAGTCTTGTGACCGTATCTGGGAATTGTTGCCCTTTGAGCTCTTAGCTCTCACCACCCTTTTTATTTTTTTCATAGGAATTCCTTGAGACCTAAAAAGGAAGCAGCAGAAAAATGAGCATGGCAAGTAGGATGCAGTGAAACAATTGTTTCGCTTTCAAGGGAATAAATAAAATTCAAACCTTTAAAATCAATTCATATATAACCACCACCAGATTGCAAAATTACTACTCACCCCATTTGAATTTGGTGAACTGCGCACAGGTGTTTGAGAAGCAGGTGATCTTCCAGGAGAAATTATTGTCGGTAAAGTCCCAGGAGATTGAGCATGGTTTGAAACAGGGGAACGTAAGATGGAACCACCATGATGGTATGGTGACAATGGAGAAGCCATAGGGGTCCTCCGTAGTCCTTGAGATAGGGGTCCACCACCAGGAGATATAACAGGCGATAATGATTTGCCTGGAGGTAACATGTTTATTTTGATCCTGTTAAACAAAACAAAATGTTAGTCCTCTCATAAATTTAGAGAACCTGTTCAGAATACAGAGTACCGGCACTGAAGCCACTTACTTGTTATGTACATCAACATACTCATCGGTTTCATCCCAGATATCTTCCTGCGGAGAGAAATTTATGTCAGTTCGCAATATAAGAGAAAATGCCACACAAATTACCATGGTACAGCTACGAACAATTTTAGTTTTCCTACTAATTGAACATAACCTTAGTACAATTTTATTTATGTAAACTGGTATTGAGGATGGCTAAAATGTTGCCAAGAAAAATGCAATTAAGTGCAAAATTAGACAGCATTAGGAAGCTGTTCCCACAGGATATGGAGAACAGTTACTACTTTATTGATGAAATAATTGCTTTAAAATATTATTGATGAAATAAGGCCATAAATCCAAAAGACACCACATAGTTTTAAAAAATCATGATGTGAACACTGTACTTTGTCAACTAAGGAGAAACTCTATTAAGACTATGTCCAACCTGCAGCAATTGTTCCATGACATCTTCCATCGTAATTATTCCCACTGCTTCCTCATCCAATGAATAGCTTGGAAGTGGATCGGTGTTAAAATCAAGAATATTATCCCGCTTTCTTTCCGATTTCTTAATATATGTGCGCCCATCTCCATATTTTTCAATGTTATTTCGACGACTTCCAGTAATGTTAACATGCGAGGGTGACAGACCTGGGAGTACATTCAACTGATCAACCAAAACCAAATAATATCCATTTCCAGGAAAGACAAGTGATCATTAAAGGTGATGGAATATTGGTGCATATACACAAAATGAGTGAGTGAAACTTAATACCAAATTACCAACAGATAAATCACAAGGAAAAACAATATAACAAAGCATGTACCATCAGCATAAGCATCTTTGTGGTTAGTTTTGTAGTCTAGTGTAGCATTGTTATTCTTTTCACTGGATGCTCGTACTTCTTTCGTGCATTTAACAACCACAGCCATATGACTGTGGCCTTTCTGAAACTCATTTAGAATGTCATAGAGAGGAAGATCATCAGCCACCCTGATATACAGAAACAGCAGTAACCTTACATTAGAATTAGAAGGCAATGAATGCACATTATTCAGGAAAAATATATGCACAAATTTAACCTAAACAAATTGTATGGGGAAAAAACCAACCAAAGGAGTGATCTTATGCTCCTGGAAAAGAAGATCACATAATCTTAAAGAATGTATGGTTATCCCAACTCCACAAGAGGCTGGTGCAGATCAGCCCACTCAAACCCTTTGAAATCTGTGGTTCTCTCTCTTTTTTTTTTTGTAGAGTACAGAAGCATCAACTATTCAACAGTTAAATAATATAATCAATTTTAAATCCGGTTTGGAACTTAATTTATGACAAGAAAACAATATTAACTTGTCTGCATGAAGATAACTATACATGCTAGTATTGAACCATGCTTCAGTGTATGTGCACGCCAATTTTCAAATACTGACTCAGAGTACCACACAGATTTCTATTGATGCTCTCAACACAACCAAGTCTAGAAGGTATACTTATGCCAAGAATCGTATTTCTAAACCAGCCAATTTTGATAAGGTGATTAAAGATGATACCTTGGGATTTTTCTGATAGTAACATTTCGAATGGGCACTTCGTCCTCGGGTCGGCAAGTAATCAAGTTTTTTACCTGAAATGAGAAAGTTTTTGGCTATTGGTCAAATAATAAATTAAAAAACACTGAACACAAAGTGACAAAATTGGTCACTTGATCACTCCATTGATGTTCAGGATGCCCAGGAAATCACAATGAAAAAAGCAAGGAAGCTATTGATATTATCCAAAAGTAAAGTAATTAATAAATAATCAAGTGAAAGGTTCGATCTTCTAACTTCATTATGTCATCTATTGATGCTCTCAACATAAGGTTTTGTGTGGAAGGGTTTAAATTTGTGCATAAGCCATAGTTTGGCAGACATGAAGCTCCTGGTAGCCTAAGCCCATGAGCCTAGGCCTTCCCAAATAGCTCACATCTATACTTCATTACAGTACTCCGTACCTTGATCATGAAGGTTCCGCAGTCCTTACAAAACAAATCTTTCTATGACAATGCGCTACCAATGCAACATGATCGACCAACGACTGCAAAGAAGTCAAGTCTTTAACCAGACAACTAGAATGGCATTTATGAATTTCTAATAGTGAATTTTGTTATGAATGGACCCTTGCTATTCCAAAGGACCGAAGGCCAACATATAGAGGATATAAGGTATGGAAAATAAGCAAATAACACCCTATACAAAGGACTAATACTTCACAGCCTATACATGTGTAACAAATTTCACCAGAACAAACAAAATCCTTTCTTTCATCCAAGGATCTATCGATTAAAACGAAAAAAGTCTAGCAGGTTCAGTATGGTTGGATATCTGCATGCACATTCTGCTTAACAGTAGAAGTGTGGTTAACACACCACTTGGAAACTGCAACTCAACTTTTTTTTAATTATTATTATTGGCAAGATGCTTCTAAGAATATATGACATGAAACCCATAAGAACATTTCTAGCAAGCAGAAGCTGATTAGCTCAATAGGATTTCAGGCAACCAAACAATGCAATTAATGCATGATAAACTTAGCTTACTCACCAATATAAGGCCGATAATATTGCTTGGACTCCCAGAGTATATAGGCACACGACTATGCCCTTTGGTCATTATCATACCCATTGTGTGCCTATCAATAGGAAATAGTAGCATCAGTAACATACATAATTTAAAAAACACACAAATAAATAATAAATCGAAAGATTCTTACAGGTCCAGCTTAGCATTTATCTCAAGTGAGAAGGTTTTAGATATGGGAGTCATGGCATCATTTGCAGTCTTTTGAGTCATCTCCAAAGCTCCTGTAATGATAGTAGTTTCATCATGAGTCAGCTCTCCACCTTTGCCAGCCTAAGAACAAAGTGAGAAAAACAGGAGTTCAATGCTAGTCCAATATCTTTGTATAAAGAAAGCATCAATGGTTATTGAAGGCATTGGTAGTTCAGAATGATCATTAAATATGACAGCCACAAGAAGATTGAGGGCATATAGGAATGCACAATCGCAATAGATTGGACATTTGTCCATACAATGAAAAAGGCTATAACTTGACTCATATTAGGTGATACAATATGACATAAAAAGCTATGTAGAATCTTAAAAACCAAACTATGGCCTGCTTCAAGTAATAAAGGCACACACGCACCAAAAAAAACTAATATTTGTAAGTCTAATAAAGAAATTGACCCACCATGAATGCAACATGTGAATATCTACAGCTTACAATGGTTAAATTGAAGATGGCATCTATTTATCAGAAATGCATAACAGCAGATAAACACAACACCAACCTCATTGCCATGCATATCAACTAATGTCTTTAGCTCAGCTCTCCTCATAAGTGCAACATGGCCCTTTCCTAATAGCCAATCCAACAACTGAAAAAAAAAAGCCATGAAGCAAACAAGACACTGCGTTAGTGAAAAAAGGGGTACATTTATGCATCTTCCAACCCTGGCTAAATTTGTACTAGCAACTAGGAAATGCCTGGGCTATAAAGATCAGAGTACATGATTAGTGCAGAGATCATGACTCCATAGTCCTAAAACATGCATATTACTCAATAAACAGTTTGTTGTCCTTTAGCGAAAGTGGCTGCCTTTTCTTTGTGTCAAAAATCAAAATAGGATTTTGCAGAATTGCCGATTCAGATAACAATGACTTGTCACTTCAAGTTAATGGAGTTGCTTAGTCCTAAATGAGTCAGCAACACTAGCTACGCGTATGTAGACATTTCCATTGTTTAGTTTGACAACACCAAAATATGGCTCTTGCTTCGCGGCTCTGATTACTTTGTCCTGGCTTATTGGGCAGAGATTGTGTCACTGGCTGCAAAGCAATTTATAAACAGCCTATCTTGACTGACATAATTTGGAATCTTGGATGACTAGATGAGCATGGGACAAGCCACCCTGTTTCGCAAATTAATTAATGAACCAGTTGGTGACTGATCTGTATCCTACTTGCGGACGCCCACACTTGTGATGTCCCATCCCAATTTTGAGCACACCTCTACTAACCACAAGGTTCCAATTCCTCTCACATTCTTGCAAAAAAGAGAAACAAATTAAGCCACGGCCGACGCAGGCACACCTTACTGATCGGGTAGGCCACAGGGAAGAAGACGATGAGGAGTATCCGGACTATGGGCGCCGCCTTGGCCCCCACGCTGAGCCCGTATCTCGTGCAGATGGCTTGCGGCATGATCTGCAACCACAGGAACAGCACAACCAAATCAGCTAGCTCAAGTCAGGAACACCCCTTTATTGAATTGAACCCGAATGGAAGCAAAGCGAAGGGGATCAATGGATCACCTCACCGAACGCAAGGATGAGCGTGACGGAGATGAGTATGGCGCCAAAGGACGGCACGAGCGAGTCCAGAAATATCGGCAGCGCCTGCCCACGGCAGCAATCCAACAGCTTTCATCAACTGGAATTAACAAGCAGCAGAAACGCTGCAACACAAGAGTGGCATACTAATTGTTTCGCGCACCTCCATGGCGAGCGAGTTGCCGATGAGGAGCGTGCAGAGTAGCAGGTGCTGGTTCTTCACGACCGGCAGGATCCTGTCTGCGCGCGCGGAGCAACGCCACAAAAGATGGACTAATTAAGCAATTACTCGCTCCACTACTACCTAGGCTGCGAACGATTGGGGGGGGGGGGGGGGGTAAGGGAGAGGGAGATGAAGAGTGGCGTACCGGCGTTGAGCTTGTCCTGCGGGGATCCGGCCTTGGAGAGGACCTCAAGGTCGACGAGGCTGAGCGACATGAGGCCGAGGGTGAGGCCCGACATGAGACCAGCGAACATGACGAGCCCCAAGCACGACATGAGGTACACCCAGAACATGGTGCCGCAGCACGTCTCATGGCGCGACATCTACACGATCCCCCCACCGGCACGGCACCACCCGCGAATCCGCTCGGAATCAGCCGCCGCGGCGCGGTGGCCTCAGCTCTGGTATTATCCTCCACCACCACCACCACCACCGGGAGGACTCGGAGGAGTCTAGGAGGTTGCTTCGCCTGCGCCCCGGGGCCTTTTCAATTGCGGTTTTGTATTGTTTTTCCCCTGCTGCTGGAAACGGCCTCACGCTCGGACGCGGCAGCGCCAACGCCAGCACGACATTGCCCGCCCGGACGGGGGTGCAACCGGGAAGCCACCGCGCGTCTGATCTGGGGCTGCGCCACTCCCCTCCCCACCGCCACTGCCGCTGCCCATTATCCCGTGGATTATTCTCCGCGTGGAGGGACCATAAAACATCTCACAAATCCATTTACGTTACTTACAACTTGCATTTCTTAGCGGCAGATGTACATGCGTTCTGTGGTGCGTAATTTGCAGAGGACGCGTTGCACAGGTATGGATCCAAGCGTGCAGTGAATCATCGAAAGTTGGCAAGACATTGGGCAGGTGGGTGGGTCGGTGAAGCATCCGGCCCGGTCAAAGGTGGTGATCGGTTCGGCTGAAAAGCTTATGGCTGAAAATATTGTAGCTGACTGAAAAAAGCACTGTCGCTGACAGAGGCTTATTTAGCATAATTAAATTTTAAAAATATAAAAATATAAAAAATATGTTAGTCCATTACGTATACTACAAACAAATACGGGAAAAAAGAACCGGTAAAAAAGCTCAACAAAAAGCCAAAAGTTCAGAAAAAGACGAAACTTATAAATAGTGAAAAATAAGGCAGAAGCTGAAGCCGAGTTGATCAGAGCCAAAAACTACTAGCACATCGCAGAGCCCAATTGCTATAGCCTCTTTTTGTTTGAAGCTAATAGCTTATAAATAGTACAACTGTTTAAGTCTGATAGATAAGTAATATGGATCGATAGAAATTAAAATAAAAATCCGACTAAAAAGTAAAAAAGACAAGCCATTATGTGGAGGCAATAAAGGATTTAAGGTGATGCTGCTGGCCATCTGCTGCTGATGTGGCGTGAGCAGCAGTTCGCCTACTTTTTGTTTCTGTTTTCAACGCCTGCGTTTCCAGCCAGAAAAACAGAGGACAAAACGTGCATCGCTGCAAAATCATCTGAGGGATGAGAACTAAGCGTCGATCAGTTGGCTTGGGCTTTCGTCGTGCGCCTGCCCACCAGCTTTCCAACGACGGAATGAGGCGCCCGTAAAAAAATGGTAATCATGGTCATCCGTAAACATACGTAAGTAGATATAGGGTCTGTTCTTTTTGACTGGGACTTTTAGTTTTTTGACTATTTATGTAAGAGATTATAGAATAACTGAAACTCACGTATGATTTCTGCCGATATAAATGAAATCAGTATAGTATGTACTACAATTAACTAGTAGATCTTATCTTAAAAAGATATTCTGTTTAAAAGCTAATTACTATATAACAATCAAAAGTTAAAGTCAAAGGCTGAAAAAGAATAAGGCCGTACACGCGTTGAGTGTTCTGTGTTTTACCCTTAAAACAATCGGCTCACCGACGTGCTGACGTGGGGTCCACCACTGGCACGGGGCCACCTGGCTGTGACAGTAACGTATCACTCGCAAATCGTTATCCTGACGATGTCGACAGACACGGTAAAAATTAATCTGATAACCTTGATTATAGATGGTGAATTGGTGACTAGCTGGATGCGTTTGTCAATCACTTGAGCTTAAACTTTTCACCCGTGTTCGGCTCTCTTGTTGTCGTGAAAGCAATACTTGGCGATCATCACTGGGATTAAGGAGCCATGCAGAAATCGACAGTCTTGTTTTAAACGGGGTTTACCGTTTACCACCAAGTTACAAGTCCAGTAAATCAGCAAGGAGAGATATAGGTACTAGTTAATTTTAGTTGCATTTCTGTTTCGAACAAAACTACCTTATCATCACTTACTTCGATCGAGTCGTCAAATCTATCTATAGAAGTAATACTGCTTTAGTTACCATCAGTCCAAGTGCCCTAAAATCTCAGCAAGCGAAAATATCAGAAGAGCTTATCAAGAAAGATTTCAAAGAAAAGAATGTCCCAGATAGTTTTCGAGGATCGATGACCATGCGTCTGCTTATTGTTTGTTTTTTACTCTGAAGATTCTGAAAGCTAGTAGCCTGAGTTGGACAGGGAACAAAGCACAGCTACTATGCCGACGCAGCCAATCTTATGCTGTCATCGTTTCGGCTTTAGTTCCTTTCTGGCTTATTTTTTATTATTTATAAATTTTATTTTTTTTAAATTTTTTGTTTTTTTAGTTTTTTTGCCGGTTCTTTTTTCCCGAATTTGTTTGTATTATACGTAATGGGCTAACATAATTTTTATATTTTTTTAACTTTTTTAAGTTTAATTATGCTAAATAAGCCTCTGTCAGCTACAGTATTTTTTCAGCCAGCTACAGTGCTTTTTAGTCATAAGCTCAAAAAAAAGCCCAAATGATGCCTTGTTTTAAAAGGAACACACGTATGAACGTTTAGGCACATCTTAATTACTATTTTTTCGCATGCATGACTGAGCTGGGTCAGGCATGATCACCAGTACAGACCTCACTTAGGAGTTAGGAGGAGGGTTAGCACACGTGAACATGCATAGAATACTAGCCTGTCGATCCGAGTGATTCTTTTGTTCTTTCTCGGCGTGAGTGATATCTGGTGTTAAGAATGGGTTTAGGACGATGCAACCGGAGGCGGCATATTCTCGAGGGTGCATGGATTTGGGGGCGGAGCATCCGGTGGTTGGTGATGCACGAGATGCATGGTTGGAAGGAATATTGGGCGGTAGGGGTGGACAAAAAAGTTAGTGGCTCGGCTCTATACAGGTTCGGCTTGGTATTTACAAGTCGGGACGAGTCAAGAGTTAAACTCGGTTTCTTAACAAGCCGAGGTCGAACTGGCTCGCGAGCCGCTCAGCTAGCTAGGTCTATCCATTTGCCTCTCTGGCCTAGTTGGACTCTCCAGCCCGTTCCAAAGCAGCTCAGCAACGCCTATCTACGCTCCCGCCGACACTCTCTGTCTCCGAGCTCATCTAATTCCAATTCTCCTTCTCGTCTTATGTCTCAACCTTAGAAAATCCGACACCGATCAACAACACCGCCGCCATGGTGCCGTATCGCATCGTTGTCGTCTGCCTCCGCCGGCCCCTCCCCTCCTCCTCGCCTTCAGCCTCCACCCCCTTCTCATCGCCTTCCCTCAAGTCTCAACCGTAGAAAAAGCTGGCATCGACCGCACAGCCGTCGCACCTCCCCTCACCGTTAGCCTCTTGTCAGCATCTGGCGCATGGAGCGCACGTACAGGCTAGCATGGAGTCGAAGAACCACGGAGAGAGGAGGTCATCCACCTCCGCATCCACCCCAGTGGTGAACTGCCCCATCAACCCGTGTCCACGGCCACCTTGCAGTGGCAAAGCAGCTTTGACTCCGGTAGACTCGGTAAAGTACTTCCCTTGCTAATTGTTTTATGGCATATGCTAGATGATGAGTGCTCACTTAATTGTTTTATGAGATATTAGTATTGTAATTCAAATGGGACTATGCAGTGGACTACCGAATGGAACTATTCAGTTGCTAAAGCCCATTATATTTCTTTTGAAAGAGAATGCTCTTGCTCTACCGAATGGAGCTTTGAAAGATAATGCTCTTGCTCTTTGCATAGTGGACCCTGGAACCAAAAACCATCATTAACAAGTAGCAGAGCACTGGAGTATTGTCATCTTTTGTTATGAATAAACTACCTTTTTATGTAGATATGAATAATCTTGCTGCCTTATGAAACAAATGGATTCTTAGCTGACATGAGTACTAAACAATATAAACACCTGAAAAAACACTTGGTACATGAAGAAGCGCTGGAAAGATCAATAAACTGTTACTGATTTTGTACACTCGGTTCAGTATGTCATGATATGTTTTCTGAATGGATTCTCTATTATTTTTTAAATGAAGTAAGAGCCTACAGATGGTGGATCCACTTTTATTTGCTACCAGCTTCCAAATCAAAGAGACTCAAGAAATGGAGAATATGCTTTCTGTGAATCTGTGATGCCGCATGTAATGTCATTTCCATTTTCTGGGCGTCACCTTTTGTTTCTTGTGGATATGTGATGTATACACTCTCTCAAGGACAAGATACTTCCTGTGCTTTCTGTTTTCTGGGCATGAGTCATGTGTAGGTGATTGGTTCAGGACTTCAGGGCTTCTGGTCCTGTGTTGCCGCATTACTCATTACCTTTTGCTTCCTGTGTGCAATGTGCTCCACCTCTACTCACTGCCTGTATACAGTAACTGGGTTGTGTCTTTACTGTGTGCAATGTGATGCTGAATTAGTCATTAGTCATTACCTTTTGCTTGTTAGTACTACCACATGGGGAAAAAGAGATAGTGTTCGAGGGTCAATAGAGCACAGCATCTTGGTTGTCGTCTCGGTTGTATCATTTCGTATTCTTTTTTTCTGTTGGTTAATTGGGAGGTACCAACACTTGCAAACTACTTCTGGTAATCAATATTTCTAACGAGCCTAACGAGCTGAGCTCGAGCTTTCTACCGAGCCAAGCCGAACTACCTTTCTAACTTATTAGCTTAATGAGCCAAGCCGAGCTAAGCCTCTACGCTAACGATTTCTACTGAGCCAAGTCGAGTCGGCTTGATATCCACTCCTATTGGCCGGTAGATGCTGCCCGGCCAGTGCCTGTTGTATTCTCAGGGCAGTTTGAAAATTTTCTAATTTTGCTTTCTCTTTAACATAAAAGAAAAAGACAGTGCCTACATCAGGAAAAAGGCACCCTTTGCTCATCTCAGTGAGTGCAAAAGTGTTGGTGTATACGCTCATGTGACCTCTGATTTCTTGTTCGGACAACATATGCAGTAGTATATCTTTAATTCGGGAGTGCACAGAAAAGGGCTGTCTTTTTGTTGACCGCATATATGTGCAGAAAGCCAGAAGGGACAAGTTTTGATGACATTGTTACGTTGCTAACAGCAATGAACGGTAATATGTGGCTTAAACCATTGAAGAGAAGAACTATTTTTTGTTTGTTTATTACTTGATACGCTCGCTTTACCTAACTTGGTCAAGATCACAGATTCACAATTAAGCTGGCTCACCGGCCGATCGAGTGCCCAGTAGCTAGCATACGAGGAAAGATTAGGTCAAGAAAACAACGTGCATGCCCAACTTCACGTTGAAACAAGAAAGAAAGAAAGAAAGAGGTCATCCTAGCTAGGTTATCACGCGATGTAATGGAGAATGTCATGGTCCACTATATATATATGCACCTTTTTTGCGGGTGTGTGATCAGCTAGCTCACAACACCCCTATATATCTAGCTAGATAGAATGTGTCTAGATTCTTGAGTTGGCCAAACGAACTTGGAAAAAAGATAGACACTTCAACATGATATGGGTTTGGAGTCAAAAGTCGGTGAAGTTTTTCGTATGGGATGCATGATGCATCCGTGCAATATTATCCTTTCAACGCGGTGCACGTATGCATGTCGGAAAAAGGCGTCCCTTTTCAATGTCAATCCATTTCTCATTGTTATCTAACCTGATCTGCTTCCATACCAATAAAGTTCATCCACGTTAATCAGAAAGCAAAAGATTGTGTGAATTCACCCTCCCAAGTTTGAGTCTCATTTCTACCTTAAATACGAATTGTGGTGAATAATTAAGCCTTATAGTATTAATAGAAAACCAAAGAAAGAAAGAAAATTCCAGGATATGTGGATTAAGACAGATATGGTGTACAGACTACAGTGTACTATTTGCAAGTGAATGTTCCTGCGGAAATATATATATATATGCCTCCATCTCCATGTATGTTGGCAACCCCATGATATTATTTGACGAACTTTTGCACGCATAATTTAACTTGATCGATTCACATCTTATCTTAGCTGTAAGCTAGTTGCTCTGCCAACTACAATTATGCCATTTCGCCATGTTACATGTTGAATAACTTGTGATAAAAGCCACCAAGGCCCTTGCTTATGCAGAGGAGGCAATTTGTTCCAAGCTTTGGGCAGTGGTGGATGTCGCCACGATATCACAAATTCAGAACCGAGAGGTCACCATCTGCATCTGCATCTCTGCAAATGTTTGCCTGGCAGCGCGTGAGTGCACGATAGAACGGGCAAAGGAATTGAAAGAGACCCTCTCCTTCGTTTCTTTGCGCGATTCTGGGTACCTAGAAATCAAAGGAAAGAAAGTGTCGAACGTTTCTGAGCATTTCTTGCTCGAGTCTCTCGTCAACTATGCATACATCTAGCATGATGCTCCCATCTGGACAAATTGTGGAGAATACGAACTCCTAATAGATCTCCCCCAACGACTGGTTATAGACGGAGAGCTCAGCATGGAATAAGCTTTAGCTCACTATCAACTTACCAACGTCTCCTCAATAATGGAGATTCTTAATCTGATTTAGTATCTGTCTAGGAATACAGGTCGTCCACGAATCTTATCTTCGTGTTAACACGCAACAACCCCTTGCTCACTGATCTATCACATCTTGTTTCTCAGGAACAACTAGATCGGTAGCATCTGTTTCTGTTTGCAACACGCATCCTCACACAACTCGTGCAACGTGCACCTCGCATACACGGACACACCAACACAAGACGATCCACAGTCACACGCACGAAATTTGTGCAAATCAGCGAGGGCGGAGCCACCTCCTGGCGAGCGCGGAAGACTGTCCGGACTCGCCGGCGACAAGCCGTGGAGGTTCGTCGCCGCCGGACGCGGAGGAATCCCTAACTTTGCTGCGTCCGTCACTGCAAGCCAGGAACCAGACTTGCAACGTACTTTTGCCGTGGTGCGTGCTCTAACCTACCGGCCTGCCTATCACGTCCCAAAGAAGAGCTGCAGAGGAAGGTAGGGTGGTCGGAGGCGGCCCATGACGTCCAAAGGCCAGAAGAAGAATGGGCCGAAGCGGTGAAACGTTCCTCTCCCGACGAGATCGCGTGGTCCGGACTTGGGAACATGGCCTGATCTTTTCGACCGAAATTAACGTCTTTTAGTTTTTGCTATAATATCTAACTTTCAAACGGGGTATTTTTTTAAGACGGAGTCTACAAGTTAATTATAGTATACGTTAAAAACTTAATATTTGTATTAACCAAAATCGCAAACGAGTATCTCTCTCCGTAATCTCTGTCGTAAACCGCTAAAATTTAAAATTTTTAGCCAAAAGTCATAAACTGCAGCCGCGCCAAACAGCCCCATTTTTGTTGCCACTAGTCGGAAAAGAGGGGCAAAGGACGTGGACGGAGTCGGAGACGGCACGGAGATTTCGGCACAAACCCAAGAACGACGACAAGAAGGAAGCGTCGGCGCTGGCGTCGCTGCGATGGGAAGCCCCCTGGGTGACTGGCCGTCCTACAACCCGCACAACTTCAGCCAGCTCGTCCCGGCCGACCCCTCCGCCCAGCCCTCAAGTCGGTCACGGCCCCTTCCCTCTTCGAGATCTCTCTGCTATGGCGCTCCCCCCCCCCAGCCCTGGTGCATGATCGAGGACAGAGACTACAGGGGTGTATAGGAGCCACATCCATAAGGATTTCTATAAAAAAAATTTTGCTTTAAAATTGTTAGTGTCTTTCACTTTAATGGCTATGATAAACAATAAAAATTAGAGACTAATCACCTTCAGAGAAATCCATAAAAAAAACTTGAGCCAAACATACTTGACAACTCAGAACGGTACTATTACCATGTAAGATACGATACTGCTGCCATTTAATAGGTGGTACTAACTTTCCCTCGATCAGCACAGTAAATTCAGCACGAGCGAGACCAAAAACCACACACCTTTTATATAGAAGATTCAAATAAGTTAAGTGCCTCAAGGGCCAGGACATAGCAGGGATGTTGGCATTCAAAATTGAACTGAAAAGGCCAGCTGAACACAATCATTATACGTTGAAAGTAGAGCCGTCAAGGTTTTCTCAGGAACCCTTCAGGATGAACAATTGGAGCCTTCCAGATGAAAATGCCATCGACATAGGAGTGCTTGGACTGAGAGGTCCTGAGAGGAGATGCTTGGGTCAAGTGAGACGGCAGTAAGTTGCCTGATGATGAATTAACAGATTTGGCTGGGTTTTCGGCTGAAAGACTTAAATCGTGCTCATTGTATTACCTTCCGTAACTTGTTGTGGGCTCTTGGTCGGGGTCTTTTCTCTGGGCCCAATCATTTATCAGGCCAGGCCAAACCACCAAAAAGCCTGGTTGTTTTCACTTTTCAGGCCTGTTAACCCAACCATATCTTCTACAGGTAGTCGGCGAAAACATGATAGTGTGCTGCTTACTGATCCTACAAAAAAATGTAATTTCAATGAAGAAAACTAGGCTATTTTTTAAGGAGCAAAAGGTACCGGCCAACCAAGCGCACTGTCATATTAGGCGCCTTTTTCTGGTGGCACCAATATATTTTTGGAGAAGTTATTTGTTAACAATTTAGGAATACTAAAGAACTAAAATCATTTGAATGGATACTTAACCCTGAACTATAGTCCGGACTTCTGCCACAAACCTTGGGTGGTTAAAATTTATTGAATATCCTGATTGAATGTTCTATGTTGACATTGTACTTCATTAATGAGTTGCAGGCATGGAGCTGATTCCGTAGTTGCCAGTTTCTATCAGTATTTCATTGTCTATTTCCTCGTGAGATTCTTGTGTGAAATTTTTTGCTTCTGGTAGATACATTGACTAAACAAATTGCTAATGAAACTAACTGCACCCTTTTTTTGCATATCTTGTTGGGTGCATTAGTTTATAGATTTCCATAGTAGATCAGTTTCAATTAGACAGTCCATAGTAGATCAGGCTCAATTAGACAGTTACTGCTCCTTTTTTTCCTGTTTAATTAATGTAATTCCTTTGGGGCACTTATCCAATCCCACTAGAATTGACGCAAATTTCCAAGTCTTCTTTATTATTATTCTGTATGGAAATCACCTTTGTGCTATTTTGACCGTTCGCTGACAGTCTGTGCCCTGGAATTGCTGTGATAGCAATAGACTCCAGAAACATCCTGTTGAGGCATTTTTTTTTATCAAAAATGCGAGGAGAAGGTCAGCTACCAAGGTTTCCATTAAGAATAGATAAATTACTATTGATGGATCATGTGAGAAAGTTCAGGATAATGTTGTGATGAACTATTGTAAGTTTTGTGAAGTGGTTATTCAATTTTGCAAAGATTACACTTTGTCTGAATCGTTTTCTGAATTTTTCAGGGAAATCTGTATGACCACTGGGAGTGGTATGACCACGACGGTTATACCGCTGATCGGTAGTACCACGACAGTTATACCACTGACCGGTAGTACCGTGGTTTACTTGGCAATAGCTATTTTTCAAAGAGCCCGGATTGCAAGGTGCGAGGATGTGATAATACCGGTTTGCGATTGCAAGGGCCCTGTTGCCGATGGTGGAAGCCAGTCAAGTAGTAGAAGGTAAATCACATCCAGTGTTCTCCTCTCCTGCACCTTGTAAGGTCGTTGCGGCTGCTGCTGATGCATGTCATGCTACCAGTGTGCTTGTTCAAGCATGCGTAATTGCGTAGCGCACTCATTTCTCATGTATGATCGAAAGACCCTGCTTGCGTGTACATACCATCTCAGACTCTCAGTGCGGTACATTTCACATGCCACTATTGCAGTCTTTTCTGCATATAATGTGCCCATACTAGCCCAACCTGTACTTTTGATTGAAATAAAATCATGGCCCCATAATTGCGATGCTTCAGCTTTTTCAAAAGTTGACAGTGATCATTGCCTCTAATCTATCTCTTATTCGCAGATTATGGTGGTGATCGGTTCGGCTGAAAATCTCATGGCTTATGGCTGAAAACACTGTAGCTGGCTGAAAAAAGTATTATAGCTGACAGAGGCTTATTTAGCATAATTAAATTTAAAAAAAATTTAAAAATAGAAAAAATATGTTAGCCCATTACGTATAATACAAACAAATACGGGAAAAAAGAACCGGCAAAAAAACTCAACAAAAAGCCAAAAGTTCAGAAAAAGACGAAAATTATGAATAGTGAAAAATAAGCCAGAAGCCAGAAGCCAAAGCCGAGTTGATCAGGGCCACGCATCAATCTTGCATGCTAATACGCATCGCCTTTGTTTCCTTCTTATCCATCCCTCCCGGTGGCCGAAGAGGAGGACGCGTCCTCGAACGACGTCGTTGTCTCGTGAGACGATCGAACTCCACTGGAAGGGATTGGCATCCTTTTCAACGTCACTGTTCTCCCTGACTTTAGAAGATTATCAACCGTCGGATGCGAAAAGGATGGATCAGACCAGATGTTACGGTACTCGAGCTACAGCGTCCGAATCGATCTCAGCCTTTATTTTTTTGATCCGACGACCGAGAAGCAAAGTTCGAGGGATCCGGTTTCCACTCGAAGGAATGGTGTGTTTTCTGTTTGATTAGTTTAAGATCTGTATGTTACAACAGAGTCATAAAAATGGTGAGATAGAATTTACTGCACTAACTTCACATAGAGATGAGGAAAATAGAGTGGGTGGGCGGTTGGATCCTAAGAGAGAGAGAGGAGGAGGAGAGAGCCGAAGAGAGAGAGAGGAGGAGGAGAGAGCCGAATGGTTCAGATCGAATCAGATGGCTGTAGAGAGAAGAGAGGAAAACGCATCGACGATCACCAACTTCTCTTTATATAATAGTAGTGATGAGCCCGGCCGGCGTGTTTTTGTTGTGGCGCGCGAGCGAGTCGCTGTCGGGACAGCCGAGCGCCTGAGCGTGCACGGCGTTTGCTCTCCGGCTGAGAAGCAGTGCGCGCGAGAGCGGCTCGCGTGGACGAATTCGCTCGTCGCTGGACGTATCAAACCACCCAAAATCCAACCAACGCCTGATGCGTTGATGAAGTGGGTGCGCACTGGCGTCGCTTCCCAAATGCGGTCCAGATGCCGAGATCTCCTAACTATTTGATGAGTGAACTGACGCAGAGACGGATCTGGTTTGAGTTGTGACTCGATGACTGAGGGAAAGATCTCAGCTATTGATTTCTGGTCTGATGACCACGTAATAGTCACGGCAACATAGCACTGCCTTTGTGTTCGTAATGGCAGCCAGGGGAGATTTAACCGAACCGGATCCCGGCAGATGGGCAGTGTTAGCCTACCATCCTATTTTCACTGTGACTATTAGCGTGTGTTTGATTTGAAGGCAGTAGGGATAGAATGGCTCCATCCCTGTTTTTAAGGACGGGATCATCCCCGTTCTTTGTTTGGTTGTAAGGGATAGGACCGTCCCCGTTTTTTGTTTGGTTCTGGGACATCAAAATATGGGATGAGTCATCCGATGTGTGAGGCTCTTTTGTCATCCTCTTGTTTTTGAGAGGCGAGGAAGAGGGACGAGCCCATCCCCTCGTTTTTGAGGGACGGGAGCATCCTCGATTTAGGGGAATATTCCCGGGATATTCCCCAAAGGGGATGGATTCTGTCCCTGCTGACTCCAATCCAAACAGGTCCAAATCTGGGATCGTCCCGTCCCATCCCCTATTATCCCTAGAACCAAACACATTATAATAGTCTACCATCTCTTACCATCCTATTCCCATTGTGTCTGTTAGCCTATCATCCCATTTCCATTGTGACGCCTCCGTTCAAGATGACGCGTGTATTCACATTAGCAGTTGTTGTATGAATTTACATTAGCATCACCCTCGTGTGTATATATATATATATCCATCTATTTAAATGAATCAAATAAGTGTTCCATTTCTATAAGCCTTCATGGTATCCAGGCCTAGATTCGTACCTAGATCTACTCGTCTTCCGCTACGCTGCCCCCGGGAGGAGCGTCTCCACTCCCAGGGGCAGCCATCTCCTCGCCGATCTGACGTGGACGGCGTCACCGTGCCAGATCTGGCTGCCTCCGGCCTCCCCGCTATTGGATCCGGCACCGCCGCTGCCAAGCCCCGAGGAGCCGCCTCAAATCCAGGCTCCCTCACCATCTTTGTGTCATCTTCCAACCACCTCCCTCTCGGATCTAACGACTCTACGCCCGATCTGGCTTCCTCCATGCCGTTGCACCACACTAGGCCGCCTGCTCCTTCGGCTGTCGTCGCCCGCCGATGTGCGCCCGCGCTAGCGCCCACCTGAGCCAGCGCCGTCGCCCGCGCCCGACGTTGCAGTCGCCTGCTTCGGCGGGCTCCGGCGGATCTTGGGCCGCCGGATCCCACCGCCCCCTACTCTGGCCAACCCTTCTCTGCCCGAATCGCCTTCAGATCTGCCAATACTATTGGCCATCCCACTACTGACGCCGTCATCCACCTTCGTCAGCCATCGCCGCCTTCCCCCTTCTTCTCACTCTCTCACGCTCGTTCTCTCTCTTAATCTCGGCCCGCTAGCACTCTAGATCCACTACTCCCGGTGGTTTCCTCGCCGCCGGCATCCCTACCTCAAGTTGTCCCTCCTCTTTTTCTTCCACCTCGAAGCCATTGCTCTTCTCCTCTGTCATGCCCTCCCCCCCTTTCCTTCTCTAGGCACCACCAGCTCTATTCTCCTCTTTTTCTTCCACCTCGAAGCCACCGCTCTTCTCCCTCTATTACGCCCTCCCCCTTTCCTTCTCTAGGCACCAAATCTATCCACTGCTTTTGGCTGCCTATCTCAGCGCTAGCCGCCATCTCAGCTGCTCTACTCACTCCTCCCCCTACCTCTCTACCCCTTACCTCTACTTGTGTCGTCGGCGTGATCTATCGATGTCAGGGACTATCGCCGTCGACCTTTCTTCTTCACCCCCGTCTTCACCGGCATCAGCAAGCACGGGCTTGCTGACCCCCTTTCCCGATGGCGACCTTCAAGGAATTCTGCTCTAGTTTGAATATCCGACCCGCTCTCGTTCCAACTACGGAGGGTGTTAGCCTACCATCTCGTTTTCACTGTGACTGTTAGCCTACCATCCTGTTCCCGCTGTGACGCCTCGGTTCAACATGACGCATGTATTCACATTAGCAGTTACTGCATATATTCATATTAGCGTCACCATTATGTATATATCACTATATACTAATGAATCAAATAAGTGCTTTATTTCTGTGAGCCACGGTTGATATGAGCAGAATCTATCCGCGAACTGAACACAAATTAAGGCTGGACCAGGCGAGACCACCCACAGACTGGCTGTCACCCTTACCTTCTCTAGTCAGGTTCCATGTGGCGCTGCCGCCGTGGGTGGCCGGCCGGTAGGGCTGCGCGGCCCACCGGAAAATCCAATTGCGCCAATCCGACACCCTGGTCCGGTCGAGAGTACACGTACTACCTCTATGGACTATAGCCTATAGGTGTACCATTTGGATAGCGCAGACTGAGGCTGCAACACCATTCGCGTCCATTTCCAGACAGCTCAGATGCTCACGAGAACGCCTCTCTGGTCGCTACTAGACGCAGATCGCATGAAGCCATGGACGTAGACTCGTGAACTCATTTGCAGTATGCTAGCGTAGCTCACAACGGCAGTGGCAGCCACATAACCATAGCTGCAGTTTCAGAGACCTCGTTTGTTAAGCTTAAGCATTCTCGAAGATAGGTGATTTTTTAGTCTCTCGATTAAAGGGGGGGAAAGGCAAACACGTCGAAACCCATGCTTGCTGTCTTGTCCAACGAGAATTATCTGAGGCAGCCGTGCGAATTCGCTGGGGCCAATCGAGCAATTCCACAGCCTTTTTCGCTATGTTTCGTCCTCTTGTTTTTTCTGTTCTCGATCCAGTCATCCTCCAAGCCGTTTTTTTGGACAGTTCCATCTCTCTCTGCTTCAGACTCATAACTATTCCAGCTTTTTTTAATGGAGCAAACAGTCTCTGAACATTTCTCTTTCTAAAGCACAGCAACTCCAAGCTAGCCGTTGAAAAACGAAAGAGACTTCCTCCTACCGGTTTATGGTAGCAATTAAATCGACAAGGTCAAACCAATTTATGCCTGCACGACATGTTACTTCACAAGTCGCTGCATACAAGGAAATTGTGCAGTAGCTGATCGGTCACGTGACCATAGGATCATCACATGCTAACTAATCACTTCTGTTAGTGATCAAGTTGAATATGCACAAGATCCAGAGCTGGTAAACTGTAGGAAAAAACTACTCAGAGTCGAAAAGTCTCAGCAACTGGACAAAGTAAAGATGAGCAGGGCAAGACGAATGGGGCTTCCCTGTCCCTTTTTCCCTATCCCCCTTCCTATCCCCTCAATTCAAACCACTCATATCTCATCTAATGGCTAGGATTTTTTATATTTTCATCATTTGCCCATCCATCGTAAATAATACAAAAATACATGAAAAAATAAATTTTATTTTTTTATTATAATTTTTTAAGAAAAAAATAAAATTATAATTTCTGTAAAAAATTATAATAAAAAATAAATTTTGTTTTTTCTATATTTTTGTATTATTTATGATGGATAGGCAAATAGTGAAAATACAAAAAAATAACTAGCCATTGGATGAGATATGAGTGGTTTGGATTGAGGGGATAGGGAGGGGGATAGGGAAAAGGGGATAGGGAAGCCCCATTCGGGCAAGACAAGGCGAAGCGACAAAAACTGACGCAAATGCTGTGCAGCTGATCACCAGATGCGGTATAGCCGACAAAAGCATTTGCCAGCAGAGTATAGTAATTCCAAGCACTGCAGCCAACTAATGGTGATCATAAACAAAGGCTTGGATGCAGGGTGAAAGTGTGATGCAGTGGCATGTGATCTCATGTGCAGCTAGCAGCAGTAAGCTACAAGAACTTCTGCATCAGTTCTTCCAGTAGTACAGCAGGATGTGGTAGTGTAGGCAGAACAAAACCGTACTTGCATTAGGTGGAATCCCATTAAAATGGTAACTATTAGCTGGGGCATGTTAGTCAGAACACCACCCTACACTTGTGTTTGTGTAGTTTAAGTATCAAGTGTCATAGAATGATGCTCGCATATAATACAATCAAAGAGCAAGGAGAGTTGGTTATGAGATCCAATGAGGGGAAAAAGAATGTAACGACAACACGGTTAATATCGGCAATCTCTAATGGCAATCCACACAAAATCATATTCCGGTGTAGTATCTCGTTGTTCATCATCTATACCGTTGGTTCTCGCGCTTGCTGAAGCTCCCATCCTCCTTTGAGCTGTATCTGTCTGATGTCTGAGGAGGTACATGCCTTCCGGCCTTCTTATCCTGTATGTATCATTGCAACTGACAATGTGATTACTACTGTTAAGTGAATGGAAGATGGAAAAAAGGTTATGTGAGTAGGACATACATCCCGGAATAGTAGGTCATCCATTTCGAGCATGTGAATTACATGCCCCATTTTAGGCCTCTTATGGCCATCAGGATCTACGCAGCGAAGGGCGACAAGGAGCGCCCGTTTCAGTGCTTTGGGGGAAGGCTTCTCAGCCAGCTTGGGGTCTACTACCTGCTCTGCTTTCCTCTCGGCAACCATAGTCTTGAGCCATTCAACCAAGTTCACCTGAAAAAGAAAAAAAGAAAAGATGCATTGCCATGGAAGAATTTAGCTTCACCAGAACTCCACAGTTCTGAAAAGGAAATTATTAAATATTACAAAAATGCTAACCTCTCCAGGTGCCCTACTGTAATCTACAGGAGATCTACCAGTTATAATCTCCATTATAAGTACACCAAAGCTATAAACATCGCTCCCCTCATTTAACATTCCAGTGCTGGCGTATTCAGGTGCCACATAGCTGCAACATAACCAATGGTTCAGTCATGACTCATGACAAGATCTAACTTCATGTACAGTAGATTGAACAGCATTGTGTACGAAAGGACGGTCAACACTAACCCGAAGGTTCCCATAACACGGGTAGTAACATAACTTCTCTCTGAGCACAATAGCTTTGCAAGCCCAAAATCTGATACTTTAGCATTCCATTGCTGGTCAAGAAGAATATTGCTAGATTTGATGTCACGGTGGACAACCTTCGGTTCCAGCCCCTCATGAAGATAGGCCAGCCTGGGAGGCAGAGGTTAGGTGTCAGTGTTCAGATATTTCACTATCATATCCATCTTTTAAAACAACAGTTGATCTTGTTTAAGCAAACCACTAACAATGTTGCTTCCAGGCAAAGAATATAATAGCTGCACATGATGCTTGAGTTTAGATTTTGACTGGTAAACAGAATCGCAATGTTCTAATCTAAAAGCATATTCAAGGTAAGTATTTACAAACAGTATCTTACATTGCTAGGAAGCAAACCGGATGCTTTAATTAAAATAAAGCAAGATGACCACAGGAAAGCAAAGAGAAAGAAGTATGCAAGATAAGCACATGCAATGTCCGAATTGTTTTTCAGAAGCCGGTTCAAACTTTTTTGTCCTATTTGGGGTGCTCAAAATGGCTTTTTTTTAGTGACTTATGGCTGAAAAGTACTGTAACTGACTTGAATTATATTATAGTTGATAGTGGCTTATTTGACATAATTAAATTTAAAAAAAATTAAAAACAGAAGAAAAAAACAAGTTAACCTATCATAAACATTACAAACGAATACGGAAAAAAACCGACAAAAAAGCTCAAAAAACAGAAAAAGACGAAATTGCTGAATAGTAAAAAATAAACCAAAAGCCTAAGCCATTTTGAGCGGAGCATAGATAGGAAATTCGAATTGATTTTCAGAAGCTGGTTCGAATGATGTCTCATGATGTACATAATGAAAAAAATGTTTTTTTTACATATCTGCTAAACATAGGTTACAATCTACTGTCTCTTTCTCTAACTTCTTGGAAGGGAATATGTGCATGCCAAGGAATAGGCCCTATCAAACTTGTGAATGAAGCACCTGAATTCCTTCGACAGCCAATCTCACCAGAATTAGGCCCCATTATCATAACCAAGACGCGTGTCTCGTAACAAAACAGCCCTAATCATGCCAGCTAGCGCCTATGTCTTCTAAAATCAGAATGGTTATGGCCTATATTTGCCAATGGTCTTCTTAACTTCATCAAACACAGTAACCAGTGTACAGATGCTAAACTATTGACTCATGATCAAAATCATATAGTCCAAATAAATAGCACTACGCAAACCACTCAGTATGTAACACTGAAGAAGCATTACCCTTTAGCAGTTCCAAGAATTATGTTCGTCCTGATATCCCAGGTCAGTGGGCTCACTTCACCAACATCACCATGAAGCCACTGATCGAGATTACCGTTGTCTACATACTCATACACAAGCATCCTGTGCAACCATTAATTAGAACAAACTAGAGAAGAGAACTTTGGAAACTAATGGACCAACTGATGAAGAGATTGCATTTACCTATAAGCACCCTCCACGCAGTAGCCGAGCAACCTAACGAGATTCTTGTGCCGAACACGACCGATCGCTTCGACCTCCACCTTGAACTCCTTCTCAGCCTGGCCCCTGGTTAAGCAGGAAAGAAAGAAGAGATTTTTACTATCAGCAAGCAGAATAAAATGGGATGAGAAATGAGGCAGAGCAAGCCAGTCCTAGAAAGATGTGCATGATTTAAATTGCGTCGCAGATTACGAGACTCGAGAAGAATCGAATGGCGATGAGCGCACAGAAAGAGAGTAATTATTACAGCAATTTGAAACTTCTTGAGCCCCACAAACCAACCGTTCATCAGAAAAGCACTGTTTCATGAATAAACTGAAACAAATTGCACCTCTAAGCCCAAAATCTGAACAAAAAGTACCGTAAAGGAAGAATCTTTCTTCAATTGAAAAACCACAATCGAAGTCGATTCACTCCCTCATCCAACCAAGCATTACGACCAAAGAAGAAGAAAAAGCTTTTTTTTCCCCTTAAATTCAATCAAGCAACAGGAGAAACCAAATCTCAGAAACTCGAACCCATCATAAATTTGGAAGAGAAGAACTAAAAAATGGATCTTTTTCTCATGTTAAATTCACCTCAACCACTCACCTAAGGAAAGAATCGAACTTACAAGAATGAAAAGGTCGGAGATTTCCTCGGCAATCCTTCAAATCGAGCAGGCAACAGCTCAAACGAGCAAAAAAAGGCAGTAACTTTCCACAAATGGAGACACAAGATTACCTATTATTGAGCAGGTTCTTGACGGCAATCATGGTGGAATCCTGCAACGTGCCCCTGTAAACAATCCCGTAGCCGCCCTCCCCGATCACATTCTCCTCGGCGAGTCCGTCCGTCGCCTCCTCGAGCTCCCGGAGCGTGAACCAGTGGCCCCACGCGAGGTGCGACACCTCCGGCCCTGCCGCGGTGCTCCCGGTGCTCCTCGGCGTGGCCCCGTTCCGCTCGCTCCCGCCGCTCGTCGTGGCCGACATGCCGCTGGCCGCCGTCGAACGCGTGGATCCCGCCGCCGGCGGCTGCGCCAGAGGTGGCGGCTCTGTTTTGGCCAGCTGCACCTCGGGTTGAGCCGCCGGAGGCCGTGCCATCTGCTGCTGCTGCTGTTGCCGGCGAACGATTTCTTGGATGTCCTTGGGCGGCGTGGGCTGCTGCAGGTGCTGCTTGAGAAGCTTCCCGTCGGCGGGGTAGAGGTTGGCCGCTAGGTCGTCGCGCCGGCGGCGGCGGCGGCGGGAGAGGCAGAGGAAGAGAAGGGTTAGCACGAGCACGATGGCGGCGCCGACGGCGATGCCGATGAGCACCCAGAGGCGGAGCCCAAACACCGCCGTGCGCTGCGACAGCCATGCGTTGAGGTACCCCGCGCTCCACACCGACGGCGGCGAGCCCTGCTGGTGCCGCGACGAGCGCTGCTGCCGCGGCGGCGCCTCGGCCAGCAGCCTCCTCTGTGCCGCCATCGCCACGGAAGCTGATGAAATAGAGCGCTTTCTTTCGCTCGCTTTGGATTCTTTGGCCGCTTACATATGCATGCGACTTCAAGTCTTGATGTCGAATAGAGAGAGACCGATGAGAGGGAGGTGGAGTCGGCGAAGCGTTTTGGGCGAGGTTTTCATGGATGCGCGTAGTGTTTTTGTAGGACATGGGATGAGTGTGGTTACTAATTAGCTTTGGTTGCGTTGGGCTGATACGGCAATCAGAGAGAGTGTAAATAATACTTTCAAATACAATTTTTTAAAAATATTTTAAAACTTTCACTCCAATAACTATTGCAAACAAGAAATATTAGTTTAGATCACTAACAAAGAACTCACACAAGTGAGAAAACAAAGAGTTCAACTCCTCAAGAGAGCGGTTGGACCAGGTCGAGCAGTCTGACAGCTGGAGGAGGCCGATCTGACCGAAGTCCGGTTGAACTACTGGGTGGGCCAGTCTGATCGGAGTTCAGCTGGATTGTAGGCCTAGGACGGTCTGACTGTATCCCTAATTCCAAAACAGGAAATCAGCCCGAGTCAAAACCCAAAAATGTGCAATCTCCAAAATACACCTCCAAATAATGATACTTTGCATACACCTTACTTTGAAATCTCAGGAACCTAATCCATCCAAATATCATATGGGTATTGGCCAAAGTTTTAAATTTTTTTTCAAGACAAATAAGGTTGCACCAAAACCAGCCAAAACTCAAGAACTTAAGACATAACTTACACGTGGGGTTAAGGATGGCCAAGATGGCTCTAGATGAGTTCTTACATATCACAGCAAACACAAGCAACCAAAGATTCGAGGCCAAAACCGTAGAATCAAGATATCACTAGAAGAGCTCCAAATCGTATCAAAACTGAGCAACTTGAAAATCTTGCTATAACTCGTCCCTAGATGGATTGCATATGAACAGTTTCGCTTTAGCCATGGATCTCACCTTTTCTCTAAGCCTAGTCCATGGTAATATTCTCCTTTGCAAGTAATTCCCATGCTTGCAACGTGTAGATTCACTAATGGCTCAAGCATCGACAAGTCTCTCCATGTCGGTTCCCTCGACCATGCCTCACTTGTACTAACCATACCATTCGAAGAACCGTTACTTGAATCCGCCCTTCAACATCCCTTGTCTTCCATGTACCTTACTTGAGCCTAACCATCCCGCCCAAGCCTAACCACGATCCACACCGTCAACCACAGTTGCCTTCAAGCTTCCCTGCATATTAGATACAAAGAAATCATTTTTAGCTACAAATTCTTCATAACTTAATCCACATTAGTCCAAGCATGCTCTATACACGATGAATGCAGTGACCTAGAACCCCAAAACTCAACCTATGGCTATTTTCCACAAAAATCTAAAATCCCTCGGATATTTTCAAATACAGCCGGTATGACCACCCTTGATCGGTCGGTTGGACCATGCCAGTCAAACTGGTCAAACCCCAGTAACAGGAGAGCTGATCAGACCACGACACATGCCGATTTGACCGCTTGACCAACTCTAATCGGACCGCCACCCGTTGGCCGGTCGGACCACTCCCAACCCTTCCACGCACACAAATAAGTACCTCTTTGGAATAAAACTACTACCAACTAAAAATCGGTTGCACCGCATTTTTGGTCGAACCACTCCCAAAATCTAGTCACATTAGACACCGGTCAAACCATCTCTCCACAATGGTCATAGCGTTGCCCATCTGACAATAAATCCAAAAACTTGCAAATTTTCATAAATTTAAATCTCAACTCAATACGATTGCCAATTCTTCAATACGAATAAACTGTTGATATTCTCATTATGGCTTTTTAGGTTGCTTTATTGATATATAATGATAGGTAGGGGTCGGATGTCTTGTGGATGCAGTGACTGAGGGATAAGAGGCAAGTGGGGATGGAGGTAACCGGATATGTGCGTGCGCCACTGAAGTTTAATCTTTTCAAAAGAATATGTGAAAGCTCTCCTTCCATTTTTTTAATGGGTTTACTCGTTTATATGTTTCAACTTGTGTTAAGGGTATCTCTCGTACAATACTTTTGTAATATTTTCGTAGTTGTCAAAGTTTTTTCTTCTGCAAACCAAGTCTGCTTTTTAGTTGTTGATCTATGAAAATAGAGGGTGTGTTTGTTAGTGGTTTGATACCCAAAATTGCTCTGCCAAAATGTGGCAAATTGTTTGCGCAGAATACGCTTTAAAACTTGTTATGACTAATTTTTTCGTAGGCAGACATTAATTTCATTGATAAGATGCACAAGACGAGTAAGGAGCAATGCAACAACTACTGCAATAAGATCATGAGTAAATTATCCATGTTTATACCTAGCGTGCATAATCATGATAATGATAGATGACAATAATTCCGAATCTTGAGCTAGAAATAAACCCCACCAAGTAGATTGTGCTATTTCCACACAAAAAAATTAAAACAATTTAAAGAGGCCACCCTGAAATATCTCAAAATGACAAAACATGTACAGAAACAATCATGCGTGAGAAGGTAATGGCTCTGTTTTTTTAAAAGGCTTTTGGTTTCTCTCATCAATTACTATTTATTAAACTAATAAATCATAATCATGAATCAGAGAAAAAAAATTAGGCTATTATAGATCGCCCGGCTAAGACCCTGCTCATTTCAACTTAAGCTTCTGGCTTATTTTTTTAGGGAAAATTTGTTCAGTGGCACTGAAAGGTCACCTCTTTCGGAAAATACCACTAAAAAACGGGGTTCCGGAAATTACCACCAAAAGATTCATTTTTCTTCAGGATTTAGCATTCTGGACAAAAATACCCCTCTCCCTCCCCTCCCTCACCTTCTCTCCTCCTGCGCCACCCCGTCCGCCTCCGTCTTCGCCGCCGGCCTCCCCGCCTCCTCCTCGCCCCCGCCTCCCCGCTCCTCTCCCTCTTCTCCCCGCTCCCCTTCCTCTCCCTCCTCCTCGCCCTCCGCGGGCCCCGTCCCTCCTCCCTGAGGACGATGCGACCCCATGCGGACGAGACCAGGCGGGCGAGGCGGATCCGGGACCTCGGACAGACGAGGCGAGGCAGATCCGGCGCCGACCCCGGGCGGACGGTGGAGATCCGAGCGGAGGATTGGAGATCCGGGCGGCCACGGGCGCCTCCGGCGGCATTTCTCCCCCAACTCCGGCCGACAAGACCACTGGCCAAATAAAGCAATCTCCGGCCAATTCCGCTGCATGGGAGCCTCACCGTGACACGGCGACACCATCCCGACCACCGGCCGAAGCTCCCGCTGCCCGTGCATCGCCGGCGCCGTGCGCATGGCCGCGCCGCCCTGAGCTCTTGCCGCCGGCTCTCTCTGGGTCTCCCCCGCCTTCTCCAACCGCCTCGGTGCGCTCCCCTTGACCTGCTCATACTCCTGCTCGTCTCCAATTTCTCCCCTCCCCCGCCGGCGCCGCCGCCCCTTCCAACCTCAACGCCGGCCGCTCAAACAGCTGTCCCCGCCGACCAGCGCCGTCCCGGGCCGTGCCGCCTCCCCCACCAGCTTCCACACCTCCCCGGGGATGCATTTTTCCAGCTCACCCTGCCCCTCTGGCCCCCCCTCGCCGGAGCCCCCGCCGCCGCCATGCGCCCCACACCTCCTCTGTTCAGCCAGCCGGCTGCGGAGGAGGAAGAGCGGAGGGGTAAGGGTATTTTTGTCCAGAATGCCAAATCCCGAAGAAAAATGAATCTTTCGGTGGTAATTTCCGGAACCCCATTTTTTAGTGGTATTTTCCGAAAGAGGTGACCTTTCAGTGCTACTGAACAAATTTTCCCATTTTTTTACTATTTATAAATTTAGTCTTTTTCTGACTTTTTGGTTTTTTTTTTTTGAGTTTTTTTGCCGGTTCTTTTTCCCGTATTCGTTTGCATTGTCTCTAATGGGCTAACCTATTTTTTCTATTCCTAAATTTTTTGAAATTTAGTTAGGCCAAATAAGCCACCATCAATTACAGTGTAATTTCAGTCAGTTACAGCAAATTTTCAGTCATAAATCATTTTTTTTAGCCCAACCAAGGGGTAGGCGGGTAGCTTAATTGTTCTAGTACCAGGGCTACCAGGACCACCGGCGCTTCTCCCTAGTTGCTTGCCGGGTCCCTTGTGATTTGGATTCTGGGGAGGGGTTAGGTGACGTGTGCTTCCAAGATTTGCATGGGCTGTCAGATAGCTCCATGACAGCTCGGCGGCACGGCGACCGCCCGCCGGGGTGGTGAAGCGACCGCGTACGCCGAGCAGCCAAACGCCCGCGTTCATCACCAACTGCACCAGAGCGCTAACGGAATGTGGGGTGGACTGGACACTTGGACAGGACCAATTACTCCTTTTCCATTTGACAGCAAGAGGCTTCCAAATTTTGGTCTCGTATCGTTGGTCTATTCTTTTTCTCTGAAGCTGACGGTTTTTTATTTTTATTATAGTATCTAATTTTTAAACATAGTATTTTGTTAAGATGGGATCTACAACTTAAACGATCTATACGTTAAAAGTCTAACATCTGTACCAGCTAAAATCACAAATGAGTATCTGTCTCTCCGTAACCTATATCGTAAATAGTCAAAATTTAAAAATTTTAGCTAAAAACTATAAACCTCAGCCGTTGTCAAACAGATCCAGTTGTATTCTTGCTCCTGTGTTTGGATGAAGAAATTCTCTCTCGTCTTTCTCACTTTGGGGTTTGGCAATTGGTGCCGTCTCAGAGAACGCTACCGCTCTGCCAGCTTCAGGATTACAGGCTTGTTAGTGTTATCTGGTTCAATGATTGCGATGGATAATGGATTGCTTAAGCCATACGCAAGTTAAGGTTCGATTTGCCCTTCACACGATAATCATGGCATTCAAGGTAAGGCCAGTCTCAGTGGGGTTTCATAGAGTTTCATGGGCATTAAATACGCTGACATGGCACTGTATTGATGAAAAGAGAGATGATAAAAGTTTCATAGGAGTAGAGAGAGTTTCATGGGAATGAAACTCTTCTGCACTGTTTCCAAAATATAGGTGTGTTGGAAACTGGGACATGAAACCTCCACTGAGATTGGCCTAAGAACAAAAAAAAAGTGCACGAAAATCTAAAACTCTGTACCAACAGTATATATGCAGATTCTAAAACTCTGTACCAACAGTGTACATGCAGATAGAGGTAGCACTAAGAGCAACTCCAGCAGTAGCCCTCAAAACAGGGCCCCTACTTTTTATTTGAGGGCTCTCTCTACTTTTGAGGGCTCTGTTTTTTGGGCTACACTCCAGCAGGAGCCCTCAAAACAGGACCCTCAAATTCATTCTTAGAGGGGATGACACATAGGACCCACCCTCATCCTCATCCTACTTTTGAGGGCCGAGGGGCAAAAAACTCACTCCAGCAGGGCCCCTACTTGAGCCCTCAAAAGTAGGGGCTCCCTCCAGACCCCCCAGGAATGAGGGCTCAAGGGGGAGATTTGAGGGCCCCCTACTTTTGAGGGCTCAAGTAGGGGCCCTACTGGAGTGAGTTTTTTGCCCCTCGGCCCTCAAAAGTAGGATGAGGGCTCAAGTAGGGGCCCTGCTGGAGTTGCTCTAAATACTCCAGTACTACTACGTTCTAATCACACGTCCGATCAGCCATAGCGTCTGCTCGAGATTTTTTACTAGGATTTATTAGTCTACTAAATAATAATTATTAAGAAAGTTAAAAGTCACTGTAAAAATAAAAAAGGGACCCACTTAATCCGATACCTTTCTTACAACTCCAACCGTGCGCAGACTGGCTGTAGCAACAGAAGCCTTTTTGTCATCGCCATGGAGCGTTACAAGCCATTCATTCACGAGCTAGCATAATTGCTCTTGAAGAACCACGTGAGGGTAGTGGCGGACCTAGAATTTTATCAAAGGATATATCGCATCAAAATTTTTATATGCAATTCGGTAAAATCATTTGTCAATTCGGTAAATAATTATAAAATTTACACTGTAATTTAGTATACATATACTAAATAATAAGATAATAATCTCGCCGCTGCAAAACAATGAGAAAACAGCATGAGATGTTATGTGATACACACCAAGATGCACATTATCAGTATCCCCGAATCACACCGGCAAATGAATTCCACTGAATAAAATCCGACTCATACACTCAACTTCGAGTTAGCTATTGTCAATGATGAAGCAGCTTGATAAAACATTTGGCAGCCTTGCCTAAGGTTTATATGATGGCTTGAATGGAAGTTCACTTAACGAGGATCCATTCAAACAATTACAAAGGATGCTGGTGCTGATGAGATGAACTCTTGCAGAAATATTTGTTGGAGCTTGATTAAAGGAAGAAATTCAGGTGGAGATAGCCAAACTATAGGGTCTACTTTACAACATAAAATCAAATCTTGCAGTGCTAGTACTGAACAAACATTCAATCTGAAGACAAAAAATATACAGAGTACCCAGCTACCCACATCTGCCACCTATGGTTTTGGGCAACTGTGATAAACCAATCACAATACTCAATAGGCATACCATATGTTTATGAGCACCACCTCAAGAACCATTTTTTTCTGTGCTGCTCAATGAGCAGGGTTCATATTTACACACTTGTCAAACAAATACAAAGTCTCATTTGCATATATTCAGCAATTGTTTACCATGTGTTTGTTTAATCTAGAAATTCTCAATTCATATCACTGTATCAGAGCCATGCCATGTACAAACCAATGTGCAAATTGACAACGCTATTTACTTACTCCCCTAACCATAAGTTAAATAAGCATGTTCTGCAATAGGGAATGTATGCTCACTGAAATGATCAAGTGAGCACTAACTTAAGCACAGTTGAAAATTTTACTTGACAAGTCGGCATAAATTAAGAATCCATCACACTTGCACCTTGTTCTGATTCAGCACTGTAATGGCAAAGTTCCAAGGCTCAATAGGCACAAAGAAAACGCAGAGAGAATGCTCGCTAGGGGAAGACGGCCTTGACTCTCACAGCGTCCAGCAGATGCTGCGTCGACCTCGGCACCCCGAGCTTGATGCCTTGATCTGTAGCTTCATCTGCTCAGTGTTCACCCCGGGTATCGACCCTGCACAAGCAATCCACAACCAAAGCAGCTCAATTCACCAACAATCGAGAAACAACCAAGCAAGGGAAGCTCTTGGCGTGAAGGCAAGGTGTTCGACGGAATGGCTAAGAGCAACTCCAACAGGGCCCCTACTTGAGCCCTCATCCTACTTTTGAGGGCAGAGGGGCAAAAAACTCACTCCAGCAGGGCTCTTACTTGAGCCCTCAAAAGTAGGGGGCCCTCAAATCTCCCCCTCGAGCCCTCATTCCTGGGGGGTTTGGAGGGAGCCCCTACTTTTGAGGGCTCAAGTAAGGGGCCCTGCTGGAGTGAGTTTTTTACCCCTCGACCCTCAAAAGTAGGATGAGGATGAGGGTGGGTCCTATATGTCATCCCCTCTAAGAATGAATATGAGGGTCCTGTTTTAAGAGCTCCTGCTGGAGTGTAGCCCAAAAAACAGAGCCCTCAAAAGTAGGGAGAGCTCTCAAATAAAAAGTAGGGGCCCTGTTTTGAGGGCTACTGCTGGAGTTGCTCTAAGAGACAGGGAAGAGGGTTCGGCTGCCGGCTGGGCCCCAGGGTATGCCGTGGCCCACCCGGCATACCCTGTGGGTCCGCCCCTGCGTGAGGGTTTTGGATTATATTGTGATAAATCATTGTAATTTGAAAAGGTTAAAATTTTGATTCGCAAATTTATTGAATTTCTAAAACTGTTTGCAGTCTCGACGGTCAAACCGGCTTTGAGGGGACAGTCTGATCAGATTTCATCACCGGTCTGGCTGTAGTGCATTTCCGATTCAAACCGGAGTTTGCCTGTGGTCTAACCACTACAGTGGTGCGGTTAGATCGGCTGGTCAATAGAGTTTTGGCCATTCTTTGTGATTTGGGGTTTTGGAGTCTCACGATGATTTCTGTGACCTAGGTCAATGGTTTTATATTGCATGAGACATGTTATTGCTAACGTGGATCACATTATGAAGAACTTGTACCCAAAAACGATTTCTTTATTTTCGGATGTGCAAGGTCGTTTGGAGTCAACCACGGTCAACGACAAAGATTGGGGCTACGCTCACGGAGAAGCCGAGACCTAGAACGATCAATGATGCCAGATGAGGTGGTGAGCTTAAGCATAACATGATAAAGGTGAAAAATATTAAAGTAAAGTTCAAACGGCGAGTTGCATCATGTGGCTTAGTTGGACCAAATGAGACATGGTTTGGAGGAACCAAAATAGGAGAAACTTGCCAACATGTGGCAAGACAGTAATGCACCTATACGTAGCAAGCATGACGATTACTTAGAATGAAAGGATATATCCAGGTCAGAAAAAGGTATTTTTGTAGTTTGACAAAAAAAAATACTGGAAACTACCTAGAAACAAAACCGTGATGCTTAGGAAAGCAATTTAGGTTAAGGCAAAACTAAGAGGATTAAGTTGTATCAAGACTAAGGACTTAACGGATTAGGATTTATGCGTTTCAAAAGCGTGTATAAGTATAGTGTGCAACTTAAAAACCATGTGTGGGGTTATCGGATTCTCTTATTGTACTAAGTGAATAGTATCTGCTAAGAGTTAGATGTGGTTGACTAGCCCGTCTATTTAACAGATTAGGATGAAGACTTGTAGTTAATCATCTAACCATTCTCTTTTGAGACTAAGTATTCTAAGGTTAGGATTTGATATAAGTTGAGTGTTGTAGTGTGCTCTCTTATCCTTCAAGTGGAGTGGCTGTAATACCTTCATCATCATGTAGTAATATATCAATCTTTGTTAACCTCTACAAATCTCTCTTGTGTTTATTGATTTGATTTTATCTTAATTGATTTTTCTCCTTCTTTTCCCTCTTCTTGATCTTGTCGTGCCAATAACGTATAAGAGATGGAAATATCCTCTGATAATTAATCTTTATCCATCTAGATACTTTGATGGCAAGTTCATGGAGAAACCCGGTTTTGCATGTTGTTAGCCTCATGAAGTGATTTCATGATACGAGGATTTTTGACTTAAGTTATTTGATGTTCTTATTTTCTGTGATATATGGGAATACATTTAGAGCCATTTTGGTCATTCTCTGCCCACGGGCAAGTCATATTCGTTGTTTCCATATTTTATCCGATTTTGATGCAATTTTGCTTCAATCTAAAAAAAAGTCTGAAATTTGTTATGGATTTCTTCAATTTATAGATAGAATAAGTTTCTGGGACCTTAAACAAAATATGTGCAAAGTTTCATAGTATTTGAACTTATAATTTTGAAGTTACACCAAAAGTGGTCATCGTCAGCCTGCTCTAGAACAAAGGCCGGTTCAACCGCCTCTGTCGGTCAGATCGGCTCCAGTGCTAGCGGTCTGACAGCCAGTGGTGAGCCGGTTCATCCTCCAGGGTTTGGTAATTTTCCAAGTTTGCTTCATTGAGCTATTTATTTCGGAATTTTTGCCTAAGGATTTTATTTTCTATAACTCTACAGTTTCTTGAGAACAGGATAAAAAAATATTTAGGAAAAAATTTTGGACGTAACCATTCATCCTTCCTCTTTTGCTATTCTGCCCTACAGCTCTGCATCCCATGGCACGCAGCGACGGAACAGTCACCTCGCCGTTAGCACGCAGCGAAACAAGGTCGGCCGGACGCGGTCGCTCGGCTGGCGGCGGGCTACGCGTTACGCCCGCGCTCGGCACGGCGCGTTCGGTTGATTTGGCGGTGCCGCAGCCACGAAATGCATGCATGCACCGCATCGATCGTCGAATAATGGCTTGGTTGCAGGTCCACGCTTCCTCACTTCGATACAGACTACTTCAATTTTCAACGGCCAAAACATGTTCCTCACGCTAGTGTCCTACGTTTTTCTGTTGGCACATTAACAAAGGTGTTCATTCCTCATATCCTCCATTGGAACATTGAGTCGGACCAAAGACTGGTTTGGACTGGAAAAGAGGAGAAATATACAAGAGGAGAAACCAAAGCAGATATGGAGAGAACAACTTTACTTGCTGCCGCACCACATGAAGGACGAGAAAAAAAAAATACAGTGCCTGTTACATTCTGCTATTCTAGGCAAAGACAGGATTATGCTCATGAACAAATTTTCCCAGTTTCTACCATCGTTTCCCCTCGGCAGGCAGCGGCAAGAACACACTATCTCTCTATTCAAAACCAAAGCTGCTGTACTTACTCCGAGTTACCAGAAGGCCAGACGTGCTTATGGTCAAGCGTTTGGAGAGCATATGAGATAATAAGAATAAAATCAAGTCATAGCCAAGGTTAAAGGAGCTTAAAGTTTGCTGCCATGGCATCAGGGGACAGGGAACCTTTTGATCAATGGGTATTTCAATTTTCAAGCAACAGCCATTATTCCTTACGTATGAAAGGAACAAACAGCAAAGATTCTGCTTGAGAATCACTCCACAACAAACAAGAGTTCCACCCAGGTTCAGAGACGAAGAAGATAAACCTTTAGGTTTTTTGAAACAGAAAATCAAACCTTTAGATAAGTGCTTTGGAATCAAAATCACAAGTTCAGCACTCATAATGGAGTAGACTGCTTGGATAGTACATTAGTAAACAAAAGGCAGAAAGTCACAGGATATACCTGCTATACCGACTTACCAAGGAAGCAGAACAAAAGATATGTGATATATGTGACACTGCTCCGTGCAATGTGTTTAAGTTGGTAACACGATATTATGCTTTTGAAGTTGGGAATGCATTAACTTGATACTGATTGATACTACAGGTAATCATGTCCTTCCTGTTGTTGAACAACAGGCAACAGTATTATTACACGTGGTACAAGCCAAAAAGTCATTGTGGAATTTGTTGTAAACAGTACGGTTTTAGCATTAATTTATCCATAATTTCATAATGATAATTATACGAAATATATGCTTCCGAATAAAGAATAATGAAAAGATCATAAATAAAATTATCTTATGATAGTAAACTAAAGTCATATATAATTGAAATCATATCAACCAGAGCAAGTGAATGGCAATACTCAATTAATAGATTGCTCAAATTGAGATTTAAGTTTTATTGCTTTCAGATGGCGGCTGCACTTGTATTAAAACAAGGCCATCTTGACACAATGCTTTAATTTACTAATAGCGTGACAGTAAAACCACAAATGAACTAGATATGGAACTGTTATGATTACCAGACAATTAATTGATAAGATATCTAAAAGATACTTGATAAACAACCAACAAGAAATAACAAGTGCTGAAAATTAACAACGGAAATTAAGAGACAGCAAGATAATTATCAAAATTCAATTAATTGTTCTACAACAGTGGTAATGAATCAAAGTCTGTCAGTCGAGCCAAGAGAGATCACTAACAATAACAGTTCAATGCCTAGAACAACTCAATTATTGTCATACTATTCGAACATAGCCTAATCCTCATCGAGCAATCACAAATTCACCATTAATTATGTCAATTCTCCCAATACTAGTGATTAATCAACTGAAAAGAACATATATGAATCTACACTAGTATGTCACAACATGGCAGATTACTCAATATGCAACCAAAGGCACCAGATAACTCATAGCCAAGATAGCACTCAAAGCTATCTAGAAGAAACTCGGCTAGACATGTCGAGGATGACGCCGACCAAGAAAACCTATCGCCGTCGTTTGAACCACAGTTACTGGTGTGGTTCTCGGAGATACAAAGCTCTCTTCCCATAGTAAATGAGAAGTTGAGATACTGAAAAATGCCGCACAATATGAAGCACAAAAACAAGCATCTACAAACACTTGGGAAAACACACTCATAACAAGGTCTCGGCCAAGACAAGGTTAAACCCAACCACACACCACCTGCCCTACAGCCCTTCCACGGGAGTCAGAGCGCACAAGTCCGATGAGGACCAACGCCGACGTCGATCATGCCCCGGCTCCTTCTCAGCTCCGTCCTCGTTGAGGCTGGTAGGGGCCTCAGGTTGCTGGAGATGAGTTCAAGACTATCGCTGCAACTCCCCGAAAAGACATTGCAGACTAGTTCCGATCGGATCAAGCGAGCAAATCTAAAGGGTGATAGTAGATGAGAAAAAAAGAAGGAAATGTTCAGATCGTAACTGAGAAACAAACCCAGGTATAAGAGGAGGGAGATGGCCGCGCCAGCAACGGCCGCTGCGGATTTCACAGGGGCAACGTAGGGTGGGGATCGAACCGATCCCCATCTCTCGCGCACGCCCATATGGGAGGAGCCGGCCACGCCTTAAGGATAAGGCTCCTCCCTCCTCTTATATCTCTCCTTCTCTATGACAAGTGGGCCCCACCTCTCCTTAGTTTTTTTTTCTGAAAAATGAATTGGAAAATACCCAAATTGGCATCAACTCCAACAAAATTTACATTGATGCCGGTTCGGTCCAGGAAGACGTCTGCACAAGGCAGTATAATTCCAACAGTTTGGTACACCCGTACACATGCCTCCACCAAATTTTACGGCTAGTCTATGAACAGCAATGACTTCACCACTGTATGCTGCATATTAAGTAGAGTAATTACATGTTCGGTGCTACAGCCCAGAGGAACCAGTCTCATTTACTGCCAGAAGATGAATGGAGCAACTTGGTTACCTTATCGTTTCAAAATAGAATAACCAATTTAAACCTTTATGAGCTATTCCAGGTACACAGAGTGCATTGACCACGAATCATGCATCTTCTGTCAGCACAACAAAGAAAGAGCATAGTGATCTAGCAGAAGAAATCAACTGCACCAGGAAGAACTGAAAATTTGGTTGGAAGAAAACCGAAATGCTCCCCATCAGATTGCACAAAGATGTCATCATTAGCCACCACCTCTACTACTTCGATTGATTGAACTCTGCAATAGCAACATGGTTGCTTAGATGAAGATAGCTACCAATGAATTACAAATTAAACCGCCCAATTATACTGGTTGTTGTTTTGGAAAGGCTTCAGAACCATGAAGACAGTGTTTTGAAAACTAATCAAATGTAGTTCATAAGGAAAACAATGGAGCTTTCATAAACAATTTGGATCTCCATCAGATATCATAGCAAGTACCAGTAATCAAGAATGATAATTAATAGATAGTAGTTTCATCAACATAAACAAAGATATGTCGAGATATTTGACCTTACGTTACAGCATGTAGCAAATAAATTTAGGTGCAATAAGTTCAGTCCACTGAAAAGTGTATTAGTTGGATGATGCCAATCAGCATTATAACCCTTGACTCGTTAGCATTTCTAGAACAAGTAGAAGTGTAGAACATTCCACCTTAAGGTTCACTAGTAAGAGGCCTGTTGTAGGGGTGACCTAACCCCCGTGACTGAGCCTTGTAGCTAGCCTAATATGTAATAGGTCCAATAGTATAGAGGAATGTACTAATATACTCTCACCTTTTGTAATTATCAAAAGGTATGATAAAAATTTCCTATCCTACTCCATTCATATATATAAACACCTAAGAGGGGTATGAGAAAGTGGGATCCACTCATTTTACACACGGGCTCTCTCTCTCTCCTGTCTCTAGCCCTCTCTAGCTTACCTCCTCCCATAGAAGAAAGGGTCCGCTGTACTCCCTGTTGTAGCCTGGCCAGTTCAAGAATACGGTTCCACTACCTACCTTGGGAGCCCAAAAAGCATTATGCTTTCTGCAGTATCTCTTTGTGTCTTCCACGCAGGCAAAACTTTTACAAAAGTCACGTCATTCAAGTCCACAGAATCAATTTATGCAACTTTCTATTTATGCTTCCATCCTCGAATGAAAGAGCCTTAACAATAAGACTGAAGGTTGTTTTTACCTTATTGATGACACGCCATTCACTGATAGAATTGTGCCTCCATACAGCCTATGTAGCTTAAGAAGAAAGTCGTACCATTTGAAATCTTGTAGAATAACAACCTGTAAAACGTCATACAAATTACCAAAAGCTACAGTGCCTTGAAATTTACTCAAAATTAAAAAAACAAATTTGACTATCCTAGGCACCTCAAGATCACCACTGAAAGGATGAACTGTTGGAGTTATCTTCATACCACCGCCGAAGTACTTAGCATTTCCTATGCACAGGGCAGTGACTTTATGAATGGTTCTCCATTCTCCCCCATTTACCTATTATATGCATTATCAAATTGCAGAGGTGCATAAATAGAATGAACAAAACAACCTGAAAGGAACTAAGGATACAACTCCCTTCTAAACAAAACCTATGTTAAAGCTCACCTTTATTCGCAGGTCTCGATTATTATGTCCCCAAAACGCTCTTAGAGCTCCAAAAACATAACATAAGTTGCTGAATCTCTTATACATAGAAGCAAAATAGCCTGCCTTAGCACTTCTGCAGATGTAGAAGAAAATTTTTGTCAAATCATCCATTGAAATTCACGTCTCAAATGGTTATATTCCACTTACAAATGGATATCAGCAACATTAACAAAGAAATGTGGATCTCCATTTGGACCTTCCATCATGCCTACGTCTAGTTTTGATTTAATTCCTGCAAAAGGGAATCACTGAGTCTCAGATGTTGATCTTACAAATCCATTGAGTACACAAGTATCAAAATATGGGGCCCTTGGTTTCATGAATGTCACAAATATCGGGAAAGTTGTCGTAGCAATACCGTTTTTAGAGTGGTTCTCTCTCTTAGACTACAGCTATCAACAATGACCGGCCATCATACATGTTAAACAGCATCACATTCCAATAGTTAAACCTTTTTTTGTTACAAAGCGAAGACAAAAGCAGTAAGCTGGTAATAAAAACAGCTAGTGTGAGTACATCATTCCAAACTACAATGGAAGGAACAATGGAATTGAGAAAATCTGGTTTGTCTTTCCTGATCTGAACCAGGTGGGCAACAACATAATGCAATGGTTCCTTCCAGGGGGCTCAAATAAAATAACCACAGTAGTGTTAATCCCTGCTATATCAGGGTAGCTCTCCGTGGTACTTCGTAGCAGACGAGCAGTTAATAAATCAAATCTTCCTACAGGATTCTCCATGCTTGAGATTTGATGGCCATCTTGATGATTATTAGACTAATACCAATGTAAGCAATGAATGGCTAAGGTTGTAACTCAGAATTCAAATCCCCATTGACAGCATCGCCTGCGACTCCCAGTATTCTTTGGCTTGCTTCACCATCTCAGTCCGCTCTTCGCGCAGTCTCTGCCTCCAGTAATATTTGCTTCTGATCAACCAACAGATGCAAATTAGAGCTAGAAAAAGGCAGTTTTGTTTTTCAAAATTCTTGTTGCAAAAGAGAGGTAGGTGAAATTCCAGTACCTTGTTTTGATGAGCAAGTCAAGTTCAGTCATATGCACGGCATGAGCAAAGACACCAACCTGAAGGTCATCAAATCCAAACCATTACCATGGAAGTTGAAGCAATGTAGCGATACTTCATTCTTAGTTACAGTCTTCCAGGGTAGTTTCGTTACTTAGCAGCAAGTTCACGTATAAAACGAATTAGTCAGGTTGAAAGGTAAGAAATTTTATGGCTGCTGTTGGCAAAGGTGATATGGAAGAAAATGGATGCGCAGATGGAAAAAAAGAAAAAAAAAACAGATACCGCTCACAATGATGTATGAATTGCTCACGTACCGCTCGGCATACAGGACACCTGGCCTCTGGAGGTGCAGACCTAACACCCTGGAAGATGTACACAGATGCAGCACCACATGCACAGCCTTTGCAGAAAAGATGCCCACAGCTAAGAGCATATGGGTTGAACAAAGTGCCCTGTGCAAATGGTCAAATCATAAGTGGAAAAATAGTTAACATAAATACTTAGGTATAACCTGCTTTCAAAAAATACTTAGGTATAACCAGGATCACCATTTTAATTACAAGATATTTAAAAGAAGAAAAACGAATTTGAGAAGAACAGCATCTCACCAAGCAAATTGGACAAGTTAGGCTGTACTCATACTTCATAGATTCAGAAATGGCCATAGTCATCAGTGGCTGTGCTCCTGTCAATTCACAGGAAAAATTCTTGAGGAATCCATTTTTAAAGAACCCTACAGGTTCATCAATGTCCGAACTATCGCAGTTTAGATGGAAAGCACCCAGCTCTATCAGCCAAGGTGACTGCAACAGTTCAATATGCTCAGTTTGCATCTTGCTCTTGAAATCTCTACCACTCACAGAACCATGTATCTGCGAAATCAACAACATATTAGCACAAAGATCTCGAACATGTGTAATGACAATCAGGAGATGAACAGTTACTTTGTCATATTTCTTGAGAATTTTGCGGATAGCAATAGCATTCATGGTCACATAATTGAGTAGCATTCTGCTTTCTTGAACCATGATTTGTTGATCATCTATGAAACATTGCCGTACACGCCATATATAGCGTAGTAATCCTGAAGGAACATGAAGGTGTAGGAGACGCTGTACTCTAGAGCTGAAACAGCCAGCTATTTCTGAAGCCTCCTTGGTGAGTTCTGTAAAGAACATTTGATCACACACTGAACAAGAAAATATTACAAGTCAGAATCTTAATAGCACAAGCTGTAAAATAGCGAGGTGCAATTTCGACAAAGTCAAAGAAAACAAATGATTTTAGTCAACATAAGTAGTTCTAGTTATAAAATTAAATCACCAGACATTCAGACCTATAAATACTACACAACTATATCAAATAGACAACCAGAGCTACCTTTCCATCCAAAACCTGTAATCTTTGAAAAGCAGAGAACCAGATTGTACAAAGTGAAATTAGACTCTCCTAATCTTTCACAGAAGGGAAGAATAACTATTGGTATCTTTTTGGGTGCTTCTAATTTGCAGGCCATAACAATTAGTAAGCTAACATCTTCATAAATTGAGTACACAGTTTCCAAACCCCTTTTGTATCTAGTCTAAATACAATTTGTTGTTTCTTATCAGAAGATATGGCAATTTCCTCACAATTTTCTGAGTTCTATGTCAAAATTCACATGTTGGACCGAATGTAACAGACAAATGCTAAAGGAAAAAAGGAATAAATGGTAACCATGGTGATACCATTGGCTCATTGCCATATCATAAACAAGAAGAATGACATAACTGATAGTCTTAAACCAAGTCTAAGCATAAACATTAATCGTTAATCTAGACCAAATACTTGAACACCTAATACAAGATAAGCGGAAGCGTACCCGAATTGAATGAAGCCATGAAGAAGATGTCGGTTCAATTGATGTAGATGGGTCGACGGCGTTAAGCAGTGGTGACGAAGTCGTGGACGGAGACGGTAGAGGGCCTGGTCTTCGTTCACCGTAGCACCCGTCAATTGATCGGATCTATTAGGGTTGTATGGAGCCTAGAACAACTAGTACATGGCCCTGCTGAAAACCCTCCTATTTATTTGGCGCTAGGTGACCGGGACCAAAACCAAGTCACAGTTGGTTGCCGTCTCCGATCAAGACGTGCGAGTGGAGGCGTGCCTCCCTGAAATCTCGGAGTTGGTTAGCTGAGATCAACCCAACATTCTCCCCTTTGATCGTAAGGCTAACATCATAAGCCCATTCTCGATAAAACAGCATACCAAGGCAATGTGTTGCATGGCCAATTAAGTGCCGTACAACCCCAGTACCTATAGTGTACTATCCTATCTCGAAATGGATATACATTATACTTAATGGGAGTTGGTTTGCTTTAAAGTCCTTTTATCCAGAATCAGAAGCTTTCCAATAAACCCATGCCGGCAACATGATCACGAAAAATATTGGGTGGTAAGCCTTTAGTAAGCGGATCCGCAAGCATTAACTTAGTACTAATATGCTTGATACTTATGGTTTGATCCTGGATTCTATCTTTCACAACATGATACTTAATGTCAATGTGTTTGGCAGCACCACTTGACTTGTTGTTATTTGCATAAAAGACTGCGGGTTCGTTATCGCGGTATAAGGTGAGTGGTTTAAAAATGCTGTCTACCACTCTAAGTCCCGGGATAAAGTTCTTAAGCCATACAGCCTGCCCGGTAGCCTCATAACATCCCACAAAATCAGCTTGCATCGTTGAAGATGCCGTAAGGGTTTGTTTAGAGCTTTTCCACGATATAGCTCCTCCAGCGAGTGTGAAGATATAACCTGACGTGGATTCCTTAGTATCAACACATCCCGCAAAATCTGAATCTGAATAACCAATAACTTCAAGGTTATCAGAAAACTTAAATGTGAGCATAAAATGCTTAGTAGCTTGCATATAGCGCAAAGCTTTCTTAATGGCTTTCCAGTGGTCCGGTCCTGGATTTGACTGATGTTATGAACCTTAGTTCATAACGGGTAAACACCACCAAGAAGATGGCCGGATGGCGTCGGCGTAGGGAGAGAGGAGAGACTACGGACTAGGAAGACTATTGATATTATTCTTGCTTCATTACAATAGCATGTGGTAGCCTCCTTATATAGATGGTTTCCCCTAACAGATAGAATCTAATCTCAATCATATCTCTAACAGATATAGTAACTAATATCATATCTCTAATTATATCTCTAACACAAGGAAACTAATCTCTAACTTGAATAGAAACCAATCTCTAATTCCTAATAATACCCGATTGGCCCAAGGCCCACGCCTATAACACTACACCCCTCCCGGACATGCAGCTCGTCCTCGAGCTGCTAGGCGGCGATCCTGACGCCATTGGAAGACCTTCGATGTCGGTGTAGAAGACGACGATGGCGGGGTCCCGTAGCGGATGAAAACGACCGGCCAGATCCAAGCGGAATAAGGCTAGACGAAGTGTAGCGCCTTTGGGTACATAATGCCTGCAAAATAAATGTTTTTTTGGATTTTTTTGTTTTTTTTTTGTTTTTGTTTTTTTTGGGTGCCTTCGTCGGTCGGTTTATCCGACCCCAGCCCACAAACGGAGCCAAGCCCACCCATCTTCGGCCCATGGGCGACGCCAAGGGCGGCTGAAGGCGCCGCGGCGGCGGCGAATCTCGGCGGCCGGTGCGGACCAGCGGCGGTGGCGGTGGCTCCGGCCGAGGACTGTGTCGGGAAGCGGCGGTCGGTGCGGGGCGGCCGGTGGAACGGCCAGCCGGAGCAGCAGCTGCGTGCGGCGCGGCCAGCTGGAGAAGCGGCTGCGACGGAGGCGGACCCGGCGGCGACTCGAGCGGATGCAGCGACGGCGGTCCGGGCGGCAGCGCTCTCGGCGGCGACAGTTTTGACACGGGCGGCGGCCCGCACGGATCTGGTGGAGGCGGCTCGGGCGGAGGCGGTCCCGCCAGCGGCGGCTGCGACCCGGGCGGAGGCGGCCCGGGCGGAGGTGGGGGTGGGGGCGAGCCGGCCAGCGGCCGAGTCTGGCGACGGCGATGGATCCGGGCGACTTGGCGGCGCCTCGGACGGCGACAGCTCGGATCCGGGGCTGCGGTCGACGGCGGAGGAAGATGGAGATGGCTCTGCGACATTGACGCCGAGATCGTGCCGGCGCAGGCGGAGATGCCAGATCTGGCCAGATCAAGCGACGTCTTGGGCGACTGCGGCCTGGATGGCGGCTCGACGGCAGCGCGAGGCGGCGGGAGTTGCTGCCGACAGCAGGGACCGGCGGCGGCGTCACCAGACGTCTCGGCGGCTGCTTCTTGGCTTTCTTGCCATCCTCCTTTGGCAGGGGCACAGCCTTGGCCACCCGCGCTGCCTTCTGCTCTTCTTCTTGGGGCCACGACGGGGCTGGATCTGGTGGGGTGTAGCCGGCGGTGAATCGATCTGCCGGTGGAGCAGACGAGGCATTGATGATGGATGGGATAGCCCTGGATGGAATCAACAAGAGCCCTGGCGTAGATACGGGCAACACTCTCCTGGATTCAAGTGCTGCAATCCTGGCGTCGGTTGCGATGCTCTCCCGCGTCAAATCTTCAATCTTGGACTTCATCTCAGCCTGCTGCTGCATGATCTCAGCCATCTGCTTCTTGATTGCTTTAAACGTTGCTCTCACGGAACTGGCCTCCTCGCTGGAAACCATGGTAGCAGAAGTCGTGGGAAGGGATCGACTGCTCTGATACCAAGTTGTTATGAACCTTAGTTCATAACGGGTAAACACCACCAAGAAGATGGCCGGATGGCGTCGGCGTAGAGAGAGAGGAGAGACTACGGACTAGGAAGACTATTGATATTATTCTTGCTTCATTACAATAGCATGTGGTAGCCTCCTTATATAGATGGCTTCCCCTAACAGATAGAATATAATCTCAATCATATTTCTAACAGATATAGTAACTAATATCACATCTCTAATTATATCTCTAACACAAGGAAACTAATCTCTAACTTGAATAGAAACCAATCTCTAATTCCTAATAATACCCGATTGGCCCAAGGCCCACGCCTATAACAACTGATATCTGCCAAGCATCCCGGTTACAAAAGCTAAATCAGGGCGCATACATACATGAGCATACATGATGCTTCCGACAGCTGAAGCATAAGGAACCGACTTCATCTGATCAGTTTCATATTGGTTCCTTAGACATTGAAATGTCCCAAACTTATTGCCCTTAACAATAGGAGCAGGCGAGACAGAGCACTTATGCATATTGTATCTCTTCAGTACTCTGTCAATGTATGCCTTCTGAGATAAACTTAATTTTCCTTTGAACCTATCTCGGTGAATTTCAATGCCAAGAACATAAGAGGCATCACCGAGATTCTTAATATCAATATTAGATGAAAGAAATCTCTTGGTCTCAAATAGCATATCCTTATCGCTGCTGGCCAATAAGATATCATCCACATAAAGTACTAAGATGGTGAATTTACTCCCCTTGAACTTAACATATATGCAGTTATCAACTTCATTTTTCATAAAACCAGAACTCCTTATGATATTATCGAAATTTGAGGTACCACTGCCTCGACGCTTGTTTTAAGCCATAAATAGATTTCTTAAGTCGACATCCCATATGCTCCTTGCCTTCTAGACAAAACCTTCCAGTTGAGCCATGTAAACATTCTCTTGCAAGTCGCCATTAAGAAATTCCATCATAACATCCATCTGATGCAGTTCTAAATCATAATGAGCTACAAGTGTCATAACAATTTTGAAAGAATTCTTAGTTGAGTCAGGAGAAAAAGTGTCATAATAGTCAATCCTTTCTCTTTGGGAGAAACCTTTTGCTACAAGCCTTGCTTTGAACCTTTTGATATTTCCCTTAGAGTCATGCTTGGTTTTGTAGACCCATTTTACAGCCTACTGTTTTGACTCCGTCAGGAATTTCTACTAAGTCTCATACATCATTAATGCTCATAGACTTTAGTTCATCCTCCAAGGCTTTAAGCCATTTAGAAGAACGTTCACTCATCATGGCTTCCTTATAAGAGATGGGATCATCTACCTTCCCTATGTCATTAATATCCTCATTCATATAAACAACATAATCATTCGGGATGGTAGATCTTCTCTCCCGCTGTGATCTTCTAATAGGTTCATTAGTTATTTCAGGAGACTGTTGGGTCTCTTCATTAGGTATAACATCAGGAATTTCAGAGACCTCAACAGTGGGTGCAATAACACTATTCTCTACTGGAGGTGCAACCGCCTGAGGCACAGGAATAAAAGTCTCTAGGATGAGCGGTGATGGAACATAAACCCGCTTCTCCTCAAGATCTATTTTCCTAGGCTCTAGGTCCTCGTTATTTTCTGAGAACACAGCGTGCCTTGTTTCTACAAACTTAGTTATCCTATCAGGACAATAAAAAACGATACCCTTTCGATCTGTCAGGGTGCCCAATAAAATGGCAACTTACTGTCTTAGGATCAAATTTCTCAATGTGTGGATTAAATAACTTAGCTTCAACACGACAACCCCACACTCGTAAATATTTCATACTCGATTTCCTCCCAGTCCATAATTTATAAGGTGTTTTAGACACTGATTTACTGGGAACCCGATTAAGAATATGTGTGGCTGTCTTTAGTGCTTCCATCCACAAGCCAATTGGTAAACTAGAATGGTTAAGCATGCTCCGTACCATATCCATAAGTGTACGGTTGCGTCTTTCAGATACACCATTCTGCTGAGGTTCGCCCGGCATAGAATACTGGGCAACGATGTCATTTTCTTGAAGGAACTTAGCGAAAAGGTCAGAAATTTGCCCATAAGAGGCATGTCTTCCATAATATTCTCCCCCACGATCCGATCTTACCACTTTAATTCTTAGGTTGTGCTGATTTTCAACTTCAGCCTTAAATTTGTCAAGTGATTCAGATCGATCTTTAATTGGGAAAGAATAACCATAACGGGAGAAATCATCAGTGAATATGATGAATGTCACAGGAAAAGGACCACAAATATCAGTATGAACTAATTCTAAAAGTCCTGTGCTGTGAGTAGATCCCTTCTTTATTTGCTTAACATATTTTTCTTTAACGCAATCAATGCAGTGGTCTGAGTCAGAGAAAACTAATGAGTGGAGAATTTCTTCTTTAATGAGACGCTACATTCTCCCCCTCGAAATGTGGCTTAAACGACAGTGCCACAGTTTCGAAGAAGTCTCATCATTATTTTTTACGCTTAGCATCACACATAATCTTTCTGGAAATGCCCTAGCTACTTGCAGAAAAGACATTCCCCCCTTTAGATGCTCCGGTGGGAGCAACATGAGGCTTAGGTGCATATTGCACTTTAGGCCCCGACTTGTCTGAATTAGGGAGGAATTGCAGTTTTTTTCTTAGATTTGAAGTCCCCTTGGAACTTCCTTTTGTTAGAGCCACCAATATGAAGAGCAAAATCTTTCTTTTCTGTTCTCATTCTCTCTTCCTCTTGGACACACATGGCGATCAAATCGCTCATGCTCCATTTTTCTTTCTAAGTATTGTAATTAATCTTAAAAGCTGTGTACTCAGAAGAAAAGAGAGGTCATAATAAAATGGACAAGGAAACCATCAGATATTGCCATGTCCATGCCCTTGAGTTTTTCTGCCATATCAGTCATCATCATGATATGCTCTCTTATACTTCTGGACCCATCATATTTAGTAGTTAAGAGCCTATGAATCAAAGTACTGCATAAATTTTAGTGGAGTCTTTAAATTTCTCCTCGATTAAAGCCATGTACTCCTTAGCATTTTCGGAATCGGGGATTGCTCCCCTAATCCCAGCTGAAATAGAGGTCTTCATAATCATTATTGATAAGGGGTTAGACCGCTCTCATTTTTCAGCATTAGTCTCATAAATTACCTTTTTCTCATCATAATTCTCCTCACCTTCGGTGGGAGGAATGGGAACGGCTACCCTTAAGGCATAGTCAAGGTTCAAAACACAAGCACAACATAAATTCGTTCTTTCCACGTGGGAGAATTACTCCCCATGAGCTGCTCAATGTTATCAATTGTGACGGCAACGTTTGAAGCATTAAGTGCCGAAATTTCATAATACAGGGCAAAAATTAGAAATATCATAAATGTATATTGCATGTAATTAACCCTACGTTGGTCTGATTAATAACATGCAAACTACAGTTCTAATTCATATCACCGTTGGGCAGAAAATGAAAAAGAACTCAATTATTTTATATGGCGACACATGATTACAAACAACGTTGGTCAGAATGTAATCATATGCATACATAATGCCAAAAACATAAAAAAAAATCTCTAATTTTAATTAGAGACAAAACATAATAATATGGCGACATATGATTATAAACAACGTTGGTCAGAATATAACCATATGTATACATAATGCCAAAATTAATCATGAAAATCTCACAATTAAAATATCACGTTGGTTCAATTTTAATCGAAGATTATACATAATAATATGGTAGGGATACATGAAATTTGGGCCAACAAAAGTAATTAATAAACAGTGCATAAAATAAAGACATAAAACATAACAAACGATATACTGGAAAAAGAAAAGAGCAAAATCACTGATGCCACTAGCCCAAAAGAAAGGGCCCAAAACATTAGCCGGCCCACCAAAACGGCCGAATAACTGTATATAACCCATATGGCCGGGTACACAAAAGTGGCCGAAAACGCACGCGCACAACCCACTCATGCGCGTGCGGCTGTCTAAAATCATGTGCGGAAGCGGCCCAACTAAATCCCGCATGCGCCCTCGGGCCGAAAAATGCCAGCGCGGCCTGGTTCACTCGAACGGCCCAGCGAAAGCGCACACGCGCGCGCGGCCGAAATAATCCCACGCACCGTCAGATTTCCATGAGACGGCCGTGAGTGCACCCACCAAAACGCAAAACGCGCAGTTGCCGTCGGATGAAAACGAACGGCTGAGACGAGCGCCGCTGCGGGTATAATACCCCGAAAACCCTAACCCTAAAGCATTTCTCCCCCTTTACTCCCGGAAAAAACGGATCAGGCGGCGGCGGCTCCCGCGGGGCGACGGCGGCGGCGCACTCGCGCCGAGCGGCGGCGGCGGCGCACTCGCGCCGAGCGGCGGCGGCGTGGCGGGCTGCGGCCGAGCGGCGGCGGCGCAAGGAGCATCGCCCGGAGCGGCAGCGCTCGGAGGCGAGCGGCGACGGCGTGGCGCCCGCGAGGCGTCGGCGGCGGCCCATAAGGAGGCGGAGCGGCAGCTCCCGAAGCGCCGCGGCGGCGTCAAAATCCGTAAGTTTTTTTTATTGTTCTTCCCGCCGCCGATCTAACGTTGGTTCAATTGATTTGGGGATGTAGGGTTCTGGAGGGTTGGATTTGGGCAACTTCTTAGGGTTTTCGAAAACTTATTAATCCCCTCCTTCTAATTGCTAAGCCGACCCATTAAACTTTAGATCCAATGTTCGGTTAGGGCTTAATTTAGGGTTCAAGTTTTGAGTCTAGTAGCTCTGATACCAAATGCTAGTCTTAAACCAAGTCTAAGCATAAACATTAATCCTTAATATAGACCAAATACTTGAACACCTAATACAAGATAAGCGGAAGCGTACCCGAATTGAATGAAGCCATGAAGAAGATGTCGGTTCAGTTGATGTAGATGGGTCGACGGCGTTAAGCAGTGGCGGCGAAGTCGTGGACGGAGACGGTAGAGGGCCTGGTCTTCGTTCACCGTAGCACCCGTCAATTGATCGGATCTATTAGGGTTGTATGGAGCCTAGAACAACTAAGTACATGGCCCTGCTGAAAACCCTCCTATTTATTTGGTGCTAGGTGACCTAGGTGACCGGGACCAAAACCAAGTCACAGTGGTTGCCGTCTTCGATACGTGCGAGTGGAGGCGTGCCTCCCTGAAATCTCGGAGTTGGTTAGCCGAGATCAACCCAACAAGAACAATACATAGTCTGACTATTTGCACTAGAGGTTGAGCATACATGTGCATGAATTGCATTCACAAATGTCTGAAGAGTCGTCGCTCCCCTCCTGCTGCTGGTCACCATTGGTGCCATCTGCTTGCAATGAGCGACCAACTCGACATCGCTTCAATACCTTCTTGAGGCGTTTGTACTCTACATGGGAGCATTTTGCTAGGTATTTGTCCTGCTCTGCCCTGAGGTATTCCTTATATATTGAACCAAATTTCATCTTGCCTACAGAAAAACCTGAAAGATGAGCTAGAGCCATGTGTTCTTGAGGAGATTAAACACTTTGTTTGGAAATTTAAAATACAAAATAAACCAGCAGTCAATAAATTGCACTGTACCACACAGACAGAATTAAATAGTTGCAATATCATATCTGGTATATCAAGAAAGAGTATTTCAGTTGTACTCTTTACCAATGCAGTAACCATTCAATTTAATATTCTTAACTCCCTAATCCAAAGTAGCACAGACTTGCGCAAAAGAAGAAACCATTTTAACAAGGAATCACACTCTCTCCAGGAATAACATAGCGATGACCAAAACCAGACTTGCATGCATTAACTGAGACAAAAATTGTTGTATTGAAGAAAGCTTACTTGATATAGCAGCCATATTGCGGGTTAAAACAACTAACAAAATGGTTATGGGGCATAAAAAAGTAAAAATTCTGATCCTAAAAAAACTTTTATCATATATAATGCAACAAACTAAACTTTTTTTCGAAGAGAAAAAAGAGTTCACATTGGTTAACTCCAGAAAACAACCATCAAAAAGGAACTATTTCTTTCTTCCTTCTTTTGTATTTTGCTATGCGTGCTCGGTACCGGACCAAGATTTGAACATATATGACGTAGTTGTGTTTATGAACCCAGCCACTACTGAACCTGATTGCACTGCTGCTAGTGTACGACCACCCCTGCCGTTACATTCCTATATCACCAGACTCACCACCTTCGCTTAGTCATCTACCCATACTTGATACTCCCCCAACCCAGCCCCAAGCAACCTTGGAATATAACGTTCGTACAGCAATACCATGTTGCCCTGAACAGTGCAGTGGATACGGATCCTCTGATGTTAAAGAGCAGATTCAGAGGGCAACAACGAGGACGGACTGTAAATCACTGTAGCAATACCACTGTTTCGTGAGCACTGCAGCAAAACTCACTCCTGTTGGAGATGCTCTGGTCCGTCCATCTCAGATCGGACGGCTTGTAATCATCCGAAGTCACAGCACTGTTCACGACTTACCTTCTCAACGTCCGAAAATCTTCTTTCCAGTGCAGTGCCACTCCTGGTTGAACGACCTGCTAACCACGCCATTGTTTCTAGTCGTGCTGCTGCAACTGTTGAGCATTCAGTTGCAGCATCATTTTTTTCCTCTTTTTTTTTGACATTATTGTAGTTTTGCTGCTAACATGGCCTTACTCACTGGAATTGGGAAAGCCGACAAATGCTAAGAAACAAAGGCTTAACGGGCGATGGTTTGAACGAATTGAACTTGCATAAGGATTTGATAACAATACATTCGATTTTGCATATCGGTATGCGATCATATATGAAAAGTTTAGACTTTTCTAAAGGACAGTTTAATTATCCACCAATTGGATCAGGTTATAATCCTATACAAGAAGATAAGCGCTGGCTTTGAATCTAAAAAGAAAAAAATCGAACGTATCAAACCAGCCAGATCAAAAGAACATCAGTATCTTATTCTGAAAGAACGTCACTACCCATCGCTCCAAGCAGGGGCGAAGCCAGGGGGAGGCTTAGTAAGGCTTGAGCCTCACCTCCCCCGGCGGCGGCAACCCCCCGCCCCCCCGGGCGACAGTCACAGAGGAACAAAACAAAACAATTGGTTTCATTCACTTCCCAGGTGGCGGCAGACCCAGAGCCAGAGAGACCCGTAGGCGCCGCCAGCCCACCACAACATAGAGGCCAGAGGGAGGGGGCGACCGAGCGAGGGTGCGCCGCGCGCGCAGTAGGGTGTGCCGTCGGAGCCGGAGCTAGATCTGGCAGTGAGCTGGCCGAGGGGAGGCTGTTCGCTAGATCTGGCAGCGACCCGGCGGGAGGAGTCAGAGCGGGGCGACGAGGGGGGCCGAGCCGGGACAGGGGGAGCCAGATCGGGGCGGTGAGGGCCGAGGCGCCGCCGGCAAGTCTAGGCGGCGGCGCGGCGCCGCGAAGGAGCCTTGAGTCCCGGAGGCCGGAGACGGGAGAACTGGAGAGGCGGAGAAGGAGACCGGAGAGCCGGAGAAACGGAGACGGCGGAGTATGAGCGAGGCGAGCGATTGAATCAAGAGTGAGAGAGACAGAGTGAGGCGGAGTTGGGCGCGGGGCGGACAAATTGAGGATATAAAGCGTCAGCGCGATTACGAATGCGGGCGTCAGGCGGACGAATTGAGGAGAGAGTGTCGAGTATGAGACAGAGAATTGAGGAGATAGGAGCGGCCAACGGCTTCTGGGCAATTTTTCTCTAGTTTTTTCTTATCAATTTAGTATTTTAGAGTTTAGATTTTAGACTTTCATATTCGGTGTATATAGATAGTTTAGTCCTTATAATTGATCTATATATTTATAGCTTGTATTGACAGAAATTAATAATTTATTTATAGATTTTGCTATAATGGAGAAATGAACTTTGTACAACTATTTCGCAAGTAATTCAAGTAGTTCTCGTCCAACCGATGAGAGTAAAACTCAACCAAAGAAGCTTTGACTAGAATTTAACCCAAATGAAATAATTGCCGATCCGGCACTGCGCATACCAATTGAAGATTATGCTAATGAAATTAGAGATCAAGTGAGAATAACATATATATTGAATGGGCATATTCATTATAATTCACAATTTCCTATTATATCACTAATTTTCATATGTTTCATATACAGGTGATTTATTTCGACTTCATATTCATAGCAGAATAATTATATATTATTGGGTATGCGCTTTCTATTATCGAGGTATCTACTTTGTATTTATCTGTTTTTCGTTATTTGTCTCCAAGACTCCAACTGTATAATTTTTGTATGAATTTGAAATTCTATAAGAGTATAAGATTATATTTATGTCAACTTAGTTTAGTCTGACAAATAATTCAGTCTACTCTCAATTTTATTCCTAGCTTCGCCACTGGCTCCAAGAATCAAATATTTTAATTTTATTGGATAACTACATAAGGCATTTGATTTTTTTTTGTTAAGAGGTTGAGTAGCTGAACCCATCAGAATCTTGATCGTTGACATTGCAATTGAATTAGTGAACCAAAACGGCTCAAACCGAACAAGAAGAAAAGAAACAAAAAAAATAATGATAAAGAGGACATGGATATGGACTGGGAGAAACTATTCCTACAAGAACCGAACTAACGAGACATGGACTAAGAGCAAGTTTAATAGAAGAGGTGGCTGCCACCTCTAGGACTAGTCAAATAAGCAAAAAGAGTACACCTGGTTCATGTGGAGGTAGCTAATACAATAAGTTGAGTAGAGGTTACCTCTACTAAAGCACTCAAACATTTAATACATGCATAAATATATCAGGGGTCACCTCTTGCATGAGGGGCAGCTTGTCTCTCTCTTCTCGTATGATGTGCTAGAGGTCACCTCTTGAGGGGCAGCTTGCCTCTCTCTCCTCTTGTCTCTCTTCCACATAGGATTGTGTTGACGTGGATTTCGTTAGAGGCGACCTAGTCAGCATTATTGCACTTGCTCTAAGAAAATCTATTCCTGCAAGATTTGCACTTTCCCATGCCCCGACCGGCCGGGCGCTCTTAACTCTGTACGGAGAGATTGGATTCGGCAGGGGAAAATTTGAAACCGTAAGAAACGGTTAAAAAAAAGATTCCTGACCACTCACGCCGCAACGGATACATCAGAAGATCCTAGATCAATTTATAGCGGCGACGACGACAACGACCAAATGGCCCATGCAAGAATCACCGAAATAGAACAAGAAGCCATAACCATAGAATAGTAGAGCGGCGGTGGGATTACCTGCATGTAACTGCGGAGGAGGGCAGGGTCGACGTGCTGATCGAGGCGGCGACTGCGCGCGGGAAGACGCGAAGCGCCGAGGCGAAGGGATGAGGCGGCACGCGCGGCAGACGAACGGAACAAGGAGGAGTTGATAGGATTGGAGAGGAGAGGAGTTACTCCACTCTTGATGGAGAACGGCGGCGGCGACCACGCGTCGGCAGGGGCACCGCGCTTTCTTGGACTCGGAGCCTCTCTTTAAATTCGTTTCTTCCTCTCTCTCTGTCTCTCTCTCCCCCAATGCCGCTGCTTATAATAAGAACGGGCAAAAGTTTAGCTTTTGCGCTCCATAAGTTTTGTCTGTATTTTTTTTAATATAACAGTGGATGAAGAAGATATTGGTATGAATAAGAGTGAGTTTTTTTAGACTGTAATTTTATTTTTTGGTTTATAGTTTTTTAATTTTATCTGTTTATGAGAGATAGTACGTAAAGAAAAATAGTCATATATGATTTTGACCGATATATTTGAATTCGGTAAGTGTCTACTACAATATTTTTATAGACTATGCCTTAAAAACGTATTGTTTAAAAGCTACTTACTGTAGAAACCAAAGCTAGAATCTAAACATAAGTAGAAAAGAACTCACTCTATATACATGATTTTAATAAAATTTTCTTTTGTTTCGATTGAAGAATCCGTTCTAAAAAGCTCTTTGTTTGTCCGAACTATCAAATAAGGAAAATAGAAAATCCAAAAGAAGGCGACCTGCCTTTCGCACCGCAGGAGGCCTACCTCTAGCGTGGAAATCCGTTGCGTACTTGGACTTTTTCCTTCTGTTCGTGTGGAACGGGGTTGAAGAATTCCTGGTGGCTCGTGTCATGATGGCGTGGATGGCTGGCGAGCCTCAGCAGAGGCTTTTAGGGCAGGATTAGGAAGCAGCACTCTTGACGGATTAGCCGCGTCCTGGGCCCACCTGCCGTGATGCTGCTTGCTGCTTGATTAGGAATCGGTTGATGGTCATTAGTGGTGGCCGGCAAAGCCATGATTAGCGGCAGTGAAGGATGGACGGCAGGGAATTAATGGATCCTTCCACGGCTCAGCTTGCATGCTAAAAGTTGTGCGCATGGCACTCACAGCCTTCCACGAGCCTTCCGTCGCAGGGTCGCCCCGCGGTCTATGTTAATATACGAGTAATCTTAATATATAATGCATATTTGAATCCTCTGCACTCAATTGTAATAAATAACTTTCTTCCTTTACATAGACTTGTAACACTAGTAGTGTGCCCGTGCTAACGCTACGGTAAAATACAAAACAAGATAAAATTTGTAAAAAATAAAACAAACAATCAGATTCATTAAGATTCACGTCTCATATATTGTATAACCAAATATTTTTGTCACATAATGAATGCCACATAACGACTGATCTTTTGAGGAGGTGACAACATCATTGGACTCACCCACCAACGACTTTCTCCATCCCCACATTGTTTAAACTTGAGGCTACAAAGAAAACAAACATTTTTGTCACATAAAGAAATATGAAACACAGTAAGGAAATACGTGTTTGTGGACTATTTACTTACCACATCACCATGCTAGGACGTCTTTATACACTATTTTTGGTGCTCTTCCCTGAGGTATCTACTTCTTTCTTTGGTTTGGCCAAAATTCTTGTCGTTTGTCTTGATACACCCCTTGATAGCGCGACATAAAGCTGTCCATGTGAGAAAACAGGCTCTGGAAGGTAGATGCCAACATTTGGGATGGTTTGGCCCTGCGGTTTGTTTATGGTCATTGCAAAACTCAGGCGGATCGGGAATTGTTTCCGCTTGAACTTGAAAGGAAGTGAGATATCGTCGGACGGAGCCATAGGGATTCTAGGAATGAACACCCTCTTGCCTGCATAGTGGCCATCAACTATTTCTGCATCAATTGCATTGTTTTGGAATGCTCTAACCATGAGTCTTGTTCCATTGCACAATCCGTGGTTAGGATCTAGATTGCGGAGAAGGATCACAGGGCAGTGGATTTTCACTTTGAACTCATGTGGAGGCAGACCATTTGGAGTGATGGAGTTTAGGAAGTCAATAGGGTAGTTATTTCTTGAATCGTCATCGACAGAGTCGAAGCTATGAAAAACCTTTTCCTCACATGGAAACTTGTCAATCATCTTTGCATTTAGCTGATCTACATGTGCATTTTTGGTAGAAAGAATGGCACGTGTGCTCATATAAGCTGTTGATCTTGCATTTTCTTCAAGTGATGGAAAGATTTCCTGAATGAGCTTGTTTACTGAATCTTCGTCGTCTGTATATCCAATTACAATATCATCTGGTAGGCGTACATAATCATCTCCAATACTTGAGCAAGAAAAAGTGACTTATTTTTGTTTTTCAGCTCACTACGGTAGAAGCTGCAACAAACTAGTCTAATAATTGGTTATCCTCTAATACTAATCGCAGTCGCATCATATGGCTTGGGGATTTGAATTGTCGGATTGCCCTGTCCTATTGCTCAGCAAAAGCTCTTGTTGAAATGCATAGCTGGGAGCAATTGTTAGAGAGACCAGGTAATTTGCAATGCACTATCAAGCGGAGCGGAGCAACTAGAGCATGTTCTTTTCAGCTTTTAAAAACTGTTTTTCGGCTTTTTTACAGTAACTAGCTTTTAAACAAAGTATCTTTTCAAGATAGGGTTTACTAGCTAATTATAGTACATATTGTACCGACTTTATTTACATTGGCGAAACCCGCACATGAATTCCTGTTACTCTGTTATCTCTCACATGAACAGCCCAAAAGCCACAAACCGCAGCCGAAAGTCATAAGTTTCAGCCAAAAAGAACAGACCCTAATCTCCTTGGCCTCCGCATTGCACCGCAGCGCCCCCACATGCTCTCTGCTCGGCCGGGCAGCGCCAAGCTTCTCGGCAGCAGCTCAAGACTTTTTGGCATATATAGCATTGTTTATAACTGTAATTATAAAAATAATCATATATGTACTATATTAGCAAAAAAATGGTATTTTTGGGGCTGACACGTGTAACCTACCTTAATTGTAAAGCTCAGATATCTAAAATGGATAATTAAGAACATAACTACGAGTTCTTTTGCAGAATTTGAACAAGTAGGGCTTCCTGCTTCTTTATTTGCGCCCCTGAATGCACAAATAGATTGACATTCATGACATAAATGATGGCAACAATATTGGCAGGACACTCATCAGCTGGTAGACAACGGACTTCCACATAATATCCCTGTGGAGTACAATCTCCCTATCATCATTTCGTAGACGTGGGGATAAAAAACCCTCTCATTCAAGAAATTTAAAACAAATATTGAAAAGATCTACATGACTGTATTTGATCCGAAAGCATAATGTACTAAAAACTGATCTCCTTATGCGGATATTCCATATTTTTCTCCAAACTCTTGAATCGTACCATTAAGTCGAAATGACACCAAACTGAACTGGACTGGCTGGTTGCTCGTTCGATCTTTTGCAGGCCCCATTGTTTCACCAAGCTGCGTTGTACGTACAATGGCATAGAATTTTAACAATCTCACAATTTTGATCTACAGACTACAGTTCATTCTTTGTTTAGCACTCTTGGCAATGTATGGATCATCATAACTCGGAACAGCCTCTACTATTGCATCTCTGCATTGGTGAAAACAAAAAAGATACTCAACTTTTCACTGCAAGGCATGGCAATAGTTCACTGAAAGACATGGACAGTGAATGCTTTCTTACCTGTTAGCAAATGCTTCAGGCTTATCTTCTCTCAAAGAACTACCGGCCACAGTACCTATGGACATGATAGTCAAAACATTAAAAAGGTTAACACACTGCGGTGAACATATAGAACAGAACTAATGGGCAACATCATTGCGTAGGTACTTCATAACTTCATTATGGGCTGGCTTCTCATAGGCTAAAATCCCGGATATCCGTTTTCGTATTATCCGTATCCGTATTCGACGGATACTAGGCTTACTGTATTCGTATCTATATCCGATAAAAAAAAATCCGTATCCGATCCGAGAACTATCCGAAAAAAATCCGATCCGACCCAATCTGTAACCGTGTCCGTCGAAAGTCAAAGAATTTAAATCGGTTTTCGATTTTTCTAAGCAGATGACGAAAGTCGAAACTAATTTAAACATCTATAGGAGATGATACTAACGTCAGCTTGTTACAAGTTAACAAGTATATGTAAGGAAAGAACGTAATCACTATAATTGAGTGCAGAGGATTCAAATCTGCATTATATATTAAGATTACTCATATTAATGGCCCTGATCAATTCGGCTTCGGCTTCTGGCTTATTTTTCACTATTCATAAGTTTTGTCTTTTTCTGAACTTTTGGCTTTTTGTTGAGCTTTTTTGCCGGTTCTTTTTTTCCCGTATTTGTTTGTATTATACGTAATGGGCTAACATATTTTTTATATTTTTAAATTTTTTAAATTTAATTATGCTAAATAAGCCCCTGTCAGCTACAGTGCTTTTTTCAGTCAGCTACAGTGTTTTCAGCCATAAGCCATGAGCTTTTCAGCCGAAACCGATCACCACCTAATATAGACCGCGGGGCGGCACTGCGACGGAAGGCCCGTGGATGGCTGTTAGTGCCATGCCATGCACAGCTTTTAGCATGCAAGCTGAGCCGTGGAAGGATCCATTAATTCCCTGCCGTCCATCCTTCGCTGCCGCTAATCATGGCTTTGCCGGCCACCACTAATGACCATCAACCGATTCCTAATCAAGCAGCAAGCAGCATCATGGCAGGTGGGCCCAGGACGCGGCTAATCCGTCCAGAGTGCTGCTTCCTAATCCTGCCCTAAAAGCCTCCTCTGCCTAGGCTACCCAGCCATCCATCCACGCTAGACATCCATCATGACACGAGCCATCAGAAATCAATTCTTCAACCCCGCTCCACACGAAGAGAAGGAAAAGTCCAAGTAAGCAACGGAACGGAACGAATTTCCACGCTGGAGGTGCGAAAGGATGGTCGCCATCTTTTGGATTTTCTATTTTCCTTATTTGATAGTCCCAGACAAACAAAGAGTTTTTTTTAAAAGCGGTTTGTTAAAATGATGTATATAGAGTGAGTTCTTTTCTACTTATGTTTAGATTTTAGCTTTGGTTTCTACAGTAAGTAGCTTTTAAATGATATATTTTTTAAGACAAGGTCTATAAGAATATTGTAGTAGACATTATACCGAATTCAAATATACCGGTCAAAATCGTATGCTACTATTTTTCTCTACGTACTACCTCTCGTAAATAGATAGAATTAAAAAAACTATAAATCAAAAAATAACACTATAACCTAAAAAACTCACTCTTATTCGTACCAGTATCTTCTTCATCCACTGTAGGATTAAAAAAATACAGACAACTTATGGAGCGCAAAGCTAAACTTTGGCCCGTTCTTATTATAAGCAGCAGCGGCATCGGGGAGAGAGGAAGAAACGAATTGAAAGAGAGGCTCCGAGTCCAAGAAAGCGCGGTGCCCCTGCCGACGCGTGGTCGCCGCCACCGTTCTCCATCAAGAGTGGAGTAACTCCTCTCCTCTCCAATCGTATCAGCTCCTCCCTGTTCCGGTCGTCTGCCGCGTGTGCCGCCTCAGAGCAAGTCTTATAATACAACCTTCAGCTGGCTGTATGAATATTTACAGCCCACTTATCAGTCTACTCATATAGTAGTTACAGCCAGCTGAAGGCTGTATGATCTACCCCTTCCCCTCACAAAGTTTCTTGGTTCTTGTGCTTCAGCTGGCTGTAAGCTTACAGCCCACCTCTCTTCTCTCTTCTCCACCTCAGCATACAGCCAGCTTACAGCCTCTTAGGGCATCTCCAATGGTTATAGCTAGCAACTAACTATAAGACTTCCACATCATCTATATAGTACAAACTAAAGCTAGCATTCTAAACACTATCTATAAGGGCATCTCCAATGTTCTGAGTCAGCTAACTATATGCATGTACACATCAGCATATATCCTACGTGGAGGAAAGAGAGTATGCAAAAAAAATCGAGCCAGCTCTTCCTTAAGCACTAGTCTATAACGCCAAACGAGGCAGCCTCTATAAATTCTGTGTGTGCATGTAAGCATCAAATAGCTATCCTTATAGATAGTTCTTTAGAATGCTAGCTTTAGTGTGTACTATATAAATGATGTGGAAGTCTTGTAGTTAGTTGCTAGCTATAACCATTGGAGATGCCCTAAGGATAGCTATTTGATGCTTACATGCACACACAGAATTTATAGAGGCTGCCTCGTTTGTCGTTATAGATTAGTGCTTAAGGAAGAGCTAGCTCGATTTTTTTTGCATACTCTCTTTCCTCCACATAGGATATATGCTGATGTGTACATGCATATAACTAGCTGACTCGGACCATTGGAGATGCCCTTATAATACTTGCTCTCATCCCTTCGCCTCGGCGTTTCGCGTCTCCCCGTGCACAGTCGCCGCCTTGATCGGCACGTCGACCCTGCCCTCCTCCGCAGTTACATTACATGCAGGTAATCCCACCGCCGCTCTATTATTCTATGGTTATGGCTTCTTGTTCTATTTCGGTGATTCTTGCATGGGCCATTTTGTCGTTGTCGTCGTCGCTGTTAATTGATCTAGGATCTTCTGATGTATCCGTTGCGGCGTGAGTGATCAGGAATCTTTTTTTAACCGTTTCTTACGGTTTCAAATTTTTCCCTGCCGAATCCAATATCTCTCCCTACAGAATTAAGAGCGGCCGGTCGGGGCATGGGAAAGTGCAAATCTTGCAGGAATAGATTTTCTTTGTCCATGTCTCGTTAGTTCGGTTCACTAGTAGCAAGTATGGGTAGATGACTAAGCGAAGGTGGTGAGTCTGGTGATGTAGGAATGTAACGGCAGGGGTGGTCGTACACTAGTAGCAGTGCAATCAGGTTCAGTAGTGGCTGGGTTCATAAACACAACTACGTCATATATGTTCAAATCTTGGTCCGGTACCGAGCACGCATAGCAAAATACAAAAGAAGGAAGAAAGAAATAGTTCCTTTTTTATGGTTTTTTTTCTGGAGTTAACCAATGTGAACTCTTTTTTTTTCTTCGAAAAAAAGTTTAGTTGGTTACATTATATATGATAAAAGTTTTTTTAGCATCAGAATTTTTACTTTTTTATGCCCCATAACCATTTTGTTAGTTGTTTTAACCCGCAATATGGCTGCTATATCAAGTAAGCTTTCTTCTATACTACAATTATCTGTCTCAGTTAATGCATGCAAGTCTTGTTTTGGTCATCGCTATGTTATTCCTGGAGAGAGTGTGATTCCCTGTTAAAATGGTTTCTTCTTTTGTGCAAGTCTGTGCTACTTTGGATTAGGGAGTTAAGAATATTAAATTGAATGGTTACTGCATTGGTAAAGAGTACAACTGAAATACTCTTTCTTGATATACCAGATATGATATTGCAACTATTTAATTCTGTCTGTGTGGTACAGTGCAATTTATTGACTGCTGGTTTATTTTGTATTTTAAATTTCCAAATAGAGTGTTTAATCTCCTCAAGAACATATGGCTCTAGCTAATCTTTCAAGTTTTTCTGTAGGCAAGATGAAATGTCTGTGTGGTACAGTGCAATTTATTGACTGCTGGTTTATTTTGTATTTTAAATTTCCAAATAGAGTGTTTAATCTCCTCAAGAACACATGGCTCTAGCTAATCTTTCAGGTTTTTCTGTAGGCAAGATGAAATTTGGTTCGATATATGAGGAATACCTCAGGGCGGAGCAGGACAAATACCTAGCAAAATGCTCCCATGTAGAGTACAAACGCCTCAAGAAGGTATTGAAGCGATGTCGAGTTGGTCGCTCATTGCAAGCAGATGGCACCAATAGTGACCAGCAGCAGGAGGGGAGCGATGACTCTTCAGACATTTGTGAATGCAATTCATGCACATGTATGCTCAACCTCTAGCGCAAATAGTCAGACTATGTATTGTGCTGTCATTCTTCTTGTTTATGATATGGCAATGAACCAATGGTATCACCATGGTTACCATTTATTCCTTTTTTTTCCTTTAGCATTTGTCTGTTACATTCGGCCCAACATGTGAATTTTGACATAGAACTCAGAAAATTGCGAGGAAATTGTCATATCTTCTGATAAGAAACAACAAATTGTATTTAGACTAGATACAAAAGGGGTTTGGAAACTGTGTACTCAATTTATGAAGATGTTAGCTTACTAATTGTTATGGCCTGCAAATTAGAAGCACCCAAAAAGATACCAATAGTTATTCTTCCCTTCTGTGAAAGATTAGGAGAGTCTAATTTCACTTTGTACAATCTGGTTCTCTGCTTTTCAAAGATTACAGGTTTTGGATGGAAAGGTAGCTCTGGTTGTCTATTTGATATAGTTGTGTAGTATTTATAGGTCTGAATGTCTGGTGATTTAATTTTATAACTAGAACTACTTATGTTGACTAAAATCATTTGTTTTCTTTGACTTTGTCGAAATTGCACCTCGCTATTTTACAGCTTGTGCTATTAAGATTCTGACTTGTAATATTTTCTTGTTCAGTGTGTGATCAAATGTTCTTTACAGAACTCACCAAGGAGGCTTCAGAAATAGCTGGCTGTTTCAGCTCTAGAGTACAGCGTCTCCTACACCTTCATGTTCCTTCAGGATTACTACGCTATATATGGCGTGTACGGCAATGTTTCATAGATGATCAACAAATCATGGTTCAAGAAAGCAGAATGCTACTCAATTATGTGACCATGAATGCTATTGCTATCCGCAAAATTCTCAAGAAATATGACAAAGTAACTGTTCATCTCCTGATTGTCATTACACATGTTCGAGATCTTTGTGCTAATATGTTGTTGATTTCGCAGATACATGGTTCTGTGAGTGGTAGAGATTTCAAGAGCAAGATGCAAACTGAGCATATTGAACTGTTGCAGTCACCTTGGCTGATAGAGCTGGGTGCTTTCCATCTAAACTGCGATAGTTCGGACATTGATGAACCTGTAGGGTTCTTTAAAAATGGATTCCTCAAGAATTTTTCCTGTGAATTGACAGGAGCACAGCCACTGATGACTATGGCCATTTCTGAATCTATGAAGTATGAGTACAGCCTAACTTGTCCAATTTGCTTGGTGAGATGCTGTTCTTCTCAAATTCGTTTTTCTTCTTTTAAATATCTTGTAATTAAAATGGTGATCCTGGTTATACCTAAGTATTTTTTGAAAGCAGGTTATACCTAAGTATTTATGTTAACTATTTTTCCACTTATGATTTGACCATTTGCACAGGGCACTTTGTTCAACCCATATGCTCTTAGCTGTGGGCATCTTTTCTGCAAAGGCTGTGCATGTGGTGCTGCATCTGTGTACATCTTCCAGGGTGTTAGGTCTGCACCTCCAGAGGCCAGGTGTCCTGTATGCCGAGCGGTACGTGAGCAATTCATACATCATTGTGAGCGGTATCTGTTTTTTTTTTCTTTTTTTCCATCTGCGCATCCATTTTCTTCCATATCACCTTTGCCAACAGCAGCCATAAAATTTCTTACCTTTCAACCTGACTAATTCGTTTTATACGTGAACTTGCTGCTAAGTAACGAAACTACCCTGGAAGACTGTAACTAAGAATGAAGTATCGCTACATTGCTTCAACTTCCATGGTAATGGTTTGGATTTGATGACCTTCAGGTTGGTGTCTTTGCTCATGCCGTGCATATGACTGAACTTGACTTGCTCATCAAAACAAGGTACTGGAATTTCACCTACCTCTCTTTTGCAACAAGAATTTTGAAAAACAAAACTGCCTTTTTCTAGCTCTAATTTGCATCTGTTGGTTGATCAGAAGCAAATATTACTGGAGGCAGAGACTGCGCGAAGAGCGGACTGAGATGGTGAAGCAAGCCAAAGAATACTGGGAGTCGCAGGCGATGCTGTCAATGGGGATTTGAATTCTGAGTTACAACCTTAGCCATTCATTGCTTACATTGGTATTAGTCTAATAATCATCAAGATGGCCATCAAATCTCAAGCATGGAGAATCCTGTAGGAAGATTTGATTTATTAACTGCTCGTCTGCTACGAAGTACCACGGAGAGCTACCCTGATATAGCAGGGATTAACACTACTGTGGTTATTTTATTTGAGCCCCCTGGAAGGAACCATTGCATTATGTTGTTGCCCACCTGGTTCAGATCAGGAAAGACAAACCAGATTTTCTCAATTCCATTGGTCCTTCCATTGTAGTTTGGAATGATGTACTCACACTAGCTGTTTTTATTACCAGCTTACTGCTTTTGTCTTCGCTTTGTAACAAAAAAAGGTTTAACTATTGGAATGTGATGCTGTTTAACATGTATGATGGCCGGTCACCCTGTTAGCTGCGAATTTGTATTGACCTCGATCTTCAGGGCCCATTTTAAACACATGAATTTCATAGAAATGTGTGAGAGATTGCTATGACGTTTTCATGTTCCACATGAGGCTTAAGTAATTCTAGAAAAAAATTCCCTGCTTTTCTAGTAAATTACTATCAAATTCGCATCTTACAAGTGGTTCTACAACTGCTGCCACAGCAAGTAGTCTGAATAGAGCCGAAAGATTTCTTAGGGAACAGAAATAATCTGCCAAAGCATGTCTTCCTAGGTTAGCCTCAAACCTGTATGGAAAACAATCGTGTAACCCACATTCGTCGAAACAAACAACTAATATTCTGTACGAACATAAAGGAGATATAAGTTACATTTTGGACAAATTGTGCAGCTAAATTCCTAAATTGTCACTCACCAATCTGGAAGCAAGCAAATCAATCAACCACCATCATGTATTACACGCACAGTATAGATGCTTTTATAGCTTTTGCTGGTGAGAAATAAGCAAAAGCGTTTCCTCAAAACCCACATGAACAATTGCTGGATCAAAAATTCAAAAGCATAACTACTCATCCCCCGAGCTGGGGCCAAAGCAGAATCAACAACTAAAGAATCAAAACAACACCCGCTCCACCCAACCTTCAAAGAAAGAATGCAATTCGACACAAACTTCCCAACCAACGTCTATGTTATTTACAATGAGCAGCAGCAGCTTCTTCAGGAAGGTTTTACTTTGTTCTCATGAGAGTTTTCTGCATCCGGGGGCGCTTGTCCAGGAGTATGAGCAAACCAACATTGTTACTTGATAAGCCAAATGTATACCTATCAACAAAGTAGAAAAAACAGTCAATATCACCATGCTTTATAGATAAAATAAATATGTATCATGAGCTAAATTCCCATGGAAGCCTCTGATACCTGCTTTGTGATGGTTTCTTTTTCTGAGAGCAAAATAAAGTGATGATCCACTGCAAAAGATGATGGTAACAAACAGTTAAGTTGGGGGAAGAAGATACTTTATTGTCCTCAAGAACAGTAGGAATAGAGCAAGCATACGGTAAGTTTACAAGGATCACATCACAAGCATATAGAGGTGCAAAATAGTAATGCAATTAAAATAGAACCACAGTAGGGGGGAACTACATAGGGAGCAACCACATGCTGCTGCCATGAGCTCCACTAATACACATATAGAGCAATCATAGTTGTCATGGCGCTCTCACCAGTTGTGGTGACTCAGGGGCGCCACCTAGGCAACGACTAGACGATGGCTTAGATTGGTGTAATCGGCAGATATATCACACATATAACAAAGAAAAAATGGAAAATAGATGAGAGATAAGCCCACTACAAACTCAGCCCACAACCCCACTCCCTCCTGCTGTGCCCTAATACCACCAGGCTGCCACCTCCTCGAGCAGCAGCATTCAGCACCGCCAGCAGCAGAGCAGAGACGCGAGCAGCAAAGCAGAGAGCATCAGAGCAGAGGACTGTGGTGGGTGATGAGCAGCAGATCAGATCAGGGGAGAGGGTGGAGCAGAGAAGAAAGGAGAGGGATGGAAGAGTACTTGCGAGGCTACGGTGGAAGGCAGGGAGGCGACCACGTACTGCATGCAGATGGCAGCAGTGACGGCGGATGCGAGCTAGAGAGAGTCGATGACCGGCGGTGGCAGCTAGGATTCCCTCCCAGGCTTGAGCCCTCTCTCCTCTCCCTTGAGTCCCCCAAAGATCAGATCTGAGCCACTCATTCTCCTAGACCACTGCCGGTGGAGACGAGCAGCCATGTCGTCCACTGCTGGACGATATGTCATCGACTAGGCGACACCGTGGGCCCATGACAACTATGAGAGCAATATATAGGAAGAACACAAAAAAATCCTAGTTCCATAGACAATCCTTCACTTCTCCAAATGTTCTATAGGTCTATCCTATTTTGACTTCGTACTAATTTGAAACTTTGAAAACAGTAGCACACAAATATTCAAAAGTGAGCAGAATTAATCATTTACCAAAACTCTGAATCTTCTACCTTTGGGCTCATTTAACAAGATCAGCTAGAAGACTTGGACAGGAAATTAACAAAATTAGCTAGAAGTAGGACTTGAACGGGACATTAATAGAAACAAATCATGTGGCAACATTCTACAACAATCATTTTGATCAAATATGCCTGAACCTCTGCAAGATAAAAGTAGCTAGATAGTATTCCATATTTGCATCTTGCGTGATCTAATTAATGGATCTGCGCTGCACATGATCTACATTAACTAGAGAAAAAAAAAACCGCCATTGCTTCAATTTCGTAAGTTTTCTACTGCTCAAACCTATCAGACGAAAGCAAAGTCCAGCAAACAATGTCGATGACTAGATAATGCTGCAACATTTTGTTACGGTAACAATTGACGCATGAAATTAAACACCCATGTACCAGCATCCTATCAGCGCAAAAGAGCATCGTACCTTAAATAATGAAACCATGGAGAATGTCCTGACAAGTGCCGTCTTCTTGTCCTCCCCAACCCTCCTATCTGCGACCCCCACAGCTTGCTTTCCAGGCGAACGGTCCAAAGTTTAGTTTCAGAAAAATCCTAAAAATAAACAAAGAAGAGATAACATGTCTCCTTGACGGTTTGGTTGCACAATTTTAAATTTGTTTTCTGATTTATTTTTCTATTGGAAAATACAGCAGAGGCTAACATATGGGACAAGTTGCGATTTTTAATTTATTTTCCTATTGGAAAATACAGCAGAGGCTGATAAATTTGTCTCAGTGGCAGGGACAACATTGCCATGCTCGGCGCTTGTGAGGGAAGTGGCGGTGTGCGCTAGCAATCCCCAAAATGGGTTGTTGCGACCATGCCACACCTGTGGGTGGTGACGGCATGGTTCAGGCAGCACGGTGGCGAGCGCGGCGGCTGGAGCTAGGGAGAAGGGACGGTAGTGCCGAAGAAGAAGAGAAGGAAAAAGAATGTGCAAAGTATTAGGGGGTGAAGTGGGGTGTACTGGAGTTGACAGCAAGGTCGGGAAAGGACCGTGAGGAGTTGGCGAAGAGAGCCTAGGGCGGCGCAGCGGGCTTCACGGCAACGACGATTTGAGGGCAGGATAGAGCTCAAATTGAGTGTTGGGTGAGGAAGAGGGATGCAAGGAGATGCTCCTAGATAAAGGAATCTAGGCGAGGATCGCCAGAGAGGGAACGACGGTGCAGGAGATAGTTTCGGCAAGAGGGGAGGAAGATGATGGTGCCAGTGAGACTCACTGGACGAAAACCCAGTTAGGGTGAGGGGAAGTGAAGAGGAGGGCAAGATGGTCAATTTGATGTGAAGGGGGAGGAGAAGGGCTCATCGGAGTGGGAGACAGTGCACAGCGGGGCACGACGACGATGAGAGCAATCTCAGATCGGGCTCAATGCGACCCAAGGCGAGGTAAGGGGAGTGAGTGGAAGGGATGAGGAGGAAAAGGAAGGGGTTTGGCTGTATTTATAGTCGACAGAGGTGAGCTCAAGCGAGACACGACGCTGAGGCCGACATGGTGGCATGGTGACATTGACACGACCGTGAGATGAAACGAGGAGTAATGACGGCCGGCGTCATGGTGGCGTGGGTGCAGCCGTGCTACGGGACGGAGTGCGCGCGATGAGGTGGTAGGATAAGGCGGAGTGGGTGTGGTGCTCTCACAGTCGGCCGTCGGCGTGGCCATTCAAGGCGATGTGACAGCAGAGCATGACATAGGTGAAGCGACGGTGCGATGTGATGTGACGTGCAAGGGGCGCACGACGAGGCAACGAGATAAGGTGCGCAATGATTGTAGTGGAGGCACTCTCACGATCGATCGTCAGCGTCGCTAGTCAAGGTGACACGACAGCGTGCTAGTGCAATGCGCGCTATCGTAGCATGGTGATTTAATGTAGTAAGTGGTGATGGGATGACGCTGATGCGGGTGAGGCGAGGCGCGATCGGGGTGAAGCGACAACGCGATCAGAGAAGGCGGTGTGAGCTAGCTTGATTGAGAAACAAAGCAAGAAAGAGAGAGCAAGAGAAGGAGGGGGGAAAGGCGAGCCAGGCGCACGACTGGGCCAAGAGAAGAAGAAAAGGGGAAGGGAGAGTGGGCTGTGGGCCGACAATGATAGGCCAGGGAAAAGGAAAAAGAGGTGAAAAGGAAAGTGGGTCAGTAGGCCGAATGGGCGAGAGTCAAGTAGACCGAGTGAAGAGAGAGGAAAATAAAATTGAATTGGGCTGGCCCAAATCTGATTTTCTGATTTTTTTTATTTCGCATTTCCTTTTTATTTAAATTTGGATTCAGATTTGAATTTGAATTCCAATTTGAGTTTTGTTTTTGCTAAAATTTTGAATTGTGCTAAAAAATGAACTAAATTCAAAAAAATCACAAAAATGGTGTGTTACAGATTTAAATGCAGAAAATATATTACAATAAGAATTTGCATGATTTTAAGGTTTCTCGTAGAATCGTATTGAGACCTGCATTTGGAGCCGTGTGCACAATTCAACAGGAAACCTAGGTTATTACTTAAAGAAAGTGCCAATGGGCATGTTACAATGCTAACAGATACCTTGTGGCTAACATTTAATTTTGAATAAGCCTGTCAGGCAATTATCCAAAACATGTTAAGGCTAATCACTTAGGTTATTATTTGCCTTAAAAATCTGTAAGCTTAACAACACCCCCCCACCCCCCCCCCCCCCCCCCCCCCCACCCCAAAAAAAACTAGTGGGGGTTACAAGCTTACAAGCAATTATGAGTTTACCCAAACATCTCTCTGGGTTTGTCTTGTTTGCTATACACCCAGTAAATTAGCTTAGAAGACAAAAGCCCCACACTACTCAGTGCTCATTGAATCTAGACATGCCCTAAAATTTTTTCGACATAATAAGAATCATTTCCTAAAAGTATTAAACCTTAATTTTCAGTGCCTATGAATCTGCGGCACAAACACATACTATTGTCTGAAGATTGAACCATATAGAAAATTATTTTCAGATTGCTAAACTTGACAGCTATACAGGCAAGGCAAGAGTTGAACCTCAGATAAATGGACCAAACAACAAAAACTCGACAACCAAAGTATCACTTAAGCCTCAAGGTGCGTGCGTAAACATGCTTTTAGGATGAGAGGCAGTGAAAAGCAAACATCAACACAACAAGAAAATTGTGAAGACCAAACTGTGTAAGATTAGATCAGATTTTTATAACTGAATATCTGAACCTCAAGAGATGTGCAAACATAAAATGTGCCAATGAGATGAAATTGATTTAATTTAACCATGAATAGCAATGATGGATCTCCCAGCCATTGTTAATATGCCTGACAAAAAGAAAGAAAAGCAAAGCATATGTAATAATTTTCACTTTTTGCCACAGGCAGGGCCGGCTCTGGGGTAGGCCGGAGGGGCGACGGCCTAGGGCCCCGGGCCAAGGAGGGCCCACCCCCCGCCGAATTATGTGGATAGATAGCTCCAGTATTGACCATTCGCCGAGATACAATTCCAAGTTGTTCTCTACGCTGAAAGAGGTTAACCAGTTTTTCCTTTTGATCGTCACACGACACAACAATTGAAAAAATCGACTCCATTTCGTCAAGTTCTGATGACAGATCTGTAGAATACTATGGTCGAAGACTTTAGAATAAAGATGCCATCGACGATCCTAGTCGCTGCCTCGCTGGAGTAGCATGTCTGAAATGCAAATGTTGAAGCTTGAAAGCTCATACCACATTACACTCCCCATCGTTAAACTCCAGCAAAAACAAGTCAGAAACGTAGGCCCTAATGTTGACCATGATTCTTCTCATTGTGCTTGATCTCGCACCGTATCTACACCAACGTGTTGAAAGATGTTGCCTTCTGAGACCAACACTTGAAAGAAACTTTTTTGGCCTTCTGGTGGTCATACGGCAACTGAAACAATTGGCACTATTTCGTATAGCCCATATTGATCAATGATCATGTATTCATCCTTCCAGGTACCCTTGCATCAAGAAGTGCTAGAAGAAGTTCCTTTTTATGAAAGACATTGGATATTTGTCGCTCCTATTTGAGGCAAATTAATTCTTACCAGTTACATTTGGTTTATGAACTAGTTAGTACCTAATTAGTTTATCATGTTAGAACTATTGATTTGTGTCACTTTAGACAATATAAAGTTTAAACTGCATATTTTATAAGTAGAAAAAAATTTATAGTAAAAGGTCCATAGAGCCGAATTCGCCCTAGGGCCCTTGAAAACGTTGAGCCGGCCCTGCCACAGGGCCCTACAGCCATCATTCTATAGATGTTAAGTGAAAATAGTTCTATAAGTTCTAACAAGGTCTTTTTTAGTAAGGGTAAGTTAACAACAAGTCATACCAGTACTCCCTCTAGTTATAAATACATTTTGTTTTAAACATAGACACAGTCCTCAAAACGTAACTGTGACCACTAATTTCTATTGTAATATAGTTCAAACACCCAATAAAATTATAATAATATGAAAATATTTTTTGAGACAAATCTATACATATGATTTTCATATATCCGATCTAAATATTTAAAAAGATATCGATACCAAGTTTTGAAACTTTGACTGCACATACCCTAAAACGACATGTATTGGTCACCGGAAAGAGTATTGATTATTAAGACCCTGAATTTGCAGTAAGATTGACTCAAGAGGGCATAGTTCACTCTGAAAGAAAAAAAAAGGGGGATATTCGATACAGGTAATTTGATTAGCTAGCATCAAAAGGCACAGAACTATGGAGAAAATAATCTTTCGATATACTCAAAAGTTACATAACCAAAGGAAACTCAGAATGAACTTTTAAAGGGAAAAATGTCAACATAAAATCAGGTAAAAAAAATGATGAAAATAATGACCGTTACCATTGCATTGGTAGCAACATAAGTAAAGGTTAGACAGTTTGCTTCGAGAACAGTACATTGAGGTCTTTCTGATCTGGCACTACACAAGTTATTGAGATCTTTCTAATCTGATACTACAAAAGTTATTATAAGATACAACCATTTGATACTTTCTAGTGGCGCAGTGCTCAAACAAGAAAGACCAGAAATCCGTAACTCATCGCTAATCCTTCTCTAAGAGACTAAGATACCAATGGCGTACATGTCTCAAAACAACAATCTCCAATAAAAAAAGAACTAGCATATCAAAACTATATGGTGATATGGTCACATAAAAATCCATAGTTGATTATATTTCAGTTTACCAGGACAAAATCTAGAACAAAGATACAGTTTTCCTACCTCCCAAAAAACATAACTATACTTTCTTAGCAAGTGTCCGCTGTTTTGTGCCATGCTCCACAACTTTCTCTTCAACATGTAGTCCTTTCCTTCGCCTGACAGAATTCATTAGCTTCTTAGCCAAGGTTTGCTCGAACCATCTCCAAATTCTTCAATCTCCTCCTGCGTCTTTGGGGTAAAGAAGGGGTCCTCGGGAATAGCTTCCCAGTGGCTAAGAACAAGCAGAGCACTAGCTGCGCCTGATGTTACACTCCTAAGCTGATTAGAAAATCCAATGCTCTCAGCAACTGGCAAGTAGGCATGCACAGTAAATAATGAAGTTCCTTCCTGCATCTCTTCTTTCAAAACCCTTGCTCGCTTCTTACCAAGAACTGCATACGTTGAACCTAACTGCTCTGTTGGCGTGGTCAATTCACAGAAATACATGGCTTCAACAAGTCTTGGGTTGTTCTGAAGAACAGCTGCCCGGCATGCTTCCTTTACTGCAGTAATTACTTGCCCACTGAAAATGTTGTATTGATCAGACTGATTGGCAACATCGGAGTTGTCAGCAAATATGTAAGGCTCAACAATAAATGCCAGACCCCACATAGGCTCATCACATAAAGGCCCAGCATTTGTGGCAAACTGAAAGCCTGAGACAATGCTGTTCCTTAGTGCCACAGATTCTAGATATAATGATTCAGGAGCATCTGCTGATGATTCACTGTTGTCAAGATCGTTGTTAGCTTCAGCATCAGATCCACTCGCAAACCCCAATCTCTCAGAGACATGAGATCTACCACGCACAAGAATACCTTGCCTTCCATCTTGCATGGTTATCACACCATCACTTGATTTCACATCAGGCGAGAGTAGGAAGTTTGGGCCAACTTGCCAAGGACCAAGGGACCAGATTCTTTGAAGGTATCCAAGCCATGTCTTTCTATACCTCTCAAGTTTTTCTTTATCCACTTGCTCAGAAATCACTTCCAATTCACTGTCTATGGCACTTATCATGCGCAGCCTAAGCATTGCAATAGAATCACCATCATCCAGAGAAAGCCGTGGATCCAACACATCGTTCCTCTTTGCTGTTTTCCCGTCAACTATTTGACCAAGCAATTGTTCACTTTCTTCGAGGACCTTAATCAGAGCATTGGGAAGCCTCAGGACCTGAACCCTCACAGTGCATCTTCCATTTGGAGTAGTCCTCTCAACAAATTCCTGCGGAGCCTTCAAGCTCTCCATTAAGCCAACACCTTCTCCCTCGATTGTTCCTTTGAAGGACACCAGGGGGTCTGAAACCACCAATTTGACCTTTGCAAATCTCTCCTCCAAATCCTTTTTGCACCGCTCCAAATGTATCTCCCCAGCTGCAGCAAGGACATGCTCACCCCTCTGCGAGACAGTGTACTCAACAAATGGATCTGCCCGGTTAAGAAGCTTAAGCCCTTTAACAAGGGCTCCCAAATCCGCTGGGTTGGAGGGCTCAATTGCAACCTTAAGCATCGGAGACACCTGGAACATCATACTGGAGAAGGGCCAGCAATTCTTGGTGGACGATAACAAGTATTGAAGCTCCACCTCCTGTACATGCCTCTGCACTGCATCCCCTTTCACCGGATCATATAACGGCGACAGCACATACACCTTTTGCCCTGCACGAAGGACCCCACTGAAGACCCTAGCAAACGCCATAAAACACTCCTCTGACTCATTGGCACCCTGGTGGTTCAACAACTCCCCATCCACCCCCTTCAATGGTAACATCTTACATGGAACCGCAAACATCTTTGACACATACACCACCACCGGTGCATCTGCACTCGCATCACAGGCCTCCACACACCTCCTCACCCCCTCTGCCTCAGCGACAATCTCAGGACAACCGGCAGCATCCTCTGGAGCAACCTCCCTCTTCGGCATAAGCCTTGCAACCCTGGCCCCTTGAGCAACAACAGGGTCAGGTGTGCATTCCACCACCATTGTCATCACTGCATCTGCCAGCGGCAGCCAACGACTCATCACAGCCTGCAGAACCACCTTTGGGTCCTTGTTCTGCAGCTCCCGCGGTGGAACTTTTAAATTGAAGTTTGTAATGATCTTGTTAACCGTCCTTCTTACTCTCACCATCCTCCCCCAACACCTCCTGCCTGGTACACCTCCCATACAGGCTTGAGGACGAACTCCACAAACATGGGTTGCGGGTCCTCGGTGCCCTCCATCGCCTTCTTCCCCACGATCATCTTCCTCTTCTTATGGTAGTATCGTGGGCCCCAAAATCCTTCCAGCAAGGCGGAGGCGCTGCCGTTGGCGCCAAGCTTGGCAGCGTAGAAGTTGGCAAACTGTTGGATGCGAAGCCCCAGCCGTCGAGGGCGCAGGCGAAGATGACATTGCCCTTTTGGGGCTGGAAGGCGTCCTCCTCCTCCTCCTCGTCAACGCCCTCGGGGAGGTCGTCCGGGGAGGAAGAGAAGCCAGAGGAGGGCTGGTCCTCGAGGGAGGAGAGGGGTGAAAAGTAGGAGTGGGACCGCAACGCGGATTGGATGGAGTTGACGTCGGAGATGATGCGGTGGATGCGCGCGTAGGCCTCGGCGGGGGAGAGATGGAGCTCGGTGATAAGGCGGTCGAGCTTGTTGATGACGAGGCAGAGGAAGGCCTGGCGCAGGGCGGCGTGGGTCTGGATGTGGAATTTTGGACACTGTTGGACTCCTGTGCACACAAATTTCCCGTTTTGACCCCCGAACGAAAATTATTCCGCTTTTGGACCCCTGTTGAGCGCGAGATCACCGGACGCCGACACGTGGGCCGGTCGTGCGGTACCAGACCGCACGACCGGCGTGGCTCCGCTTCGACCGCGGGATTCGTCGCCCGAGCGCACGATCGATCTCCTGACCGCACGATCCGTTGCGCTGACCGCGCGACGCCCGTCCGAGCGCGCGTCTAGCTTCGTATCGGTCGTTGGAATTTATTGCATCGTATATCCATTTATGGAGATGAAACTAGAGAGTTGAAAACTGGGATACATACGATGTTCTAATATAAACAACTGCTGCTGTTTTGTAGTATCAAGTGAACTTTGCTAATAAATAAATCTGCAAACTGACTGTACTTTCGTAATTATCTCCTGCCACCAAACCTTGATGTTCTATTTAATTGTTGTACTTTCTTCAACAACCCAGAGTATACAGGTCGTGCGGCGGAGGATTGAAACGTGCGGTCGTCATTTTCAATCGTGCGGTCGGGAAGCTAGACGCGCGCTCGGGCGGGCGTCGCGCGGTCAGCGCAACGGATCGTGCGGTCGGGAGATCGATCGTGCGCTCGGGCGACGAATCCCGCGGTCGGAGCGGAGCCACGCCGGTCGTGCGGTCTGGTACCGCACGACCGGCCCACGTGTTGGCGTCCGGTGATCTCGCGCTCAACAGGGGTCCAAAAGCGGAATAATTTTCGTTCGGGGGCCAAAACGGGAAATTTGTGTGCACAGGAGTCCAACAGTGTCCAAAATTCCTGGATGTGGACGCCCTCGACGAGAAAATTGATCGTTTAAAAGTGGGGATCCGCAAAATTGTCCACTTTCAAAATTGGCTTCGCAAAAATGCCACGTAGTACATTTACCTCTTGATTACCATGCCATTTGAGCCATTTAACTTATTTAATATTTTTTTTTCTAATTTCAGAGACTGGAAAAGATCTTTCTACCCTTGCTAGAAAAACATGCTTGCACAATGTTAAATGAGAAAGCACAATCACACAAAGATCTCAAGCTTACCGTGTGATGCTGCTTGTCGATGCAGTTGAGCCCATCGTAGTACTGCGTCTCCACGTACTCCTCCCCGTTCACATCCCCTCTGTCCAACACCAGCTTCTACACACAGCGAAGCACCACGCTCACATGGATGCAAGTATTCAACAATCGTACACCAAGGATTCGAATTTCAATTTCCAAGAACAGGAGAGAACAACGAACAAAGCGTGAACCTGGGGATTCGCCTCGAGGGCACGGAGCTTGCGGAGCTCCGGCAAGTCGCCTCCGACGGCGGCGGCGACCTCCGTGCCACCCGCGCCGGCGTTCGACGGGTCACTGCGCGGCGGCTTGGCCGGGCGCCGCGGGGCGATGCTGTCGAAGTACGCGCGCACCTCGGCCTCCACCCGCGGGGCGATGGGCTCAATTGCTAGAAATTTTCTAATTTCAGGGGTGGAAAGGTCTTTTCCAGCCCCTGAAATTAGAAAAAAAAATATTAAATGAGTTAAATTGCTCAAATGGCATGGTAATCAAGAGGTAAATGTACTGCATGGCATTTTTGCGAAGCCAATTTTGAAAGTGACAATTTTGCGAAGCCCACTCTTCAAAGTGGCAAATGATCAATTTTCTCACTGTAGTACGCCATCTCTTGGGCAAAGCAGATTTGCAGTGACACGTGGCTGTGAGACATGAATGCGCCTCAATGTTTGGTCTCCAACTGCTTTGGTAATTACAGCAACTTTTTTTTCTGTGGCCGATGGGTTTTAGCTGTGATTGGTAGACCTGATAAATAGTATTGATGATAGAACCTGAAGTTAAAAGTTGACTGCAAAACCGAAAAAAGCAAGACCATAGCAGCACTAGCAGCAGCGAAATTAGGATGAAAATTGAGTATAGGCTCAAATGACTAAACTAAATTGACATAATCATAGTTTTTACTCATGTGTAATCTAAATTCATATATGAAGAGAAGCAAAACAAAAAAAATAGAAGTACAATAACGGTACCTTCACTATTGGAAAGCTCATTCCAAAATTATATATATACTTCCAATGAGTAGTGAACTAGTGATCTGTCATATGTGTATCAAAATTAGTAAAATTAATAATACAATAATAAATTATAAATAATCGTGAACATTCAAAATAAATGAAATATACCACTAAAACGTTAGCTTAAATCACGAGGCAAATTCATTCTGTGAGATTTCATGCCTTAGATTTATCTTATGATTCTATCATCATCAATGATTTTAAATATCTCCCGTACGGTATAGCACACCATCAAGTCATTAAGCCACTTATCGACTATCTTGTTGAGCAAATATATTTTAACGATATTCATTGCCAATACTATTCTCTCAACGGATACTGTTACCACTGGAATGATCAATGTCAACTCGATAAGGCGATATACTAATAGGAAAACTTTATCTTTTTTGTTTCGACCATCATTTGAGCAAGTTTCGTAATATTACGACATCCATGAAATTTGTCACTTTTTATAAATATTGAGAATGAAGGTTTGAAGTTGATTTCTTAACAAGAATTGGTCAACTACTGTGATATCATCAACATAAATCTCAATGAGTCGAACAAGTTTATTTACATTAGACTTAGAGAAGAAGTCACTTATATCAAGGTAAGACATACATACCAACAACTCCGAGGAAACTCCATTGAAGTGAGGATTCATCTCATTCATAGTTGCATCAAGAGCGGCATTAAAAATGCCATCTTTGTAATAATAATGTTGAGTCACTGTATGATTCCAATGTACAAATTTACCTATAACTCCAATGATGTCATCCATATTTGGCACATCAATCTCATATGCCTCACAAAAGCTTTTGGCTTAGTGAGACAATGGTTTCCACCCATTGGCCCTCATATCTTGCAAGCATTTTTTCAATTCTTGTGTCAAGCATATAGCTTCAACAATGTATTGATGCTTCATTTGCAAAGCAACCGATAGCTCATTCGTAATGCTCAATAAGGTTATTAAGAAATGTATGATTAATACAAATTCAAATCATTTCATCTTTTTGTTCGCAAAACATATTGCTCCACCAGGACTTAAGTTTTGACAAGTGTCTTCACTTATAAGTTTTAGCACATTCACCACTACCTCTCATATTTGGCATATATGAAGCAAAGTTTTGATATATGAGCCCCACTGAGTATCTCCATGTCTAGCCAGGTCAACTTCCTAATGCAGCCCAGTCCCAGATGAAATCAAATCATTTTCCAATCTGTCCAACACGACATCATGATGCTTTGAAATCAATGTATCTTTTCTCTTATAAGATGCACTTATAGCAGTCATTATTAAGATGACATAATTGAAGAAATCAACAATAACTATACTACAATTTGTAATAGTGACAACGACCAACTGTAATTGATGAACAAAAAATGGATATAGAAAACATATGGATTCTCATCGTGAATAAGAGTACGTAACCCATTAATTCAGCCCACATATTGGAAAACTCCACCGTAGCCCTGGTAAACGTGTCAAGCAAGCAAAGCAACCAAAGCTTCTTTCAATGCCATAGATGTATAATTTATGATATGCTCAATATCAAGAAACCTTTCCACGACCTTTTCTTGATTGTTCACAAATCTGCATGCCACAAATTTCACAAAGTTAGATTAATACAACAATGTATAAATGGTATTACTAAAAAAACAAGATGTACAACTAACATCACAATCACTTCTATTTGCTCATTTGTTGATACATCTCGAGACTCATTAATAAGCACTGTGAAATTTCTATCTCCAATCTCACCCTTAGTCACTTCTGTAACCTCTTATGCACAATATTTGGAAAGCAAATATGCAAATATTGCAATATAACATCAATAAGAATAAACAAGAAAGGATAACAAATTCACAATAAATAACTCTGGTCCTCTCCTCACTCCGACTCAATCCTCCCCTCACTCTGTCCCCCCCCCCCTCACTCACCTCCTTTGCTTGGCGCCTCGGCGGCCTCGGCCGGCAAGTGGTGACGCTTCCTCTCCTTAGCCTCTTGGTTCCTGCCTCCCCTCCCCAGCTCCCCTCCTCTTCCGTCTGTCCCCCTCTTTCGTCCTTTCCTCCCCTAGTCCATCTCCCCAGCTCTGGGCTTTGGCTCCTCCTTTGTCAACACTGGCACCACCGCCCCTACATAGACAGTAGATTCCCTCCCTTCCTTTGTCCTCCCATCCGCTGGGCCGTGCCCCCTCATGTCACCGCCTCAGCTTCCCTGCATGGTCACCGACCCCCACTCAGGTGCTCCACACTCCCCTCTCCTTGAAATTGAATTTAGTTCGATTGCATATTTGCGTCTAGATGACTGGATCTATTATTTTAGTGGGGTGAGGTGGATTTGGATTTGAGGATTAGTTACTAGCTTGATCTTATCTGTGGACTAATGGTTGGGTTGTGGGTCAACCCATCTTCATCTCTTCATCCCCCACTCAAACAGTCGAGCTTTGGGTCTTCAGCTGCATCCATCCATGGCATCACCGTAGGGGGGAGCGGGGTTACAGCGCCGACAAAGGGTATTCGCCCTTGGTTACGGTGCGAGCGGAAGATAGGCTAGAGCCTAACAAAACCCCATTGATTTGCGGAGCACTAGTGTACTACGCCTCCGTTCTGGTTTGCCGATTGCCTGATTTATCCGTATTCTGCGGGCATGTAGGCGTATTTTTCAAGTTTCGCTTATCGCACAGATGGGAGTAATGCACTTGTTCTAGCATTGTTTTCAGATGGCAATTTGAGGCGCGAGACACCGAGATTGTGTTCTCGACGCAGAGACCGCCAATGCATATTTGGCACAACCAAGCTCCAGTTTTAGCGCTACTCACCAAACAAAATCACACCACCAGATGCATCAGCTACAGAGTACAATACAGACGTTTCAGCACACTTGTCAGATTTTTGATGTAGGAGAACGAAGGAAATGTACTCAAAAGTCTACACATAAATTAATACTCAAAAGTCTACACATAAATTAACACCTCTGCCGCTCGCAAAATTTCTTACATAAATCAACCCCCCCCCCCCCCCCCCCCCCAATCCGAGAGGGTATGACTTCTTACATTTATACTGTGGAACTTAATGTGCTCCATAAGCTCCGGACATCAGTGTACTCATCAGAAGCAACAATTTAAATACGACCGCAAGAGCTGCATGCCACACCCAATAGTGCACCGCAACCCGTAGGCTTCGTGTTTGATTCACGATACAAGCTGCACCCTCTTGCCCTCCACATTAAATTTCCTGCTTCCTTGAAGCTGCAAAACACAACGAGAAAGGTGACTCAGATATGAGTGGAGACAAAACTACAAACACCACGGCATTCCATGCATAGAATACAACCTGAGATTAGCTTAGAATAGAGTATCAACAATGCTTCCAAAGGGATTCACATGATCACACCAAGTCTAATATACGTATCTCAAAACTAGGGACCTTTTCCTTAAATTTATATGTAAAGTGCTGCCTAGCTACTCTTTTACATTACTGTAGAAAAATAGATATATACCAACCAAAAAGCTCATAGCTTCCAAAGGTGCTGCCCAGCTACTCTTTAACATTACTGTAGAAAAATAGATACCAACACAAAAAGCTCATAGCTGCCAAATGGCAAGGTGTAAGGATGTCTACCTTCCTCTTCAAGAATGATAGAGCTTCCCGTCTACAAGAGAAGTTGGAGAATATGGTCGAATGTGCTTCAACAGCGACCTTAAGTTCCTTCAATTCCATGGACTTAGATGGGGCCTGGAAAGAATACCAACATGATGATCACAGCACGACACATGAAGCCTGAGTGCATCACACAGAAAGAAGATTTGAGATTATACCTGACGAAGGATTCTTTTGCAAAGTTTCTTCACCTTAGTTCTAGGTTCATGCACGCACACTTCTTTCACTGTACTCTGCTTTATTTCTATTAATTCAGCACCGTTAGGAGATTCTTCCTCATCATCATCCTCTTCCATTTCTGATAATTCATTTGACTGAGCTGAATTTTCTTCATCACTATCACCAAAAGAAGTTTTGTTCCCCTTCCAACGCTGGCCGGCAACTTTCATTGGCAGGCTCTTGATGCCAAGACCCTGCTTTCCAGAAGTAGCTTTGTCCTGCAGCAAATTACATAGATCATTGTAAGGAGTGGAATATTGAGAATTAAGGTATATCTATTTATTTGCAAATAAATCAGATGAGTTCTGTAATTATACACAATTTCATCAATAGAACTCAGCACAGATTTTAGTTCTTCAGGTGAAAATGTAAGAACATAATCTCAGTGAAATCAAATTAATTGACAGACAGGGAGCTTAGAGGTAGTTGAAAAGCCTCTAACATCAGATTTAGAGTACCGTCAGCATTGTCAGCATTCCACCAAAGGTCAACATCTAACTTTGCAGAGGCAAATTTTAAAATGGGCAAAGCTTGCTGTAAAACATCATGGGAACCTTTTGGGCTGTGCAAACCAACCTGAACAAGGTTGTATAGATTTTCTTGATCTTCTTCCGCAAATGTCTGGCGGACATTAGAAGAACCTGTCGGTGCAGAAGATTTATTCTTACGAGATTTTGCTCCTAGAAAGCCTCCTGATACAAATCCATATTTGTGCCCCCACCAGTTCACATCATCAGCTTGGGATACTGAACCAACACAGAGTTGACACAGCAAGTTAAAACCTCAATGAAGTTAGTATTGTACAATCTCGAAACACACGATTACATAATAAAAACTGAACAAGTTTATCACAACCATTTAAATTCAAATAGAGGATCTACAGCCAATATTATGTACCCAATCGATCATTTGAGAAGAAAGGAACATTAGAGCACAACGGAAATGTGCTTTCTTTTTGTTCAGCAGCAGTATGGAAGCTCAGATGCCGACATGGTAGATTTCCTTTCTAATCAAGAATAACCAAAATCCATCGACGGTATAATCAGCAAAGCTTAGACCAAATAACAGTTAATTGACTTGAATGCAGTGTGCACACATTCTTGAATTTTCAGAGAATTTTTTTTTTGTTGTTGTTCTGAGGAAGTATAACAATTCAAACCTGATGACAACACTTATATTTCCACTTGAAAGAACCCAAAAATTATGACATAATCAACCCGATTTCAATCCAATCAACTCCCAGTAGCTAGTGCACGCATTCTGGCAACTTAGGAGTGTTATTTTATAACTCCTAGGAAATGCTCCAGCTACAACCTATTCTAGTTCTAATAGTCAGGCACCTCGGATCAAGAATTGAATGATGGGCCAAAAGATAATGTAATATAATCTTGACCAGAAAAAACTAGTTAAAGCACACATGCAAATTATCAACCTGTATCCTGACAGATGGAGGCATCAGGTTCATCCAAGCATGTTGGTTCAACTTCCTGATCCACGTGGCAATCATCTTCATTTTTGCGAACCTGTGCCAACACAATATTGCAGTCCCTCCAGGCAAGTTATAAAATATCTTGTTCATAAGAAATGAGGTCTAAGCTATTCAAAAAATGCATGCTATCCAGTAGACTGGAACCGGTTCTCAGCTTATACACTGTGCAGGAGGGGGAAAAGGCTCATCGATGCTAAATAGATTAGCTTAGGAAGAAAACCACACGCAAGAAAACAACGACTCACAAGTATGCCTTGAAGATCAATTGCTGAATAACAACGCACACTTTTCCCCCTCTCTCTTTTCTTGTATCTGAAAGAAATTATTGTGTAAATGGAAGAAAAAAATTGAGAATTAGATAAACTGCAATTAGGGGTCAAACCAACCTTCCTTGAGGCCGGGTAACTTTAGTAAATTTATCATTTGTGGGTTTATCGTTCTTGGGTGTACTATCAGGCGAATTGCTTACATCCTCAACTTCTGCAAAAATATAATAACACAACACTTAACAAAATGAGAATAAAAAAACATATATGCACACTTTGTCACTTCCCAAGGTACCTTTTTGAACAGGATTAGCAGATTGCTGGCGTTGCAGAGAAGACAGACGACCAAATGACAAGAAAAAGATGATAGGAAATTATCAGACACTGAAATCTGAATTCATTCATACATAGAGCAAACCAAATAATTGTTACACATCATACCACTTTCAGTTTCTTTAGTATATTGTCGAATTGGGTGGTGTCATATACCCATTTGTTATGAGGACTGTCTACACCAACACCTGTGTACAAGATCGGACTCATGTTTCAGAAAGCTCGCCTGTGTCTAATTAGGAAAAGATACTTCTTTCTTCAATAAATTTTTGAAGATGGAGTAGTTCAATAAGGACAAAGCATACCCAGTGTGTCCTGCTTGTTTTTCACTCTAACATGCCCCTTTATGCCTTGCTTATCTTTGCCAAGGCCTTCACCTTCTTCCCATCCCTACAGCACAGTGAAGATGTTAGTCACAGTAAGATCAGTAAAAGATACCGATTCTAAATTAACACAAAGTTAGCGCAACTTGGCAAAAACAAAAGTTCCCTTTTTTAATCGAAAACTTGCACTAGGGGCGGATCGGATCACGAACCATTTGCTTCATGAGGCGGAAGGCGGCGGACTGCCGCGCGATCCCGACGTAGCAGGAGGGTGCCTCCGGGGCGGCCATGGCGCCTGCGCTGCGCGGGGTCGTCGCGGCCTTCGCCGCCGCCGGGACGGTGGGGTGGGAGGAAGCGCCGCGCCCTCGTGAGTTGCCGGACGGAGGGGGTGGAGAGGGGAAACCCTAGAAAGCGCGGCGCAGGGGGTTTTGAGACGGTGTCGTTTGCCTGGAGATTCGCGCTCTGGTTGGTGAGCTTTGACCGACGGCCGCCCGCGGCTTCTGGGCCTGGAGATGCGTTTGGTGGGCTTTGCGAACGTGGCTGAGTCGGTGGCCTTTCTTGATGGGCTTTCAACCCGTCCAGCACGGTGATGGATTGACTTGGGCCAAGCTTTATCCCCGAATCCTGATTCCTGAAGGTGAAGTTGTGCTGAATTTCTAGGCGTGTTTTTTTCGGCTGAAATTTATGGCTTTTGGCTACGATTTGTGGCTTTTGAATTATTTGTGTGAGAGATTACAGAGTAACAAAACTCATATATGGTTTTTGCCGATATAAATGAAGTCGGTACATCATGTAATACAATTAACTAGTAAAACTTATCTTGAAAAGATACCATGTTTAAAAGCTAGTTACTGTATAAAAACCGAAAAACAGCTTTTAAAAACTGAAAACGAACAGTCCCTCTGTCTTTGCCGACTAATGCGACGACCAGTGCTCCGGAGTTCAGAATTCAGGTTAGAAGAACACAGCACAAGAGGGACGCTGGGACGGTACAAGGAGCAGTGGAACACAAAAGTTGATGTATAGTAACAGCATAATGGCCTTACAGGCAGTGAGCGTTTTCGGCACAACTACTAATGAAACGAGTGTCTTTTGGCAACAATCGTGCCCCTTCAGCCCAGGGTGATAGCGGAATGTTATCATGTGTGCTGGGTGCTGCCTTCTCAACGGGTGATGTTTTCCATGACTAGCACCTAGCTGTCGATATGCTCAGGAGTTTTGCTTCTGCTTGACTTTCTCTAGACGTTTAGCTATATATTCTAGTATGGCAGCCGTATCAACAAGGTGTCTGTAGTTTAGTGGTTAGAATTCCATGCTGTGGCCGTGGAGATCTGAGCAGGAATCCCAGCAGCCACACGTTTACTTTTTTTCTTTTTTTTTTCCTGTGCTCTGTACAAGCTAGTTTCACTGTTTCAAGGATTCGCTCTCTTTTTCAGACAACAAGAGATGTATGAATCTCAAACTCCGTTGGTTGTTGACTAATGACTAGTGCACATGGACTGATATTTTTGAACGTGGCCCTGTCAATCAGGTAGGCTATTATCCACTCAGAACTCAGAAGTCAAAAGTTGCTGTCAGTGATCCTGCACTGTGTCATCGATAACATCGACTATGAACATGCGTATATCGCATGCTGGAGACTGCATTCTGCAGGCGTGGCCATCCACTCGAGCTGTCGACTGTCCAGTTCGATCGTGAACAGTAGAGGCCACAGGTGCTTAATTCACAGGAATTGAAAGAGCTTCAGGAACTCAAGATCGATCATGAGGTAGAAGGCAGAAGCTACTCCTGAAGTTGTATCTTGTTCCACGGGTTTTGTGCTGCTTGAAGTTCAGGCAAATCGCAGTTTTCATGCCTACATGCAGCAACCATGACTCTGGGAAGCTAGCGATGCCCAATATCTGCAGCGGCGAGACATTCTTCGCTCACAGAATGTCCCACTCGATCGGTGGCTTTCCTCGAGCAGTGAGTACTAGTCCTAAGCAAACGCATGAGAAACGTGGAGAGTCTTCAACAGTGACCTCCACACGCGGGCTTAAGAGTCAAGACATTCCATGCATCCATCCATTGCACGGCTCACACTAGCAGCAGTCTATTGTTTCCGTTCTTTTAATATTATGATAGATAGTTTTTAGCTATAATTGATGATTTTTGTCTGTATTTTTAATACAACAGCAGACGATGAAAACATCAACGTAAACAACGCATACGATTGTTGAATTCAAAAAGCTGTTTGAAGAACCTGCTTCAAAAATCGTCCTATTTATTTCTATTTCTTGGAGAAACAAAAAGGCAAAAACCAAAAGCTCAAAAGAGCATGTTATATCACCAAAGAAAAGAGGTCATCTTCCTTCCAACTTTTAAAATCTGTTTTTGGTTCAAATAGAGTATCTACAAGTTGATTTCAATGCACACTATAACAACTTTATTTATATCGGCTAAAATTATATGGAAATTTCTGTTATTTTATACTCTTTTACGAATAATCTAAAAATCATAATTCGTAATCAAAAGGTATAAATCCAAGTAGAAAAAAAAAGAGAACAGATTCACGATGTGCTGTGGTAGCTCGCAAATCCAAAGTAACCAAAAGTTTCCAATTAACTACTCTCTCGGAGTATGAGCACGATCCGTGTTACGTGTACCCCTAGAATTAGTTATCCTAACGCAGCGACCTTCGTACGTGTCACCGAGTCCGAGTAAATGCGGTGCGGCAGGCAGCAGCCCCACTACGCCGACCTCCTATCCTCGTCAAGACCTGACATCCCCGTCGGCACCATGAAAGCACTCACACTTCGCTTCACACACCATTATCTATCGTGCATGCGTACCGATCACCAGCGGCAAAAAGGGATGGAACTTGGCGGTGCCTGACCTACCCCTCCTCCGCGTCCCCCTTCTTATCACCATCCTCTAGCACAAGCAACGTCTCTAACGCAGTAGTGACTAACACGAGCTACATATGTGTTCCTACGTGACATTATTATCGGTTATGGGTGGTGATCGGTTCGGCTGAAAAGCTCGTGGTTTATGGCTGAAAACACTGTAGCTGGCTAAAAAAAACACTGTAGCTGACAGAGGCTTATTTAGCATAATTAAATTTAAAAAAAATATGTTAGCCCATTACGTATAATACAAACAAATACGAGAAAACAAAGAACCGGCAAAAAAACTCAACAAAAAGCCAAAAGTTCAGAAAAAGACGAAACCTATGAATAGTGAAAAATAAGCCAGAAGCCGAAGCCGAGTTGATCAGGACCATGCATGATTAGTGGGGATCAACTGGTTTTGTGCATCAGTGGGTAGTACTGCGTGAGCGGCTAAGTCCAAAGGATGAATTCCCCGTTCTAAACGATTTTAATTTTTATCTTCTAATTTATTTAAATTAGAAGTCATATAAAACACGTTGACTTTTAATTTTAGTTTTTTTTGGGTTTTTGGATTTGTTTGGTTTTTTCCTTTATTTTTTTACATTTTTCATGACGATATAATGGTTTTTTTAATTTTTATTAGAAAAGGCTAACTACTGTTTATAAGCCTTGTTCTTTTCAACTTTTAAATGCTGCTTTTCGGCTTTTCTACAGTAACTAGTTTTCAAACAGATTATTTTTTCAAGATATAGTCTACTAATTAATTATAGTACATACTTTACTGACCTCATTTATATCTGCAAAAACCGCATGTGAGTTTCTGTTACTCTGTAATCTCTCGTACAAACAGCTCAAAAGCCACAAACCAAAAGCCGCAGCCAAAAATCACAAACCGCATAAAAAAAACAGGTCCATAATACTATTTCAATCAAAAGTTAGAGCTACTGTCAGAAACTTAAGTTAAAAAATAATATTATTTCAGTCAAAAAGTAAAAGTTACTGTCAGAAACTTAAGCTAAAAATTAGTTAGAGCAGCCCCTCGAGCGCTTTGCTCCGCTTCATCCTTCGTGGAGCAGCTAAGGTAGGTAGGTCGTTGTGCTGGGAGCCTGAGGTAGGGAGTGATTGGACGCTAGGAGAAAAGTGGTCGACCGTCGGCAAGTGCGACGCCTAGTGGGGCGGCAGGCAGCACCAAGCGCCGGGCAAACGCGTAGGACTCTGGTCTTAGACACGTACCAACCCCTCCATCGTCTAGGACTCTGTAGATGCATGCAACCGCACGCCTATTGTGCTATCGCTAGCCAGTAGCCATTCCGGATAAGCGAATAGGATCAAGTATTTTATAGAGTATTCTAACGGGAGATTGGTAAGTTAATTTTAGGCTCTGCTAGTTTCAGTTTCAGTTTCTAATTTCTATTTTATTTTTTTACTATTTATAAATTTCATCTTTTTTTAAATATTTGTCTTTTTTAAGCTTTTTTGCCGATTCTTTTTTCCCCGTATTCGTTTGCGTTGTCTGTGATGAGCTGGTATATTTTTTCTATTTTTAAATTTTTTAAATTTAATTACGTCAAATAAGTTACCTTCAGTTACAGTGAAATTTCAGCTGCTACAATGCAATTTCAGCCATAAGCCACAGCTTTTCAGTCCAACCGAGCAGGGCCTTTAGGTTGTCTGTTTTGGCTACTATAAATCATTTTTTACAGCAAATGAGTTTAAGACGATATCTAATGAGTTTAAGCCACAGCAATAGGTTGTCTTCATCATATACCCTCCGTTGAATTGAGGATTTCAGGATTTACCCTCCCACCTCAATGACATGTGGGGTTATTATAAGTCACTGACACGTGGACCAGGAGGGTAAATCCTGAATTTCCATCTATGAGGAGGGTATATGATGAATAAATCCACCCTAGTGACTTAAACCAGGATACATGGAAAACATTCACACGTCACAGAAATTACGTTATGTCAATCTTCACCTGGGAAGGACCGGTAGTTTGTGACTTGGTGATACGGAGGAACAACGCAGGTAAAGAGAAGGAATGACCGGCGGATACAGGCCATGTGTTTTTTTTCATCTTTTATAATGGTTTTTAGTTTCGAGTTTTTAAAGTTAAAATAAAATAGAGCGATTTCTTTAAGTGATCTTTCGAATATATTTTTTAAATAGCTTCTGAGTCTATCAATACATACCATGTCTATATCATCAGTCCATCAATGTCTCCTTTATCTATAAATATTTTCGAAAACACAACAAAAATGCAAGCCTCAGCCCAAAAACAAACATAGGCTGCAGCCTAGATAGTTCTTTAGAATACTAACTTTAGAGTAACTCCAAGAGATTAGCTAAAAGAAGTATCTAAATTTAGTGATTTAGCTATTTTCTAAAATGAATCTCACCTAAAAAACAAGACTACTCCAACAGGCTATCTAAACTAGAGGGCGCGCGGTGGGTCACGTACGCGCGGGAATGGGGCGCAGCGTGCGGGAAGGAAACGCCAACCGCGCCAAGAGGCTGGATGGTGAGCGAGGTAGGCTATCCAAAAATAGAGAGCGAAGGAGGAGGGATGGAGAGCTACTAAATTTGGAGAGTCATTTAGAGAGTCTATTGGAGACGTTTTTTCTCCAATAATAGCCAAATTTACTTTTAGAAAATGATTTAGCTCTTCTCTTGGAGTTGCTCGTGTGTACTATATAGATAATATAGAAATTCTATAGTTAGTTACTAGTTATAATCATTGAAGATACTCTAAGAACAGAGGCCATATCAGCACATCGGCGCAAAACGCTGCGTGTGGGATCCGCGGCGGGGGCCCAGCACAGCATATCGGCCTCCGCGGGTACGTGCTGCGTGCCGTCGTGCGCGCGGGGACAACCTCCCCGTTGCCGCCACGTGGTGAGACGCGCCCCGCCATGTGACCCCTGTCCTTTTCCACTGCCCCTGCCCCTGTGGTAGGTAGCTAGGCTAGGCTGCCTGCACATGCTACCAGATGGCCCTCGCCTCAGGACAAGCAGCTCTCCAATGGCCCTCGCCGGGCGGCTGAGCCTGACACCGAAATGGAACCACCGCATGGAGATCATAACAGTGACACGTCTAGTACCGGTACATTCGTTTGTTCACCCTCCTCGGAATAATGCAGTGACGTTACGGTATGTTACACCAAGAAAGGGTGCGATGCTTGACGTTGTTCCCTTCCTAAATTACGCACACATTTGTGGAGGTGGCGCCGTAAAAAAGGCAGGAGAGATGAACCAGCTCGCATCGCATGGCCGGGATTCGTCCTCCCATTGTATAATACTAGCTGCGTAAGTGCGGCGACACATCACGCTATCTATAATGTGGACTGAAGCAAAAGAGACGGTAATTCATGGGAAGTTTCTTTAAAAAATCGAGGACGCATGCATAATTTCGGAAAAACAAAAGGTCTTTTTCGCAAAAAATCGAGGATCTGTAAGGACCTATACGTAACTAAAAAAGGACCTATATATAATTTTAAAAAACCGTGGGGCGCTATCCAACAAAAGATACGCAATTTCAGTGAAGTGCATGGGGGTTTTCGCAAAAAACCTGACAAAGACCTTTTCGCGAGAAAGGAGGACCTTTACGCTATTTCGGAAAATACAGAGTCTTTTTCGTAAAAAAGCTGATGTGGATAGCCTCACGGCCGGGGAATCCCCCGGCTGTAATATAGGTATGATACAACAAAAATCTCAACCCTACGAACATACTGAAGTTAAGACAAAAAAGCACAAATTCACCTAAGACAAATTATCTTACCGGTCTAATCGCCAGCTAAAAGATGGTTGGATTGCTCAACCAATCGAACCACACGTGTATCGTTGGTCGGACCACTCGGGTCACAGCGGTCTGGCTGCTTGCCAAACAGAAGTTAAAATCAGCACGATACATGACTAAGAAAATACCTAACTCCTAAACCAAAGATCCAAATAGGATAAAACATGGTACAAATCCTCCCTACGATGTTACCAACCTATTTCAACAATGGATAGTGAAAATCAACGTCAAAGATCTAACCTTTATCCAAAACAAGAAAGGTTGGACCAAAATTGGGCAAAAAGGATAAACCTCGATCTGATCTTTCTTGTGAGTCCTTGATAATCTAGATAACTTTCATGTTTTCTTACATGTCATAGCAAGATAGATCACAGTACGAACTCAAACCAAAACGCCATCAAGATCAAAACCCCAAGATCACCCCTCTTTTAAGTAAAAACCGGGCAACCACAAAAATTTTCTATAGAAAGTGTTTGATGGATTATATCTGATCTCCAAGAGATGTCCCTACTTATTCACGTCCTTGGTACCAAGAGAGATCAAGAGGAGATAAAATTCGAACAAGAAAACTAAACAAATCAAAAGCACACGGATGAATCCAAGGCAAAACTTACTTGAATAAAGTTTGGATACTCATTTCACTTTGAGAGAAATATTTTACAGCAACTCCTCATAGGGAACAGAGCTCTAACCCTAGAGCGTGCACGCACAAAGCTTCTAACAAAAGAAAACCCTAACCTATCTCTCAAAGACTCTTATTGAGACACACACAAGGGTTTATGTAGTGGATGCACCACACATCACACCAAATCTTAACAACCAGCAACCCTTAGTGAACACAGCAACCCACAAATACAGAAATCCAGTAATCCATACACAAACGGGTTTTACACTCACAAACTTGCAGTTTTTTAAAGTGTGACTTTCACATAGCTTCAATGGCCCGATAAGATGCTTGATCCTCCAAGACATGACTTACCGCCGTAGTTTTGCAAATCATCTCCCACCCGATTTTGGATAATTTTCTTGATTGACACCCAATGGCCTTCACAGTAGTTTTTCTTGTAACAACCACCACAACAAAGTATGTGATGCCTAATGACTTGCCGTCAAAATTGTATGCCAGCTCCAAGGACTGTCACCACTTGAAACACCCAAGTCTAATGGCACACCACATGTGTACACTAGCCTCATCACGATTTTTGTCATTCTCCCGTGCTTCTCCACTATAGATGATATTCCACTCGAACTCACGTGACCCTCCATGGCCTTAGGGCACCTCCCCTAGCCTTAGTCTTATCGTTGATTACAATAAGCACCAAGTGCCTTCCACATCAAAGAACAAGCAATTATCCCAAGCACAAGTGATATGCACTTGACTCTTGTCAACATAATCGATGCAAATATACACGGATACACCACTTGACACCCACATCAAGATTCCTACAATATAGACTCCCATAATGACTAACACCTTCCATGGACTCACATCATGACTAACACTCTACATGGACTCCTTCATGTCTAACACAACCGAAACCAACTCAACTCACTCGATTTAGCTTTGGCTGATCTGACTGCCAACCAACGGCCAATCAGACCACCCTAGTCAACCTTGGTCAAACCCTAGTTATAGAGTAGCAGTGTAAGATCAAGGATGACTGACTAGAGAGTAGGTGAATATGAGGTTTCTTAAATTTAAGCCTTAATTGACAATTCTAACAAGAATAAACTAAAAAAAGATTCTAGCACAAGTAAAAAGCTAAATTATAAGTTTTCACTAAAGCACCGCAAGGCTATGTCTATACCAAATACAATTCTAGCTAGCCAATTCTACATAAATAAATAGCTAGAAATGTAAATGAGGAAATAGTAAAGACAAAAGAGAAAAAAACCAAAACGAAAACACTGATGTTTTTCCCGTGGTATCGAAGACTTGCCGGTCTTCACTAATACATGTTGAGGTAAGTCTAAACGGATTGGACCAGCTCCATGAATTGAGCCCAATGAACCTCAACTTCACAAGGTTGCTCTTCATCCACTCCGATGACGATGAGCACCGAACCACTCACAAATGGTGTCGGGCCACTCCACAACGTTCTTTGAATAGATCATCGCACTACCTTCCTCCAAATCATGTAGGTGTCAGTAAATACCAAGGGTAATAATCCGCAACCCTTTCTTAAAGGACATCAGGTGCCACAAGGATCAAGTAATGATGTAAATGCATTTGAATTCTCTCAACTATCTCAAAATATGAAATATATGGAAATAAGTAGTAGAGAGTGCACCAATAGTTTTAATATATTTAATGAGGTCAAGAGTTATGAGCTTGGTGCCGGTGAAGGGGCATTTATAATCCCCAACCACAAATTCGACTATTTCGGCAAAATTCTCAAAACATTAAGCGGGTGCGGTACTACCATCAAGTAGCAGTCGGCACTACCGCACCTAAGGTTTAACGGTTATATATGGTTCAATTAAAGCTTCTAAACTAGCCATTACGGTCTGATGCGGTACTACTACACTCATATGGGCAGATACTACTGTACAACGGTAATACCGCTCAGCTCATGCGGCACTACCGTTTTCCGGAGCAGGAGATATTTCCAAAAACATGCTCTTTGGAAAAAAAAGTATTGCCATATAAAACATCGGTCTTACTGGAATGCGTTACTACCGCACCTCAGATGCAGTCATATCGCAGGGCAGTAGCATACTGTTTTTACATAAATTTTTCTTGGAAGCAATTTCAAATGCATGCATAACTCTTAATTGATCAAGGTGGCACAAGATAAATCTTCAAGCTATTAACCGCGATCCCTCTCTATAGTATGGTATCTAGCTTATGAGTTCGGTCTCTTCACTAATCACCGAGATCGGTAAAAACTATAGAATGGTCTTTAAGCTACATAATACATTTGTCTTGAACCATGTCGACCATTTATCTTTTTTGCATGGCATTTGCATGTTGTTATCCATAATTCGGGACTAGACTTTTAAAATATCTTAGCATATATGTTAGTCACTTGAAACATTATTGTAATTAATTACCAAAATAATTTTTAGAGGTCTAGATGCTTTCAACTTGTCTGACCACGGCATCCATACCGGTCAGGCCGCCCGATGACCTTCGATCGGACCGTCACCCACGGCCGGTCACATCACTCTTAAAAACTCGTCTCAATACAACGAACACATTTCTAGAATAAACACACCGCCTAATAAAAATGATCATACCGTATTTCCAGTTAGACCGCTTCCCATAGCCGATCGCATCGGACTGCCGAGCAGACCGTACATGCACAACGGTTAGACTGTATAAGACCAATTAGATCATTCCCACCTGATAACATAAATAAAAGAACAAATGACATAATTAAATTCAAACTACAATAACACAGCAAAGCAATGTTAAATACTCTTAAAAAGATGGACGGACCTCTCAGGGCTTTGTGCCGTGCGACTTTTCTCTCCTTGCTACGGTATAAAAACCGCCCCGTCCGGCCGGCGCTCCTCACGCATTTCAAGTTGACTCGTCTCCAGACGACGACGACGACCCCGAGTCGCCAACCCACTTGTCTTCCACGCCGCTCGTTCCTCGAGGCGGACCACACACAAACACTGGTAAGTTGCAGCCCCAGCCAACACCCAAAAACCTCCTATCTCTCTGTCCACTAGTAATTTACAAGCCATCATGGCCGTCGCGAGGCTGGTCGCCGCTCCATTCCCTCTCGCCGCCTCCCGCGGCCGCAGCGCGCCAGCCACGCGGCTGGTGTTCGCGCCGCTCTCGGTGCGCCGCGCTGTGTCCGTGCGCGTGTCGTCGGACGGCGGGGCTGGCGCCGCGGCGAGCGGCGGCCAGGAGCCGGACGAGGCGGCGGCGGAGCGCGCGGCTCGGAAGCAGTCGGAGCGGCGGACGTACCTGGTGGCCGCGGTGCTGTCCAGCCTCGGGATCACGTCCATGGCCGCCGCCGCCGTGTACTACCGCTTCGCCTGGCAAATGGAGGTACCACCATCGCACTGGCCTGGCTCACGCCGCAATTGGGCATCCATGGCGATTCCATTCTCCTCCTGCTAAATTAGTAAAATTCTTTCGCTCCTACTGCTTTATCAGGGAGGCGAGATTCCGGTGACAGAAATGTTCGGCACCTTCGCGCTTTCGGTGGGCGCGGCGGTAAGTAGGATCCCCCCGAGGTGGATGCGCATTGCGTTCGTTCCGTCAGCCGTGCCGCGTGCGCGTGTGACTCCTCGCGCGTTTCGTTTGCAGGTCGGCATGGAGTTCTGGGCGCGGTGGGCGCACCGGGTGCTGTGGCACGCGTCGCTGTGGCACATGCACGAGTCGCACCACCGCCCGCGCGACGGGCCGTTCGAGCTCAACGACGTCTTCGCCATCATCAACGCCGTCCCCGCCATGTCCCTCCTCGCCTACGGCTTCTTCAACCGCGGCCTCGTCCCCGGCCTCTGCTTCGGCGCGGTGAGTAGCCTCCCCCTACTTTTCTAGGAGTAGTTGGTTCAGCCCCTCCCTTTCGCACCTCGCCTACCCTGCCGACCTTCAAATTATAGAATTTGACCAGGCGTGTGTAACGTGGTAGCATCAAAATGAAAACATGTAGATGTAGTGCGCATGATGATCACATCCACTGCCGAGTGCCGACCCCCCGCCGAAAAATCCCACGGTCAGATAAAACTTTTCGAGACAAGAAAATAGGTTGGCTTCCATGTCTTGGCACATAACTTATGGCGTAGATTGTACTGGAACAGAACAGTTCCTGTTGTCGCATTGCGATCATGTCATGGTCTCATGGACACCCATGCCTGGTAGGTATCCCATCAACGGTCACACCTAACAGTAACATTTTTACATTCTAGCAGTAGCGTTTCTTTCTGCTCGATCTATACGGATTTTGGACTCCATTTTTATGCGTGGGGAGAAGTAGGGGAAGGATCTGCGTGGTGACGTGTCGCGCCTTGACCTCCACGTGTCCGTGTGCCACAGGGGCTGGGGATTACGCTGTTCGGGATGGCGTACATGTTCGTCCACGACGGCCTGGTCCACCGGCGCTTCCCGGTGGGGCCCATCGAGAACGTGCCCTACTTCCGGCGAGTGGCTGCCGCCCATCAGGTCCGATCGCCCTGCACCCAACCCAACCAGCCACACATCTGCTTGCCGAGGTTTGGTTCTGAGCTCTGAATTTTCTGATCCGTGCTTGGCATTTCATGTCTGCAGATACATCACATGGACAAGTTCGAGGGCGTGCCATATGGGCTGTTCCTTGGTCCCAAGGTGAGCCAGCCAAGTGCGTTTCATAGTTCATACTAGTACTAGCTTGCTTCCTCGTGTGCCATGCGTGCTGGGTTGCTCCTGCTCCAACAGCAGCCAGAAAGAACCGATGAACATGTCCAACCGTCGAGTAGATGAAGTACTGGTTGTAGTACAAGCACGATCTAACACTGGGAAATGCAAGATCAAAACTGTATTGATATTTGATAGGATTTTGAAATTGGAATTGTTCTGGAATGTCCTTATACAGATGTCTATTGTACCTAACTGTTCGATATTTTGTTTCTTTTTCGTGGTCTGTGGTTGGCAGGAGCTGCAGGAGGTGGGTGGGACTGAGGAGCTGGAGAAGGAGATCAAGAGGAGGATTAAGAGGAAAGAGACCTTAGATGCGATCCAATGAGAGCTACTGGCGTATATTTTTCTTTTTTGGTTCTATTTTATGCTCTCAGATTTTTTTTTGGGTACTTGTTGTAGCTTTATAGTATCTGTGTCTTCTGTTAATAGAAGAGGAAAATTTAGCTAGGGTCGTGGGAGCTCGTGATTCTTGCGAGGTGCATGATTTGGACGGTGGAGCACACTGGTTTTAGAAAATGCTGTGCTGGGGTTGATGCTAACTAGTACTAGCACTGATATGACAGTAGTATTCTGTATTTATTATTGAGTAGCTGATTGTATCGTGCTGCTGAGAGTGAGATGATGTATGGAAAACCTTATGTTTTGTAGGATATACATAGATGCACTGTAGTATGAGTATGATTCTGAGTAGGAAACTAAATAAGCTTTACTCGAGCGGTATGTTGTATAGATATTCACCATACCGGTAGTATGAAAGCGCATTTAAAATGTTTTAGTAGATCCCAGGATACCCTGACAAGGTCACAAGGGCTTCTAGGGTTCATGGCAGGTAAAATGGTTATCGGTCATGTTGGTAACCGACAGCGGAGATATTTTGTCAGTTGTGTCGACTCTGAATCGGCAAAAGTAGAGCCCTCCACGGACCAATGATCAATCCTACTCATAAGAGAATAGAATCATCCTTTTTTGGGGTTAAAGAAAGCAAAGCTTATGAATGAACTCTGTGCTCTGAGGAACCTATTCCCCGAACCATTTGCATCATTTACAGATTCCCTCTCGATGATCGTGATATTGTTTGGTCCTTGGTAGAACAAAGTAGGGCGAGCACATAGTTGGGACCTTTCGAATCAGCTCTTGGTGATTGTCCCTTTAAGAAACCGCATGTTACAGGTACATTATATGCTTCATATCCATGTGACGAGGATCCTCCTCGTGATACTCTTCCCATTTTCAATGCTGGGCGTAGCAGGAACTGTGGGATACGATCTCCTTCTGATCTGCCTGATGGCGTGTTCCTTTTGATTTCGGACTACAGTACGAACTACCATAAATTTATATATAATTTTACTAATATAAATAAAATCGTTACAGTGTATATTACAATTAACTTATTGTTGTATTTGAGAGGGGTATTTTTGGGAATTTCCCAATTGAAAAGGATGAAGGGAGCCCTAATGTTGGGGGGCCCACCTGCCGGTCACTGCAGCAAAGAGGTAAGGGGGAGGAGACTTTGTCTCCTCCCCGATTCCATCGCTGGCGGCTCGGTGGATCCCTCCCGTGCGGCGGTTGCTTCTTCCTCGCCCAGATCCGGTTTGTTCGGCGCTTGAGGGGAGGTGGCGCGCGGAGAGGCGAGCGGGCATGGCGCGGGCTGGCCCGGGTTCTTCGGAGCCGGCTGCTCGTGCCGCCCCCTTGCAGACCCCGCCCCTTCCCTTCATATTCCGGACTCTCTCCATGGGGGAGACTGGCTTCCGATCTGGTTTTGACCCCGTGAGTCTTCTTCCTCCTCTTTGATTTCTCGTGGTGCTGAGGGGATTGGTTTCGGCCTTTTCCGGTTGAGACTTGGTCTTTGGTCTCCGGCGTAAACCCTAGCTTGGGGTGTGGAGACTTGGGACCTTGGAGCTCCATCCGAACAGAGGAGAAGACGGCTTCGGCTCTCTGCTGTGTGTGCGCGCTTGGCCAGTGCGCATATCGTGGTCTTGAGCGGCATCTCCGTACCTCGACTTCATTTTCTTGGTTTCGGCTGAGAAGAGAAGAGCGGCATTGTATCTCCGTGGATCATCTACTCGTTTGCGACTGCGGGTTGATAGATTTTCTGGGTGAGCGACTTGTCGTGCCTTGCCGCGCGAATTGATTTCTCTTGCAGTCTACGGCTTCTGGACAATTTTGAGTATTGTCCGATCTGTGAGTTTTACTGTCACTTTGTTATTCACTGCAGTATTCAGTGATCTGTATTCCTGTTCAAATATTGAAGAACTGCTGTGAATGATTGTGGGCTTAGTGTATGCTCTGTGATGAATGCTATCCTATACTTAATGTGATCTTATTGTTAAGGCCAGATTTTGAGCTCTAGTTTGAGTCCCCTGTTGAACTGTAGATTGTTGTCTAATAATTAAAGAAGCTTTGTAGACTAGTTTACATGTTGGTAAATTAACTCAGTTTGCTGCTTCTGTTGTGATCTGTTTATCAGTTGTGATCTTTGATATCTTTTGTTTAATCTAGATTGATATCTTTATCTCTTGGTAGCAATCTGTCCTTGCTGTTCTGTTTCGAACAGTTTTTAGTGTGCATACTGTTCTGTTAATTTGTATGTGTGAACGTTTAAACTGGTAGTCAAGTGGCTCTTTATTTGTTCAGTTCTGTCAGTGGAGATAGAGCTCAAAATCCTGATTTAGATGATAAGATCATATATGAAGAATATGGATATTTGCATGAGAAGGCCAAAATCTTTGACCTTGCGCAACTCTGTTCTGAGAGCAATAATGAAACAATTAATTTGTGCTATGCTAGATTTAATTGTTCCATTGTTCTTAGACATGATAAGTACACTGTTGTTTTCAGCATGGATGATGTTATATTCTTTGAATATATATGTGCTTATGAATGGCAAGGTAGAATTACATGTGTATATGCAATTATTGTCATTCTCATTATGCTGGAATTATGCTATTTATGCTATGTTGGTTGGAATTAAATATGGAAATATGCTTATACCGCAATATTTACAACACTTATAACCCTAACTTGAAAAGATACTCTGTTTGAAAGCTATTTATTATATAAAAGTTAAAAAATAGCTTTTAGAAGTTGAAAAAAGTGGCCCTATATATGCTACTGGCTGTCAAGTTCGTTCGCACTTATTACATATGCACTATTAAAAAGGGTTGTGTTTTTTTAGCTAAAATATCATTATAGCGGCTGTTAGATTTTTAAGATATTTAATTAAATAAAAATAAATAAAAAATTATATATCCATAAATAATAAAATTTTAAAAATATATCATATTAAAAAGCTAATATGTTCCAAATAGCTCACCGAAGCTGTTTGAAACGGACCATGAGCTGCTCCTCGCCTCGGTATCTTGAGTTTGCAGACAAACTCATCACTTGTCACCGACACCTGTTATGTAAGTTTGCCTCGGTATCTTGAGTTCGCACTTGTTGTGCAAGTTTAGCAATACACTAGCACATAAGAAATGCCACGTGTGCCACAAACTCATCACTTTGTCACCGAGTGACTAAAATATGACAGAACGAACCTTTCACACTGCAGTTGTTGACCCATCTAAGCTCGCATGTCTCATGTAATTTTCTTTTATACTGGGAGTAGCAAGGATATACATACAGCATGTGGACGGAGGTCCACTAGACACGGGCCAGCAAAGACTGTGTCGACGGGACTCGAATTCGATGCCTTGATGGACCTCAACTTCCTCAACGTTCTTTGAGACTTTAATAGGCCTCAACTGGACCAAGCAGCCCAATCAGGCCCAGTTGCGGCGGCACTGGACAGCGGCACGGCAGCCAATTCGCCTTATCTCCTCATCCATCCATGGCGTGAAGGCCCCTTTCCTGCCACTCTCCCCGCTCGCACCAATGGCGGCCACGGCTGTGACCCTGCCCTCCTCGCCCACCCCCTTCCCCGTCGCCACCACCTCCTCCTCCCCCGCCCGCTGCCTCCACCTCCGCTCCCCGCCTCCCCGCCGAGCCCTCCGCGTCGCCGCCTCCGCCGCGGCCGAGGCGCCGCCCAAGTCGCCGCCGACCTCGCCCTCCGGCATCGTCCTCGTCGACCCCTCCGAGGCACAGAAGGTCCACCGGCTCAAGGCCGTCTACGACCAGAAGGTCGTCCCCCTCATCACCGAGGAGTTCGGCTACACCAATGTCCACCAGGTGCTCCACCCTCCTCGCTCTGCTCACAACAGAACGGACAGCCACTACCATTTCTTGTGTTACTAGGCCGATTCGATTGTGGGTTCTTGATTGATTTGCGAGGTGTGTGCTTGTGGTTGGTCGATTTGTTTAGGTCCCCAGGCTCGAGAAGATTGTGGTGAATTGCGGGCTGGGGACGGATGCGGGGAACTCCAAGGGGCTGGAGGCCGCCATGAAGGACCTCGCCATGATCACCGGCCAGTGGCCCGTCAAGACCAAGGCGAAGAAGTCCGTCGCCAGCTTCAAGATCCGCGAGGGCAACGCCATCGGAATCGCCGTCACGCTCCGCCGCAGGGTGAGCCCGCCCCCTGTGCCCGCTCACCTCCTTGAAAATTGAAATGCATCCACTGACTGATAAATTGGCGTATGGAATGCATAGCAATTGGGAATCTTTCATCTGAGAGTAACTACAAGCTGTAGTGATGAGTGAGAAATGTCAGCCCGTTCGATTGATGAGCTTAATTCATCCTTGGCTTGCTGTAGATAATGTTCAACTTCCTGGATAGGCTCATCAACCTTGGGCTCCCTAGGACCATGGACTTTTTAGGTGTCAACCCCAACAGCTTCGACGGGCACGGCAACTATAGCATTGGCCTCCGCGACCAGGGCGTGTTCCCGGAGATCCCATACGAGGTGGGCGGGAAGAAGAACGGCATGGACGTTTGCATCGTCACCACCGCAAAGACGGACATCGAGGCCCTCAGGTTGCTCACCCTCCTCGGCATGCCGTTCGCCGAGAACATCAAATCTGGCGTGGCGATCCGGAAGAAGAGGTTGAAGCGCCACCACTTCATGAGCAAGGGCAGGGGAAGACGTTGAAAAGACCAAACGTTGTTTTCGCACGAATGAGCTTTGCTTCTCACTTTGTTCACTGCGATCTCTCCATCTCTCTCTCTCTCTCTCTCTCGCAAAGTTTCGCCTAGATGTTTGATGATTCTGTTGTCTATAATCACTTTGCTGTCACCGAATGGAAAAAGATTTGCGTGCGTTCATTTTGGGAGTTTCTGGAACACGAATGTTTATCTAGGCCTAACAAAAACCTAAACACGAATGTTTATCTAGGCCTAACAAAAACCTCAACTAATTAAATGTGTAAATTAATAGGATGAGCACCGGGTAAAAGGCGAGATGTAAAGAAGAGCATATTATTTCGCAGCATGTTCCAACTGCTTTACTATACCAGCACTTGTCTTGATACGTACATAATCTCTTTGGTCCTAGCATCTCGTAAGCCCTGGAGAGGGAAATGCATGTACTCCCCAGTGGCTATTACCTAGTACTGTGTATCAATAGCTACACTTGGGCAATTCTGGCGGGCCGATGACGAGCTCTTCCTCCGGGAAGGCGCACGGCTTGCCCTCCGCCCCAAGCTCCGGGCACGGCTTCGGCGAGACGTCGGAGGTCACGCCCTTGACGTCGGTGCAGTTCCACTGCAGCTTCTTGGCGTCCGGCGCGAGCTGCGCGGTCACGTTGGATATGCAGATACCGGTGTAGGGGTCGTTCGGGATGCCCTCCATCCTGCCGGCCATGGTCACGTTCTCGGCGTACACGTCGCGGTAGTTGATGCCGGTGACCTCGGGCAGCGCCTTGGGGTCCGACGAGTTGTCGGGGTGCTGGCCGTAGTTGCCTGTCATCCAGAAGACCCAGTTCATGGTGTGGAGGCTGAGCCCGCGCACGAAGATGTCCTTGACGAAGCCGCCCCGCCCCACGCCGGACTTGATCCTGACTGCCGACTCCGTGTTGATAGCGACGTTGTCCTCGGCGCGCACGTCCTGAATGCCGCCGGACATCTCGCTGCCTAGCGCGATCATGGCGCTCGTCGGGGAGATGCAGGTGAGCCTCCTGATGACGATGTGCTGGCTCGGCATGTTGAACTTGATGCCGTACTGGTCCCAGCCGCTCTTCACGGCGATGCAGTCGTCGCCGGACACGATGTAGCAGTCCTCGATCTTGACATGAGAGGAAGAATCTGCACAGGCAAGAAGAGTCCACCGCATTCAGAAGACATGCGTGCTTCTCCAAGAGGAACACTACTGAATACTAAATGTGTCTGCTCTACGCCTCTACCTGGGTCGATTCCGTCCGTGTTAGGCGAATGAACCGGCGCAAGAATCGTGACGCCATTGATGGTCACGTTGCTGTACAAAAGAACAAATGTGAGTGATCATCATAGATTCGTGCTCGAACTAACAGGTTAGAGCTTGATTTTGGGTGTGAGCTCTGAGCCTTACGTGCAGTAGGTAGGGTGGAGATTCCACGACGGCGAGTCGACGAAGGTGACATTGGAGATGATGATGTTGTCAGAGTAGAGGAGCTCGAGCAGGTAGCCACGAGTGTATGTGAGTTCCTTGGCGTGGTACTTGTCCCACCAGACTTGGCCCTGGCCGTTGATAGTCCCATTTTTACCTGAAATGTTGCTCCGTATCAGATTTCTGCAGCTACTACATGATACAGTTTCAGAAAAGCTTGCGAAATAACAATCTTGAGATGGCAAGCATGTACCAGTGATGATGACATCTGTGAGATTTGATCCAGCAATGAAATTGCTGTATCTTGGGCCAGGCTCGTCCCTTCCTCTCCCGTAAGACGGCAGGGGTGCTATCAGAGGCCAATCTTTCAAGTCCTGAAGAACAAGATGTCATCATGAGCCGCTTACACTGAAAATTGAAAGGGCTGAACAAATACAGATACCAATAGCATGTCCAGAACCTATGTACTGACCATTCAAAGCATGGAAGCCCCCCCCCCCCCCCCACACACACACAAAAAAAGTAAATAGTATAGCAGAGTTTTCCTACCATTTCTCTTGCTACCACCAGTATGACTCGGTAAGCCATTGAAACAGAGCACATCAAGTTTGTTTGACCTTCTAATCCAATGGTCCATACTAAGCAATTGTTTGATCAAAAGCTGTATAAGTATTCCATAGTCACCAACACATCCTTACAAATTACTACATCCGTTCTTTTTTACTTGTCATTTTAAACATCGACACGGTCTTCAATACATGTCTTTGATCATTAATTTTTCAAATTAGCAAGGTGACCCGTGTATTTGCGCAGGCATCATCCTTAAAACACGTTTAAATGACTTGGTAATACATATGCAATTTTGCTTTTTAAAACATAGATTGTTACAGAACTTCATTTATGATATTTTAATATTATACATTATAATAGAGAAAATACCCATTTTGTTCCCCAATACTTGTCACATGTGATCAAAACTTTTTTTCTCAGATAATTTTTGACAGAAATACGCGTATAGCAAATAGTAAATATAGCATTACATAATATTTTTTATTTATATCAATCATCGTTTTTTCATTATTGTAATATTTATCTATACTACATTCTCATAACGTATATCATATAGCCTACATTGGTATAACCGAGTGAACACCCGTTAATTATCTCACTTTTAATCCCTCCATCCTGTGGAGGTATACCAAACAAATGGTCATAATATTTTTTTGTTTTGTGAGAATTTTTAGCAGTTATCTTTTTTCTTAGTGATTGTAGTACGCACTACAGTGACTTTATTTATATCGATTAAAATCGCACGCGAGTGTCTCTGTCAATAAATTTCTCTATAACCTGTCATTATTCATAAGCCAAACTAAAAGTCAAAGTTAAAAGCCTATAAGAACGGACCTCCCTGCTGCTCCTGTAGATGAGTTTGGTGAGGCGTGTGTCCTGGCGGAGCTTGCAGCGTTCTACCTCCTCTGGGTATCAAAGGCAAGCAACCGCTTTAGAAACCCAAATTGAATTGTAATATATGCTAGCTCTCTGCACGAATTGAAGGATCCCGTTTAGTCAGCTAAAGAAGGAAAAAACTGGGCGTGTTTGTTGCATGCAGCAAGTTCCCGTTGTGAAGTGAAGGCTCGAAGAGGGTACATTCGGTGGGGAGCCTGAAGGGCATGTTGAACCGAATGCAGTAGATGATCTATCTCTATTCTCTGTACTATAGACGCCCACCGAGCGCCCTCGACGCCTGGTGTTGCCGGGTCAATGCCGGCGAAGTCAATCTTGGGGAGGTGTTTGGTTCGGTCCTTGGCGTCCATGGCTATCTCATGAAGTTGACTTTTTTAATGGTTATTGCTGGATGCTAATGTTTCCTAACGTATGTCCTAAGAGGACCATTAAACTCCATCCTTGTGTTTTTTTTAACCAAATGCATTTTACTGCCCGACGAATGCGTGGTTGTCTGAGCCAGACTTGGAGAGCACCCGCATCTCGTGCACGACGCGGCTGGCCGCGTCAAGGGAGAAGGAGACAGAGAGCTTCTTCACGAGAAACGACGCCGTCATGCGCGTAGCCTCGAGCGCGGCCTTGTTCGCGGTCACCGCCTGGGCCGGCTCGCTCTTGCTGGCCTCGCAGCCTTCCATGGCTACACCGTTCTCCCGGCACCACTTGGAGATGAGGTTCTTGAGAGCGTTGTTGGGCAAGAGCTCCAAATTGGCCAAGACCTGCCCTGTCTTGGGACATGTTGACTTGCCGGAGCTAAATCACCGGTCGATGGACTCGTGGTCGTACGTCTGGCCGCTAGCGACGACAACGGGGTCATGTAGTGTTATAATTGTGTAGAACTCTAAGATTCGTTTCTTAATAAAGATTGTATTATTTTTTAAATTAAAAAGAAATATATCTTCAAGTAATAATATCATCGTAAGGATTATCATCTCTTTTAAATTAAGAAAAAACATATCTTTAAATAATAACATCTGATAGTTGCTATAATTTTTCTTAATTAGGACTCACTTGATTAAATGCCAGATGTTTTGTTTTTCTATGAGAATTTATAGTTTTTCCTTTTTTTTTCTTAGCGACTCTAAAACGCATGTCATCAATTTTTAGTAATAAATAGATTATATATTACTAACAATTATGCAAAACATAATGACATGAAAGTATTTTTGACGATAAATATAGTGATAACATCCCCACGTAACAAATATAAATACTTTTGTATACATTAACTTGTCAAAGTTTTAAAACATTAACTACGGCTATTCTAAAACGACATCATCAAAGAGAAACGAGCGAGTACAGGAAAGGCAACCGAGGACATAGCCGCAACTCCCGACCGCTGTCCTCGGCATACATTTAAGCGCCAACTTTATACTATTTCGTGGTGAGGTTGATTAACAAACGGACAGGGGGACCCTCTAACCAAAAGCCTTTGTCCCTAGCAAAGCCACGACCTACGCAACCACCGCTCGGTGCCGTCCCGTCTCGTCGTGAAGGCATGTGGCTGCCTGTCCCACGTGTCATATCAACTAGTTAAAAATCTATATGTTATAATAAAATCGATAAAATTTACTATTTGACCAATTTCACATATTAAACATTACAGAGCAAGCGACAGAGATAAAAAAGCGATCAGAATATACAAGGAGATGAGAAAAATAGAGGGGTGGACGGTTGTACCCTGAGAGAGAGGATGAAATAGATGAATGGTCCAAATCAAATCAGATAACTGAGAAGAGAAAAGAAAAAATAGACCAACCATCAACTCACACTTTACTTTTATTATGGTAAAAATTACGCCCGATTACGATGCTAATCCCGACTAAACGCATGGCAAAACACCGGACTTCAGAGGGGAGTAAAAAAATTGCTAATGGCTCACCTGGGACGCGAGGATCTCGGCGCCGTGGTCGAGGAAGAGGGTGAAGTGGCTGGTGAGGTTGAAGGGGCCCGTCAGCCACTTGCCCTCCGGCACCACCAGTGCCACGCCGCCGTCGCCCGCGCGCTTGGACAGGTCCGCCACCGCCTTGGCGAACGCCGCCGTGTTGGACGTCTTCCCGTCCCCCACCGCCCCGTACTCCGTGATCTTCGCCACGTGCTTCCGGCACCCCGCCGGCGACGCGCCAATGCCGCCGGCGCACAGCGCCACCGCCACCGCCCACACCGTCACGGCCGCCTGCAAATCAAAATTCTCCTTCTTGCTTCGCACCAAGCGAAATCCCAAAGCACCAAGATGTGAAGAGACAGAGAGAGATGAGATCGTTGCTTACGTGCAGTGCTCTTCTTGCGGCCATTGCGAATTCGCGAGAGCAGGGAGGCGTTTCCCCTGCGCAAATTAGGATGGGAAATAAAAGCGAGGAAACGGCGCGTTTATGTAGGAGCAGGACCGAGACCGGTGGAAAAAAACTACGGATTTGCCCAATTTTCCAATTTCCAGCCTCAATTTAACCTGCGTTAGAGCAACTCTATCCCATTAGTCATTTCTCTCTCTCTATTTCCTAGGATGAAGATGCTAACTATTATTTTCAGCTCTCTATTTGAGTTAGCATTCAATGGCCTAGCTATTTGAGAAGCGAGTGAGGAGTCGCTCGCCAAATCTAGCTAGCGGCCAGGAGAAAATAGCGACTCGATAAAAATGAAGAGGACGATAAAAAACCGGTTGGAGTCCATTTCTTGAGTTATATTAGGTAAATATACAATGAAGAGCAGGATAAAGAGCCGGTTGGAGTTGCTCTAAATGTGTGCTATTTTTGCTGTCTCTCTGCTGCGACAAATTCGCTGAGCCACTGGACGTGGCAAGTGTTGATTGACGTGCGTGCAGTAAGTGCATGCGTGCGCCTGGTCTATAGAGTAACGCATTATCAAATAAATAAATAAGATAGAATTTTCATCGCAGTTTTAAAATAGTTTTTTTGTCAAATTCTTTTTAATTTTGATATTTTTAAATAAATAAATAGAATAAATTTTTTACCATAGTTTTAAAACAGCTTATCACGATGTCTTTTTGAAACGACTAGCTTGTACTAGAGTTAAACATCATAAACACTAGAAAAAAAAGAACCACGTAAAGCTCACCAGCGACGTTTTGCCGTGAGCCGGTGCTCTCTGGATTTGTATTTGGTTGCTTTTTCTATGATATGATATCTTGCCTTTCTTGTTTGGATAACAAGCGAAGGAAATCAAACAATTCTCAAAATAAAATGAAGGAAATCGAGCAAGATTTGGTCCAGTGGATATACGAGTGAACACGAGTTACACAATTGAATTCGGGGAAAAAAAATCATTTAGTTGGATCTGCAAGTTTTTGCCCGGCCACTCTTAATTTGCATCCTGATGACAAGTAACCTATAACGGTTTATCGAAGGCTTACCTTGTATGAGCTCACAGGTTTGGCACGGGTGACGCATGAGGCCATCATTGATTCGAGCATGGGTGTCTTTACTGAATATAGACACCATGATATCTGGGCACTATGTTATCTAGACATCATGATTTCAAATGCATCAATTTTATCTATATTTAGGTATGTTTTTCGAAAATATCAGTTTTAAAGTATATAGTAGAGTACAGTTGTGAGGAAGATCAACAGTGATAGCCACGTTCGATGAAACAAATATCTGAGTATAGCATCCGATCATACCGACTCAATACATCTATCACGAACAACTTCTGACTACATATACAAAAGAATTTGGGAAGCAGATGTTAGAATTTTTTATGTAGTTTTTAATATTTATTGTGGTTATTGTTAGTTTAACTAAATATAAAATTATTTATATTACTGATATAAGTGATATGAATAATTTGATGCGGAATTTAACTCAAGAAATTAATACTTGAGGTGCCGAGGACAACTGTATTGGAATATGGTATACATATTTATTGAGATCAAATCTACTGAAATTTAATATGCATGCATATGTTTAACTCGGGTACAGCACAGGGCGGAATAACTAGGTTCGTTTTGTAGGATCGGCTCTACAGGCTATTGACCGTATGATCAAATTAGAATTAATCTCATAAACAATATAATCATAACGCATGACTCACTGTGTGCTAGAGACCAATATATTTTAGATTCATAAAGCTGGTATGTCTGATCGTAGTTGGTGACATTGTTCAGGAGCCTCACGGTGTACCGTAAAACAGTTAGATCACTTTGTAACATCTATAAGTGGAGCCTATAAATAAATTTCTACCCTTTAGTTTTATAATAGAATTGTAAGTGGTATCATAAAAAATAAAGAAATAGGGAGTAAATCAAAAGGCCTATGTAAAATTAAACTAAGGTTAAAGAAAATCCACACATGATAAAAGAGCACACGGTAAGCCGCACGGAATTCTTCTCGATTCGGTCTGCTCTCCTCCGTCCACGCGCCGTGAATCAAAGCCATGGCGCGAGGCTCCTCAACGGTTCATCGATCGCCGTGTGGAAAGGGCACGGAGAACAGCCGAGTCAAGACGCGCGCGGCCAATCGGCGTGGAAGCCCGTCCATTCGTCACGCACGGGTTGAAAAGATTCTCGGTCGCGCGATGGAACATCGGGTAAGTTCTTTTTATCTTAGTCTTAATTATATTTGTGACTTTTAGATTATTTACATAAAAGATTATAAAATAATAGAAGCTTATATACAGTTTTTATCGATATAAGTAAAGCCGGTATAGTATATATTACAATTAACTTAACTAGTAGATTTTATTTTTTAAAAAAATTATTTTACTTAAAAATTAGTTACTATTAAAAATAAAAATAAAAAACTAAAAAGAACTTGGCCATCGATCAATCACCAGCGACGGCCACTTTTCTTCACGCGTGGGCGTCCCATCCCGATGCACACCGGACGTGGGTTAACATGATCAAATTCCGGATGGATTCACGGGGTGCTTCGTGAGAGCAAGTCTTATAATACAGTCCTCAGCTGGCTGTATGATTACTTATAGCTCACTTATCAGCCTACTCATATAGTAGTTACAGTCAGCTGAAGTCTGTATGACCTACTCCTTCCTCTCACAAAATTTCTTGGTTCTTGTGCTTTAGCTGACTGTAAGTTTACAGCCCACCTCTCTTCTCTCTCCTCTTCTCTTTTCTCCACCTCAGCATACAGCCTCTTATAATTCTTGCTCTGAAGGACAGTGGTATCATCAGTCCGTCCTCCGATCAAACATCGGATCACGTCACAAGCACAGTGGTATCATCAAGACAAGTCCAAGGCGCACGTCAATCAGCACAACTGTAATCAAGTCACGGCCGGCACGGAAGAAAACATCGGCGTCATCCCTCAGTCACGCGGCGTCAACTCTTCCTCAGCCAGTCCGATTTGGTAACACCTTTTTTCGCATAACAACCAGCAGCGTATTTTTAGAACTACTTAGATATTATAAACTAGATGATTTAAATTTCACAGTTTAGAAAAAAAATATGTTTTTACTTTCTACTAGAAACATAAATTATATCATAAAAAATAAAACCGAAAGAGAGAGAAAAAGCTACTGTTGAATAAACAAAAAATTCTACATAAAAAATATGAAAATTAGACTAGGGATAATGAAAGGACTCGTATTTTTATGTTGGGACCAATGACGATTCTTTAACTGATAAGTATGAGGGTGAACACAATATACGAAAAGTAATGCGCAATCTGGAATAATATTTTGGTGAAGTATCTCTTATTAAAATACTTAATCTTGTTAATCACTTTCTCTCTACTAAAATATACGATAGCACTTTAATTAATGAGTATCACAATAAACTCTGTGTTTTAGCAAGGATCATGGTTTTTGGTGGTTTTGCTCATCGATAGCTTAGCTAGTTCTTTTCCACTTTTGGCTTGTGGTATGACTTGTGTTACAGTAACTAGCTTTCAAACGGTGTATTTTTTAAGGTGAGGTTAACAAGAAGATTGTAGTAAAAAGTGTACTGAGTTCAGATGTACTGGTCAAAATCGCATGTAACTATTTTCCTCTGTGTACTTACTCTCGCGAACAGTCAGAATTCAAAACTTTAAACCATAAGCTATAACCCAAAAAAACTCATCCTAAAGTACTGTCCTGTTTGATTTGGTTACAACAGTAAAACTCAGTATCTTGTTTTGTAAGGCGTGTATTGCTCTATGTAAAACAATATCATATCTCTACTATAATGGCACATTCTGTTACAACGGGGAGAACAGAAGCTGTTCATCATGGTATTACTCAGATCCAACCTAGTAATGAATGTTTTGTTTCGGATGCACAAAATGACTGTTACTCTTGAACACCATGTTGCGTGGTTATGAATGTGGCAGAACGCATCATGAAATCATCTTCTAGAACCACGTAACTGTTCATTTTACTCTACTTTCTTGTATTTAGTGGACAATCCACTATGGTATTCAAAATTTCAGAATGAGTTGATCATTTTCTCCCTGTTGTAAAATCCCTTTCCACGTAAGTTTATTTCCATGTATTGTATTAGCCCAACATTTTACTAGTCTCAAGGTTAATTGACCTGACAGAACTATTCTTTACATTTATAAAATCAGAAGGCTGTTCATATTACTATGGTTACGTTGTGTTTAGTTTTGTGCAGTCCTCTGTGGCATTCAGATTTTACTGATTACTAGGTGATTCTTCGTGTTGCAGAAGTGTATTGTCACAGTTAGTCCTAGACTTTACTAGTCTTAAATTTTGCCTGACAGTACACATGCCGAATTCAAACTGATGTGGTGATTAGTGATGCGCCGGGTGCTTATAAGCTTTAGCATTTGGCATCCAATGGCTCTAGGTATTTGTGTTATCATAAGATATGATGCAGTTTCGGTATATAATGTTTTGAATGAGTCCTTGCTGGGACATCTTGGGCCTTGGGGGTACTTGTTCATAAGATTTGCATGTTGCTGCTCACAAGAGTTTCAGATAGAAAATTAGATTGTTTCACATTCTTACATGGTTCTTCATCTAAAAATTTCGTTATGTTTTTGCAGTTCCGGGTGGTGACAATGAAGCAGGTGCTCATGCTCCGAGAAGACCTGGTGAAATTGTCTAATACTACCAGTCTGCTTTCTTGTTAAACTGCAGATCCAACTTTCCAGGTTTTGGTTAATGCCGTTGTGCTGCTGGCGTTAGATGGGGTTACCAAAGGAGTTTATTATCATCGACTTGTTTGCCAATCGTTGGTGTAAATGTGTGCGAATCCATTAGGCTTTGCAGGGATGTAAATACGATGCGGCTGGACTTGGAGAGGTCCTTACCAGGCCATTGCAAGGTCATCAGCTGGGCCACTGATGCACCTGCGTCACCTCACCGAACGTAGATGAACCAGCCGTTAGTCGTACGCCCATTTTCAGTTTTATTGACAGGCTGCGGATCTTATCTCCGCTATTATATAAAGACGAGTTGGTGGTTGGTGCGTTCTCCTCTTCTCTCTTTACAGCTATCTGATTTGATCTGAACCATTCATCTCTCTCCTCCTCCTCCTCTCTCTCTCAGCATACAACCGCCCACCCTCTCCACTTTCCCATGTCCTCGCGCATTTTGGCCACCTTTCTATCTCTGTCATTTACTCTCCAATGTTTGATGTGTAAAGTTGACCAGACAGTAAGTTCTGTCTTAAGTCTTATTATTTTTATAACTTCATTGTAACGCACGGATCTTTAATTAGTCGTAGATGAACCGTTAGTAGTATGTCCGTTATTAGTTTCAGGCAACCGGGTTTCGTATCTAGGCTGTAAATGGGTAGATGGGCAGCTAACGGGCTGTCTTCTGCGCCTCTTTATTGGGCAGTAAATGGACCAATTTCTGCGTCTTGTAGGACCGTTGCAGTGAATGGACAGCCTTCTAAGTTCTTTTTCCCTTATAGCTTGTGGTTTATGTTATAGTAATTAACTTTTAAATAATATATATTTTTTAAGACGGAGTCAATAAAAAGATTACAGTAAAAAATGTATTTAGTTCAACTATATCGGCTAAAATTATATACGACTATTTTTCTCTACGTACTGCCTCTCACGAATAGACAGAATTCAAAATTTTAACCTATAAATTGTAAGACATAGCCTAAAAAAACTCATCCTTGTTCTGTCGCACGGTCGGTTTAATGGGCCAACTTTTGCCTCTCGGGGTCGATCCGTGTTGGCCCCCCCTGAGCTAAAGTTTTCGTCTTAATCGGCCTAAATGGGCTTTGTGCTTATTATCGGACGGAAGGTTATATTGGTCCGAGATTTGCGTCCCATGGTCGTTTCTTGATGGTCAGTAAATAGGCTAACTTTGCCTCTTAATGGGCCGTAAATGGGACGTTTATGCGATTGATTGGACGGTACGGTTAGATTGGGCCGATTTTGCGCCCATAATCGTTCCTTGTTGGGCTGAAATGGGCCGCCTTGTGCGATTTGTCCGAAGGATTTATGGGCCGTAAATGGGCTGGTTTCCTTATTACGGGTATGTGTTATTGGGCGAGAAATGAGCCAGTCGTCCTGCTGTTAGACCGTAAAAATTTCTACTAATTCGAAATCGTAGGGGATTACATACTGGGCTATTGTTATCTCGGCAACTATAGTGGTCTCACCCCATATGCCATATTTGTGCTCCGACGTTATTCCTTACCGGTCTCCGACGCGATTGGGCCTTTCGCTGGGCAATCTGTCAATTGGCCATACAGAACGTCTCAACATGAAAAAGGAAAGGGCAAATAACACGCCAGGACAGAATAGAACATTGTCAAACATTATAAATAAGTTCAAAATGCAATCTTAACATGCGACATGAATGGCCAACCTAACAAAATTAGAGGTGACCAGACAACCAGTAAAGTTAACTTGCTCTCGCAAGTTCCACCAGTTCTTTGAAATTTTTTGCAAGTAACAAGCATAAGCAGCATACATGTCATGAACAGGAGAAACAAGCAATCTAACTTGAGCTAATCAACACACATGGTGGCAATGGTGCATGATGTATACCGCAATAAGCAGTCAAAAAGATGATACTGATATTAACGTAAACTCTAGGAAGTCAACTCTTTAGCTTGTTCCATGTCATTTCATTAGATTATTCATGGAAACTGACAAAGGCATTTTTCATAGAGCCCGGGCTCCCATGCTGTTTCAAACCCCCCTAAAAAGAAGTCCATCAATCAGGCAGCCAATTATTTCTCTACAGCTGCCAAATAAGATTTCCCCCTCGCCATTCTATCAAAATTTCTTGCTAAGGCCTCGTTCGGTGGATAGACAAGGATCAGATATAATCTAGGAATTTTAGTTCAATTTTCTTATCAATCCAAAGGGATTAGACCTAATCCCACCCATCCATCCAAACACGCCTTAAAAGGGGTGTTTAGACGAGGAACAGTGTTATCCATGAGTTTGTTTCTCCAATCCTTAATGGGTTGTCTTTCGTTTTGCACAACTCTTTCAGTTCTCAGAAGATAGCACCCTTAGATTTTGCCTCAGCTTCAAGTTTCTCCAAGGCAAAATAAAAGAGAATGAAGTAAAAGTTGAAATGGTCCTTCTTAGTATGAGGCCTTTTTGCCCGACATCTCGAAGGAGCTTTTCGTTCTCGGTCGCTAAAGACCCGAACATCTTCCTTTCCTTCTTGAGTGTTTTTTCAAGCACTTTAACTATGCTCCCGACCTGCTCCCTATTTATCCTTCTACGAGACTTGAATTTCCCTACTATTTGTAAGATTAATGACTCGACCGTCGACAAGATTGTTAAAGTGTGATTTGAATTTGTCATTATGTCTGTGCCAGACACTGCATCAAACATGGTGCCGAGCAGTGCATGCGTCTAGCCGTGTCACATGTGGAATGACAGATGTATCCTATTCTAATTCGGTTTTTCCCGTTAGAGACTCTTGTTTCCTAGCTTATATATGTACCTCTGTAATCGTGCGGTTTAAATACGCCAAAGTTTTTAGTGATTGTAATATCTCCGCATATAGTGATTTTCACCTTCGTGGATACGTGATTTTTTCTGTAAGGGTTTTCACGTCAAATCCATGCCTTCTATTTTTTTATCATCTATTTTTGCTATATATTTTATAGCACACATATCATGTCTCAATTGTCTTACATCGAGAAACAAGAAAAAATGCATTCGTACTGACTACTTGTTGAACCATGCTCATGTTGGATTGATCTCTCTCCCAATTAGCCCAACGGCTAATCGGGGCCTTGATCTGCGCCCTGATCGGGGGCACCCAGCCCATCTATTGGCTGGTGGGCCCCCGTCGCGCTGCGCAATAAATAAAGGGGTGGGGGCCGGCGGCTCTGGTAACGAGGTTCGCCTGAGCCGCAAATCCCCACCGACACAAACCCTAGACCGATCTAGAGGGACGCGCAGTCAGCGGCGGGAAGCTCCATCACCGTCCCCTTCACCGGATCTACGCCGCCGCCACCATCCTCCTCTTCCCCGACCGTCGCTGCCCGTGCGCAGACTTCACCGACGAAACAGCGATGGCCAGCTCCTCCTCCAATGTGTCTGACGGTCAGTAACCATGCCTACAGTCCTCTCTCTCCCTCTCCTCGGCCTCTCAGATCTAGACTCCTAGGCGCAAAAGATTACAACAGCTCACACTTCAAAAAGAGTTGATGGGCATGCTTTTTTTTGTTTTGACTTATGATTTTTGGACTATTTATGAGAGAGAGAATGTAGTAATAGAAAGCCACGTATAATTTTGACCGATATAAATGAAGTCGTTAAAATATGTACTACAATAAATTTACAGACTTCATCTTAAAACAAGCACCCCGTTTGAAAACTAGTTACTGTAGAAAAGCTGAAAAATAACTTTTGGAAGCTAAAAAAAAAGAGGCCCGATGCCAGAAACTGATGACTTGTCCTTCCATAGCTCTGTTAGAACGGATTTCTGACCAGGACGTGGCTGTTGTGGAGGGCTTTCAAAAGCACCGAGGCGATGGAATGCATGGCAGCCGACGCTATCCTTGCCTAGTTGCCTTGATCTGGTCATGCTTTGGCGTGTGGCTTCGGGTTCCTCCTGATCCTTCGCCAAAGCCAATCTCCCCTTTAATCTTAATTTGACACACTCTAGTTTTAGTCTCAATGCATTATGAACTACCAGCCACACCTCCACATGAAGCGTTCTACATGCAAGCTACATGTTGAACTCAACTTAGCTGGTACATGTTCATTCGGATGCAAAGATTCTAAAACATTGAGGTCGTCGGTCTTAACTACGACTTACTAAACTCATATTTGACACAAAACGATGACACATTTCCTCAACATTCTGATTCTTTTTCACCTTACTTGAGTTTGGACGGCGACACATCTTCTCAACGTCCCTGACTCTAACCTTCATCAGAGCAATGTTGGTTCATCAGAGCTGAAACTTCGATCTGCTCTGGATTTTTTCCTCCACGCGCTTGCTCGTGACTTTCCGTCGGACCGAGCACCCTGTGCCAGGAGAGTCGCGCGAGACGAGCATGAAACAGAATCGTCAAGATGATTTTTTAGCCACTCGGTTCTCGCATAGGCTCTGATACCACTTGTTAAAACTTTGATCCAGGAGAAAACGCACATATCACAAATAAACAAAGTGAGCATAGGAGAATTTATGAATTTATCTATTCTCTTATTTGCTCCCCTTTTTCTTGCTTTTCTTACTTGTTTCTTACAAAATTGGCTATAAACCTCCTCAATATGTAGGCTAATAATCTTCTACTAGTATACGTATTTGGACTTCAAGTTGGACTCAACTTCAACTTGAGCTACACATGAAGACGGATTCTACTACGTCTTGAACTCTAAATCAAGATTATTTCTAACAGAATAGTTTGAGGTGTCTCCTAGTGTGAGGCTGTGAGCAGGGCTTGGTTTCTTCTGGGGGAGTTGGCCGTTTGAGCTGGAGGCAGTGCCTCGTAGAGTCAGCGGATGCACTCATCCAAGCTCCGGATAGCTGTACATTGTACAATTCCGGCCTGTTTCAGCCCATTATTCTACCTGCAAAGATGCGATTACTTGGGCCAGCTACTTTCACATTTTCTTCTTTCCACATGCAGTGGAATCGTACGATAGCAGGCCTCCGAGATCGTCCACGGTTCCTCCTACTCGTCACCCAAAAACCACAAGATTTGAGATCGAGACCTATGGCATGCTCGTTTGAAGCTAAAGGTTGCCATATCTTGGTCACACGCTCACCTTGACCGGATTTATGTTCAGCTTGGTGCGAAATTTTAGCAAGATCCTATCACATTGGTACACTACTGCACCAGTTCATTTCCTTGCCAGTTCGTGATCGCGTGACACTTTGCTTTGCTTTGGTACATAGCTAAGTTTCAGTCAAACCTCACTTTAGCACTGCATGGATAGGCCAGGGTTTTTACATGAAACAAATAGCACATACGCTATCAAGCTCAAGGAAAAGCTGGCACCCCATCGTTGTTGCAGGGTTGCAGGACCGGACGGAGGAGCCTTGGCCCCGGTCGAGCGAGACCGAGGCTGAGGCGGACGTCGGCGGGCGACGCCAAGGCGCGCATTAAAACCCGCTTGTCCCCGTGCAGCTACAGCCCCAGCAGCCGGATCGGCGGTTGGCGCGCGGCAACAAAAACCCGCGGATCGCGAGGCCTCCGCCGCTTTGTTCGCTTCCGCCGCAGGCAACGTCGCCCTTGGTAAAGAGACGTGCCGTCCCCCCGCGGCTCACGGCAACGTGGCCTTCACGTGGGATTGACGTCGACCAGCGCGGCGCGGCCTTGGCAGACCAGCCGGACGTCGTCGGCCAGGAGACTCCACCGTAGTCGCCGTACGTATATAGCAGCTTGTTTCGGGCCCGATCGACAGTCGTGCCTGCGAATGTGCGTGTGATCCATCAAAACACTCTTGGACAACGTTCCACTCCCCAATCCCCAGAGTACGCTGTACGCTTGGTTTCGACACGATCGAAGAGCAGCAAGCAGGATTGGGTTGAACTCCAGTACGTAACAACACCAAATCGACGGGTCAACACACACTGTTTCTTCCTAAAAAACACAACAGGCCCCGATCACCTATCCATCCGTGTCCGTGCATGCGAACGACGCCGCCTGGTCCCGCGCGACACAATGCCGCCCCAACGCCTGCGCACGTAGGCCCGGCTCGTGCCCACGTCTCCATCGTTCGTCGCCTCTCCCTCTCTTCTGCATGCCCTGGGCAAATTTGGGTGGCCCATGGCTGTTGCTGTTCGAACACAGAACCGAACTTACCTCCAAAAGTACTTGTCATTTGTTGCGACAACACGACAACTCGACTCGAGCTTGAGCACATTATTGCCATCTGGTCCCGGCCGATCGATCCACGCAGAGATCGATCGATCGATCGAATCCATGCAAAGTTCTGATCGCACGGCGCCAGCACGTTCAAATTTTGAAAACACTACCCCGGACTGTTTTGGCATGCAATTAACGATCGACCACTTGTTTGTTTTCTCATTTATCATGTACGAATCATCCGTCGCAGTCCAATTTGCTTGCTGTGTTCATATATATATAATTCGCAGTTCCTCTCGTTTACGCATGAATTCGATCGATCGGTTTCTTTAATAAACGGTCACCCTGTTCATTAAGGTTTTCATGCATGCGTGAATGAGCTAGCACTAATTTAATTATGTTACTGTAACTATCACTTGACAGGGCTAGAGGATAGAGGCAGTCTGGATTGTATTCGCGCGTAGAGTTGCTTTCGTGGACAGATCATGCTGCCGACGCTAGCTCGTATAGTCTCTCTCCTTTGAGACATTCTTGTATAATTCGACAAGGACAACATGTAAATATATAATTCTATTGAACATTTCCAATTCTCTTGGGTTGGTGGGAAAATGAACAACCCCGGACGATACTAATTAATCATATTTCTTCGACGCAAATTACCCATCCGAATGGCGCATTTAGGAAGCTTATCTTTGCCTAATGTCGCGTGTAAGGAACCTTAATTAATTTTGATAATATTTTCTGTATGTAGATGATATATGTATATGTGTGTGTATAAGTACCTAGGCTATTTTGGTATTCAGATGGAGACATGCATTAAGTTCAATATTTTTAGTGTCTAAATTGGTACTCTATTTTTGTATGTCTCTGTATCATGTCCCAACGCGTTCAAATGGTCAGGTTCATTGGTTCAACTCGAATTTTTTTAACTGACCAATTGCCTTCAACTGAAGAGAAATGTGTAACCATTTCCAGCTTAATCTATTTCTATTATTATATTATTAAAGTAGTAGAAAAAGAAGTCACCATATTCACTCTTAAGGGTCAGAAATTCAAATTCCTATGTTAATCGATGAAAAAAAAGAAAGATCTACTGTATCGATTTTATTGGATCCAGATTATAAGATCAAGATTAAAACAAAGAGTCCATGTTTAAGTAAAATCCAAATTAACTCAAATTCAAAATAAAAAATAAAATAAATTTACCAATATAATTTTCATACGAGTTCCTAAGCAAAATCCATAAATAAATATAATTTAGAACAAAAAATTTAGTTCAATTTATACATGAATTCCAACAAAAAATAACTAAAATCAGAATAAAAATAAAATAAGCAATACAATTTTCGTATGCATTCAAAGTAAAAATATCTAAATAGCTATATTGTGGAATAAAAATTCAACAAAAATTAGCAATTGCATTTGTATATGAATTTCAATAAAAAATAACTGAACTTCAGAATAAAAAATAAAATAAAATTTATAATTTGATTTTCATACTAATTCCTAAGTAAAATCCCAAAATAAATATAATTTAGAATAAAAATTAAACAAAAATAGCAATTGGATGTGTATATGAGTTCCAACAAAAAATAGCCAAAATTTAGAATAAAAAATAAATTAAAATTAGAAGTTTGATTTTGGTACAAATTTTAAAGTAAAATTCCTAAATAACTATAATTTGAAATAAAAAATAAAGAAAAAAAATTATCAATTGGATTTGTATATGAATTCCAAGCAAACATAATTGAAATTTAGAATAAAAATAAAATAATTTCATATAAATTCTAAAGTAAAATCACTAAATAACTAAAATTCGGTTGAATAAAAATAAAATTATAACGAGGATTGCATAAAAGGTGTTGGAGGAGACCACGAAAGAGCGCAATTGGCATCGATCTGTCCTACAAGAAGACATTCACCAATGGGGAAGCGAACAGTCGAGACGGCGACAGAGATGACGATAGTGTTGTGCTACTTGCTAGAGCTATTGAAGAGAAATGCTAGAGTCGAAGGAGCCACCGACCTCGTTGACGAGTGGTAAGCTCCAACATTGTTGAAGTCAGTGGCATAAGAATCACAATGATGGGAAAACTCTAGCATAGAGGAGATGAAATTTTGCATTAAAGACGAGCTATGGATGACATAGGACCATCAGGTAACTAGGAGCATGCTATCACTGGTGAGGGCATGACATAATCGACAATAGGGAGAAGATTCTCCATATTGTTAGACAATTACTAAAATAGACATGCTGGCATCATTGAAGATGAGAGATCATCGCGGTTAGTGAGGAAGCCACAACATTAAGTTGGCCAATGTTAAAGAAGTGAGCATTGAGTTGGCTAATGTCTCAAAAGAGGAGCGACTAACACGGGAGAAGAGGACATCGAGCACATATAACATCATGCATGCGTCCGTACAAATAAAAACACGGGCATACAAAATCAAAGGAGCAAAGAGCTCAGAGTAGAGATGGGGCAGCCGTAGAGAATAGACCCAGGGCCACTAAAGAGAGCGTGACGGATGTTCCCGGTAGGGATCGATGATGGTTGCATGTGTATGCATGTTGATGTCGCAACGATCAATATTTAGTAATAATTCAATATAAGTATAATATACTTTCTTCGTTCTTTTTTACTTGACATTTTTGACTTTTCATAGTCTTTAAGATGCAACTTTAATCGCTAGTTTTTATAACTTTACACTAAGATATACTAATAAAATTATAATATTATAAAGGTATTTTCAACAATAAATCTGATGATATAATTTTTGTATAACCAATCTAGATAGTTTTAAACTTATTGATAGTCAAACTTTAGAAAGTTTGATGGTACGGATTCTAAGAAGTCAAGTAAAAAAAGAATGGATGGAGTAACTATGTGGTAGAGTATTGCATTAGAAGGAGTGGTAGCTTAGAAGGACCGATCAAAAGATATGGTGGCGAGAAGAGATAGAAAGCAACCGGTGTATGAGGGAAGACAAGTTCATAGTAGGTCTCTCATGCTATATTGGTGTATGCATGGGTAAGTTACTCTAATACTATGTAAACTAATAAGATAATTTTGCCACACACATAATCAACATATTGCTTGAGATTAAATATATGTACATGTGCATGCATTTATTTTGGAAAAGAATAACTAATGGAGGAATAACAAAGGCATGCAGCTACATAATCCATGCATGATGGAGAGTAATTGAGTTTCTAACAACCCCAATAACTTATTATGCTCAATGGTTTTCTTCCATCAAAGCTCTTAACTTCAATTACGTTTCTCAAATTGTATTGTTCTTCAAACTTCTATTGTCATTTTTAATGTTTATGATATCTTAAAAATCTACATAGCCTATAAGATACATACTTATATTTTCAAGCATTTAAGCATATCATTTAATACTATAAGCTTTAAAATAAATTTAGTCGCACGAGTTAGTTATGAAGCGCCAAACGGAAAGTGCTAAACGAGTACTATTGTCAATCGTATAGAATGATTTCTTTGCTGGGAGCTAGTACACAATAATATTCCCGCGGATTAGGCTAATTAGAACACGATGCGATTATATACGTTTGGAAAAACACGTAATTTGAGCAAAAAAAAAATGAGATGCTTTCAGTCGCCACAGTTTCTTAATTTTTCGTCCACCTATATAATGAAATAAGTTAATGGCCTCAATAATCAGTATGCACATAGGCAAAGACAAATGAGAGAGAGACAAGAAAGGGAGCCCATCTATTACACTGTAACGAGTCATCCATACATGCATATACAACGTGTAATCTGTGCGGATATACACACCAAGGCATTGGAGAACGCTAAAGAAACCAACTTGAGTTGACACAACACAAGATATATCAGCTCACGTATATGTTCTTGCAATCGACCTCCTTCCTGTCTATATATCTTGTCCCTGAAACAAATTAAGTTGAAGAAATGGTTTAGGAAAACATGCATATATATACTAGGAGTAGTAATCAACATATATCGATCTTTGTGCATGCATGCTTGCACTGTGTTTGATTGTTTCAGTGCACTTACACTGGACTTCTTGCAGTAGAGGATGGCGTCGTGGACGGCCGTGTCGGCATTGCCGTGGCACCACTCGATGCTCGACGTGGACCCGCGCGCCGGGCTCGCCGGCGAGACCCTGGGCCTCGGCGCGATCAGCCGCAGCGCCCTGACTTTCCCGTACAGCGGCATGAGGAACCGCAGGTACCTGAGCAGAACCTTCCACGGAGACGACCCGCCGCGCCTCCCGGCCAACAGCGGCCGCGGCCTGGCGTTCTTGCCCGCGCCGCTCCTCGCGCTGGAGCACGAGCTCAGCGAGGCCGGCGTGCTCTGCGCCGAGTGGAACAGCGGGGACGAGGGCGACGACCGCGGCGCGCTCGGCACGTCCACGGCGCGATGGACCGAGTCGTCGACGTCGACGTCTTCTTGGAGATCGGAGCAGCCGTTGGGTTCGCAGGGGAGGAGGCGACCGTTGCGGAAGATCTTGCTCGCGCTGACCAGCACCGGGGACGGGGGGGCGCCGCCGCCGGGCAGGCCGAAGTCAAAGTCGCTAGCTGGAGTCGCCGCCGTCGTGGTCCACCGCATGGAGAAGAGCTCGGCAGGGTCCATGTCGATGAAGGACCTGGAGCTTCCAAAGGAATGGCCGAGGTCGGCGTCGACGAGGCGTTCGAAGGACGGCTGCGCGCCGCACTTGAGCCATCCGTAGGAGAAGCTGTCGTTAAGATGCTTCAGCGAGGCAACCTCCATGAGCAGGGAAGCGAGTCGTGCGTGCGGTGTGCGTGCGAGCTTGACGAGGAGGAAGAGGCCAAGTTGAGGAGGAGCTTAGCATTGGATGGGTGGTGGCGTGTGCCGTGCGGTGCGGTGCGGAGGGCAGGCACGGCATGGCACAGATATAGGCGCCTCCTCGCCATGGCCCGTTTCGTTTGGTGCAATGTCCATGTTGCCCCCCGCCTTGTCCTCTCTCTCTCTCTCTCTCTCTCTCTCTCTCCCTATCTCTCTGTCTGCAATTCTCTCTCCTTTTTTTTTCTCTTCTTCTGCTGCTTTTCGCTGTCATAACGTGGAATGGAATTGAGCCTTGTCCCATGATAAACGTAAATGTAGCGGGCTTTAATGCTCGGGTCGCTATACTCAGGATGAATTGCCGACAAATACACACTGTTCGCACAAGATGCACTTGCGAGTCTTGTGACTTGTCAGCTGCATGCTGCAAGCATGGAAGCAAAATGCTAGATGGTTTGTTTTTTTTTCCTTCTGTCGTTGAAATAAATAAAACGGTTTCTTCATTCTCAAACGGCTTTCTAAGCCCACCGACACATATGCTGTCCACATTAATATCTCTACCGTTTGCCACTATCTCAAAAAACACTGGGTAAAAACATGGTCTCAGTTATCTTCAGTTCTGGAGCAGTAACAAGCAGTGCTGGAGCTAGCGGGCCTGCAATAAGCAGGCACCTATGCTATGCCAGAAACGTACGGTAAACGGTAGTTAGTCATTTCGTAACAGGTTAAGGAAAATGACAAACATCCGAACATCCCAAACTAACGCCCGGATTCGTCAGAGACAAACTTATGCTGTCAAGAGAAAACTGGAAACTACACGGAGGGGGTTAGCTGGGTGGTTGAGATAATCCTGACAAAAACCGGCGACAACGTTGCCGCACGGCATCATTCCCTCCAAAGGACTCGTCATGTCACGCTGCGAATTCCAGTTGGATCAATGCGTAATATATCCTTCCAGTTCTCACAGTTCACAACTCCAGAAAATAGAAGTAGCATGCATGTTGCTGCTGTGTCAAGTGGACACAAGGGAAATCAATAATGATCTTGGATTCTGGGAGAACAAGCTAAGCTAAATCCGAGCCCATGACAAATTAATGTGGTCCTCACGTTGTGAAATCTCCAGTCTCCAGTACACAGGCTGCTACGAACAAAGCATCCATGAGCTATGGTCTCATCATGTCACATTGTCCAATCTTGGATTGAAGCCAAGCAGCCTTAGATTGCAGTATTAAAATCATGGAGTAGGAAATGTGTCATGCAATTGGGGAAGCAGGCTTGGATTATCAAGGATAATAAAATACAGTTCAAGAATCAAGAACCTTGTCCTAGCAAAAAAGTTTCGAGACCCTTAAACAAGGGACAATTGTCTACGTGAACACCTAACAGAAAAGCGGTAACGACACCCAGACATGCTAGTTCTCTGTTCTAGGTTCAGGTTCCATCCGTAGTAACCTATGGGTGACCGAGGTTAAGTGTAATTATTTAAATGCATATGGGTGATCTTTTTCTTTTCTGGAGTGGTAGTGGTCTAGTAGGAGAGCTGCTGCCATCTAATTCATGGAGAAAAGGCGATACATATTGAAAATTACAGTGTTCAGAAATCTTCCTTGGAAAACATTGTTCAGAAACACATCAGCAGATGGAAGAGAAAGGAAAACAAAGCACATGAGAGGTATTCAAAAAAAATTTCTAAAAAAGAAGATAAAAGTATGTGTGATATGGGTTGACCATGTACCGATGCACATTACGTCTTGAAGCTGTAGATGTAGGACCCATGGTGAAGATCAGAGAGCGTGAATAATCTTTGACTCTTTTTTATTTCAATAAAATCAACCCTTTTGGTTTCTTTACTCAATTAGACATGAGAAGCCAATAAGATCAGATACACAGCGAAAACATAGATAAAATAGAAACCAACAAGTCAGGGAACAGAAGAAGCAACAAGTGGGCCAAGACCTCACTGGGCCGGTTTGACCGCCGGCTTAAGGCTAGTCTCATCGGGATGGATGATCTGACTGCTAGTCTACATGCGGTCTAATCAATCACCGGTCTGACTGGTCCCTTGTTCCCAGACTGCAAAGACCTCTTGGGTCAAAACTCAAATACCAAGAACTTTGTCAAATCTCATCCAAACATCCGTAAATTTTGTATGAGATTTGCTCAAGGTTTTAAGAACCTAAACCAATTAAAAGCAAATCAAATCTAGGTTGAAGAACACCCAAACTGTAAAATCTAAATTAGTTCTTGTTTGAGGAATTTTAATCAAGAGGATGATCCAGATATATTCCTACATGTCATAGCAAGCTAATCTCGGTATGAATTCGGACTAAAACTATGGTTGACTAATTTGAGTCAAGAACAAGCTAAACCGAGCTTGATCTTGAATCTTGCTATGGAGGTGATCTAGATGGGCAATAATTGATCAACCAGTGCTTCTTACTCATTATGGATCATAACAAAAATAAAGAGGGGAGAAGGAAACACAAAAAAGTAAGCCAAATTAAGATTTTAACACTTGAGTAAAGAGAAGAAAGACTTGTGAATTTGGATATATATTGATAATTAAAGATGAATGTTTACATGCTTACAACCATTCTCTAGCCAACCACAAAACCTAAGGATGACAAAAAGTTCAAGACAAAGAAACACAACTCATCTCCTAAATGTTCTACCAAAAACCTTAACTCTGCTCCACTTGGCTTCCTAGAGAGCTAACCCTAACTCTCTCCACAGACCTTATATAATGCAGGCTTATAAGAAATCCTAACCAACACTTCTAGTTGGATTTCCCCAGCTTAGTCCTGATCCCTTCAGCCTCACCACAAACTAACTCTAGAGTCCTGCAACCAATAACAACAAGCAAACAATCACATAATACTGCATAATACAAATCAATTTACACAATTGATAAACCAAAAACCCTTCCTTTTACCTCAAAGCATCTCCGCATGCTTTGACATGTATCCTGTAGTGTTCAATGACTAGCCGTCACGTCTTCACGCATTCGGACACTCCTGAACCGTCTTTACGTGCATCGGTCTCATCACTTAGAGCACTACATGCACCAACTCATATCTTATGACCCTTATCTTCTCTATACTTCCTGCTTAAGCTACGTAATCTTACCCGAACTTACATGAATGCTTGGAACTCAGCTCCCTCATTTAGTCCCGGTCTATTGCTGTTGACTGCTAATGTTAGACTCACGTTAGTCAAAGTAATACATCATGCAACGTAACATAACCAAACACCAGCACCCATGTCATGCATACACTCAAACCACTCTTCTTAACCCTGACTGGCTAGTCGAACTGCCAACCATTGGCTGGTCTGACCTCACCAGTCAACTCCAGTCAAACCCCGATAATAGGGGAACCAGTTTGACCGTGGCAACTATGCCGGTCAGACCGCTCGACATACCTCATGTTGGACTGCCATTATACAGCCGGTCGCACCGTTTTCAAATCCTTCACGCAACAAAATAAGGACCTTTGGAACAAACGTAGTGCCAATTATAGGCTGGTACGATCGTTTGCCTATCAGACTGCTGCCCATGGCTGGTCCGATGGCCTCGTCACCTAACATCAAAAACCAAAGACTGCAATAGACATAAAATTAAACTTAAACTTCAACGACGAAGCACAACAAAATCAAGTACTCATCACACAACATAGAGGGTGTGTTTGGTTGAGCTGTGGCTTCTGAAAAAGCTGCTGTGAGCTGTGAGCTGTGGAAAAGTTGCTGTAGGTTGTGGGCTGTGGAAAAGCTGTAAGCTGTTTGGTTCAAACAAGTATAAAACTTACCTCCTATCTCTATTTTCCTTGAAACAACTGTGAAACAGCTCTCTATTTTCACCATTTCAAAAAGCAGAAAGCCAAAAGCCAAAAGCAAGGTCCAAGGTGCTTTCAAAACTGTACTACCCAAAAGTATCTGCTTCTGAAAAAGCAGCTTCTGGTTCCACCTCTTTGGTTGGCTTTTGGTTTTTTGGAAGCAAAAGCAGCTTTCAAAAGCTCAACCAAAGGCACCCAGAGACTCTTCATGGTCTCACAATGTACATTACTTGAGGTTTCATGTTGGGGGATGCAAATTGCCATGTTGGTTTTATTTTGTCTGACGCAAGGAATTAGTCGCACGGCATCTCAGCTGTCAAAAAAGAAAGTTGAGGCACTCCATGGGCCACGGCCACTAGATAAAGAACCTCAGCTGTGGCGCGCAGGTGAAAGAGAATTTCTCTTTTTACCAACGGTCGGGGATTGTGATTACAAACAGAGAAAGAGATATGGAAATCGTATTCTCCTCCCCCTATTTACAAAACAAAGAAATTTTCATCGAAATCTTAAAAGGCACTTTCTGTACAAGAGCATCTAAAAAAGACGAAAGTGTAGAATGATTCAACAATAATGCCGTTTTGTGCTCCGGCACAGTAGAGGCTTTTGTGTAAGGGACGTCCTCGTGCAAGATCGCGAGCCTAAGAAATGTGAGGCTCACAACATACAATTGATAGTACATGAGCAGCAAATGGTTCAGGGATTAAGAAAAGGACGAACAACTCTGCAAATCTTGGAGACGCGAGTGGTAAAAAGGACGAGAGTGGAGAACCAACAGTTGTGCATGCCCTACACTGGATTTTACCACAGATCTTGTTTCCAACCACTAAACATCACATTAGACGGAGCAACTACACATCAGTAAGCGCCGACCATACCCTTTAACATGACACATTCTGGTAATCCTTTTGTGGAACATTGGAGTACACTTTGCCCCCACCAGGTTATAGCTTTCTAGGAGTTGCGATATGCCGTCTCTTTACTCAAAGCACTTTGCATCATAATTTTGGGAATATATAAATATATATGGCCCTGAAGAATGCACATACATCGAATCGATGCCGACATTCCTTTCTAGACTGAACCATTACCAACATATTATCTCTAAATTAAGAAATTAAACACTCATTATAGAGCTAGACAGAATAAGGGGTATGCGGTTTAGTTGTTGAGTTGCGAATTGCATTTGTTTTACAAGATTAATTACATAGTTGAGGTATTGGAGGGAGACAGGTAAACCAAAGCTTGAGATTAGAGATTAGAAATTGAATTCAAATCAAATTACTTTTCACCAAATAAATTTCTCTGTAGAAACCAGACAGGTGAAATTGAAACCACAACACACACATAATGGTCACATATTTATGGGAGTATGTACTCTCACTTTTCATATACTGCTTAAAAGATGTTGTTATACCTCTTTATCTTTTTGATCATACTCTAATAATGATTATTAGATAATCTAAAGTGAGTTTCATAAAAAATTCATCAAAACCCACTTTTTTATAACATAATTTGTGTATCTACTTGTTTTATATATGAAAAAGCGTATGTAGCAAAAATAAAGGGATCTGATAAAAAAATTTCAATTAAATTGTATTGGAGTATTTTAGAATTAGTATTTACGTATTCCAAAAGTAATAAAGAGGCATAACCTATTTATTTAAATGATATATTAAAAATAGAAGAATATACTCTGGGTGTACGGAAAAGGCTCTCTAGCAGGGCCAGGGTACCAGCAGGCAGCAGGTAACGGAAAGGCCTTCATGGTATGATGAATTTGATAGTTGAACATGGTAAATAGTAATGGCATATTGGCAGTTTTGCTCTTCAGTTTCGAGGTAGTTTCCAAAAAGAAAAAGTTTGTAGTTGACCTTTGGTGGTAATCAGCACGCTTTGTCAACTAATGGTTGTTAACTGGTACAACTACGCATTCCTATGGGTCATGCAAGCGTAAAGCATGCTTTGCGTGTTCCTTCTGAAATAAGCGATGCCGGTCATATGCTGGCCTAGGAGCTTGCAAAATCCAGTGAAAATAGTACTATTTAAGACCTACATGGCTAACTACAACACTAAGATTACTGCAGCCAAATAATAGTCAAAATCATCTAATGAAAAAAAAATTCTTCCTAAACGCTTTTCCATTCTGAAAGGTATGAAAATTCATTTCCAAAATTTAAATTTGAACCCACTGCAAAACTGGCTAGTTTATTATCAGACAGCCAGGATTTCCTGTTTCTGCAACAAACCAATATTCCAAGTTGGTTATAGCCAGTGTCCGGAACCCTCTTTAACATGCATGTTATATGAGCTTGGTTCAGTTGTAACTCGTGACAAAAACAATTGTCAAGAAGCAAGCTTGCAAATAGCAGCCATATGATGGCGATATGGCATTATATTGTCAAAATTAGGGCCCCGCGCTAGAATTTCATGCATATAACGCAACTAGCGTTTTTCTTTTTCTTTTTTTGTGATTTATCATGTTTGTACCAACGATATATCACCAATATCCATCACTTCTCTTAAATTCAGCTTTTTTTTGGTGGGGGTTGCCCCGTTCAAAATGACTTTTGGATATAGCTATCGATTTTTGGCTGAAATAGTCATTGTAGCGGCTATTAGCTTTTAGTTAAGTTATTCAATTAAAGAAAAATAAAAAATAAGAAAAAAATAAAAAAGTATCTCCTCACGGACAATGCAAAGAAAAAAGATAAAAAAGAAAAAACCGCATTAAGAAACCAATACATTCAAGATGGCTTTTACCTTCTAAAAACTAGAAGCTAAAAGCCGTTTTGAACGGGGGCCTTAGCCTAGACTACTTAGCCTAGTAAGACCCAATACATATGCACGCACACACGCATACGTGCATACATCATAGTGACTAGGTACCCAAATCAATATCTGTTGATGTGCTTTGAGATTCGCGATATTTGATGTGGATATCTTCACATACTCATAAAAAAAGTCTATTTGAGATATCAAACTCCGAAAAAAATAAATTCAACTTTAGTTTAACTAATTTTATGGTATATACTCACCATAGTCACGTTAAATACGAAAATAGTTCAAACTAGTTTGAAATAAGTTCAAAACTCACTTACCATAAATATATCAAAGGTATAAAATATTTTCCTACTCAAACTCCAAAATTTCTATCACTCATATACGTGTATCGGACGGTTCTTGATAGGCACCCAAGTACCTTATATAGGTATTTTTCGTATGTATCGTTACTAACTAGTTCAAATAAGTTTGAACTGAATTTCAAACTACAGTTGCTTTTTTATGATAGTTTGATTGTAGGTATGTACTGAAGTCATATAAAAATCAACAAAGCATGTGATCTAAATTCGTTCAAAATTTTTGGATTCGAGCATATTTTTCCGAAGGTATGTCTCATTTAAATTGTTCTAAATGGGTATATACTTTAAAACTAATTTTTTTAAAAAAAATACCTGAATTTGGGTTGAATTTGCGCAATTAAAATAATTGTCCCTGACACCATAGTGTCACATTGAGTTTGCTAGTTAAAGGCCATATGCTCATGTCAGCCTTAGGGTGTGTTCCTTTAGGCTATAGTTTATGACTTTTAATTTAAAATTTTGAATTTTAACTGTTCACAAGAGAAACTACGAAGAAATATCTCGTATGCAATTTTAACCGATATAGATGAAATCAAGATAATATCTATTTTAATCGACTTGTAGATCATACCTTAAAAAGATACTCCGTTTAAAAACTAGTTATTGTAGAAAGTCAAACCATAAACTTAAAAAACCCACCCTTTCACTCTTATTGTTAAAAAAATATAGTCTTGTATATCGTAGATGTATCTTATCATCCCGAGCGTTCTATTTTTATAACTATGTAATACTTTTGGAATGGATCTTATGATGATGACTTTTTTTTACGTTTATCGGACGGTATATCACACTATATCGTGAAACGCTAAGCGGACCCCTCGCCGCTAAATGCCGCTATACGCTATTTGCAACCTTGTCAAGAAGTATTGGCAATACTTACAGCGAAAATTTTCTCCCCTAAGCTGTTCCTTTCTGCATAACATTAAAATTGTGGCGTATACAACATCATCATAATCTACTACTACAAGAACCATGGCTAATGGGGAATGATGGGTTGGGCCAGTTGGTCGTGATGGGCCATTCATGCTTAGATGGGCGGATCCAATTTATATTCGGGGACCCTAAAATAAATAGATCAATCTACATACCTTGTTATCTGGATTCAGAGATGAGGGAAACCCATCAAAGCAGGCAATAAAGGGTGCTCAGCATAAATTTCAAAGATGCAGTTACCAGCTCAGCAGTTACTGGAAATGTCAACAAGGGAATGCACTACAATTTGGAGTATGCAAAATCATTCATAAGAGGTTCCTATTTGAAAAAAAAGAATCATTCAAATATGGCGTGACCAAAAAATGTTAACAATGCAAGAGAATCAGAAACAAGAGGGAACTGCATTTAGAACTACTCTATCACTATGGATTATTACAATTTCCAGGAGTTAGAAAGGGCACATACCATGCTGAACAAACGAAGCAGAAGATGACAATTGACAGTGAACCATATGCACTGTGCAGTTCACGAAAGCAATCTCACAACAAGAGCCACCCACAGCAGTATAGCAACACTGAGTTGCTGAAGATTCCGATGAGACTTTAAAGAAGTGCGCAACCAAGTGATGGTATCAGAAAGTTCCACTAATACAGTTTTGTCACATCAATGACCAAGTATTGTTCAAATTGGAAAGTTAAGATCTACTAGTGTTAATACGTTCAAGGTTAAGATCTACTAGTGTTAATACGTTCAAGGTTAAGATCTACTAGTGTTAATACGTTCAAGGTTCTTATTTGATTAACATGATAAACAAATTAGTCATCAAACCCAATTAAAATTACACCACTCTTTAAGAAAAGTTTTGAATGGAAAATATCCTAAAACTCTTAACAGAAAAGGCATGCGAGCTTTGCAAACGCAAAAAATCATCAGCTGGACTAACATTACTGGCTAGGATAGATAGATTTTCCTCTGCTGTTACCAGTGGTCAGTTAGATCAAGATACTACAAAGTAACTCTGTGCTACAGAAACACACTGCAATCAAAACATCAATAGGCAGAGTAGGATGGTGAAATTCTCAGGGAGATAGCTTTGCTGTAGAATTTTTTAAAAAACATAGGAGTATGCGTAAAAATAAATCATCATGAATAATTGAACATAGAAAGCATGTTTGAATGGGCAGAAAAAGATTCTGTAGAAGTTCGGCTTCAAAAGGAACAATGCAACACCATCCCTTGGTACATATGGTAAAGCTGGTGGGATTGAATCCGCCAAGCAGTCAAACAAACAATTCATCTCATGAATTTTGTGGCAGACGGGTAAAACTAGTCCGGACTACGGATTGCGCTTAGTGATAAGGGCCAAAGTAGGGTGGCAGCACAAAACAGAGAATGAGGTCTTCTTTTGAAATTTGGGTAAAACTACAGGAAACAGTGCAACTATTTCTTAATTGGTTTAAACAAAAGCTTCCCCCTTCACCCCTTGCAATAACTAAATTATGCTGCAATCATAAGATAGCCTTTTGTTTCTGCAATTCTATAAATGTCTTTGTGTCAAGTAATAGTTTCCATGAGAAGGGGTACTCCTAATGGCATAATGAAATTACAGTACTATGACACATTGGCACCATAAGTAAAACTAGAAATATTGCAGGCATTCGTTCAAGCATATTTCACGAATTGGATAGAAGTGTCAAGTGTGTAAAGTAATAGTAATACAAACACATATCTAAAGTAAAATACAACACAATGACCGTGTTCTCCATTAGCCAAGCTCAAACAATCGAAATATCAACCGTAACAGGAGTAAAAGTATAAAACTACAATACTTACAACTGAAGCACAACATTCTGTCATCAGATACATACAACAGCCGCAGTTTGAAGCTCCTCAAAGATGCTCACCTCATGTAGCTCAATAGTCTGTCTTAGTGGGCACAAGCTGATATGCTCTAGCCAATTTCCCGTCACCATAATCCTTTGGCTGACAAGACCAAGCTGTACCATTATTCCTCAGCTCGGTCCTCAATCTCAGAACCAGCATGACCAAAACCAACAACAACCCCGCGAAGATTAAACCACAAAACAGTGAGCGGGCAAATTCCCCGATCCCCTTACTCACCAGATACTCCATGTCCAGAGCAACTGGGAAATCCCCATCCATACCGCCACCCGTTTTGTTCATCCTCATTATCTCCAGTGCATTAAGGATACCGCTCACTTCCTCAGGTCGGCTCTTGTTTGAGCCACCAATGGCCAGTTTCAGCATTCCTTCATCCTCAACATCCACGACAAAGTCAATGTAATATGGATAGGCTAAGAACCCAGTGGCACTGGAAATATCAAAGTCCTTCGCTGCAAGATGCCCATTGACATAGATACTGAAGTAGAGCTCATACAGCACCTTGCTCACAATGTCGCAGAAGTGCATGCGAACTAGGTACCTGCTGCCAGCAGGCACGGGAAAACCCCATGTCACATTGCCCTCTGACCTCACCGACCTCGCCGAGTTGTACACGTTGTCGGGAGCCACCTCTCGGCTCATCAACCTGCTATCCTTGGGATAAGCAATCCGGCCACCGAATGACCATACCATACTGTTGGACGATTCTGTGTTGACGAGGAAGCGCTCGTCGTTGGCCCATGTCCGCCACAGTGTGTCGTTGAACGGCGTGACCTTGCGCCCGGCAACGTTGATCCGGTAGAGCGTCTCCAAGACCTGAGACGACAACCCGTCGATCCGGTCGGCGACGCCACGTGCGACGAGGGTGCCGATGTCGCCGACGAGCTCCTCGGGCGCCGAGACGAGCTCGATGGCGTTGACGAAGGCGGTGGAGCCGGACTCGGGGACGAAGGTGAGGACGAGGACGTCCGAGTCCACGGGGAGGATAAACTCCTTTACGATGGGGGATGAGGCAGTGAAATTGTGGAGGAGGAGGAATCCCGCGGCACCGACATGGAATCGTGCGGAGGTAAGGGCGGGGTCGAAGGGGTAGAAGTGGAGGCGGAGGATGTGGTGCCCGCGGCGGCGGACGGCGAAGTCGTAGGACGCGCGGCAGGGGAAGACGCGCGCGGCGGCGTGGAGAGGGGACGGTGGCGGGGGCGCGTTGGGGGCGGCGGAGGGGAGGCTGGGAGCCGGGGAACGGAGGCGCGTGGAAGCGCAGCCGGAGTCCGGGACGAAGCGGCGGCCGTCGGGGAGGACGGCCGGGGCGGCCACGCCACAGGCGAGGAGGTGGTTGTCCACCGGAGCGAAGCGGGCGTCGGCGGACGGAGAGACGAGGAGGCAGAGCATGAGGACGGCGAGAGGGTTAGGGTTCGGCGAGGAAGCCATGGCGGCGGAGGCGGATTTGGTGGGGATTTGGAGTTTTTGGGGAAATCGAATGGAAATGGCGATGGGGAACAGCTGGAGATCGGCGGGAATATATCATCAATTCAGCGAGCGCGTGGAAGAGGAGGACAGGAGGGCAGCGGTGGCGGGACCCACGCGTCGTGGCCGTGCCGGTGCCTTCCGGTTTTTAATGCGCTGGTCACCACAGGCTTTCGGGCCGTGGGTTTTGGTCGTCGGCGTGCGGGTTTCTTTGGGCTTCGTGGGTGGAAGATAGACGTGCACGGTTTGGGCCAAAGTGCGCGCCAGTTGAGTCTGCTTGCCGCACAAGGTCGAGTCCGTTTCGTGGAGTCCAAGTACTGGTGGTTACCACCAAAAAGTGTCTCACATTATTTTTTTGAGCAAATTTGATCGGGCCCACCGTAAAAATCCGTGATTTAAAAATATCATTGTAAAGAGAGAGGCTACAAAATACTATCATAAACCCGGCATATGAAAATGCCATCATCGTGATATTTTTCATCCAAACTAGCCATTAGAGCCTTTCTTCCAGACAAAATTGAATAAATACCCACATTACCCCTACCTTTCTTGAGTCCCACAGCTAGTGAGACAACGCGAGAGAGAGAGATCGAGAGAGAATATTACACTACCTTTCTTGGGTCTCACAGCAGTGAGACAGAGAGAGAAAGAGATCGAGATAGAGAGCAGTGAGACAGAGAGAGAAAGAGATCGAGATAGGGAGAAACAGGAGAGGGCGGCAATGGCTCCAGCAATCTGCGGTGCGGCGAACATGGGAGATGCTCAAAATGGATTGGAGGGGCCTCAGGACGGCGTCAAGAGGCAGCGTTGTGGCCAGCTGCGAACAACGGAGGCGTGGGTGACGAGCAGGCAGCCGGCGGTGGCGGGGCAACAGTGACAAAACTAGAGAAGAAGAAATAGCATGCACAAGAGCCAGGAAGACGACAAAGGGAGTCATCTGGTGGGGTTGGCGTATCCAGAGGGAGCCAGAGGTGGCGGGGCGACAGCAACGAAGATGGTGCTCCACGGTGAAGAATCGGCCAAATTGGAGTAGAGGATAGATAGAGGGGATGGTGGATACAGTGTAGGTGTGAGGAATTGCAAAGAGGCTCACAAAAAGAACGAAGAAATCAACGATGGTTTGAACGGAGTCGGGGAACACGGCGAAATCCTAGTTAAGAGCTATAAGAAATGCAAAATTAGTTAAAGTAGAAGTTAATGTTGTTTGGGAACACAACGTGACACGAAAATTTAAAGGAAAGGGCATGGCTTGTTGGAATTCTTTGGACTAAGGTGCTCGGCGTCGCTGCTACTAAGGTGGAATGACACCTCCAATGACTTCATGTCTGCAGTTTCCTTTAGGACTTACGCATGGTGCATGGGGGAGTATGTACGATGATGCGGTGGTGTTGTTCATGTCGCGTATGCAAGTTAGCACTAGAGGCGACGCGAGGTGGGTGCTGACGGAGGTGAAGCTAAAGGTGGCAATCAACAGGTTTGACTGCATTGGGTGCAACTTCTTGTGGTGTTGGCACGGGCGTGTCAACAACTTGTCGCTCGACGTCAAGTCCAAGGGCGAAAACGTCATCTCTGTTAACGGCAAGGTGATCAAGGGAAGAAAAAGGGAAGAAGAAAGCAAAAATTTTGTGAGGGCAAAATGGTCATTTTGCACCCGTAATGGTAGCTTGGTAATGGAACCTTCACGGCAATGGCATTTCTAAGAATTTCGCCCTTTGCAATCGCATTTGGCCATGCGTGCGCTTCGTGATGGTATTTTTTCCGATCCAGGGACAAGGGAGTCAGACCGGGTGCAGGGGCGACGAGGGGAGCTCAACCGTGCCAGGGCAGTCGAGGGGGAATCGAGCCGCTGGGGGAGCCAGATCTGACAACTACTCAGCGAGGGCTGGGCCGCGAGCCCGCGACCGAGGAGAGGCAGATCCGAGGGCAGGGGAGCCGGACCGGGGGCACGGGGCGGTGAGGGATGCTCAACCGAGTCGAGGCAAGAGCACTGTAGGGCACTGTTCAGGTTGGAACATTGGATTACCACCTCAGTACAAAGCGAGTAGTTTATTATCCCATTAACAAGTGTTCAACCAATAAGCTAATCATTATCTAGCTGAAGAATTAGGTGGAAGATCTGTGGAACATGCTTAGGATAATTTAACCGCATCAGACTGACGCTGAACACATATAGCCCGTTTTAAACAGTTTCAACTTCTAACTTTTGGTTTGTAACTAATAATTTTACCTTTTGGTTTTTTTTTTACTTTTGGTTTTTTTATTCTTTTGCATCGTGCATACTGATGTAATATTTGTTACGCAGAATAAACCAACAGCCGTGACATGATTGGGAATCAGAGCGTGCAGAGAACGGTAAAGGGTCAACGTACTGGTTACAGATTGCTCCAACTAGACACTATAGCTAGTACGTGACGACGGCCTGCTGCACAATTGGTGCACCAGCTAGCTCATCGTCCCTCGCCAATGCTCATCTGGGAGAAGACCTTGCTGTTGGCGACGCCCACCTCGGTCATGCCGGTCTCGTCCGCATCATCCATCAAGAAGCTGTTCGACGACGGCATCCGCCGTGGCACAACCACGTCCGCGGGGAACTGCGTGGCCGCGGCGCCGCGGTCCTCGAACGCGTCCCTCTTGACGTGCGTCTCCAGCTGCTGCAGGCAGTACTCCAGGTTACACAGCACGTCGCTCATGGACGGCCGGTCCTGGCCGTAGTCCGCCAGGCACTTCGTCGCGGTCTCGGCGAACTTGCGCAGCGAGTTCTCGTTCACCTGCCCGATGATCCTTGGGTCGGTGATCCTGTTGAGCTGCCCTTTCTGCTGCCACTTGACCGCCCACTCGGCGAGGTTGATCTGGTCGCGGTCCAGGCTCTGGTCGATCACCGGTCGCGAGCACAGCACCTCGAACAGCACCACGCCGAAGGAGTACACGTCCGACCGGTTCCTCAGCTGCTGCGTCTTGAAGTACTCCGGATCCAGGTACCCGAAGCTGCCCTTCACCGCCGTGCTCACGTGCGTCTCCCCGAACGACGGGCCGATGCGCGACAGCCCGAAGTCGGCCACCTTGGCGATGAAGCCGTCGCCGAGGAGGATGTTGGTTGACTTGACGTCGCGGTGGATGATGTTCTCCGAGTAGCCGGTGTGCAGGTAGTGCAGGCCCCTCGCCGCGCCGATGCAAATCTCGAGCCGCTGCTTCCACGACAGCGGCGGCTCCTCGGAGCCGTACAGGTGGCTCCGAAGCGTGCCCTTCTCCATGTACTCGTACACGAGTATCATCTCCGCCTGCTCGTTGCAGTAGCCGATGAGCGACACCAGGTGTGGGTGCCGGATGCGGGACAGCACGACGATCTCCGTCTGGAACTCCGGCAACCCCTGCTTCGAGGCGAGCATGGCGCGCTTCACTGCCACGCGCGTGCCGTCGCCGAGCACGCCCCGGTACACGTTGCCGAACCCGCCGAAGCCGATGAGGTTGCGCTCGTGGAAGTTGCCCGTGGCCGCCTTGATCTCCGCCAGCGAGATGTGCAGCTGCGTGCTCACCCTCTGCCCGCCGGTCGTGCCCTCGCCTAAACGGCTCGACTGGTCAACCCAGCCGGAGCCATCCTGCGTGTACGGAGACAACGGCAGTTGCGTGCTCTCCTTCTCCGGCGCGGGCCGCGGCATCTGCCTTCGCCTCCGCAGCATGGAGAACAAGCAGAGCACCGCGCAAGCCAGAACAGCGGCGCCGAGCACCGCCGAGAGTGTGACGATGAGGATTTTCTTCGTCCTACCGCGCGAGCCGGCCGAGCTCAAATCGGCGGGTCGTAGCTTCATGATCTCCAGCCCGTTCAGTATGCCGCCTTCCCTCAGGCTGCCTTTCACCGACCTGCCGATGCTGACCGTAAGGTTCCCGGCGCTCGGCGCCCTGGTCGCGTAGTCTACGTAGAAAGCTTGGTTCGGCATGTTCTCACCCGCATAGTCTTTTGACGCGAGGTCTTGGCTAGCAATGGCTTGCGCGACGTAGACGTTGAACACGAGGCCAACTCTCGCGACGGAGCTGAGCACCTCGTAGTCGCAGAAGTGGAGGCGGACGAGGAAGTCGGACCCCGGTTCCGCTGGGAAGGTCCACGTGACGTTGAAATCTAGACCCAGAAAGGCCGCCTGTAGAAGTTCCGTCACGTTCATCGCGCGCTGCGTCTTATATACTATGTCCGGCGCCACCTCCACGGTGTATCCGGCCGACGGGTCGTAGACGATCGAGCCGGAGGTACTGTTCAACTCCGAGACCTCGACGGCGTAGAGGTAGGGGTCGTCGGGGAGCCATGTCCGCCACAGCGTGCCGCTCTCCTTGGTCACCTTGGGGCCTCCCACGTTGAGGCGGTATACCGTCTCCAGCGCCTTCTGCTGCCACAGGACGTTGTTGTCGCCCACCTGCGTCACCGAGCGGTTCCACAGCAGCTCCGGCGGAGCCGGGAACAGCTCGACGGCGTTGACGAATGCGGCGGAGCCAGCGTCCGGGGTGAACGTGATGCGGAAATCGCCGGAGCTGCCAGGCGGGACGAAAAACTCCTTGACGACACCGGCGCTCGGTGGCGAGAAGGAGGACAGTAAGGTGTACGCATCAAGAACCGAGACGGTGAAGCGTGCGGAGGAGAGGTTCACGGGGGGGCGGGAGGTGGGGAAGGGGAAGAAGTGGAGGCGGAGGACGAGAAACGCGTTTTGCGCGGCGGAGGCGGGGTAGGCGAGGCTGTAGGAGAAGGTTGAGTCGGCGGCGCGCGCGGCGGCGTACAGAGGGGAGGCGTGATTGGAGTTCGAGCTGGTCACTGCCGGGACACGCGCGGGCGATAGGAAGGCGGTGTCCGGGATGAAGGTGCGCGCGGGGGCATCGGACGGGAAGGAGATGTCGGAGGCGGCGCCGCAGGCGATGAAGAAGGAGAAGGGCGGGGAAAAGACGGCGAGGGCGGTGTACGGGAGGAAGGGGGCGATGAGGAGGATGACGAGGACGGCCATTACGGCTGGGAGTGGAGGCGTGCCGTCTGCGCCGCATGCGGGGTGGTAGGAGATGAAGGGGTTAAGTGCGCGTTGTGGTGGCGGCGGTGAGGCAACGAAGAGTGCGGGGTTGTGTGTGGACTTGGGCACGGGGAAGGTGGACTTGGGAAGGTGCGTGCGCGATAGGAGTGATGGACTGATGCTGTCGTGATGGAGGACTGGAGAGCAGAGCAGTGCAGAGTGGTGCGTGGACTCGGTTGACTACTGCACTCCAGCGGGTGAGAGGTTATGCGATAGTGGTTATGCGATAGAGTATGCACAATAAGGTAGATAGTGATCGTTTATAATATATCTATATATTATTTATAGATAAGATTAAAGATAACATATATAATATATTATTTATATAGTTATATGTAATAGCCCTATATAATTATTGTGTTATCTATATAGTTAACTATACAATGATATAAACAACAAAAACCGTCTGTTAAATAGTAGACAAATTATATCCCTCTTTCACACCACCCAAAATCCTATGTGACATGTTTACAGATAGCTGACAATTACTATTGTACATGCCCTTAGCAGTGTGGTGGTTGCAGTAGATGACAACTTTGCTTATAACGTCGGCTTACATAATCTAAAGAGCCATTTTAATAAGTAATCAAAATCTTTAGACTAGTGTTATAATGACTTATGTTATAACATGCCTCCAGTACCTCTTGGTTGGAGAATTACTGTTCATCTACTCGACCAGCCACTACTCGAAAGCTCTACAACCCGACATATGGCCCTCCCTTTGATCGATGTTTTGTGCTGTAAACCGACATATGGGCCTCTCTTTGATCGATGTTTTGTGTTGTTAAGTCATATGCGTGCAAAGTTTCAAGTTATTTGAACTTATATTTTGAGTTTTATGCCATTTTAGGGTTTTGGCTTGAGCTGATTTCCAGGTCTAGAACAGGGGAGTGGTCAGACTACCCCACACCAGCGGTCAGACCGGCTGCCAGTTAGACCGATTGTACCAGATGATCAGACTGCTAGCCCAGGCCAGTTCAACTGCCCTATCAATAGTGGTCGGGTCGGTGTTGTGGTGTTGAATTTTGTTTTGCTTCCATGCTTTAGTGAGTTCTTTGTCAATACCAGTAAAGTAAAATACTTTCCTTAGAAGCTCAACTATCATCAAGATGGCTACAAGGAGTATGCCGAGTTGATTGATACCATGTAGGTTGTAGAAGCTTAAGATGAAGTTCTCCTTAAGAACTTTATCGCACAGCCGCCTGGGAGCTCCACTAGTTGTGAGGCCAACACTGGGAGCTACAAGGTGCGAAAGCTTATAATGAAGAAAAGGGGAAGGAAGGGCAGGGTCGTAGCCCAGAAAGGTAAGTCAAATGCTCTACAGGAGACCAATGCCAGCAAACTAAAGCGGGACGACAAGCCCTATGGTTAGCGAGATCAAACCTGCTGCAAGTGTGGCAAATGGGGGCACTAGTCGCGGACCTGTAAAGAGCTGCAACATATCGTTGATGCCTTCTAGGCTAAAAACAAGAAGGGTGGAGAACGCTGGAGAATTTATTTCAAAGGCATTCGATGATTATTGCATGGCAATGAAAATTAAAGTTGAGCATTCTATACTGAATGTTCACAAAAGGCATTAAAGTCGCGGACATTGCATTTGCTGTAAATCTATTAGCAAGGTACAATGTAGAACTTACCAAAAGGCATTGGTAGGGAATAAATGATATTTTCTGATATCTCCAAGGAAATAAAGATCTTTGACTATTCTACAGAAAGAACCAAGACTTGAATACGACTGGCTATGCAAATGTCAGGTACCTGTCAAACTCGCATATAGCTAGGTCGCAGACAGGCTATGTATTCCCATGTGGTGGAATTACAATTTCATGGAAAACGTCTAAACAAAGTCTTGCATCGACTTCGACGAATCACTCGGAAATCATAGCGCTGTACGAGGCCGCACAAGAATGTGCTTGGCTTTGACGAATGGTTCATCACATCCAGTAGTCATGTGGATTGAATATCATACAAGCTCCCACAATTATCTATAAAGATAATGCAGCTTGAATTGCACAAGTGTAGACGGGATACGTGAAGAGTCATCTTTCAAAGCACATCAACCCTAAGTTCTTCTATACTCATGAATTGTAAAAGATGGGCGAAATTAAGATATTGCATACTAAGTCATATGAAAATCTTATAGATTTATTCACTAAGTCACTTTCAACATCTAATTTTGAAAGATATGTATGTGGAATTTGAATGATGAGACTTTGAGAAGTGTAGAATTCAGTGAGAGACTCTTCATGATTTCATTATTAAAACTTGATCACGAAGATCGAGTACCCAAAGAATAAATCCTATAGATTGAATAAAATTGGGTGGATTATACTTTTTTTTTTCTTGACGAGTTTTCCTGAAGTTTCTCGGCCAAGGTTTTTCATAAGGCAATTCGTGCAACACAACATTACATGTATCATGTACTATTTCTCCAAATTTTTTCTATTGGATTTTTATAGAGTTTTAATGAGACATGATCGTGTCGGATGAGTGACCAAGGAGGAGTGTTGGGAAACCTGGGCCTGTAAGTCCAGTCTATTAGTGGACACCCTCCACATTAGTCTATAAATGGGGGTCCTTATTGTCATCACTTCTACCTTTTGAGAAAGAAAGCAATAAAGAAGGAGCTCATCATCTCTCTGTGTTCAATTCTTGTATTATTTTGTGATTATTCTGTGTTTGATCTATCTATTTTGATATATGAGGAATCGTTCAGACTGAACTCGCTATCGACGGTTCTTTAACAAGTTGAACATGGTAAATAGTAATGGCATATTGGCAGTTCTGCTCTTCAGTTTCCAGGTAGTTTCCAAAAAGAAAAGTTTGCAGTTGACCTTTGGTGGTAACCAGCACGCTTTGTCAACTAATGGTTGTTAACTGGTACAACTACACATTCCTACGGGTCATGCAAAGCGTAAAGCATGCTTTGCGTGTTCCTTCTGAAATAAGCGATGCCGGTCATATGCTGGCCTACTAGCTTGCAAAATCCAGTGAAAATAGTACTGTTTAAGACCTACATGGCTAACTACAATACTAAGATTACTGCACCATGATCGAACATAGATATTTTTCGTATGTATCGTGTGTGAAATTTTTTGGGTTTTTTGGATATCGGGTTTAACCAGTTCTCCTCGTTAAAATCATGGTGTCCTGACTTCATGGTGTCACATTGAGTTTGCTAGTTAAAGGCCATATGCTCATGTCAACCTTAGGTTGGGTTCTTTTGGGCTATAGTTTATGACCTTTGACTTAAAATTTTGAATTTTGGCTATTCGCGAGAGAAAGTACAAAGAGATATACTCGTGTGCGATTTTGACCGATATACATAAAGTTGGGACAATATCTATTTTAATTGACTTGTAAATCCTACCTTAAAAAGGCACTCAATTTAAAAACTAATTACTATAGAAAACTAAGCCTAAGTTTTTTTTTTTAAAAAACCCACCCTTACACACCTACTATTGTTAAAAAATATAGTCTTGTATATAATAGATGTATCTGGTCATCCTGAGTGTTCTATTTCTCTAACTATGCAATACTTTTGGAATTGATCTTGGGGTGTGTCTAGGTATCACTCAGATTTTTTTCTTCGTAACAATCATCCAAATTTAGGACTGTTAGATTAGAGATCCAATGTCTCTTTTTTTTGGAGGGGGAGATTTTTTATCTATATACCTTGTTACTTGGATTCAGAGATGAGGGAAACCCATCAAAGCAGGCAATACTAAGGCCCCGTTTGGCACAGCTCCACCACCGGCTCCTGCAGTTGTTTAGAGCCGTTTTGTGCCAAACGGGGTAAAACAAAATAGCTCCACCCAAGGAGTCCCTTAAAACGTGCTGAGACAAAATATATGTACGAAATGGAGCTGAAAAAAGTAGCTCCACCCGGCTCCATCCTCAAGCCCGCATGCCACTGCCCTTGTACTTTCGTGAATTTACGCGATCTGCCACCGGTTTTAATGGGTCATTCCTATGAAAAAAACACATTAAATATTGGTTTTAACAGGTCATGCATATTTGTTTTAACGGGTCATTCCTATGTAAAAAACGCATTAAATATTGGTTGCTAATACTTTGTGTTATTTTAAATTTTAATTTTTTAATTCAAATTTACTCAGATGAAAAATCATGTAGAAACATACAGCTCTTGATGATACTACAAGCCAAATAGATAGGGGTATATTGGACAATTGACATCTCTTAACCATGCATGATAAAACAAGTAGAGCTGTTTTGCCAAACAGTCTACCAAAACAGCTCCAGCTCCACCGGTGGAACTGTTCGTGGAGCTGAAGCAAAAAAAAACAGCTCCACTTGTGAAGTGGAGCCGTGCCAAACGGGGCCTAAAGGGGCAGTTACTGGAAATGTCAACAAGGGAATGCACTACAATTTGGAGTATGCAAAATCATTCGTAAGAGGTTCCTATTTGAAAAAAAAGAATCATTCAAATATGGCGTGACCAAAAAATGTTAACAATGCAAGAGAATCAGAAACAAGAAGGAACTGCATTTAGAACTACTCTATCACTACGGATTATTACTATTTTCAGGAGTTAGAAAGGGCACATATCATGCTGAACAAACGAAGCAGAAGATGACAAATTGACAATTGACAGTCAACCGTATACACAATACACTGTGCAGTTCACGAAAGCAATCTCACAAGAAGAGCCACCCACAGCAGTATCGCAACACTGAGTTGCTGAAGATTCCAATGAGACTTTAAAGAAGTGCGCAACCAAGTGATGGTATCAGAAAGTTCCACTAATACAGTTTTGTCACATCAACGACCAAGTATTGTTCAAATTGGGAAGTTAGGATCTACTGGTGTTAAAACGTTCAAGGTTCTTATTTGATTAACACGATAAACAAATTAGTCATCAAACCTAATTAAAATTACACCACTTTTTAAGAAAAATTTTGAATGAAAAATATCCTAAAACTCTTAACAGAAAAGGCATGCGAGCTTTGCAAACGCAAAAAATCATCAGCTGGACTAACATTACTGGCTAGGATAGATTTTCCTCTGCTGTTACCAGTGGTCAGATAGATCAAGATACTACAAAGTAACTCTGTGCTACAGAAACACACTGCAATCAAAACATCAATAGGCAGAGTAGGATGGTGAAATTCTCAGGGAGATAGCTTTGCTGTAGAATTTTTTTAAAACATAGAAGGAGTATGCGTAAAAATAAATCATCATGAATAATTGAACATAGAAAGCATGTTTGAATGGGCAGAAAAAGATTCTGTAGAAGTTCGACTTCAAAAGGAACAATGCAACACCATCCCTTGGTACATATGGTAAAGCTGGTGGGATTGAATCCGCCAAGCAGTCAAACAAACAATTCAGGGGCGGACCCAAGGCCCGGCGACCCTGGCCCCTGCCTGGGCTCATCTCCTATGGACCCGGAAGCGAGGCGTCGCTCCCAATCCCCAGAACCAGCTGCGCCCGGAGACCGAATCACCAGCCATGGCTACAGGTTCGCGACGTTCTCAATTCCCCAATTTACTCATTGCCCTCCTGCCTTTATCCCTGGTGCCGTTCCTTCTTTCTGCCTTCATCCTCACTCCTCAGTTCCCTTTTGCCTCTGGCAGGGGAAGCGCTGCAGCGGCCGGCGACCTATCCGCAAGCTGTGCCGGAGCACCGCCTGCACCGGCCACCGGCTGCCGTAGCTCCGCGCCACTGCTGTCACCCGTCGATAAGCAGCTAGAGGTAGCATCCCTCAGTGGCGTCACAGCACTAGTCTTCTCAGTTCGTAGCAAATGGCAGACAGACAGAAGAAACTTAGCCAAACAGGTAAATTAAATTTGGGCATTATTTGATAGTTGATGATTTGATAGATCCATGTGATCTTGTGAACATGTGCTACGATATGATTCTAGTTAAAACTAATGTGGTTGTCATATTTTGCTTGTATTATGATCTATGTTTCTGAGCGCTTGTTATTTAGACTTTGTTCTTCGTCCAGGCTCATCAAATTCTCTGGGTCCGCCACTGAAACAATTCATCTCATGAATTTTGTGGCAGATAAGACCAATCTCAGCACCAGCATGCGCTGGTCACCACAGGCTTTCCGGCCCTGGTTTTTGGTCGTCGGCGTGGGTTTGGCCCAAAGTGCTCGCCAGCTACCCGTTGTTCGTTTGGTTTTATACGCACTCCGGTCTGTTGGAAATTAATCTGGACTTTGACTTAGAGTTGTAATCTGCACGTGAAAGAAGTCCAGGACGTTGAAGAGTTGTGGCCGTTGTCCTAGCTGTGTGCGTCCAGGACTGCATGTTGCGTGCGTACAATCCAAGTCGAAGTTGAGTCTGCTTGCGGTTACGACCAAAAGGTGTCTCACATTATTTTTTTGAGCAAATTTGTTCGGCGCCACCTGAAAAATATGAAAAGTACTATCATCGTAATATTTTCCATCTAAAATAGCCGTTAGAGCCTTTCTTCTAAACAGAAAATTGAATAAATACCAATATTATCCCTACCTTTCTTGAGTCCCACAGTGAGAGAGAGAGAGAGAATATTACACTGTTTTTCTTGGGTCTCACATGCAGTGAGACAAAGAGAGAAAGAGATCGAGAGGGAGGGAGGGAGAAACACGGGAGGGTGGTGCGGCGGCATCGGCTCCAGCGATCGGCGGTGCAGCAGGCATGGGAGATGCTCAAAATGGATTGGAGGGGCCTCGGGACAGCATCAAGAGGCAATGTCGCAGCCGACTGCAAACAACAGAGGTGCGGGTGGCGAGCAGGTAGCCGGCGGTGGCGGGGCGACGGTGATCGCACCAGAGAAGAACTAGCATGCGCAAGAGCAAGGAAAATGTCAAGGGGAGTCGTCTGGTGGGGTTGGCACATCCAGAGGGAGCCAGAGGTGGTGGGGTGACAGCAATGACGACGGTGCTCCATGATGAAGAATCGGCCAAATTGGAGTGGAGGTTAGATAGAGGGGATGGTGGATATGGTGTAGGTGTGAGGAATTGCAGAGAGGCTCACGAAGAACGAAGAAATCAGTGACGGTTTGAACAGTGTCGGGGAAGACGGTGAAATCCCAGTGAAGAGCTGCAAGAAATGCAAAATTAGTTAAGGTAAAAGTTAATGTTGTTTGGTAACACAACGTGATGCGAAAATTTAAAGGAAAGGGCATGGCTTGTCGGAGTTCTCTGGGCTAAGGTGCTCGATGTCGCTGCTGCTAAGGTTGAATGACACCTCCAATGACTTCATGTCCGCAGTTTCCTTTAGGACATATGCATGGTGCATGGGGGAGTATGTATGACGATGTGGTGGTGTTGTTCGTGCCGTGTGTGCAAATTAGCACTAGAGGCGGCGCGTTCTAGCTTTTTTTATTTTTTCTTATTTTTCCTATTCTTTTGTATTGTCCATGCTGATATAATATTTTTTATGCAGAATAACTGCAATACAAACTAAGCTAGAAAACCGGCCCCGCTCGTTTGGGCTTCAGCTTTTGGCTTCTAGTTTCTTATTTTTGTCTTTTTATGGTTTTTTTGGATTTTTTTTGTCTTTTATTTTTTATATTTCTTTGTATTATTTGTGACAGGCTAACTTTTTTTAATTTTTTAAATTTAATTATGCCAAAAAACCATCAACAACTATTGTACAAAATAAACCAGCTACAATACTAAATAATAAAAAATATATCATAAACCATAAAAAATCCAAATAAACCATAAACGATAAAGCCGCTTAGAACGACCCCTGACACGTCTCTCATAGAAGATTTCTCTGTCAGGCCCCCATAGTACTATCAGTTCGTACTATAGCTTGGCTGCGTGTGGCCACTTGGAAAGAAGAAAAGGCAAGTGTTTTGTTCCCATGCGAACAATTGTAGAGCACCAAGAAAACAAGTTCAGTCGATCGTATGTCCAGATTTCAGGGACAGAAAAATGCGCCACATTTTGCTTCAGATGACGGTGTGTGCCACGCACGTTTCAACAACAATTCTGAAGTTTCGGCTGCCGTGACATGCTTGGGAATCAGAGGATGCAGAGAACGGTAAAGGAACAACGTACTCCTGGTTACAGATTGCTCTAGCTAGACACCATAGCTAGTACGTGACGACGGCCTGCTGCACAACTGGTGCACCAGCTAGCTCATCGTCCCTCGCCACTGCTCATCTGGGAGAACACCTTGCTGTTGGCGACGCCCACCTCGGTCATGCCGGTCTCGTCCGCATCATCCATCAAGAAGCTGTTCGACGACGGCATCCACCGCGGCACAACCACGTCCGCGGGGAACTGCGTGGCCGCGGCGCCGCTGTCCTCGAACGCGTCCCTATTGACGTGCGTCTCCTGCAGCTGCAGGCAGTACTCCAGGTTCCACAGCACGTCGCTCATGGACGGCCGGTCCTGGCCGTAGTCCGCCAGGCACTTCACCGCGGTCTCGGCGAACTTGCGCAGCGAGTTCTCGTTCACCTGCCCGATGATCCTTGGGTCGGTGATCTTGTTGAGTTGCCCTTTCTGCTGCCACTTGGCCGCCCACTCGGCGAGGTTGATCTGATCGCGGTCCAGGCTCTGGTCGATCACCGGCCGCGAGCACAGCACCTCGAACAGCACCACGCCGAAGGAGTACACGTCCGACCGGTCCGTCAGCTGCTGCGTCTTGAAGTACTCCGGATCCAGGTACCCGAAGCTGCCCTTCACCGCCGTGCTCACGTGCGTCTCCCCGAACGACGGGCCGATGCGCGACAGCCCGAAGTCGGCCACCTTGGCGATGAAGCCGTCGCCGAGGAGGATGTTGGTTGACTTGACGTCGCGGTGGATGATGTTCTCCGAGTAGCCGGTGTGCAGGTAGTGCAGGCCCCTCGCCGCGCCGATGCAAATCTCCAGCCGCTGCTTCCACGACAGCGGCGGCTCCTCGGAGCCGTACAGGTGGCTCCGAAGCGTGCCCTTCTCCATGTACTCGTACACGAGTATCATCTCTGCCTGCTCGTTGCAGTAGCCGATGAGTGACACCAGGTGGCGGTGCCGGATGCGGGACAGCACGACGATCTCCGTCTGGAACTCCGGCAACCCCTGCTTCGAGGCGCGCATGGCGCGCTTCACTGCCACGCGCGTGCCGTCGCCGAGCACGCCCCGGTACACGTTGCCGAACCCGCCGACGCCGATGAGGTTGCGCTCGTGGAAGTTGTCCGTGGCCGCCTTGATCTCCGCCAGCGAGATGTGCAGCTGCGTGCTCAACCTCTGCCCGCCGGTCGTGCCCTCGCCTAAACGGCTCGACTGGTCAACCCAGCCGGAGCCGTCCTGCGTGTACGGAGACCACGGCAGTTGCGTGCTCTCCTTCTCCTCCGGCGCGGGGCGCGGCATCTGCCTTCGCCTCCGCAGCATGGAGAACAAGCAGAGCACCGCGCAAGCCAGAACAGCGGCGCCGAGCACCGCCGAGAGCGTGACGATGAGGATTTTCTTCGTCCTACCGCGCGAGCCGGCCGAGCTCAAATCGGCGTGTCGTAGCTTCATGATCTCCAGCCCGTTCAGTATGCCGCCTTCGCTCGGGCTGCCTTTCACCGGACTGCCGATGCTGACCGTGAGGTTCCCGGCGCTCGGCGCCCTGGCCGCGTAGTCTACGTAGAAAGCCTGGTTCGGCATATTCTTAGTCGCATAGTCTTTTGGCGCGAGGTCTTGGGTAGCAATGGCTTGCGCGACGTAGACGTTGAACACGAGGCCAACTCTCGCGACGGAGCTGAGCACCTCGTAGTCGCAGAAGTGGAGGCGGACGAGGTAGTCGAACCCCTGTTCCGCCGGGAAGGTCCACGTGACGTTGAATATACCCGGGGTGGCCGCCAGTAGAAATTCCGTCACGTTCATCGTGCGCTGCGTCTTATACACGATGTCCGGCGCCACCTCCACGGTGTATCCGGCCGACTGGTCGTAGACGATCGGGCTGGAGGTACTGTTCAACGCCGAGACCTCGACGGCGTAGAGGTAGGGGTCGTCGGGGAGCCATGTCCGCCACAGCGTGCCGCTCTCCTTGGTCACCTTGGGGCCTCCCACGTTGAGGCGGTACACCGTCTCCAGCGCCTTCTGCTGCCACAGGACGATGTTGTCGCCCGCCGCGCCGCCCACCTGCGTCACCGAGCGGTTCCACAGCAGCTCCGGCGGAGCCGGGAACAGCTCTACGGCGTTGACGAATGCGGCGGAGCCAGCGTCCGGGGTGAACGTGATGCGGAAATCGCTGGAGCTGCCAGGCGGGACGAAAAACTCCTTGACGACACCGGCGCTCGGTGGCGAGAAGGAGGGCAGTAAGGTGTACGCATCAAGAACCGAGACGGTGAAGCGTGCGGAGGAGAGGTTCACTGTGGGGCGGGAGGTGGGGAAGGGGAAGAAGTGGAGGCGGAGGACGAGAAACGCGTTTTGCGCGGCGGAGGCGGGGTAGGCGAGGCTGTAGGAGAAGGTTGAGTCGGCGGCGCGCGCGGCGGCGTACAGAGGGGAGGCGTGATTGGAGTTCGAGCTGGTCACTGCCGGGACACGCGCGGGCGATAGGAAGGCGGTGTCCGGGATGAAGGTGCGCGCGGGGGCATCGGACGGGAAGGAGATGTTGGAGGCGGCGCCGCAGGCGATGAAGAAGGAGAAGGGCGGGGAAAAGACGGCGAGGGCGGTGTACGGGAGGAAGGAGGCGATGAGGAGGATGACGAGGACGGCCATTACGGCGGGTAGTGGAGGCGTGCCCGTCTGCACCGCATACGGGGGTGGCAGGAGACGAAGGGGATAAGTGCGCGTGGTGGTGGCGGCGGTGAGGCAACGAAGAGGGCGGAGTGGTGTGTGGACTCGGGCACGGGGAAGGTGGACTTGGAAGGTGCGTGACAGCGTGAGCGATAGGATGTTGGTCATGGTGGGCAGCGCGTGGTGGACTGGAGTGATTGGGTCATCACATTGTCCGGTTGGTGCAGCCGTGCACTGACCACTGAGCACCGATGTACTCTGCCGAAAGAGCGCGAGCCGTAGATTCTTTGCTCCAGCCGGTTGTTTTGTTGCGATCCAGTACGACTTTTGTTAGCTAAAAAATTTTCTATTGCGCGCTTATTCCACAGGACTGAAAGCCCTCGCTTTTGGCTTTTTTTGGTTTTATTACTTTAGCGGTTATTAGCTTTTTATAAATAAAAAATATGATAAAAAAGTTTAGAAAAATTGAAAACACTATAAATCTTTTAGGACAATGTGAAAGAATAAGTGAGAAAAAGGAAAAAAGAGAGAAGAAAGCATGAATTTTAGAAGCAAAAAGCTAAAGCCGTTTGGGACGGACCCTAACAATTGATTGTGCTTGAACTCTTCTAAGGGCCTCTTCTTTTCACTTATAAAAGCTGCTTTTCAGTTTTTTTACAATAACTAGTTTTTAAATGAAGTGTCTTTTAAAGGCAAGGTGTACAAGTTGATTGTAGTACACACTATAGCGACTTTATTTATATTGATCAAAATATCATATAAGTTTTTGTTACTTTATACTCTCTCATGAATAACCTAAAAATCATAAACCATACCCATAAGACATAATCCGTACAAAAAAAGAAGAAGATGCCCTTAATTCCAAATGTTTATCCGTACAAAAAGAAGAAGAAGCCCTTAATTCCAAATGTTTCTTCCAGCAGTAAAGGTGGCACGATTTGATGCCCCTTACAAAATAGGCGCTATTCACTGTTCGACTCACATGGGCTCACATGGGCCGTTATTTGACTTCGACAAACTCACATGTTTTAGTGGTGTTCAAATGGTTTTTTAGTGGCTTATGGCTAAAAAGCACTGTAGCTGGTTGAAACTGCAATATAGCTGATGGTGGTTTATTTGATATAATTAAATTTTTTAAAAATAGAAAAAACAGATTAGCCCATCACGAACAGTACGGGGAAAAAGAACCGACAAAAATCTCAAAAGAGCCAACAAACCAGAAAAAGACAAAATTGTTGAATAGTGAAAAATAAGCCAGAAGCCTAAGTTGTTTTGAGCGGGGTTTACACAGGTAAATTTATTACGAAGTATTTCCAACTTAGGTATTAGAAATTTAGAATACCTTTTAATATAAGAGAAAATTTGTCTAGTAACGCCACAAATATGTATGAATTGAAAAATGGCATGTGTTTTAAGAAAACCGATGTATTCCAAATCGTGTACCAATTGTAGATCTTTCCTGTTTTACTCCGAGTATCGTGATATTTTATAACTTTTGAGAGAGAACATGATGGCTTTATTTTCTAATTTTTCTAACATATTGTTCATGATATCCGATACAGGATTAAGATATTGTATCCTCTCAGATATCCAACTGTTTCCATACCAGTAAATTGGTATGTCGAATCCACATGACTACATTTTTATTAACGAAACATGCTAAAGAAGTTAACGCAGTGGTGGCTGAGTGTCTTTGCCATCGTATTTTACCCATATAAGAGCAACTCCAGCAGGAGCCCTCAAATCAGAGCCCCTACTTTTGATTTGAGGGCTTCCCCTACTTTTGAGGGCCCTGTTTTTTGAGTTGAACTCCAGCAGAAGCCCTCAAATCAGGGCCCTCAAATTCAATCCAATTGAGAATGACATGTAGGACCCACTCGTCACTCTCAAATTTCTCTCCTCTCCTCCACCCGTGCGCTCCTCCTCTCCTCTCAGCCGCCGCGCCTCCTCCTCTCAAGCTGCTTCCCCCGGGTGCGCCGCTCCTCCGCCGATGTTCCGGGGGCCGCCGCCCTCCCGCTCCTCCGCCGATGTACCGCCGCTCCCCCTCGCACGCCACCGCCGCCGCATCTCCTCCGCCACGCCCCTCCTCCCCTGCGCGCGCCCTCGCCGCCTTCGTCCCCCGACACCCCCACCCCGACGGCGACCTCCTCAACCCACTCGTCCACCGTGCCTCCTCCTCTCCTCTCAGCCGCCGCGCTCCTCCTCTCCTCTCAGCCGCCGCGCTCCTCCTCTCCTCCACCCGCGCCTCCTCCTCTCCTCTCAGCCGCCGCGCTCCTCCTCTCCTCCACCCGCACCTCCTCCTCTCCTCTCAGCCGCCACGCCTCCTTCTCTCCTCCACCCGTGCCCACCGCTCGGCGCCGCCACTCTCCACCTTCTCCGGCCGCCACGCCTCCGGATCCTCCTCCGCGCCACCACTTCTCCGCGGACGGCACCACCACAGCGAGGCGGCGGGCGAGCCGAGGCGCCGGGCAGAGGCATCGGGCACGGCGACGAGCGAGCGTCGGGCGGAGGCATCGGGCGCGGCGACGAGCGAGCGCCGGGCGGAGGCGTCGGGCGAGCGGAGGTGCCGGGCGGAGGCGTTGGGCGCAGCGACGCGCGAGGCGGCGGATTTTTCACCGAGGCGCCGGGTGGAGGAGGCGAGCCGAGGCGTCAGGCGGAGGAGCCGAGGAAGCGGAGGAGGCGGGGGGCGAGCAGAACGGAAGGATGAGAGCCAGAGTAGGGGGCCCCTAGGAATGAGGGCTGAAGGGAGGATTTTAGGAGCTCCTCAAATTTGAGGGCTCTAGTAGGGGCCCTGCTGGACCTCTATTTTTGCCTCAAGCCCTCAAATATGAGGTTTGAGGGCTCAAGTAGGGGCCCTGCTGGAGTTGCTCTAACCATTCGTTTTTTATGGAACACATCTATTTTAAAAGGTAGGGTGGTGAAGTCATATGTGTATGACTTCCTACCATGGTACAAGTTATGATACTCATCTTTATACACACATGAATGTATCTTAGTAGAAGTTTTGTGAAGTCGTGAATTTATCCTTGACCCCTGTCATTCTAGGCATATGCTATGGGGCACTCGTGTGGTATATATACGTGTGTGTCTTACTTGTAATTGCAAAAAAACAATTATTTTGTATTTTACGTTGGAATGTTAAATTTGGTCAATAAACTTAAATATTTAGGGAAAATTGGAACAATTTGAAAAGATTTAATACCGACCATCTCTATGTGGTGTAGGGCCCACATTACAACTGATACATAAATATTTATGGTACATATGTCATCCAATAGGGAGCTGTGTTCGGTTGACTACGAAGCCCTGAGATACCGGCCGTGGGGTTTGAAGATCCAACGGTGTGTGTATTGCCGCACGTGGTTACGGAAGTTAATCCCTTTTGTACGAGCCGTCCGATCGGAAAGATCCAACGGTTCATTTATCCTCACATTTGTACACTATGTAGTAGTACAGGCCGTGTGAATAGTACATAAATAGGACTTCTATATTTTCTGGCGTTCCTTTTTTTTTCCTGGTTCACACGCACCACCTAGGCTTCTCTTCTCTATTTCTTTTGTTTTTTTTGGTTCACAAGCACCGCCACATGATGTAGGTTTTGGCCGTACACGAGTAAGGGATATCTTCTATTTTTATTTTTAAATTATGAAGTAATATATACTTTAAGTAATAATATTCAATGTCCCTTACACTTCGGCTTTAATTAGGGACCATTAGATTGAGAATATGCTTTGTTTTTCTACGAGAATTTCTAGCATTTTTTTAGTAACATCGATTGGCTACTATCGTTCAACTTTAATTATGACCCTTCTTCCAAAAAACTTTAATTATGACACACCTAATTAAGGGACATATGCTTTTTTATATTTTTTTCTTAGCGGTTGTAAAACACATGTCATGAGTTTTTAGTATATAACAAGACACATGATGTAGGTTTTGGCCTTACAGGAGTAAGGGATATCTTCTTTTTTTTGTTTTTGAATTTTGAATAATAAATATAAGTAATAATAACATCCAATGGCTATTATAGATCTATTTTAATTAGGGATTACCATATTAATGTCCAGATGTTTTGCTTTTGTGAGAATTTCTAGTTTTTTCTTTATACCTCTGTAATCGTTTATTAGAGCAAGTTGTAATCGTAATGAAACAATAAAGATTGTCTCAATTTTCTCTTTATTCTTCTATAAAACTTGGAGTATCTTATTATTCATAAGATCTATGATTTGATGACAAAGTGTGAGCTCGGGAACCGGTGGGAAAGTTGATACTGGAGGTGGTTTCAGATGCAATGACCAAGGGGAAGTTGATACTAGTCGTAGTTTGAATGGCTCATAATACAGAGGGTAATTCTTGAACCCAAGATCTTGACTGTTGAATTAACTGGTCAAACACTCTGTGTTTGATCCCCTATATTAGTATGCCATTAGCTTTTTCTATTACCCCGTTACTCTGTGGATGAGCCATTGAAGGGTAACATACCTTGATACCTAGATCTTTGTAGAATTCCTAAAAAATTTCGCTTCAAAACTGCGTACCATTGTCTATTATTATACGGCTAGGAACACCAAACCATGTAATCACATTTTTGTTATGAATTTCTTGGTGGCTTCAGTTGTTATTTTAATAATTGGCTCAACTTCTATCCATTTTGTGAATGTATAAATTATTATAAAAAAGAAATTCAAAGCTCTTGGGTGCTCTTGGGAAAGGTCCCAAAGTGTCTTGCCCTAGCCATGAAAGGCTAAGAAAGTGGTATCGTTTGCAAAGCTTGTGCAGGTTGATGTATTTGTCGGCTAGAAATTGACATTGTATACACTTTGTCACAATGTCTTTTGCATCATGGAGGGTAGTTGGCTAGCAACACCCTTGTTGGAATGCTTTACTGACCAGGGTTTTGTAGGAATAATGTGCTCCACAGACTCCTTCATGTATATTAGATAGTAATTTCAAACTATCCTTTTGAGACATACACTTCATCAACACCTCGTGAGTTTCTTGTTTGTAGATGGTACTGTCGGCAATACCTGTGGATTCCATGTTTGTCACAATATACAACCACTTGGTCCTGTGAAGACCAATGATCTTCAGGTTTGTCGATCTTGCAATAATTATTTCATACTTATCAATTTATATATGTATGCATGACATATCACAGACAGTTTCTACTAAAAATCATCTGTGATAGTCAACTCTCACAAACAATTTGTTGTCTGTGATAACCTTTTATTATTACTGACACATAAACTCCGATGGCTTACAAAACCATCTGTGATGATATTTTTGAACCGTCTGTGATGAACTTTTCTGTAATAGTAGAAGAATCATGCACGACATCTGGATCGCTATCATCGATTGCGTTAACTTTGTACCTCTAGTAGGAATCTTCGGACAAGCACCTATCGAAACTAAGAGAGAGCCTTCCGTCGCTTCGGCAAGTAGCTTCTACGATGGGGAACGTTTAGAGACCACCACCCCTGGAAAGTTTCATGCATGATGGATTCAACCCGATCCGATGGATTGTCGATCGGATGCTAAGAGTTCATCTTCACCTGATTTTCTGCTAGAGGTAACTTCATCGACACTGTGACCAGGTGTCGATCAGCTTCCAGAATACGTAAGAGCCATTGTCAAATAGTAGTCACCGATGACTGCATTGAGAGTACCCTGACCATCAGTTCATTGCATCGCTCTCTTGTCGCCAAGTTTGCTGAGACCAATCCTTTGGGAGTGGTGATGATGGGGGCAGCGAGTCTTCTTCCATGCGATTGATCTCATTGCTCTCAGCGAGTAGTGAGCCTAGAATAGAAGAGGATGGTGGCACATGTTCCATGTTATGGATGCATGTGTCCATGTTAAGGTCGGCATAATCTATCAATGCATGTGTCCATGTCAGGGTCGGCATAATCTATCAAGTTGAACCAGTTCTCCTCATCCCATGTTCTTGCCATGATCGCATGAGTGACACCGACAAAAATAGGGGAGAATTATGATTGCTGAATGAAGAAAACTTCAAGAATTCAGTGGCTTCTTCCCTATGGATGGCGCTAGCTGTCGACAATCGAGTCACCGATCTTACGAAATAATATGAGAAAGATGGCTGAAATCCTTGGAAGAGAATGGGGATACTCTTTATTACTATAAACTGGTTACAGGATGCTTTTACAAAGGCCTAAAACTAGCCCTAATATTTATTTTCTTTTCATTAGATGGAAGACTATGGTTCACACAATCTACTTGACTTTAAACTGTCTTCTATCCCCTTGAACGTGTCTTGATTCTGGTTTCTAGAGTCCATCCCTCTGTCTTATCTTGTCCCTCCTTAAATACCACTAAAGGGTCATCAATTATCCATCGGGGAAGACCCCTTATAGAATCAACGTGTTCGATTGGTGAGGTAGTTGTTCTCAGAGAGAGGACGCCTGATCGTCGATTGTTGTCAGAAAGAGACAAACGTGGGGAACAACTATATGTCAGTTGTTGTCAGAGACTCAGGGCTGAAGCATTGTGCTATTTCGAGTGGATAAATCACATGTTCTATCCACCGCAGAGGAGGAATTATCTGGGAACGGGCCTAGATGCCAGTTCATAGGTTTTCCGAGTGGTCATTCGGTCGAGCAAAATGTATAGTGTTTCAACCTCTGTGGCTTATGACCACAGGGGTCCTCTGGCCTTAATTAAATATTAAAGCCATATTTAATGATTTATTCAATCCTCATCAAGACTTCTTTACATTTTATGACTAATGTCGAGTAATCTCCCATCTGGAATATACATTGCGACTACTGTTCCAGTCAAAGAATCCTAAGGCCTAATTTCACATGAAATTCGAGGGCTAGCAGACGAGGATTAAATAATCCATAAGAGTCACTTTAATATGTAGCTAAAGCCCTTAAACCAATATTGTAATAGCTAATGCTAAACCAATAATGTAATAGCTTATGCTATTACTAATCCCGAGTACCCTTTGGTCGAAGGATAATTGTTCATTTGTCCATCTAATTACTACTCAGAATTTTTATGACCTGACATTTGGGTCTCCATGAGGTGATGTCTTATGCGCTTAAGGAATGGATCACGTGTGTTCCCTTTCCACGACAGCTCTATGTTCAGTCCAGTGTCTCTGACAACAACCACTCTATGGTTGTTTTCTAGGGCTCTCCTTCAGTGACAACAACTAATCGTCAGTTATTGTCAAACCTCTCTTACTACCATCAACCACTTACACGTGCAGATGGAAGAAATCGACAAGGTGCCTATCATACCAACTACTGATGTCTCTTCCGCGCTATTTAAACCTTACGCAGGAGAGAAGACGGGACAGAGAACAACGACAAGACCATTCTGTATTAGGGTATGTAGTATTTTCCCCTGTAATTGCTCATTTAGAGCAGGTTGTAATTTCTATATGGCAATAAAGAATAATTTCTCATTTTCATCCTTCTATTTTCCCCAGTAATCGCTCATTTAGAGCAGGTTGTAATTTCTAAATGGCAATAAAGAATAATTTCTCATTTTCATCCTTCTGTAAGACTTGAATTTCTCTACTATTTGTGAGATTGACGATTTGATCGTCGACAATAGACAACTTCGAAACTTTATTTAATGAGGAGTTTTCATGTTTAGGGGCCTAACTTGTATAGAATCTTTCATGTATGATTAGGTTGTGGCTAACTTGGCCGGGTAGATTTTTTTATAAAAAAAACTGACTACTGTTTCCCGAATAGCAAAGAATCTTGCATATTAATTTGAGCTGACAGCATCCGTGATGGACGCCTTTTGCTCTTCGCCCTGTAGTGACTACAGCATCCGTGATGATATGAAAGTGACCTCCCACCTGACCAAATCTTGGGAAGTTTACACAAATCTGTAATTATGATCTCAACAAACATTTCAAGATTTAGTACGCTTAATGATTGCCCTTTTGCCATACGTGTTACAGCCCGACCGACTCTAGTTAGGCTATATATACACGCACAATTCAGGATTTACCACTTCATATAATGGTGTTTTAGACTTTATCATTTTCAGATTTTTTTCAGCATTTCTCTTATTTTAGCCCACATAAAATGTCGTCCCTTTTGCTGCTGTGTTTCCACCGGCGACCTCCTCCGAGCTCAGCATGTTCCACATCACCTGCACGTCTGGTGAAGGCTTAGGATCCGGCACTCTGAATTGCCATTGATCCCATTTGCAAAGAGAGAAGAAACGAAGCACTGTTTAATAGTACAATTGAGTAGGAACTTTGTTTGCATTATGCGAAAAAAAAGATTAGATGATGAACCACAACCACCATCATATGGGTTGTAGATTGGGTAGTCCAAAGTAGAATTGTCCACATATAGTCTGAATGGGCGGTTGGAAGCAGAAGATACGTGACTGATTCTTCGTAGGGGCGAAAGGGACATTTCACGTGGACTAAAATAGGGAAAATACTGGAAAAATCCAAATTCGGAAAAGTTTGAATTGAAAATTGTATAGTGTTAAATACTGAGTTACAATCTACATAATGACAAATCGTAAAATATTATTTTATGAAGTGGCAAATCTTGAAATATTGTTCTATATATACACACACTAATAGATCTTCAGACATTAAATTATCTTGTGATACTCCCTTATTCTTCACCACGTTGACGTGTTAACTTCTACGGTTGTTTATTGAAACTTTGACGTGCACAACTACTATGCATGAGCACGATTGTACTGCCCGTGCATGCATCATGCACCTGCATGGCACGAGGTTTCAGCTTGGCTCCAATGCAGATGCATATGTTGCAACTGATGAACTGAAGGTTATATTGCAACTGAAGATGAGGCAAAAGATCTGAAATCATTATACTCTCTCCGTTGCTCTTTACATAATGCTCTTGTTATTTTACGGTCTACGAGATACAACTTTGACCATTATTTTTTACTTTACATTAAGATATGTTGCTATAATTATAATATTATGAAAGTATTTTTAACGATAACTTTAATGATATAATATTACAAAAGTATTTCTAATTATACTATTACGAAAGTATTTTGACTTGAGCAAGCCTTCTCCGCCGTTGTTACCATTGCCGCCCATGGCGCCGTCATAGAAATCGCCATTGGTGCTATTTCGATGACCTTAGGTCCCCATGCCAGCTACTATAACATCGCCCATACTCCTTCTAGCTCGTGTTATAACCCGGTTAGCTCACTCTGCGCTCCTGTGCCAACGCCGCTGCTTGACTGAGCTTCCCTGCCACTTCACGCCACTGCCTCCATCCACTTTTTCGTTTAGTGTTATCACCCATAGGTTCGCTTGGATCTCATCGTTCCATTTTGCTAGTTCCCGAGGCCACTCCACCGCTACATCACCACTGACGAGCTTGGCATCAAGCCCGTTGGAGCTTCTCTGCTCTACTTTCTCCCTCTGACATGTGGGTCTGCATAATTAGAGTTAAGGTTAGCCTTAATCGCAGTAATTAACATTAATAAGTAGCTAACATGTGGGCCCCGTAGGTTAATTAATTAAAAATATAATTTAAACCTTTTCAAGAACCGTGTCACCCACATGTGGACTTTGTCTATCAGTTTATTTTGCAAAATAATAAAATTCTGACCGGTAGGCCTCACTTGTCAGCCTAATGATGCAATAAATCTGGTTATTCCTTTAGAAAGAAAACTAGAAATAAAAATAAAATTCATGCATAGTATTTTTCTTTTCTTTTTTTAGTATTTTCTAAATTGAACCAAATTCAAATGCTCATAACTTTCGTATCTGAACTCTAAATTAAATGAAACTTATTTCTAATTTTAAAATCATACTCTTTTATAATATTTAAAAATATTTGGATTTTATCTCTATTTGAATTTATTTAGCTCTTATTTGTGTTAATTGGCTTTTATCGATTAGATAACGACGTTATGGAAATCTCCGATGCCGCTTCAGAGCAAGGCGAAGAGTTCAATGAGGAAAGCAAATACCTCCTTTCACCATGTTATACCCATATTTTACTATTATATATGTTGTTTCAAAATCTATTATGCATGTACATAATTCAAATACAAATTGCTATGTTGGTATGGTCGGTAGTTATATCCCAATTGTTGCATTGATCCCACCTTGATAAGTGGATGCTCTTTTTGTTGTCACCTTAGCATTATTATCTCCTGTTGGTAAAATGTGTAACTTGTAGACTAAATGAAGTAGTTGATGTTTAACCATACTCATCGATACTAGCTGTGCTAGGTTGGTAAAGTTATAAAAAATGCCTAATTATGGTAAATACTTGAAAATGGTCCAGATGTAGTATCTCTGTTATTTTGGTTAGCAAATAAAAATAAAAAACTTATTTTAGACTTAGGCAAGTATACGTAGGGAACTGTGTAGATGCACGAGATGTCGATCATGAGTAGTCTCGCTCGGGTCGATAAAGATCGAGTCTTTGGTGTAGTAATATTCAAGATATCCGTACAAACACAAGTGTCTTTTATAGGAAGGCCCAAGCATAATAAGTTATTTAGTTCTAATCTCATTTTGCAGGCGCCAAGGCGGTTGCTCGAAGGGGCTCCCTTCACTACGGTGTTGGAGACAAATATTATTGATGCAATGATGGTTCCTCGGGGTTAATGAGTACCAACTCTCAGGGGAAAAAATCATCAGATATGGCTAGGTTAGGGTTACCCAATGTAAAGGCCTTGTAATGATCACTCTCATCGGGCACCTTTTGGTATCGCAAGACATGATCGACATGGAAAGATGACTATGTCTTTATGGGTAAAGTGTACAAACTCTGTAGAGTGTAAATCTATTCGAACATACGTGTCCCCGATCATGGACGACATAGTGAATTCTCCACCTTTGTAGATTTATGTTTTGCAAAATGGTAATGTTTGTATGGATGGGGAAATCCATGTATAACTTGATTATGTTTTGCCGCTATTTTATTATTTTGGGACAGAAGGCCTCTCATTTAATTTTTGTTAATTATAATTTAGTATTATTTGTTTGTCAATGTCAAATGTTCTTACAAATTCCAATTGCAATCTATTATTTGTTATTGCAAATAAAAGCTCACCTTGTGCAAAAATGGACGACTTGGTAGGATAGCCATCTCCCTGGACATAGCCTTGCATACTACATAATATTTGTTTAAAAGTCTTGCAGAGTACCATGTCATACTCACGATTGCTTGTTAAATATATTCAGAGGATTTGGAAGAAGACTCGTTATATAGTTACTTTACACCGCATGTTTTGAAAATGATGACATCAATCTTTAAGGTTCAATCCTAGTCAGTTTCCTGTGGATGGGCTAAGGCAAACTCATTGGTGTATGTGAACTATTTGGCCAGTCGACCCTTTTGTTGTAAAACTAGTCGCTTGTGACTTAATTTCAGTTGATAATTATATCATGCTACTTTGTTCAGTTAATCATGTATGGATGTGATATGAATGTTATTGAATTGTGCTATGTGCTAGCCACTAATCATGGGACTAGCACACTAAATACATAGGATTTGGAATTAATTTCTAGGTCCAACATTAACAAAAACACAACCTATTTACTATTTAGAGGTGACCCAAGTGTAGTTGTATTCATGCATAATCGTTCAATTTTTTTAATCAGACAATCAAATAGCTAGGGTTCGCCATTTGCACACAGAGCATTGTGAAATAATGAGTGCCAAAACTGCATGCATATATGGTAGGGGATAGAATACGGAAACTTTGGAACTTGCTTAGACCAAGCTATGGCGCGAGCTGCACATTAAGGTCGCTGATAATTTTGTAGTACAATTATTGTCAATCAGATGAGAGTGAATGATTCTCAAAATATTTTATATCTAAGGTATTCAAAATCTTCACTCAAGTGACTACGATAGTTACCAAGTTTGGATCATACCAACTAGGCTAAACAAAACAAACCTAGAGACAAGAGCCAATGGAAACGCAGCCACTGCACAAGACCGGCCAAACCGCCATTGAGGTGTCGGTCTGACCAATGGCTTGTGACCAGTCTGATGACAGGCCGGTCTAAATGCAGGTTTGGGACCGGTCTAACCGGTCCCCTGTTCCCATATTTGAAAATCTTTCAGGACAAAACTCAAATCTCAAGAGCTTATTCAATTCTCATCCAAACACTTCTAAATTTTGTAAACCAACCAAGAATCACAAGATTCTTGGGCTCAGGTTCACTGAATTTGAGATATTCAAATCTACGGCACAAGAACACCAAAAACCCTAAAACTCAAGTTACTTATTGTTCGTGAGGATCTAAAGCATGATGTTATTCAGATTTATTCTTACATATCCTAGCAAGGTAATTTAAGCAAAAGATCATGCTATAACTCCCACGAACCCGAAATCAGAAATCTAGTTCAAAAACAAGCAAAACCTAGTAAGAACACAAACAAAAATATGATTGAGACAAACCTTTGATCTATTTTAGTGGGGGTGAGGTTTACATTCTCATAGATGATTACAAGGTGTAGCCAAAATACTACTCTTTCCTCTTTTAAGTTCTCTCTCACACAACTATAGAAGAAGACAAGGTGGTAGAACAAACACCTAAAACATAGAAACCTTGGCTCTCCCACCTCCTCTTCTTCCCTCTTAATAACCAGCAATAATTCTAATGGGTCCAATCCATTAAGCTTACCGAGGAAACCGTCAACCCAACAAACACAGATTCTACAAACTTACGCACGCTTTTCAAAGCATTTATAAGACTCAACCTGCTAACTCTTTAGTGATTGATCCACTTATCAATTTCAGCTCTCTATGACCTAAATCACTTCTCTTTTGCGTCTCTCTATGCCGCGGTTTTGATCAAGGCACCAACCCGGTATTTGGCCAACTACCAAAATACCCTCAATGAAGCTTCTAGGAATTTTCCCTTAACTCCGTTTTTACCTTCACCTCGAAGCAGCTCCACATGCTTTAACATGTAGCTCATAGTGTCCAATGACTAGTCGTTATATCTTCACACATTCAGACTCTCCAGAACCGTCTCTACGTTCATCAGCCTTGTCACTTGGTGCACCACATGTACAACTCACCTCTTCACGATTGTTGTCTTATCTATGCTTTCTGCTTGAGTCACGTAGCCTCTCCTGAACTTAAATGACTGCTCGGACCTTAGCTCCCTCGCCTAGTTCTGATCCATTGTCATTGAGCACTAACGTTCTCTATAACACCTTGCACATCCAAACACCAAACAACCATTTTGAACACAAGTTCTATACACTTGATTATTCACATAAGTCAAAACCATGCATCATGCGACATAACACAACCAACCCATGACTTCCATGCCATAGACATACTCAATCACCATTGATCCTAACTTGACCAAGATAATTCGCCAACAGCCGGTCTTACTGCCATAACTAGGCCAGTCAGACCACTAGGGCCGATTTGAGCATCGACACCATGTCGGCCAGACCTCCAGCCATTGGCCGGTCTGACTGCTTAACTGCAGCAGAAAACATTTACTCTGGATTTCGGTTAAACTCTATCTAGTTTCAACTCCAGTTTTTTATTCTAGTGGCACAAAGTGCAAATTTATCCACAAATAAATCTATACAAGTGTTTGGCGTTCGATTTCCCGAATGTCTATGGCAGGTCTAACCGCTTGCCCTATGATGGTCAGACCGCCGACCCATGGCGTTTAGATCGATTGAACTATGACAACACAAGTTGAAATCTGAATTCTCTGAAACTTTTATAAAATCCAAATTCAATTCCACCAAAGTACCAATTGTTCATCATAAACATATATCAAACCTTATACATAGCCTCTCAAATTTTATCCAATATCCTGTAGAACAATGCTATTGTACAGTTCTGTCTCTAGCATGCAAGTATCTTTAGGTACGTACGTATACACAGCACACTCACCAGATCGACTATATGTATATATGCCGCAGTCCTGTACACAAACAATCACATATCGCGTGATAAGTACCCGTACATCATGCGTGGTCGACACCCACAAGACATTGAGAAGCAAGTAATTAGCGTCACCCTGGCATGATCAACTCGAATCATCCACCAATTAATTCGAGCTACAAATAAGCTTAGCTGTGTCGGCCGTTCCACATGAAAGCACCGTACGTCTGCTCGATCGTCCGCTGGTGTACGCAAATATACGCAACAATAATCCATGGTCAGCTAGCCCGGCTCGGCGTACGTCGCCCATGGAGAGGGATACGTACGTACGAGGCAAAACAACCAACAGCTAGCCGAAGCAATGTACACAAGACAGGAGAGCGTGCACGTACGAACGCGCGCGTGCAATCGATCCCCAGCGGGCGCCGTGGCGTCATCCCCATCACTTCCCCAACCTCCAAGCATGCGTGCAACCCAGCTGCTTCCACCCGCGGCCGGCGATGGATCACCCGGCCAAGTCACGGAGCAGGTGAAACCCGGCGTTTAGGCCTCTGTAATGCTCCTGGCCATGGCTCGCATCGCCGTCCATGGGCGCCCCGAACTGGACGTGGTGACCGTGGCCCGGATGCACGCCATCCATCTGCTCGCCGCCCGGGAACAGGAACCCGGCGCCGCCGCCGTGCGCGGACGGCGCGCCGAACGCGATGTTCACGCCGCCTCCATCGTGCGAATCGTGCTGCTGCAGCCCCAGCGTCAGCGACACGCCGCCGCCGCCAGTGCCGAATCCCCCCTGGCCGTCGTACGCTTCGAAGTCGAGGTGGTCCATGATGCCGAAGTTCTCCATCCGTGCTCCCGCGCGCGCGACGCCGCCGATGTTCACGACGGAGGCTAGCGAGCCCGCGTCGTGGAGGAGCTGCGCACGCGTCGGCTTCTGCTCACCGCCGTCCCCATCACCTCCATCAACCAGCTGGCCGTCGGAAGCGTGGCTGCTAGGGTTAGGGTTTAGGCTTCCCTGTCCGCCGCTGCCGCTGCCGCCGCCGCCGCCGTCCTGGTCCTTCATCTCCTCCACGTACATCTCCTCCACCATTGGCTTCCACAGCCGCACCCTCGCATTGATGAACCAGTTGGACACCTGCGGTACGTGCGAACCCCCGTAAAAATCGCGCAGCATATGTCGCTGTGAAGAGAGGTGCATGTCCAAACAAGATTCTTTTTCCGAAACATTTACGAGCACAAGAGGACATGGTATGACCTTGACATGGCAACCAATGAATTGATGTATCATCTACACGACGGGGATCGAATCGGTGGTGGGCGCAATGTTTAGCATTACTATACCCTCAAACGATCGACGCAAATTAACTACACGGTGTGCGTATTTTTTTGTCATGTATACAGGGGAATTGATTTATGTATCTACTGGTCGCGGCGTACGTATGTACGTGTACGAAACGTACCTGGCTCCGTGAGAGGCCCGTTTGGCGAGCCAGAATGTGCTTATCCACGTCGCTTGGATACCTGAATTGAAACAGACAATATATATGAACAGATATATATATATATATATATATATATATATATATATATATATATATATATATATATATATATATATATATATATATATATATATATATATATATATATATATATATATATATATATATATATAGTTTGTGTATATGCATGCATCCGCTATTATAGAACAGCTAGCCCGGTACTAGTCCAATTTGTTATGGATGGATGCTTGTAACCTCAAAATTATATACGCTGCGAGGAAACAAATTTTAAATTATTTATTAAAAAACAACAATTAGACCCAAACACACCACCTTAATTAATTAACAAATCAAACTAAAGAAAGATGCGTGAGATATATCTGTGCCCAACACTAATACGGTAGCTATATCCTTTTCTTTATTGTGCATACATACACCGCATTCACGAGCTTATTTAGTTATATTACATGATGATAATCAGCCAGTTAATGGTCAAAATAGGATCAAACAGACTTCTTAAAGAGTAAAGACACATGACATTACGTATATGCTTAAGTAGAAACGGTGGCAATATGTCAAAATGGCCATTCGAGCATTTGATGCCGAGACAAATGTGGTCCGGGAAGAACAATGCTGTAGAATAAACCATATGAAGAAAAAGGTCATTAAGAACGACCATCGCAATTAAGTGTCACGCGCAAACTTATACTACTCACACTGACATGCTTGCTTACGCGATTACTACAGCTAACCTGGCTTAATATTCTACTAGCTAGGTAGCACTTGAACTTATCGTTGCACAATGTACTACTGCATCGTTTTACATCGAGCTTGTTCGCTTAAATAAATCCCAACATGGATCAGTAGCTCAGCATATGGAAAAGCTTAATTAATCAGGTGAGTCGTTGGATGCATGGCAGGTATATACTAATACTAGTACTTACGGGTGCAGGAAGTGCTCGAACAGCCAGGCCCGTAGGACGGTGACGGCGCGCTCCGGCAGCCCGCGCTGCGGCCGCCACGGGTGGCTGTCCATCATGCCGGCCTGGTGCAGCGCCTTCTGCTGCCGGATGGACTGGTCGAGCACCCTCAGCCGCGGCGTCTCGCCTCGCGTCATCCGCGGCACCGTCACGTCCTTCTCCCCGAGCGCCTTCCGCACTGCCTGCAGCTGCCCCACGATCCCGTCCCTCAGGTTCCGGAAGTGCCTTGATATCGTCCGCGACGCCAGCGCCGTGTACGCCGCCGCCGCACGCTCCCCCGCCACAGCCTCGAACCCGCCCGCCAGCCCCCTCATCTGCTCGCAGTACCTCCTGTATCTCCTGTCCACCTGCGCGTGCACGCGCCATGCATATTTTCAGACACAACAACCAAGCTCAAAGACAATTCGCCTCCTACTCTATCCAGCTAATGTGCAAGTACAGAGTACAAGCACTAGAAACGTACGTACATAGACTTTTATCTTTTATCAAGTTGACAGCAGATGACGAAAACACCGATGACATATACAATTTTAAACTTAGAAAGTTATCTGAAAAATTCGCTAAAAACCAAAACCTAAAAGACCAAACGAACCCGCGGCCGTATACTTGGTAAAGATCGAGATGCACGGGCAATGTAACAGTGAAACGGTAACAACTGTCGGTGCTGCAACTTGTAGTGGCTAGTACTTGTGCGCGCCTATTTTTGCGCACCATAGCTAGCTAGAGCTCCGCAACCACTGAGGCTCCATCAGCTGCAGTGCAGCAGTAAGAATTGTTTGTATGAGCTGAGGCAGGCATTGAATAGCATGGCCAAGGGGATGGGCGAAGAGGCAGTGGAGGAGCAGCGTGCAGAGAGCTAGCAGCTTGCACTCGCAGAGTCATGGCAGGCCTGTGCCTGCGTCTGTGTGTCAGAGTCCCTGCATGTATGACCGGCCGGCTAGGCAGGGGACCCTCGTGTAGATACCTAAGATAGGCAAGGGAATAGAGGTTTCCAAAAGCAAATGGTGAGGCCCCAGAATAGCATCGCTTCCCTGCCCTAGTCCCAGGTGCACTCTTCGGGCAACCATAGTTGAACTCCTATTACTTGCTGTAACTTTTGCTCTCTTTCAGATTCGCTTTGTGCAGTGCCTAACTAAGCGCGTCTGGATTAGCTCGCTCACCTCTTCGAGCATGATGTAGAGCTTGTCCTTGAGCCTCTGCAGCTCCAGCGCATCCATGGACAGGATCTGCAGCGACGGGGTCCAAGAGGCCGACGACGACGACCCGCCGGTGACGTCGCCGCCGTCTTCTGCTTGCTGCGGTGGCTTTGGCGCCTTCATGCGCTTGGTGCTGTCCACGGGGAGGCTGCAGAATTCTTGCAGGAGCTGCTGCGCCGGGACGAGGAACCTGGAGCTGCGCAGGTGCCACGCGTCGTGCGCGTGCGGCTCCGACGAGCCGTGCATCCACGCCGCGGGCGCCGGTTGCTGCCGTGACGACCCGCCGAGGTGCTGGTGCAACACGCCCTCCGGCCGGCACAGCGACAGAGATAGCGGCGCCTGGCTCGGCTGGTGATGCTGCTGCTGCTCGCTGAGGAAGCGCATGGTGGAGCCGTCTCCTCCCGCGTCCATGAGCACAGCCTTGCTGTGAGCAGCAGAAGCAGCGGCCGACGCCGTGCCGGGCATCGCGGCCAGGCCACGCATGCAGCCGAGCAGATCCACCCCGGCCTGCAAGCCGAACAGCTCCGGCGTCCCCTCGTCCATCGCCGGCATGAGCGTCGCGACCGACGCAGCCGTGGCATCTGCCGCCGAGAAGTAGTCCGCGAACCCCAGGCTCGGATCATGCGCCATCTACCTTAGAACACCAAAAGGCCAGCTTAAAGCAAACACCACAACAATTAGCAATGCAAAGCAACGCAAACAACGAAAAAGGCTAGGAACAACCAAAGAGTTGGCTCACTTTTGTGCGAAGTAGCTAGCTAGAGAGAGCTTGGAGCCTTGGACGACCAAATCTGTCGGAAGAACTAGAAGAGAAGACATGCGAGGTTGTACTTAGTAGCAGTAACACACTGATCCATCGAGCTAATCACCACGGATGAGAAAGTGAGAAGTACTCCTACTACTACTCTACACACACGAGAACAAGGTCAAATAATAAGATGCGTTGCGAGTAGCAATCCAAGAGCAGCTAGCTAGCACGGCCGGCCCCTTTACCTCGCACAAGAATCTTGCTTTGGCCTTGGGAGGGCAAGCAAAAGGAGGAAAACAAGATCAAAAGCCATGGTGATTTGGACGCACGGGTCTTAAAGAAACCAACCAAACCAAAGATCTCATCAGGGAAAGCAAGCAAGCAGGAAACAGAAAAAAGGTGGCTATGGCACAAAAAGCATACATGGGAGCTTGCGAGGTCCGGGCCGGGGTGGGTGGTGGTTGCCGCGTCAAGCTTTCGCCTCGCCTCGCCTCGCCCTGCCAGCAGCGGCTACCTGTGCTTCTCTGCCTCTTATCCCGTCCAAATATCTGGAGTACTGCCGGTCTTCGTCTTTCTAGGGCTGGGGGGTTTATTGTGTGGGCGTAATCGCGTCTGCACACTCTAATTAATACATTATTGCCTTCTTTTTTGCTTGGCTTTTCTCTCTAGCTAGCAGCTAGCTAGCTTTGTGTCACTGCAACTTGTTTTTCCTGATGGACTAATGCTAGCTCTGTGGTCAGTTACGTGTATAGCCCTAGGATTTGATATATATGACCTCGCTGTAGTTAATCTGTAGATCATTTTGTTCGCTAGGATGCATTTGTTCTATGTGCTATTTGTTCAATAGGAAAGAATTCCGGATGGTTAAGATGAACTTTGGATGAAAGCGATTTCTTTGCACGCGTAAAATCCAAACACAATCGGTTCAGTGTTCAATCCAAACTCCATGTCTTGAAAAAAAAAGCTCGATTTTAGTCCGCTGATCGTTTGATTGGATGGCTACCCTGAATAGACAATCACCATAAAATTGAATAAATACAATAGAGCACTGTCTGGAACGCAATTAATATTCCAGTTGAAACCCTTATTCCGAATAGAACCTAGATTTCTGCTGTTTCTACTAAGAGCAAGTTTAATAAGGCTGACTGTGCTAGCTACAAGGGAATCCATGTCAGCATAGTCCTATGTGGAAGGGAGAGAAAAGGAGAGAGAGAGCCAAGCCGACTCCCATGCAAGAGTCAGGCTATAGCACAGGAAAAGATGCATTATCCATGCATGTACCTATAGAACTAATTGCTATACCCATGCATGTATTAAATTATCAATACCCATGTATGCATTAAATGATTGAGAGCTCTTGTGGAGACAACTTATAGCCAGCTTATTGTATGAGTTGACTGCATCATTATCTTTTGATGACATGGAAATATATTGGAGGTAGCAGCTATCTGTACTATTAAACTTGCTCTAAGAGACTAGAAATGTTGTTCTTTACCTAGAAGTGTTGCTAAGGTTTCAAATTGCCTATTTTCCTTGACTTGTACTTATTTTCGGGCCTATTCTTTTTAGCTTTTAAAAACTTTTTTGATTTTTTATAGTAACTAGTTTTCAAATGGAGTATCTTTTTAAGACATGATCTATAAGTAGATTATAGTACACACTGTAGTGACTTCATTTATATCGACCAAAATCACATATGAGTTTCTATTACTCCATATTTTCTCTTACAAACAGCCAGAAAATCATAAACCATAGCCATAATTCATTAATCGAAGTAAAAAAAAAGGCCATCTCTGCCTTCCTCTATTGGAGGAAGAGCAACTAGAAGAAGGCAAAAATGCCTATAAACTGTACACCAAAATGACTGTTTGTACATTGTAGTACAATCATTCTGTTAAACAAAAAAAAATATAGAAAGAATTTGGCAAAAACACTTAAAAAGGCACATGTGTGCTCCAAGCCTCCAATGGTTTCCCTGCCCACAAAATAGTCCGGAAGTAGGGCCTGACGCCAAGTGGGGAAAGAGTGGTCCACAGTTTCCAACTAATTGCAATTAAAACAGCCTACAAAAAAGAATGGTGGGACCATGCCTATTTGTGGGACCATCAACATCCCACTTTCCTTGCTTTTCCCTTCTTTTTGTTTTACACTCGTACATTGATTCCTACGTTACTACTCCCGAATTTTTGGCACTTTTAGCATATTTAATATGTATTTGTAAAAATAACTGTAGTCACGTGAAAATGACCAAAATAGCACTTTTACCATCTGATCACCAGGCGACGGCAGCATAGAGCTGACACGTAGGCCTGCCGCCTAGCCACCGTGCGGCTCCCTACCTGGCACCCTACCACCAGACGGCAGGTAATTAAACTGGTTTAATTACCTGCCTTAGTTAGTAGTTCTGGTCACAGCCGCTTTTCCAACCTTTGATCACCGACTACGTTATCCCGACCGACCACTGCCGTATTCGACCACGGTCATTCACGACCACAGCCACTCCAACCGCTCCCGATCACTCTCGAGTCCTAACCACTCTTTGCACTCTGTAGTTTTTGACCACCTAAAGCCTATTGACCAGCTACTGTATCTCTAACTATTGTAGATTCGACCACCTCATCCATTTCACCACTTCAGCCGTCTGACCACGGCCATTCGACCACCTCAGCCATTCGACCACTTCAGTCGTCAGACCACGGCCATTCGACCACTCCAACCGTTCGACCATGGCTATTTGACCACTTCAGCCATCGACCACGTTCGACCATGGCTACTCACTTCAGCCATCGACTAAGGCAGATAATTAAGGTAGGTATTTAGCCAGATTAATTACATGCCGTCTAGTGGCAGGGCAGCAAGCAGGGAATCGCACGGTGGCTAGGCAGCAGGCCCACGTGTCAGCTCCACGCAGCTGTCGTCCGGTGATTGGACGGTAGAAGTGCCATTTTTGCTATTTTCATATGACTACGGCTATTTTTGCAAATACAAATTTAAAATATACCAAAAGTGCCTAAAATTCCCCACTCACCAATCATTTGTAGTCTCAGTACAAACAATAAACATGTATTGGGATATTGATTACATATAATTTAATATTGATGAGTTTAGTCGCATATTTGAAACAATATTGGGAACTGTGCAATGCACACACGCACACACCAAATGTCAATTAGCTGCAGTACCTAAATAGTATTATTTTGGCATAAGTTCGTTTTTACAAAATTAACTAACATATTGCAATACCAGGTAATTAACTTTTTCTCTTATTTATTAATATAATTAATCAGTCGGACCAGCTTGGTCCTACTGTTCCTGTCCAAAAAAAAAAAGAACGACCAAACATGAAGCTAACTAAAACACAAGCATTACATTTTTTAAAATAATCTCCACCCCAACACCTGTATCTTGCTCCTTTTGTTTTGCGAGGATTATCTTGCTCTTTTTTAGGGAAACCTCTATCTTACGTTGGTTTCTCCGTATGTTTAATTCATTCGCAGTAATCAAGCTACATCTTGTAACACCTTCCTTCAATCCTACAGTAAGATTATTCCCCTGCGTCTAGCTTCACTGATCGATCGTAAAACTCATCAAGAAGAACTATAATGAAGTTTATGGCAGCTATTGGCCATAAAATTTGTTCTGTATGCTCTTACATATAAATTAATTGATTAAGGTCCACACCTCCAATCTACTCAATCATTAACTTAATCGATCTACCCGTCACTTTCTCCAAAACTTTTCACCCGCTTTCTGTCATCAAATCATGCCATTCCTCTCATATCATACAAAAACTCTGCACTCCCGTGAGCTAGCTCGATCCCTTGCTCTTCCATCGGATTCACGTCATGGTTGCGTTGCCCATCCCCCCCTTTTTTTTGTCTCGCTGCCACAGACATCGTACAAAGTACATGCAGTGCAAGAAGAAAGAACAATAGCCCGAGGAAGGCCCTGTTCTTTACTGCTTTTAAAAGCATCTTTTAGCTTTTATTACAGTATTTAACTTTTAAATAGAGTATTTTTTAAGATAGAGTTTACAAATTAATTGTAATACAGGTTAAAAACCCAACATCTGTGTTAACCAAAATTGTAAGCGAGTATCTCTTTCTCCATAATCTGTCGCAAACAGCTAAAATTTAAAAATTTTAGTCAAAAACTATAAGCCGCAGCCGGTCAAATTCTTATTGGCAAAATTAAACAAGCCAAGTTAATCGTTACAAACCGTTAGGCCATCTTGGCTTTGATTGGTGGTGTCTGCTTTACAAGGAGTATTTTGCTTGTTCAAGAAGGCGCTGCATTTGTCTCGTATTGCTTGTATGCATTGCACGCACACCGATGCGCTGGGAGGTGCAGTGCGTACACGGCGCGTACTTCCTTGATGACACTGGCTTGTGGGCCCCATACGGTTCGTACGACAACTACACATGCCAGGAGACGGCCTCAAGTACTGTACATGCACTTCGACATAATGAAAGGCGCTGGGTACGGGCACGCTGCCCCGAACACGAGCGAGTTGTCTCCGAACTCAGCTCTCCTGTTGGCACGTGACTTACCATTTATAGTATAATTATTAGTTTTTAGATATGTGACTTATAATTTATACTATAATAATTAGTTTTTAAATAGTGTATTTTTTTAAAAAAATAGGATTAATAAAAAATTGTAGTAAAAAGTATATTGAGTTCAGCTGTACTGGTCAAAATCGCATACGACTATTTTTCTGCATACTAGCTCTTGCGAACAGGCAGAATTCAAAAATATAAACCATAAGTCATAAGCTACAACCTAAAAGAATCCACTCAATTGGAAAGACAAAAGACAACTACTTCCATTATTCTTGCATGGTGCAAGCTTTCATCCCGGCACTACAGTTAGGGCTGTAAAAAAAGCTCGAGGCTCGCAAACTGCTCGAGCTTGGCTCGCTTTAGACTCGATTCGAGCTTGGCTCGAGCTTGAAACGAGCCGAATTCGAGCTACATCTTAAACTCGCGAGCTTTAACGAGCCGAGCTCGAATAGCTCGCGAGCTTAAGATTTTTTTCCCACCCCAATTCCCCACACTGCCTCCCGCCTCTCCTCTCAAAATCCCTCACCCGCCCCCCCACACCGACACCCCCTCCCTCCTCTCCCGGTCTCCCCCCGGGGCCCATCCCACTGCCCCACCGCCGCCCCACCTGCCCCCCGCGCCCCTCCTCGCCGTCGCCGCCGCCCCCGCCGCCGGCCGCCCCCCACCCCCGTCCCCCCCCCCCACGGCCTCCGCCTGCCCCCCGCCGCCTCCCCCCGCCCCTCCTCCTCGCCGCCCCCAGGCCCCAGCCGCCCCCGCCCCTCGTCGCCCCCGCCGCCGGCCACCCCCACACCCCCTCCCTCCTCTCCGGCCTCCCGCGGCTGAGCCCCTCCTCCCGTCCCCCTCCCTCCTCTCCCCCGCCGCCGCCCCCCCTCGCCCCCCCTCCTCGCCCCCCCGCCGGCGCCCCTCCTCTCCTCCTCACCCCCCGCCGGCGCCCCCCCTCTCCCGCCCCCCGTCCCCTTCCTCCCCCCCGCCCCCCGGTCCCCTTCCTCGCCCCCCGCCGCCGCCCTTCCTCAACCTGGCCCGCCGCCGCCCCTCCTCCCCCCGGCGCCCCTCCTCTCCCCCGCCGGCGCCACCCGTCCGGCCGTCCCTGCAGCTCGGCCACCGCGTGGTGAAGGTGCAGTCCAGCTCCAGCCGTCCTGGCTTTCTCCGGCCGTCCCCCGGCGCCACCGCCGCCACCTCTGCAGGTACTCCCTCACCGAGCCTACACATGCGAAGCTCGAGCTCGGCTCGAGTTTTGTCCGAGCCGAGCTCGAGCCTAGCTTAAAGCTCGATGTTAATCTCAGGCTCGCTCGAGCTCGGCTCGAGTTTCTACCGAGCTCGAGCTTGCTAGGTCAAGCTCGCTCGAGCTCGGCTCGTTTACAGCCCTAACTACAGTGAGACGTGAAAACACCCGATCCCATTCCGACCTCGATATATATGTGGAATCGTCTTGCGCCATATGTATTGAAATTGTTTGGGAGACATGGTCAAAGCCCGGGTTGAAGCCTCTAAAGGGGATAAGGAAGGAAGGTTTCTTTCCGCCTTCAAAATGAAAACGAATCTTTCTTTTTTGAAAGATAAGGTCAGGGTTTATTATTCAACTATGGATCGCGGGGGTGGAGAAGAGGAATCACTTTTATAACCCTTTTTCATGTTCTTTCATTCATCAAATAGGCGAATCGTTAGGTCCTTAGTAGTGTTGACAAAGAAGAAAGAGCCAGTGAAAAAAAAGAAAGCTAGAATTTCCAACAGTGAGACTAGCTTGACAAGCTACCTTTCCTCTTGATCTGAGGTGCAAAGAGAAACACCACTTTTTTATGACTTCCACTTCTTGATCTCGGCCTGGGAAATCGGGGTCCAAAGACTATCTCTTCGACAACGTGGACATGGGGAGGCGATCTGATAAGAGAGATGTAGAAGAATATGCCCTCCTCAACAGGTCAAGCCCTCGCTCCGGAATAAAGAAGAATACCATCTTGTCTAATCAAATATGAATACCATCTTATTGATTTAGTCAGCTTGCATCAACACATAAGATGTGATATAAGTAGTGGGAAATAAACTCTTCATTGATCACTTGAAACATAGTAGAAAGCATCCAAAACAGAATGAAATGTTGTTCAAAAGAAGAAGCTACCAGGGTCAACCACTACATTTTTCCTAATGTGCGACTACCCATATCAGTTACAACATCTTCAACACAGCAACTGCAGTACTTGACAGTTCATCAAGCGCACGTACAACAAGTGGTCACAGCGTTTTATTCGGTACTCCTATTAACTAAATACAATTGACTTCCACAGTAAGTATGACAGTTTAATCTAGCTTGAGCTTCTGGCTCCTGACTTCTAGAAGCCAGAAACTGGAATGAATGCGTTGGCTTCTTAATTTCATTATATATATTTTTTTGCCTTTTCTCCCCTTTTTATTGCCTTCTCTGTGGAAATATAGTAGTTTTTTTTTCTATTTTTCTTTGATTGAATAACTCATAAAAAGCTAACGATCGTTACAATGCAATTTCAGCCAACAGCCAGGAGCCAGATTGAATGCCTCCCCCAATCATAGTAGCTGGTAGGTAGGTAAGTAAATAGGTGCTTTTCCCCCTAAAAATCATTTACATCGCTAAATTATCAACCGACGTTACTGTCATTGCCAGTAGCTCCGGTATACACACTCAACAACATGACTACGTACATACTCACTGTAAAATTGTATGAAAGGAAGATGTGTTTAGGTTTTTTGTACTCTCATCAGTAGTCTAACTTCTGTATTTATATGCATGTGCCAGATGTACAACAGTAAATAGCAGCAACATATGATTACATAGATCGGTTAAAATGACTCAGTGCTTATCTCAGGCATCGAACATTATCTAGCTAATAAAAATATCTACGATATCTACGATTTGGTCAATTTATCAACAACCTGATCCTAGGATGATATAAACTTGATCTCGAGCATTTTTTGAGCTTCTCTCTCTCTTGCACAAAATGAAAATCTACCTTGATATGCTTTGTTTTGGCATGAAATATGGTATTTGCATAAAGATATGTAGCTCCCAAATTATCACACCAAGGACAAGGAGGGTGACTCTGAAATATCCCAAGTTCTCGAAGCAATGATTGTATCTAGATCACTTCTACTATTGCATTCGTTAAAGATTTGTACTCTTAGTACTAGACCGAGAGACGGTTGCTTGCTTGCGAGAGCTCCATGAGATCATATTTGTCCTGAAATATATTACATACCCTTCAGTGGACTACTGATCATCCAAACATCCAGTCCAATCCGCATTAGAGAATGCACTGATTTCAATCGATGTTGATTTGTGTATATGCAGTCTAGCTTTGACTATATGCTTTACTGGAGTATTCTTTTGACGGCAACCCAGTGACTTTATGTTGGGGAATAAAAATATTGACATACCTTGTTAACCGAAAAAGAAATATCTGGTCTGGTTATAGTCAAATACTGCAGTCCTCCAACTAAGCTCTTATATTTTGATGCATCTGCTAGATTTATCAACTATCCTTCTAGCTTGCAAAGTTTTTTGGTTGCAGCCATGGGTGTAGTAGCAGGCTTACAATTCAACATGTTAGAACTTTGTAGCAGCTTGAGCACATACTTGCATTGTGACAACACCAACCCAAAGAAAGTTCATTGATTTATATGGTAACAAACCATACCATCCTTATACTCCTTGGGGAGACATGTTGTCCTTCAACCTGGTCGTCATTTGATGCACCGGCCAATAAGGGACGACAACTTGAATTTCTTTTGTTGCGGAGGTGGAAGTAGCACCACTTGCCTCCGCAGTAGAGTTGCCTGCCGTAGTAGCATCAGAATATGTTGTTGCAGTAGCATTGGCAACATCCAGCACGATAGCATTTGGCGTGAAAGCATTGACAACATCGAAAATACCTGCCACGCTTGCCGCGTCAAAATCAGAGGTTGATGATGACGGCTCACAAGTGGACAACACTGGAGGCCTCACAGGAGCTGCCTCCCCTTGTTGTGATGGGCTTGCATGCATGTTAGACAATTGAGAACAAGCAATATTATCATATTATCTATAAGTGTTTTGTAGTAGAAGAGGGAGAAGAACATGTGAAGTCATACTTGGGTTTGGTTGATCTTGTGGACTTGTTGAGGAGAAGGGATAGACATTCTCATCAAAGATTACCACACGAGATATATAGACTCTACCAGTAGGTATATGTAAGCACTTATAGCACTTACGTAAGCTTCTATAACTTAGGAAAACACAGAGTTTGGATTTGAATTGCAGTTTATGGAAGTTGTAGGGTCAAAGATGTGGCCAGTATGAACACTCAAATATTTTTAGCATGGTATAATCTGGTTTATAGCCAGTCAGGCATTCAAGAGGCGTAGAAATGTTTATGGTGCAACTAGCAAGATGATTGATTAAGAAACATGCTACGAAAAATGCTTCATCCCAAAAGCAAAGTGGAACACTAATATGTGAAAAAAGTGCCAGACTGGTCTCTACCACGTGCCTTTGCTTTCTTTCCACATCACCATTTTGTTGATGTGTATATGGACATGGCACTCTGTGAGCAATGCTAACTTTATGAAAGAAGGCATGGAGTTTTCTATATTCACCACCCCAAATGGTTTGCATAGTTAGGATTTTTGTCCTAAGCATTCGTTCAATATGAATTTGGAATTGTAGGAATATTTTCATCACATCTGCTTTACTTTCAAGAAGATACAAACAAGTGAAACGACTATAGGAAGCAATAAAGCTAACATAATATTTATTGCCATTAACCAATGAATTGGTAGGACCCCATACATCTGAAAATATGAGCTCAAGAGGAGCTAAAACTACACTATTTGAAAGGGAATATGGTAGTTGGTGACCCTTGGTCTGTTGGCAAGCATAACATGTAGCTTTATTCTATTCTAGGGAATGAGAAAGACCATTGTGTTGAAGTATATGTTGAATGACTTGTGAGGAGGTGTGGCCAAGGTGACAATGCCACCATTCTTGAGGAACTTTGGCACTATGGAGAACTTTTGATGAGGAATTGATCGAAGCTCCTTCGTAGACCGATCCTTAACAAGGCAATGACTAGGGTGAAACTCAACAAAAACATTGTTATCTTGAGCAAACTTTCTAATATACAACAAGTTCCTATTGACTTGTGGGACATGAATAATATGGTTTAGATGCTAGGACTGTGTCGGAACCCGGAGCAACGACTCCAGGATTCTCTGTGTAAATCGCACTAGTCCAAGATCAGCTAGTGCACACAGCGGGCAACAAAGATAAATACCAAGCATAATGACATTTATTTAATTTAAAGAGTGTGGCCTTATGGCCAGCGTTTACATCATCGCACATTGGCAAATATAACTGCGAAAGAAACTGCGGAAACGAAGCTGAAAAGGCGAAGCCCAAGCCTGCCCACAGGCAAACAACTGCAAGACGCGGCCTACTCGTCCAGGTCTTCACCGTAGTTGAAGTCGTCTTCCTCTGTGTGGAGATAGCAAGGTGAGTACAAACTTGTACTCTGCAAGTTACACGGAGAAAATGCATCATAATGATAAAGGCTTCAATGGAAGGCTTATAGGGTTAGTTTGCATAAAACAGCATTTAACGAAATACAGTAGATAGATTAAAATTGCTGAATTTAATACAATAAGTAAAATAGTACTTGTAATTGAAAATATTACCGTCAGTGTAGGCTCCGACCAAACACCAACCTATCCACGGGCATCCCACCCGGACCATCTTTCCAAAAGTTCACGTATGGATTCCATCCATCCACACGCTTTCACTGCGCAACTCTGATGGATTCCATCCATCCACCAGGTTTCAATCTCTCACGGATTCCATCCATCCGCAAGGTTTTCATCTCTCGTGGATTCCATCCATCCACAAGGTTTTCAAAAATATTTTTGGAAAACAAAGTCTAATCCATGAAAAACTTTTACTCAGCATGCCCATGACCGTGGGCACGGCTATCCAGGATAGATTATACACTCTACAGAGGTTGTACAGCTTTACCCACAAGACACGATCATCCCTTTTTTGCCACCGGATTACACACTTCCTTAGGTGTGCGGCGAGGAGATCGTGACAAGGTCTTTACAATGCAAAGCCTTCAACCTGGCCAAGCCAACACTAAGATTTCACCCCAGTAAGGAATCCACCAGACCGGGACCCCCTCTTGAGCCGAGTGAGACTTCTCATGGCCTACGCCACGCTCACTTTCATCCTACGACATGACCTAGGTTGGGGCCAGTAAATTATTCAGCCAGGGCTGTCCCATACCAGCCTTGTGGTAGTACGTTAGGGCTTTGCAACAGTAGCTCACAGACCGGTCCTTAACCGACTTAAGCCCGACAATCAACACTGTGTCTCTGAACAACAGTGCATGCCTGCACCCACCACCTAACCATTAGCCTAAATCTAAACCAGATTTTATATTTTATTTCAAAAATATTTCATAAACCTCCTTGACTCACCGAAGTCAAGAGTACAGTTTAAAAGCTTATCATTTTAGGTGAAAAGGTATCCCAAATCCAAAATTATATCTAAGCAGGTATAAGCATTTGTTATGAAATTCTCTAGCTAATACTAGTGTACTAACCAGAGTTTAATTCTAGGGTGACAAGGTAAAATGGTTTGCAATGTCAAAGGAGGAATTAACAAGTGGGTATTAACTAAATTTAAAACTGAATTGAAATACATTGAATAAAAGTACGCATGCAATATAATTTAAAACAACATAATTTTATTTAAAATTCTGGGATCAACATGATCAAGGAGTGTGACTTGCCTTGCTCTTCAACTTGGCTTGAATCTTCGTCGAAGAAATTTCCTGAATCGTCGAAGTCTACACGTGAAAATAACCCACTAAATTTAAATAAATTCAAAATAAATTCAAATTGACTTCAAATATTTGAATTTGGGCCAGAAATGGATAGATGGGAATTTTTGATGAATTTAGAAATTTGAATGGGCTAAATCGGAGTTAGGACGAAGGAGAACGGGCTCCGGGAAGTTTGAAAAGAGAGAAAATGGAAAATCAGGAAAATCTGAATTATTGCGTCAGCAGGGAATTTCTTTTTTCGGCCGGATTATTTTTCTACGGGAAATTCGGGTTAATGACGCCAGCATGACGTTAGCCCGAGGGGAACCTACTGACTGGTGGGGCCTTGGTCCATGGACCAAGCCCACGGGGCAAAGGAGGGTGCTGAGGTGGCACGGCCGCCCGTGTGGCGCTGACGGGGACGGGGTGGCCCGAGGTGGCGCTGGCGTGGCGCCACGTGCCTGCCACGTGTGCACCCGAAGCGGCGCCGGCCGGAGACGCACGGGGGCGGCAGCGTCGGCGGCGCACCGGTGGCCGGCGGCGGACTGCGACGGCCGGAGGAGGGAGAGGGGGGAATGGGGTGCACGGTGGAGAGGTGCGGCTTACCGGAGGCGACCGGCGGCGAGCTGGCGGCGAGCAAAGGCGGCGGCGGCTCGGAAGCTTCGGCGCGGCGACGGTGGAGCGGCTGGGAGGGGAAGGGAGGAGCGGAGGGAGGTGGGGCGAGAAGAGGGGAGGCCGAAGGCGGTATTTATGGGGGTCGGGGAAGGCGGAGGCGGGGCGAATTGCTCGCCGTTGATGGTGCGGGGCGGCGGGGAATTAGGGGAATTAGGGGGGAACGCGGTGCGGGGATGGGGGGATTCGGGCGCGGGGATGGCGGGGTTGGTCGGGGAAAGAAGAGGGAGGGAGAGGGCCAGATCCGGGCGAACGGGGAGGCGGCGGAAATGGCGGCGGTGACCGTTGCGGGCGGCAGCGCGAGAGGAGGAAGAAGGGGCCGCGCGGGGGAAGACGCGCCTGACATGCGAGCCCTGAGCGCAGAGAGAGAAGGGGAGGAGGGGGAACGGGCGGCGCGGATGAAGTCACGCGGCAGGGGCGCGCATCGGGTGGCCGAGGCCGGTTAAGCGGGAGGGGACGGGCGGATGGGCCGATGGGGCGAGCGGGGTGGATCGGGCGGCCGAGGGAGGTGCGGGGGTGGACGGCTCGGATGGGGCGGGGAACGACGTGGCGGGCAGGGGAGTGGGGAAGGTGGGATGCAGCGGGTGGCCAGAATGGCGGCGATGTGGAGGAGATCTGGCCGTCCACGTGGCGGCCGGAGGAGGGAGGGAGGGTTTCATTTTTTTGATTTTTGATTTAGGATTTTCAGAAAAGCCCAGAAAATTCATTTGGCCTCAGAAAATACCAAATAACTTCCAAAAATTCCAGGAAAATTCACAGAAGCTCCTGGTGATATTTTGGACTTAATAAAAATACTTCCAACTAATGCTGGTATTTAATTTTCATACTTAAAATACTCTTTGATTTCAAAAATACATTTTTAAACTCTAGAAAATCTAGGAAACCAAATAAAAGCCAAATAACTCCAAATAATTATTTTGAACTAGGATTTTCATATAAAAGCAAAATATCATTTTATTTAATAATAATTTTTAGGTTTTCATTTAAAATACTTTTTAAATCCAGCTTTCTAAAAACAAAAATTCAGGGCAAATCCAAAATTAAAATTTTAGGCAACAAAAACACTTATTTTAGATTAAATTTTAATTTTAATTGATTTTTATTTATTTATTTTTATTTTAATAAAAACCTGGGCTGTTACAGACTGAGAGGAATTAAAAAGGTGTGAATGGCCAATATGACAAATACGCATACCTGATCATTTTGGCTGCATAGATATGGTTCTTGTCATGGTGCTTTTCTTTGATGACAAACTTGTAGAGATCATTGGTGAGATGGTCAGTTGCACCGGTATCGACATACCAATTTGTGTCGATGTTGTACATCGATGCCATTGCTGCTATTGCTAGACGTTCTTCATGGTATGTGTGGTCAAACCTATGGTAGCATTTACTCGATGTATCTCCTAGCTTGGCACATACTTGCCAGACTGGGCACCCTTTCTGGTTTCCACCATTGGCACCTTGCTTCCCTAGATTGAAGCCTCCTTTGTTATGGACACAGTCATAGCCACGTCCACGATCTCCACCTTTGTTGAAGTTATTGTGATAGACACTGTTTGTAGAAGAGACAAATTCAAAATCAGCAATGTTCTGTAGCTCTTGACGCATCTCAAAGTTGAGCAAATGTGCGTAGAAGTCACTGAGGAACATCCTATCAACTCGAGTCATCAGAGAAGTGACAAGAGGGTCATAGGTGTTGTCGAGACCGACCAGCATGTAGGTCACAATCTCTTCTTCAAAGAGAGGTAACCGATTACTGCGATCGTATCGGCCAAAGACTTCATCTTGCTGAAGTATGTCATAGCCAATTCATCATTCTTCTTCATGTTGGCTAGCTAGATGCGAATTTGAACAAGACGCACCTTTGAGCGGGAGGCGAACATACGCTCCAGTGTCTCCAATGTAGTCCACACTTCATGGGCATATGGCAGGAATAGGACCTGTGCAAGCACCTCCTTAGACAGAGAATAGAGGAGAATGCTTAGCACAGATTGATCCTTCTCGAGCCACTCATGATAGGCAGGATTCTCCTCCTGCTTTGCACCCGACGCTATTGATGTCGTGATTAGAGGTTCTGGGCACTTGGAAGTCCCATCTACAAGGCCAAGGAGACGGTAGCCTCTGAGATAAGGAAGAAGTTGGGCTTTCCACAGGAGATAAATCTCACTGGAGAGCTTCACACTAATTAGGTGGCTAAATGAAGGTGTTGGGAGAAGGCCTACAGGAACAGAACTGGTGATCTTGGAGGAAAGATAGCTCGTCGTCACGAGATTTTATGGCTATGATACTATGTAAAATTGTATGAAAGGAAGAAGTGTTTAGGTTTTCCCGTACTCTCAACAGGAGCCAAACTTCTGTATTTATATGCATGTGCCAGATGTACAATAGTAGATAGCAGCAACATAGGATTACACGGATCAGCTACAATGACTCAGTGCTTATCTAAGCATGGAACATCATCTAGCTAACAATAATATTTACGATATCTTTATCTACTTGTTTAACACGCACACCCCCAACAAGATGGTAGTAGCCGCGCGAGCAAAGACATTTCCAACGAGACCACGATCGATCGATGCTATGAATTCATCATTGTCTAAGCTTGCCAGTAATGACATTTATTTCTTCCGACGAATACATAAATCGGGGTAGGACCCACAAGCGAATGGGCGGGTGGAGTCACATGTTGGACGTCTTTTCTGGCCCAACTGGAAATGGGTGAGGAATTCATGGTTTTTAAATTTATGCATGAATGCTATTCAAAAGTAGAATCAAGAGGCTGTTGTCGGAGTGGAAGGATCGTCGCTTGGCTGCTACCTGCTCCCTATAGCAATCTTGTTTGTGTGGCAAAAAAATCCCAAGTTTTATACTGGCATGTGTTTTCGTCTTTTGGACTGTTTGATTATATTAGGCAACTAATGTCATTTAACTGCTACAACATCAGATATATCTTTGTCCGTCAGAATGTGTGCTCATCCGATTCATCAATGACATTCGTGATCTATCAACCTCATGATGAGGACCAGGACGATGCATCCCTTTATAAAAAGCTCAAGGTGTACATATCCACATCAGCAAAGATGGGTGATCGCAAAGCGTTCACGACAAGATTGCAACTCTATTAGCTCCACCCTCCACACCTCTATTATAGGGGGCATTCAAAATGACTTTTAGTTACGTCTTTTAGCTAATAATTTTTGCTGATGGTTTCTAGTTGAGAAAATACTCTATTTAAAATGGCTTCCGGCTTTGAAAGCCACTATGGTTGCTTTCTTTTGGGCTTATGGCTTTTAGCTTATGTATATTAACTAGTTTTTAAATGGAGTGTCTTTTCAAGACGGAGTCTACAAGTCGATGAAAGTAGATATTGCATCGACTTTATCTATATCGGTCAAAATCACATGTAAGTATCTTTTTCCATACTCTCTCTCGTGAACAACCAGAATTCAAAAATTTAAACAAAAAATCATAAGCCACAGTAAAAAGAACCAGGTTCGCGAGAACATGAAGAGCTAACTAGGCACACGCACGCTATGGCCAACTTTTGTCTCGATCTGCCGGTGCTAGGATGTTAGCTCTAACAGTTAAGTCACAATACGACGAATCGGATTATTCATGATGAACGCATACAAGCTAGGGACGTACAACGTGCCAGTATGTTAATTGGCTTGTTTGAATTGATTTCTAAAAACTGCTTTTCTACTGTAAATAGCTTTTCTATAGTACCGTACCTAGTTTTCAAACAGATCGTCTTCTTAAGACGGAGTCTACTAGTCGATTGCAGTACATACTGTAGTGATTTCGTTTATATCAGCTAAAATTACACGCAAGTATCTCTCTCTAAAGTTTCTCTACAAGTTGGTACTATTCACAATCCAAAATCAAAAGTCAAAGCTAAAAACCAATATATATAAACAGGCTCGTAAAGCCCCCCCTTTTTTTTGTGCGTGTCGACGATGGATGTTTCGATCGATAAGGCGTCGCCGTCGGCGGGGCGGGGCCACAGTGGCGGCAACGCTCCATTCGCGCGCCGCGGGGGCACGAAAGCGGCCTCACATGCCCCGATTCACGTCGCCATGATGTATGCGCCGTGCTCGGGGAACACTCGCCGGGACGCACCTTTCGTGCTACAATACACGTACATGCACGCGCTCAGCTTTGCCTTGGGAGAGTGCATGCATGCCGCTCTAGCTTGTTGATCGCCTGCTTCTTCAACCACAAGCCTCGCTACTAGTTGCGAGCGAGCGAGCGAGCGGTCGTTGGTGCGGCTGCATTTGGTCACGTTTCTCGCCGCTTGCCGACGGATGCATATACATGTACATGCACCTCCTCTCTTTTACTGCATGTTTTCAAATCTATTCTGGGTTTCAATTAGACTTTTGTGCCTGCAGGCTTGTAAATTCAAACCAGGATTCGAAGGAAAGCCACTTTATGATTCAGCTTGCTTGGAAAGCTAAGCCTTTGCTTTGCGGACGCGGCTTCCCTGTCCCATGACCATGTCCCTGGTCGTGTCCCCACCACGTGGCGTCAAGCTATTGGTCAGTGTATGGGACCTACAAAAAACAGAACAAATAGCATGCTGCCACATGGCAGGGAACAGGAAGGGGGATAGAGAAAGGAAACAGGGAAGCCATTTTCTTGCTTTGCTAGCACCACTGAAAATTGTTGCAGTACTGCTACTCTCTCTGTTCTTTTTTTACTTATTGTTTTGAATATTAACACGGTCTCTAATACACACTTTAACCACCATTTTTTCTAATAGTTTGTTAAAAAATTATTTACAATATAATGATATGGAAGTACTTTCGAATTTCGATGACAAATCCACTAACATAGTTTTTATGTGACAATCTAAATATTTTCGATAATTATACGTGTTTTAAAATGACATAAAAAGATAATACAGGGGGTAGAATATAGTGTGTTTTGTTGTGAGGGTTAATTTATAACGTTACGTTGTATTCGTTGCGGATCAGGTGGCCAGCGCTCCCTACCTGCTGTTTTACTACAGCGTCCGATCGATAGCACTCACTTTCCTATCAGATTTTGTAGTCCTAGATATGACAACCAGTAAGTACTCTCTAATATAGAACTGTTCCTATAAATAGTAGCCGGTTTTTTTTAAAAAAATTTAGTTCCCGAACGTCTGTTTTAGCAAATTGAGTTCTCTTCTTGAGCTCGGTAAGTACCTGTCGAGTTTCTCTAACTCGATAGGTCGTGCGGCCAGATTAATTAGTGTTTATCACTCAATATGATGTTTAATTAGTGTTAATCATGATAAGCATAATCACCTACCGATCTCCTGCTACTCGGCAGCGTCCTACCGAGCTATTGTTACTCGATAGATGCTGTCGAGCTCTGGTGGCTTGACAGAGCTATTGTAGCGTGGCAGGTGACATACGTCGCCTGTCGTAGTTGCTAAGCTTGGGAGATCTGTTGAGCTACTGTAGCATGGTAAATGCTACGTGTCATCTGCTACAGCTGCTACGCTCAGAGAGAGAGAGCCAGATTTATAAAAATAAATATTTAATAGTTAAATTTTAGAAAAATAGTGATAGTTTCATTTGTGTGAGCAGCCTTGATGGGTGATGTCACGTAAGTGGAGAAGGCGAAAGCAATTGAGCGGTACATTGGTGGTTCCTTTCTCGAATGATAGTATTTCATTTCAGCTAGCTTGTCTGGTGTTCAGTGTTAAAAAAAAAAACTCTCATGGTCGCACTCCGCTTAATTGGATTCCGTACGACAAGCATTCCACAAGTAGGCCCAGCCCAAGTAGGCCAACTGGGCTGTCTTGTTGGATATCCTTTTTCAATGCATCACACCACAACCGCGTTAGGCCCCTCCTGAGTCCTGATGCACAACAGCACAAGGTTTTCCAGATCCCATCCCTTAGAAGATGATACATTGCTTTTTGACAAGGTGAAGTGGCTACTAGAAGCCACAAATCAAAGTATGTGTTCTTTTAAGCTATAGTTTATTAGTTTAATAAATAATAACTACTAAAAAGTTGAAGTAAAAAGCCAAAAAGAACAAGTCAAAGTGTTCTTTTCGCCATGGTCAAGGCTCTAGATCGTCAAGTTCATTGGGCAACTGGAAAACTTGCTCCGTTCTGTTAACCCTACTCTTTGTAAAGGTTACTTTTCAATTGTCAGGTGCGTCATTGACTCGTTGGTCTGAAATTTCTGCGGAAGGGACAATGTTTTCAACTGTTAGGTGAAACACGGAACTTAATCTTGTCGGGGCTACACCATATTCGTTTGATTAATTCAACCAGGGCTATCCATTTGATGGTTATTTTTATGGTTGGAGCCAGGAGCGATTTCCGAAAATTTTGGTGAAATTTGTGATTTTGAAATATCGTGAGATTTGCTCTTAAGTGAGCGTGAATTCGGATTTTATATGCATGATAAGATATTGATTTGATCACTGAGGCAGGAGAAACTGATAGTACTAGAATATCTGTGTTCTTTGAAACGAAATCAGATTGAGTTTGACAGCTTTTTTTTAAAAAATAAAAATTGATATTGGCAACCGTTCTTCTGAAACACACTCTTTCTATTACATTATTAAAATAATATAAAAGAAGCAATCATGTTGTTTCACAAAGACTAGAAATTCCCATGTTAATTGATAAAAAAGATAAAAATGTATACCGTCGATTGTGATGAATCCAAATTATGACAGTCAAGATAAAACAAAGAGTCCATGCCTACATACAATCCAGAAATAATTGAAATTAGGAATGAAAATTAAAATAAAATTAGCAATATGATTTTCATATGAATTCCTAAGTAAAATCTATAAATAAATATAATTCAAAATAAAATTAAAAAAATTAGAAATTGGATTTGTCAACGAATCCCAACAAAACAACTGAAATTCTAAATAAAACTAAAATAAAATTAGCAATTCGATTTCGATATGCATTCCAAAGTAAAAAATATCTAAATAACTGAAATTCATAATAAAAGTTAAAGGAAAATTAGCAATTAGATTTGTATACGAATTCTAATAAAGAATAACTAAAATTTAGAATAAAAAATAAAATAAAATTTGTAATTTGATTTCCATACTAATATATAAGTAAAATCCCCAAATATATATAATTCAGAATAAAAACTAAACAAAAAATAGCAATTGGATTTATGTATGAGTTCGAACAAAAAATAACTGAAATTCAGAATATAAAATAAAATAAAATTTGTAATTCGATTTTGATGTGAATTTCAAAGCAAAATCCCTAAATAACTATAATTTAGACTAAACAAAATTGAAGAAAAATTAGCAATTGGATTTGTATATGAATTCCAACCAAACATAATTCAAGTTTGAAATAAAAATAAAAGAATTTCCATTTGAATTCTAAAGTAAAATATCTAAATAACTAAAATTTGAATGAATAAAAATAAAATTTATAGCAAGGATAGCACCAATGGTGTCAAAGAAGACCACGACAGAGTGCAATTGGAGTTGATTTGTTCTGCAAGAAGACATTGACTAACGGGGAAGTGAACAGCCGAGGCAGCGACGAAGATGAGGACAACGTCGTGCTGCTCGTTGGAGTCATTAAAAACAAAGACTAGAGTCCAAGAAGCCAAGGGCCACTACAATGAGTGGTAAGCATCGATGTTGTTAAGTAAGCCGCATAAGAATGTCAATCATGGGGAAGCCCTGGCATAGAAAAGATGAAGCTTTACATTGATGATAGCATAGAAGAGATGAAACTATACATTAAAGACACGGCTTTGTACATCCTCTAGGGGATGTAGCGGCTGGAACCTGGTTCCATTATCTAAAAAATACATTAAAGACGAGTTTATAGATGAAATAGGGCCATCGGGTAGCTAGGAGCGTGCCATTGCTAGTGAGGACACGACGTAATCGGCGATGGCGAGAAGATTCTCCATGTCGTTAAACAACTACTAAAGCAGAAATGCCAACATCAGTGAAGATCGGAGGTTGTCGTGGTTAGGGAGAAAGCCATAGTGTTGAGTTGGCCAACGCCGAAGAAGAGAGCGTTGAGTTGGCTAACGTCGAATAAGAGGAGTAACTGACACGGGAAAAGAGGAGATCAAGCATGCATAACATCATACATGTGTATATACATATATGCATCCGTACAAATAGAAACATAAATGTATAGAAGTAGAGGAGTAAAGAGTTCAAAGTAGAGATGGCACAACCGTAGGGAATAGGCTCGGGGCCACCAGAGAGAGCGTGACGGGTGTCCCTATTGGGATCAAAGACGGTTGCACATGTGTGCGTATTGATGTTGCAATAGTCAGCATTAAGCAATAATTGGATAGAAGTATAATATAGCCATATGGTAGAGTATTAAATTAGAAGGGGTAGTAGCTTAGAGTGATCAATTAAGAATTAGGTTTGCTATTGGAGGTTAAAGCAAAAAAAACTGTGACAGTGGGAGAAGATAGAAGGCAACCGGTGTATGAGGAAGATAAGTTCAAAGTAGATCTCCTATGCTGTATTGGTGTATGCGTGAATAAGGTACTCTAATACCATATAAACTTATAAGATAATTTACTGCACATACAATCAACATATTGCTTAAGATTAAATAGAGGTATATGTGTATACATACATTTTAGAAAAGGGTAACTAATAAAATAAGAATAGGGGCATGCAGTTACATAATCTATGCATGATAGAGAATGGTTACGTTTCTAATAACCCTAATAATTTGTTCTGCTCAATGATTTTCTTCCATAAAAGCTTATAGTTTTAATTACGTTTCTCAAATTATATTTTCCTTCAAGTTTCTATTGTCATTTTCAATATTTGCGATATCTTAAAAATCTAAATAGCTTACCAGATACATAAATATACATAAATGTATTATCAAATATCTAAATATATCATTTGATTCAACAAATGCAAACTATTTGATACTACAAACGTAAATACACGTGCCATCTGCTAGTTATATTTAAACGATGTCGCCCAGAACCCGTGTCCTATCGGGGTCGATAGTCCGATGAATCCAATCATCAATCGAACTGAAGCATGTTCGCTGTCACCTCTGTCCGCCTGTGACAATTCACAATTCCAGGCCTGTATGTACACGGAATTCACCTCTTCCGTAACATACCGGGAACCCAAAACACACCAATAACAAGCATCTGCCGCACTGCTCATCTATTTTGCATCGACTGCAGGAGGCCGAAGCACAAATGTTTCATATTTACAGCTTTACACTATGTCCACTTAGGAGACAGTGTAAGTACATGGACGTGTCGATCGGAGTGTACACAACAAATCGAACCAAAATTTGTGACCGGAAGGGCGAGCCCTTGCTGTCTGAACTGAAGCCTGCCGTGTCTTCAGATTCCATCCAAGTGTGAGGAACAGATGATTGTCATACAGTGCATTGCTTCAGTGCCTTGGGTGTTTGGCCTCCCTTTAGCCTTACCTGCATGAACCAATCAGAGTTTAGTCAGAAAATCCAATGGAAAAATTCTTTTCCGACAATCGTGCAAAATTAATGCAGTTGCCCACAACCATGTGTTAGGAATTGTCAAAGACAGAACAGTTGGATCTTTTTTTGTTCACTTTCATGGCAGCTAACATTTGACAAAGTCTCGGAGATTCTCTCTTGCTCTGAACATCACGCCAAAAGAACCATCTAGGCACTGAGCGATAGTAACAGGCCACAATTTGCGGTTGTGATGTCAGTTGAGGTCATTGTTCACGGACGGCTGCAATTTTCCAGATATTTCTAGAGGGGGCGTCGTCTTCTTCTGTCCTGATCAAGAGCCCCTATGCTGCCCAACGCGTGGAAAATATGTGCCGAGTAATTGGACTATTTCTTCATGCGGTTGTCCTGAAAATTTTAAGAGGGCTGGAGTTGTTTGAATTTGACTCTGTTCTTGGAGGACTAGGAGCGACCAAACCAATCAGAATTAGCTAGTAATAAGGCTTAAGTACAACAGTGACCAGTTAATCCATGCCTAAGATACAACCAGATGAATTAACGTCGATGTAGAAGCTTTGTTCGGCTACTTTGTGTGTAACGAATCAGGAATCTCCAAGAAGAATTGCGCTGTATTCCTATTCCTCCTTCCTTTGCACAAGCTACTGTTGATACGGTTGGGCCGGCAGGCGAAAGCAGATTCCATGGCGCACCTAGGAAGGATTATACCATGTCGACGCGCTGACTACAAAACAGTTTGTTTCCCTGGTCTTTTTGGCCGAAACCATGGGTGCGATACACCCAACAAGTGCCTGACCTGGATGGTTCTCCAGAATCTTGCCTTCTTGTGCACGAATTGCAAAGCTCGATTCTTTATGGTGTTCAACCTCTAGCTACGACGACTACGCAAAATTGTTTCTTCTTTGTTGTGTACGCACACACCATGAAGTTGAATTGCAATGAAATATGGACAAAGTAAGGAGGACTCACAGCTTCGACGTCGATTCTGTAGACGAGCAGCCGGCGCCGCTCGCGGCAGCTGGCGCGGTACGCCATGGCGAGGTGAGCGGCGGCGAGCGCGAGCGACATGAGGAACATGGCCTCGACGGCCACGAGCTGGCCCTTTCCCTGCAGCTCCAGCCCGCTGCCTTCGGCCGCCACGCCGAACACCGCGACGGCCTTGGCGAGGACGTAGCAGAGGGAGCCCACGCTGCACGCGACCGCTACCCACAAGTAGGCCGCGCCTCCGCCGCACGACGCGTACGCGCCTGCACCCCCCAAACAGCAGCACCCATCAGCCAAATCAATCATGGAAGTGAATCACCGCACGAGCACGGTGTGGGGGGTACGGTACTCACAGAGGATGAGAAGGGACCGTGCGGCGGAGACGGCGGGCAGGTCGACGAGCGAGGAGCGGAAGTGGAAGGCCCCGGCCTGGTCGAGGAGGGATGGAGAGTTGAGCTGCGCGTGGTGGGCGGCGCGGAGGAAGTTGGAGAGGAGCGCGGGCGGGAGGAGGAGGTCGAGGAGGACGACGAGGAGCGGCGGCGCGCAGACGAGGAGCAGCGAGGCGAGCATGGAGACGAGGAAGAAGGCCGTCTTGGCCCACCGCCACGGCCGCGCCCACAGCCGCTCGTTGTGCACCAGCGGCAGCGGCAGCTTCTTCTCCATCATGAGCAGCGGCAGCTGATCGATCGATCACAGCGCGTCACGTTGCGTCGCCGAGCCACTACTAGATCGAATCCGCCTAGTGAACAACTAATTCTATATATGTATAGTGGTTTCGATAAATTCGGCAGCCGGTTTGGGTAGGAGTGGGTTTGGTCGGAGCTGAGCTTTTAAGCCGCGGAGGTGGAGGAGTTGGGCGGCAGGGGAGGGGGTTTTGGTGCGCCGCGGGGTCAGGGACGATGGTCGGGGAGGAAGGTTTGACCGGATGCCCCCCACGGCAACGGCAGCAGCCTCCTCAAGCCCCGGCGGGCCCGGGTGGCGCCGCCGCGTCAGCTGCTGCGTGGGCGCGCGTTGAGAAGCTTCCGCCCGCCGCCTGCCCTTGCTTGGAGCCAGTTACCCTTCGCAGCCACGATTCGTTTGGAGTTTAATTGCGATTTTGTCAGCAGTTCGGGGAAGTTGTTGTATTTTTGTATGCTTTCAGCTGCTGTACGAATCTTATCTCAAACGTCGACAAGAGATTGCTATTTTATTGAAAAAAAATTGATTTTTTCAATGGAACGAGCATCTTTATCTACAAAGAAGAGAAGCTGCTACTATTCCGTAAGGGTCGGTACAACAAGCATTGTGGGAGGCGAATGTTAATTTTTTTTGAATAATTCATTTTTTATTTCTAAAATACAAAATTATACATACGATTTCTTTCTTTTTACAAAAGTAGCCTCCTATCGCTGAATCGTTGGACAGCTGGCTCATATCGCCCAATGATCGAGCAACATGAAAACAATATATAGCTGATGCAGTCGCTCAACAGTCGAACGATAGGTTTTGTTGCCCAACTGCTAGGCGACAACTCATCCAGTCGTCCAACCATCCGGCGACTAGAGCTTGCTTTTAGTAATCCTTTTTTTTTAAAAAAATATTAATGTTAATCCTTCGTGAACTATCTATAACTTAAAAATAGAGAATGTATATATAAACCATATATAATATCAACCTTTTAACTGAGCGTAAATACATATATAGACTAATAATCTTTTCGTGGATTGATAACCTTTGACACTTTAGCGTATGTATCCATCATAAACACCCGTATTTCGAGGGCTTGTCAGTTGTCACAGAAGTGATACGTACTGCATCCTGGAAAGATGGCTAATATGTGGTACAACATAAGGCACAGGGATAGACATATGCTACACAGTACCACTGATGAAAGATACGTAGATATTTCGTGCCTACTTCCAGAACTCGTATTTTCATGTTGTTGGATGCCTTAGTATGCGATCTAATGTGTGCCGCACTTTTGGGTTTGGCTTTCGTTTATGTTTAGTTCGCATTCATTGCAGCTTGTATTTTTTGCGTGTGTCAACTAGACCACTCGGTCAAGATACTTATTCGGAATCCCCACTTTATCAGTACTTTCATCCATATTTGTAATACATCATATTGCATTTCACCTTATTCTTGCATGTTTCCTCGGTGTATGCAGGGATTGATCTTCGTAGTCAGGTCATCTGAGTATTCGGTTAATAACGACTTGTCGAGCAGTTCAACGATTACGTGGTTTCGAGCCTTGCGAGTTCGTAGCCATGATCACGAGAGTTGAGCGATTACTACCGAATTTACCTTCTCATCGGAAGATCGAATCAGAACAGGACCTTTCTGGTTCATCACCAGTAGCAAAGTTATGTTACCATTTTGAGTTGAATTTCGAATCTACCATTTTGAGTCGAAATGACAAGCAAAAGGCACCGGCCACTCGCTCGCTCGCTCACATGCCGTGATTAGCCGCCATGTGGAAGAGTCGCGGCACGCGCGCATGCATGCAGTAACCGTTAACGGCCGCCTTTTGGCTGCTAATCGCGCGTCCATATCCTAAAAAAGCCGGTCATCGCTGGCGCGCGCTGCGCCGCCCGGATCGTGGATTATTAAGCGGCCAGCCCCCGTTCTTCTTTTCTTTTCAGTCATCGACGAGGATTTTGAAAGGTTTTGAGTCCTAGGACCTGACGATTTGGACGATTGGTCTGGTGAGTTGACCGGATCAGTTCGGCAGATAATAGTAGCATTAGCACTGCATCGATCGCCTAGCTTGGAAGCATCACCACCGATACTCGTAGGTACACACGAGGCTTATGTGTGTGTGGTTATTTTGTACTGTAGTTTATGATTTAATTTTTTGAATTTAAACTATTTACGAGAGATATTGCGTAAAAAAAATAGTTGTATACGATTTTGGTCGTACAACTGAACTCAGTATACTTTTTACTATAATCTTTTTGTTGAACCGTCTTGAAAAAACATATCATTTAAAAAGCTAGTTACTGTAATATAACTCATAAATCATAAGTTATAAGCCTAAAAGATGGCTAGCTCGCAGCTTCACGTGCTTTCACACGTCAGTTAATCAAGGTGTGTATTCTACACAAATTAGGTAACCTAGGGGAAGCATGCGCGATTGTGGGTATTGTTGCTTGTGCCTGCGTTCACTCTTATAAATAATGGACTGATTTCGTTGAGTTGACAACTGATTAACAGATTCCGGCTGACGATATCACTGATCCGTTTCTTGTTTGAAAATTCGTCAAGAAGCTTCCGCTGATGCCTCAAAAGAAAAAAGGAAGAAGCTTCCGTTGATGATCACATGAGTTTCTTTCGTTCAGTCCTTGATTATTGGTTTGACGCGAGAGCTGTACAGGGTTTTTGGTACTCACTATTGGTATTTTCTTGACGCATTGCTTTTCCTTTTCTCGGGTCAAAATATTGGACCAAATGAATTCACAGGCAGTGAGGATCGAGGGTGCTTCTGAATTGAAGTTGATTAAGATCCTGCTCATTTTGGTTTGAGCTTTTAGCTTTTTTATTATTTTTAAATTTTGTCTTTTTCATATTTTTTGATTTTTTAGGCTTTTTGTCGGTTCTTTTTTCCTGTATTCATTTACATTGTCTGTGATGGGCTAATCTGTTTTTTATATTTATAATTTTTTAAAATTTAGTTACGCCAAATAAATCATCATCAGTCACAGTGTAATTTTATCCAGTTACAGTGTAATTTCAGTTATAAAATTGTTTATTTCAGCTCAATCGAGCGGCACCTAACAAACATGCTGTAACGGTAAAACAAATATAAGTGGCAGGAATCTCCGACCACTGCTGCTGCACAATCGAAAATAAATGCTCTAGATGGATGGATCGCCATGCTATCAAATAAATGCTCCAAATCTCAGATTCAGCGTGAGCCGCTGATGCTGCAAGGTTGGGACACTTGGGAGACGTAGCTCGTGCTTCATGTTTCGACAGGCAAACTGGACATTCCATGTGCCGACGATGCACTTTAAATTTGTTACAGCTAGCCGGTCAAGTTACAACCAAGCTGATATTCTCAACCAAAAAAAAAGGGGGGGAATATCACAGGCTAGGCCAGATATTTCGTCTGTGTCAGGCCAAATGGAGGATGATAAGACGATAAGACAAGCCCACGTCACCCCCACCTTAAATTCTAAACTAAGTGCGCCTTGTGTCACGTCTTTTTACCTGCTTCTCCTTTTGACATCTCCTGCTCTCATCGATCTATTCACGGGCTGCTCCACCAGACTTGACCAGACTCCGATTTGGATTGCATTACTTTGCATCCACTCCGGCAAATTAGAGTTAAGAAGCTTCTTTTCTGTGTAAACTGTACTTTTAGTCCTTCTAGATTGTGATTAGGATTAGTCCAAATCTGGTTTCCTACCCGACGATTGTTTTTTTATTCTTGAAACCTAAAAATGGATGAGGATCCTTTTCTACATGCCCCCAACCACTTCCCACGTGGGCGCTTACACGACACCAACCGAATTAACGGCCTGGATTTGTTCGTTCACCGCCATTCCTGTTGAACACATGCTCCCTGTCTGGCCAAGATGCCACCCCGCTGAACTTATGCTCCAGCCTAGCAAATGTGGCACCTACAAAGAAGATGCATGAGTAGGATCGATGGCGAAGATTAGAGAGAAGAATGATCTTTGTCTCTTTTTAACTTCAATAAAATCAATTATCTTTGGCTTCTTAACACAATTAGCTACAAGAAATTAATAAGATCATATAACCAGCAAAAACAAGGATAAAATAGAAGCCAACAAGCTAAAGGAACAGAGGAAGCAACGAGCAGGCCAAAACCTTACTAGCCGGTTTGACCGCTGGCTTAAGACCGGTTTGATCGGGTTGGACAGTCTCACCTGGACTTACATGACTGTACGAACCTCAACTCATTCGTCTGGTTTTGGTCCATTGCCATTGACTACTAATGTTCTCCAAGCCACCTACATATTCAAAGGCCAAACAGCCATCTCGAGCACAATTTACATGCACTTGACGTCTAGACAATGTATCATACAACACACCACAATAAAACACCGGTATCCATGCCATGCATACACTCAACTATGCTCATACACTGGTCCTAATCCTATGACCAAACCTCTCACGAAAATGCATAATTCCAACACCAATTTGCCAAAAGCTGGTCTGGCCGCCATTACCAGGTTAGTCACTGCTGGCACCATGCCGGTCAAACCGCTAGATCTGACCACTTAAGAGCATCAAAAAATACTCTCTCTAAAATTTTGGTTAAACTCTATCTAGTTTCAACTCAGAACTCTATTTTAGGTGACACATAGTACAAACACATCGTTAAACACGCCTGCACAAGTGTTTGCTGTGCAATTTCTAAAAGCCATTTGACCGGTCTAACCGTCATCCCCATGGTGGTCAGACTGCTTAAAATCTTACAGCAACTGTGAATATTGCAAAACTTCCAAAAACTAAACTCAAATTCAATGATATTTATATAACAAAATCAAATACTCATTATATAATATAGGATGACTTCCATGCGATCTCACAGCATAGTAATTAGATATCAAACCAATTGGACTGCCAAACTGATTGGTCGCGAGAACACACCTTTGTGATGTGAACAAGAACTGATACAAATAACATATTTAAACTCTATTTAGGACATGGGAATTTTTCTAATTTATGTAGTCATTGAACTGATTTTTATGAAACTCCTTTTGAAACGCATAGGGGAAACTAACGCTCCGCTTGTTTGGGTTTGAGCTTCTGGCTTATTTTTCACTATTTCTAAATTTTGTCTTTTTTGACTTTTTGGATTTTTTTAGTTTTTTGCCGGTTCTTTTTTTCCTGTATTTGCATTATACGTACTAGGCTAACCAGTTTTTTCTATTTTAATTTTTTTAAAATTTAATTATGCCAAATAAGTCACCATCAGTTACAATAAAAATTCAGCCCAACCGAGCACCACCTAAGCCCCACACAGGGGAAGAGGTACGACAAGAATAAGGAACAAGCGGTATAACGACACATGTGATGTAAGTAACATCACTACTTCACCTTAGGGTTAAGCAAGAGGTCGGTAAGCCGCTACAGATTAGGTCACAGGCCACCATGGCTGCCCACACGATTTCCACGTATGACCTCATACACGATGGTGACCTAGGAGGAAGTTGCACTGGCCCCACTCAGTTCGGCCGAAATAAGCTGATTTAGGCTTATTTTGCACTGTATTTGCTGAGAGTTTTTTAACGTAATTAAATTTAAAAAATTTTAAAATAGGAAAACATATTAGTCTATTACGGACAATGCAAACGAATATAAGAAAAAGAAAGAAAAGGCAAAAAACCTAAAAAATATTAAAAAGTCAGAAAAAAAATAAAAGTAGGAAGTAATGAACTAGAATTCAGAAGCTAATTAAGCCAATCAGATCTTCTTCCGAGTTCTGACCGAGAGAAAAAAAAATAGTGAGGACTTATCGAGTACGGCACCGTTCGTTCGTCTTGGAGAGTAGGCATTCTTGTCCGCTCCGACCCTCGTTTTCTTTGTTCCCACGGTCAGTTCGTGCACTGGTTGAGTTCCATGCAAAATGGAACAGCGTGCCGTCTGACGTAGGGTTGGATTACATGCCTCACGAATCCGTTCCTAGCGGTGCCGGTTGTCGAATGCAAACAAGAAGCTTTACCTGCAACAGTGAAATTAGAAGCCTGATAGTGATACAGCTTTTAGCTCTTGCGATCTAATCACGAAGGTCTTGATCGAATTTGGCGAAAAAGTTGGTGCCGTGGAGCTCCGGTTTCGTGGCTACAAATAACGGAGGAATCCGGGCCGCGCGTAGCTCGCAACTTGTTAGAGCAATTTCAGCAGGGCCCCTACTTGAACCCTCAAACTCAGATTTGAGAGTCAGAGCAAAAAAACTGAGCTCCAACAGGGTCCTTACTTGGCTGTCAAAAATAGGAGGCCTCTCAAATGAGGCCTCTAAACCCTCATTCCTAGGGGCCCTGCTCCGGCTCTTATTTTTCAGCTTTCCTCGTTTTTGGAATAAGGAGACACTATGGTATATAATGACAGCGTGTGTGACCATGCATAATATGATAATTGATAATGAGTGAGATGCAGATGATGTTGGGGGCTATGACTATGATCAAGATGGGGGTGAGGAGCTGAGGGAGGAGGAATACTAACGCCGCAATCCACTTGTGTTGTCGGAGTTTCTCAAGATACACAGGGAGATTGAAGATAGTCAGGGACATGAGAAACTCCGCGATGATCTTGTGGAACATTTGTGGGCGATACATAGCGCTAGCTAGTTGTTTAATAATTTTTGTAGACTTTATTTTACATGTTATGATGGATTATATCAGTTTATTTGATGTTATGTGATGAATTTTGTGCTTTCAATTTAAATTCGAAACAAACTTGAATTTAAATTTGAATATTCATATTTGAATTCATAAATTTAAATATTGTCCCTCATTGTGAAATCATAAATATTTTATTGTGTATTGTCCTTTTGTCCCATACATATGCATATAGTGTGTGAGGAAATAGAGAGAATTGAGAAATATGAGCCCTGTTTTGAGGGCTCCTACTGGAGTGCAGCCCAGAAAACAGGGCCCTCAAAAGTAGGGGGAGCCCTCAAATGAAAAGTAGAGGTCCTGTTTTGAGGGTTTCTGCTGGAGTTGCTCTTAGACAGACTTAAGCTTTTGAACATGACTATTAATATTTGATTAAAATTACACTATAATAACCGTTAGTTTTTTAAATCATTTAATTTAAAAATAAAATAAAAACCCCGTTACATCTTCATAGACAACACAAATGAACAGGGAAAAAAGAAAAGTCAAAAAAGCTAAAAAATAAAAAAAAGTTGAAATAAGAAACCGACATATTCCAAGTGGCTTCTAACTTCTAGATGCTGGAAAACAGAAACCGAAGGCACTTAGAGCGCCCCTTAGAGTATGTACAATGGTATAGACAGTGGTAGTCTGTAATACACCTCTATATCATCTATAGACGGGACTAAAGAATGCATACAATATATTGTCTATATAGTTGTCTGTAATAGTTACATGCAATTAGGGCATGTACAATAGGGTGACATAAGTTGCTTATAAGAACATGTACAATGGTATAGACATCAATAGTTGTAAGGTTGAGGAGACCGACTAGAGGGGGTGAATAGCCGTTTCTAAAACATACCTTCTTAACTAATTCTATTTAAACTATTTGGCTAAAACCAAATATATAATGCGGAAACTTAAATCAAATAGGTTTTAACACAAACAAAGCCTAAATCAATTAGGTTCACCTAAATACACCAACAACCTAAGTCCATATCAAATGTTTGCAATCCTATGATGATAATCAATCAATTTAATTCTATGAATGTAAATTGCTTGAAAGTAAATTGAATACAAGAAAACAATCTACAAAGACACGATATCTTTTTACCGTGGTGTTCGGAGACTTGTCGGTCTCCTCTAGTTCACGTTGAAGTTAGCCCAAATGAATTGGACTGGCTCCACGAATTAAGCCGAAACATCTCAATCCACTAGTGGTAGCTCTTTCCCACTCCGGGTAGGTGAGCTCCAACCTTCACAACTTTATCAGGTCTTCTCACAAACTTCTTTGAGAAGATCACCACACACGATGTCTCTAACGCCATCTAGGAGTTGGCAAACTCCAAGATTAATAAGTCAAGCCCCTCGCTTGACTCTCACCACGTGCATCGAATGCACAAGCTAAAATTGAAACTAAGTCCAACTCTAAATGCAACATATGCACTCTAGATTCCTTCTCCTTACTCACAAAGTGCAACACATGCGCAATTAAGAAGAGGACCGCACACTAGCTCAAGGGAATAGAAATGAGTCAAGCAACAATATCCCTAACCGGCCACTAGGGGGTATTTATACCCCACACAAGAAAACTAGCCGTTGGAGCCAAATCACTAAAAAAATCAATATTATTGGAAGTATCGGTGGTAAAACTATGGTACTTCTGCTCCCCTTGCAATGGTAAAAACTAGCAGTTAGAAGCAAAGGACCAGTCAAATCCAGTAGTTCCGCTGAATCATTTTCGATAGTTCCTATCATTGGCAGTACCGCTCCCACATGCAAAATTGCTGCTTTCGCGGGGAGGAGAAGACCACCACACATGCACCTCTCTGAAAAAAATACCGCTACACAAACCAGACGTTCCGTAAAACGGAAGTACCGCTCATAGAGAGCCGGTCATTCCGCAAATCGGAGGTACCGCTCGTACAGAGTTGGTAGTACCGTTGTTGATCGGACTACTCACACAGAGCTAATCGGACCGCTCACACAGAGCCGGTCGAAAACTCCAATCGTCGACTATACTGGTCCACGACCACGTTGGTTTCGACCACGTTGTCCAGATCGACTACACAGGTCTCCGACCTCGCTAGTCTACGAGCACGTTGTTCGGATTGACCACATAGGTATCCGACCACGTTGGTCTGTGACCACGCAGGTCTCTAACCACGTTGTCTGAATCGACAACACAGGTATTCGATCACGCTAGTCTATGACCACATTGGTTTCGACTATTTAGGTCTTAACCACGTCGACCATGTCGATATTCGATCACGTTGGTCTCTGATCACACAGATATCTAACCACTATGTCGATCTTCGATCACGTTGTCTTAATCTCGTCAGTTTGTGTAACATCCCAAAATTTGGCTTTCTGGAAAAATTTAAATTCAAATTAACTATTTTAAAGTAATTGGATTTTACTTGGCTTTTATTTGATTTTCTGGATTTTATTTCAAAATTTAAAGCAAGAAAATGTATTTTAAATATTTTATTAAAGCCAAAAAGAGAGTATTATTTTTTCCTAGCCTTTCTTAAATTTTTAAATAATATTTGAGAATTTTTTGGAATTTAAAATCAATTTTTAAAGCTAAAAAGTATTTTATAAAATTATTAAATTCAAATCTGAAATTAAAAATATTTTTACTAGGTCTACAATAATTCCAGGAATATTTTATGATTTTTCTGGAATGTTTAGACATTAAATATTATTTTTCGAAGTGTTTATAAAGTTTCTAGTAATTGCTGAAATTTATTCCGAAAATAAAAATCAAATTAATCCTATCCCGCCATGTGTCGCTCTCAGATTAAATCAACCTCTCTCCACGTTTTAATCCTAGCCACACATGATCACTTACCCCTTCATAACCATCCAAAGGTCCTCATCCACTCACTTGCCACGTGTCACGAATCCGACGGCCCGTACCCCTTCACTTTCTCTCTCTCTCCATGACATATGGACCCCACATGTCATATGTTTCTTCAACCTCTCCTTCTTCCTCCCCTAACCCTCTCTCTCCTCCACCATGGATGACAATTAAAAGCTTTAAAATCCCGCCGTTTCTCCCTCTTAACTCCCGATTAAAGCGTGGAAACGGACGCCCTAATCGCCCTCATCAATCTCCCGGCCGTTTCCCATCCTTTAATCCTCTCAAAACCGAAATCCTTTCCCCTCCCTTCTCTTTCTATAAATTGGCATCCCCTCACCATTCCTCCCCCTTTCCTCCTCCATTTCGGCCGGCTCCCACCTCCTCCACCTTTCGGCCGCCCCCCGACCACCGGAGTCGCCGCCCGCGCCGCCAAAAGCCGCCGCCGCCGAAGCACCCTCTCTCCTACGCGCACGTCGCCGGTTTTGTCACCGCCGCCGCCCTCTCCGGCCATCTTCTGAGTTGCCGCCGGTAGGAGCCGAACCCCGGCCGCATCCTCTACCCGTGCCGCCCCCCTATTCCTTCCCTAGCGCCCTCCATCCTCCATGGCCGCACCTCCATGTTTGCTTCGGTTGGTTTCATCCAAGAATAGCTCTCTCCTTTGCCTTTTATTTCCTTGGTGATGCTTCTTTGTCACTAGGGCTGGCAACGAGCCGAGCCAAGCCTGGCTCGGCTCGGCTCGTGAAAGCTTGGTGAAATGGAGGCTCGGTTCAGTTCGGCTCGGTTAGGATATCATGCTTTTTTGTGGGCTCGGTTCGGCTCGTGGTGTGGCTCGAGCCAGCTCGTGAGGGCTCACGAGCCAACAATCGGACCCAGCCCACCCCTTTGCACACCCAGATCTCTGGCGAACGACATGCCCCCGCCCCCTCCGCTGCCCGCCGTCGGCGTCCGGCAGCGGTGGCTGCACCGGCTCAGCCCCACGATCGTTTCTCAAACTTTTAATCCATTCTCAAACACAACAGAGCTACAACAAATCTCAATGGAGCTGGCAGCTATGCGCCTATGCCGGAACGAAGGAGCTACAGAAATTGGGGGAAATGACAGGAACTGCTGCTGGGTGGGTACCTGGTGTACTGGTCCTTGAGCTGGACGGTGACCTTGCCACCGGGGTGGCTGCTGAGGAGGGAGACGTAGGGCAGCGCAGCCGAGCCGCCCTCCGACGGGAGGAACGGGCACACCCGCAGCACGACACGCACGGGCTGCGAGGAGGCGGAGGGGGCGGCGGCGGCCGCATGTGTGGTGGTCTCCATCAAAGAGAGGCTGATGCAGTACACGGGCGGTGGCGGACCGTACTCCTCCACGGCTTCGGCGCCCGCGCCACCTGGCAGTGGGCCTCCTTCCTCCGCCCGCTGCTCGCCGCCGGCCTCGCGCCGGGGAGGCCGTGGAGGGATGGTCGGATCCCGGATCTGCGATGGTGGCGGCGCTGCTGAGAGCCCGAGAGAGAGTGGGGGAAGAACGGGGGAGTCGGGGCCTCGGGGGAGTCGGGAGCGGCGGCCGGCGGCTATTGGAGGGGCCGAGGGAGCCTAGGGGCCTGGGGGAAGAACGGGGGAGTCTCGGCCTCTCGGGGGCTCGGGGCGACGGCCCTCAGGGGAGTCGGGACTCAGGAGCGGCGGCGTTGCGGAGGGACCAAGGGGCGAGGGAGCCTGGGTGCGGCCGGGCGGGGGCTAGGGCCTAGGGGCGCGTTGCGGAATGCGAAGGGAGTGAGGGGCGACCGGGTGAGGGAGCCTGGGGGCTGGGGCTGGGAGCCTGGGATGCTGGGTCGCTGGCTCTGGGCCACCTCTGGCAAGTGGGAAACTAGGGCTGGGCCGAGCCAACCGAGCCGCTCGCGAGCTGGCTCGGGCTCGGCTCGTTTAGACCCCGAGCTTTTTTGCTGGCTCGGCTCGGCTCGTTTCATCCATGAGCCGAGCCAAGCCTCCACGAGCCCGAGCCGAGCCCGAGCTGGCTCACGAGCCCGAGCTTTTTTGCCAGCCCTATTTGTCACAAAAGACTAGATGCTCACTTGGCTAGGGGAGACAAGTTAAGGCATGCATGCATGAGGTTGTGGGTTCAATTCCTGGGCAAAGCATTTTCGGTTGGGGCTTTGGCCAAATTTTTATCACCCAATGACAACCGGGCCCCACGTGTCATACACTCCAAAATATCCCAAAAATCAGCCAAAATAAGATTCCAGAGAATATTCCCTCGTTTTGCATTTTCTGGAATTTCCAAACCGATCAAACTTCCAATCACTCGTTCTCCCTCGTCCGATCTCCGAATCCAGTGATTCAAATTTCTAAATTTGTATAAAATCTTAATCTACGTTGAAGTTTATATTTTATATTTTTTTTGTGATTTTTTTGTATTTATTTTATTTGTTTGTTTTGTTGTCTCGCGCGTAGAAACCGACGTCGCCGAAGAGTTCGTCGAACCGCAGCAAGAAAGACCAACTAGCGCGCAAGAAGGCAAGTCTCCTTTGATCATCTTGAACCTATGATTTTGAAATATTTTAATTATTTTAAATTATGTGTATTGCTATTTATATAAAATATTAGTTCAAATCTTAAGGCATTAGTTATATCCAACCTTGTTATGCCCTCACTTGAAGTTGATTGCCATGTACCTTTGCAACCCTAGAAATTCCTTTGACTCATTAATGAGAGTAATATATTTAATTGTTGGTATTAGAATGGTAGAACAATGCTTAGCCATGCTATTGAATACCTCATAAATCTTGCAAATGGGAAATTGTGAATTATTGTAATACCCTTGTTTCTAAAAGTTTAGTGGTAATTGGAGTTGCCACTGTTCTTTTAAAATAAAATAAAATATGAAAATTTGTTTAGATTAGGGTGGATGGTTGGTTTGGATTGGTGCAGCAAGCATGAGATCTTGTTAAGTGTATATTCCACCCTAGTCAATTAAGGACTGACGCTTGTGTTTGTCTAGACTGAGCATTAACTGTACAACCACAAGTCTATATGGGTACGACCTAGCTGACTAACTTACGATAGTCTAGTTTAGGTGCCACCAGTGGAAAGTGGGTGCCAGGGATGGACTGGTTATTCACAGTGAGGGACAGGGATTTACTGTACTCATATGGCGCAAGAGGGGGCTTCGGTTCGGGCAGTTAGCCTACCCGCGGTGAAACCTCAGCGGGTGGTATCTAGATAGATTAGAGTAAGGTAAAGGTTTTGTGATATTTTATCTGGGTCTCATGCCTAAGGAAGCGTGTTGACTTTTAGGATAAATTATCTCTTGTGGGTAAAGCTGTACAACCTCTGCAGAGTGTAAAACTATTCGAATAGCCGTGCCTACGGTCAAGGGCGGGCAAGAAATGCATTCACATGGTAGATTTTTGGTTTTGGTTTCAAAATCAAAGTTTTGTATTCCGAGAGTGGAGGGAACTCTCGGAAGGGTATCTTGGCGGTTGGAGCCAAAGAGGGTGGATGGAACCCGCCATTTTAAACTTGACCAATTGTAATTGGTTGGCAGTGTTGGTAGATGGAACCTTCACTAGAAAGTTAATGATAGTTTCTGCTAAAACATTTACTTTATTAAATTGATGCCTTCGAAAATAATTAGAAGTAATTGAATGAAAATGTTGCTTTGAGCAAAAGAACCATATAGTCTTCCTTTGTCAAGCCTTGCATCTATTGCATTTTTCCCAAGACTTGCGGAGTACTTTATGTACTCACATGCTACACTCAAAAATAATAACCAGAGGAGTACGAAGCCCAAGAAGGAGACTACGACTACTGCTTCGCTTGCGGCTGTGATGGATTTTTTCCGGAGAACTAGGTCGCGTTTTCCCAGTCAATTGCCTGTGGCGTATTGATGGGTCTTCACCGAGTTTATCTTTTGCTTCCGCTGTGTTTCGTGTGTGCGAGATCTTGAAACTTCAATTGTAATAATGAGACCTTTCGGTCTGTACTCTTTAATATTGTAATAAAGTGTTGCTGGTTTTGTATTCATTTCTGTTCAGCTGTGTGCACTAGCTTTGATCTGGGACTAGTGCAGTAATACACAGAGGGTCCGGGTTCGGAAATCCGGGGTCCTGACAGTTTGACCATGTCAATTTCGACCACATAGATCTCGACCACATCGGTTTCGACTATGCTGCTTGATCACACAAATCTCGACTACGTAGGTTTTGATCACACAGATCTCGACCACATCGATTCCGACCATGTTGGTTCGACCACGCTGGTTTCGATCACATAGATCTTCGACTACACAGGTCTTCGACCATATTGGTTCGACCAAGTCCGCTCTCGACCACGAAGGTCTTCGACCACCAACGCACGCAGCAGTTTCATGATTACAATGCTAGTAATTCTGGTCAGCGGTAGTACCGTAGACTACACTGCGGTAGTTCTAATATTCCTGAGAAGTGCATATACTTCAGCAGATTTTGCAAAATACATTTGTAAACTACAATATCATGTACATAAGGATTATCCATGATTTCCAATAAGTTGCAAAACACATTTGCATACTTTTAAAATCATGACACAAGGATTATATATAAGTTTCAATCATTTGCAAATGTAAGCCCCATACTACAAAGAATGAAAACAAGGACTTCAAACACTTGCAAAACACATTCGCAATGTATAGTCCCATGTTATAAGGAATTAACACATGAGCTTCAACTATTTTGCAAAACACATTTGCAAATACAAGCCTCATGCTAAAGAGAGTTAGAGCAAGTGAGGTTGAGTTATCAACACATGATGAGACTCAAGTTACTAGACATGACCATTCTTAATAGTACGATAACCTATACAAGCAATCTAATCTTTCAACCAAACACCAAGACCGGTAAAAGACTAGGAACACATCTTTAGACCTAACTAGCCATACTTTTACCTTTAGTCATGGTCTTGACATGCATCAACTCATAATACATCCGTTACTTCAGCTCCATCAATATATGATATGTCTTCAGTTGACTTGATCAACACATGATCATCCACTCTTGGACATGCATCAACTCATGATGCACTCACCACTTGACTTGATGATCTTCAATACATAAAGTCATCCCAAGTCTTTTTTATTTGTGGAACCTAATCTATTCATCCAACTCATGAAAAATATTAGTCCATAACCCAATTGCCATCAATTACCAAACTTTACCATTAACACATAATGGAGAGTCTAGATTCTACAATTTTCTCTTTTTGGTAATTCATGACAATTTTAGCAAATAATGAGATAAAGAAAATAATGACAACCTGATTGCAAATGAGTATATATGAACCACAGAAACTATATATACTCAAAGGATGTGTTTCAAAGTAATGATCCTAAATATGTATATTAAAGAAAATATAGATCAATACTTATGAAACTTCAAAATATAGTGAACTCTCTCTAAATGTGTGCATACAAGTATGTGTAATGCAAACATATGCATATATTCATTTTAGACTTATTGTAGAGTCTAATATATATTTTGGATCCAAGGAATGCACCAGTATATAAGAATGTGATTAATGTATACCTCTTTGATTTCATCTTTTCATCCAAATGAGACTAAGTAATATCATAATCAATGAATATGGTTAGTCTCACAAATACATTTGTCATTATCACAAAAACCTTATAATTATATTTGTTATGATATTACTTAGTCTCATTTGGATGAAAAGATGAAATGTATACCTCTTTGATTTCATCTTTTCATTCAAACTTAATAGAGTTTGATCTTTTAATAGTCTATAATACACCTTCATGTCATCTATAGACAGGATTAAAAACAACACATACAATGTGTTGTCTATATAGTTGTCTGTAATAGCCTCATACAATTAATGCGTTGTCTATATAGTTCTCTATACAATGGTATAGACAGTAAAAACCGCCTATAAGGCCGTTTGTTAAATAGTAGTCATCATATTTCTCTCTCCCTCTCTCTCTCCTCCACATTACCCAAAATCCTATGTGGCATACGTTTACAGATAGCTGACTTGTACCATTGTACATACCCTAAGAGGTGCCACATAGAAATTTTGCTAGGTGGAGAAAGAGAAAGAGGAGAGAGAATGAGGTCGGCTGTAATTCTATAGACGGTCGAAACACAAGAAAATAGTCTGCTGTAGACAGCTTATGTGCTATTGTATCAATGTTGTCTATATTTTACAGATAACCCATTATAGACAACTTACAGATAACCCATTATAGAAGGTGTCTTTAGTGTTGTCTACAAATGACATGAAATGATACTACAGACATCAGCTATCTATACCACTGTACATGCCTTTAATTTATTGTCTATACAATGGTATAAACAAGAAAAGACCGTCTACTAAATAATAGACATAATCTTTCTCTCCTCTCTCTTTCCTCCATATCACCTAAAATTCTATGTGACATACATTTACAGATAGCTAACATGTATCATTGTATATGCCCTTAGTCGATTTTCTGAAGTGGGGGTGAAACTGTGAAAGGCAAGGCGCCAATTCCTATTGCTGTATATATCAAGCAAGGAAAACATGGAACCAAACGAGTGAAGGCCATCTAACAGGCAACAGTGCGACCGTGCGAGGCCCACTAGAGCCTGAGAGTGGGAGTCCTGTTGAAACTAACCAGTACCGTGAAGCCCAACCTTTAGCTTGCGAGGCCCACTGGACCAACGAAAGATAATCCGATTTGTGTGTGATTTTGGATTGGATGGAGGACTAGGCGGCCGTGAGGCACTCCTTTCGCTGCCGTCCTCGTGTTGTTATGGATTCTTATCGTCTGCCACTGCCACGGGGTGGTTTATGGCTATAATTAACGTTTGCGACTATAGTTTATGGTTACAATTGATTTTTTTATTAAATACTAGTAAACAGATAAATTGTTTAAAAAATTATTCTAATAGACCGCTTTAAAAGGACAACAGAGTTATCGTGAGGAAACCATAAAAAAAAACTCAGCAAGGGGAAAAAGTGGAAAACCTTGGACGACTCCGCTCGTTGACCTGGGGGCATCCCGAGGTGGAGATTGGAATCAGACGGACGCCCGACGGTCGTTTTCCTACCCTTTCCCCTCGTTCCTTCCCATTTGCCGCTGCGCTTCCCCACCCGCATTCCACCGCCGTCGGTTCGAAGAGAGCCCCGATCTCACCACCGGAACCCTCGCGCGCGTGCAGGCGGCAGCGATGGCCTCGTCGCAGGCGAACCTCGACAAGATGCAGCTCCGCCAGAGCTACCGCAACCTCTGGCACACCGACCTCATGAACACCATCCAGGCCGACTTCCCATGTAACTAACTACCACCCACCATCTCTAATTCGTCCAGCGGTGGTTTCCTTTGGGGGATTTGATTTTTTGATTAATTTTATCTGCCGTTGTTGTTCCTGCAGACTGCTGCTTGGCGCTGTGGTGGTAAGCGATCCTTGTCGATCTCCGTGCCTACATTCTCTGAATTCTGAACACCCAATCTGGGAGGATTTATCTGTGTTATTTGAGAATACATTTAGGGTTTAAGGGGATTTCGAGTATGGCAACTCTGTGTTGATTCTGCATCGTGCTATTGGAGTTACTAGCAGCCGTAGAAATGCCCAGGAGGCCAGGACTGAATGCTTTAAGAACTAGGCAGGTCTGGTTATTATGTGGCTGTTTTGATCTCCTAAATCAGGCCAGATTATGTGTGTTAAGAATAGATTGTGACATAGAAGACATGTCGGAGCATACATTCACGGATGAACCTTTGCCAAACATGCGTCTGATAATTAGTGGCCGTCTAGCATTTTAATCTGAAGAACAGCGAGAGCTCCGAGCTACCTTTATTCAAAAGAAACTGAAAGTCTAAAAGGAGTGCATAGTTCAGATTGGCTTAAGCAGTAAGAACTAGAATATTACATGAGGCATTTCTTGAAACATATGTGGTTCGAATAGCCCATGATACATGAGATCTACAAAACAACACACAAAAGTAAATCAATTCTTGGACAGGAACTAAACTGAAGCATGGCAAGCAATTACCTCCTCAGCTGGCATAAGTTTCCTCCACAGCTGCAAGGAATAAACCATTTTCAAGGCCGAATTCCACTGGTTCGGCAGGTTTATGTTCAAATAAGACCTTATCGTTGCAACTAGTTCACACAGCCCATGCAGCAGCTGCAAAGCCAAAAAAGAAAGATTTCAGCTTCTTGTCTTATCCACCTGAAACTAGTTGTTGTAGTGTTCATTTTCAGTCCAATTTCTGCTTTTAAGTTCATTCCAGACTATGTAATTATTCATAACAAATCATATGAAGAACTTAATCTTGTCGGACACCCAGCATTTCTAAAGGCATTTCATTTTAAAAGGAAGGCCTCTGGCCTCTAGTATGTTTCATCAATTTGTACAGTGATCTTCTAGCTTGTGGAACAATCTAATGTGGTGGCATTCGACAGAATTAGCATTTTGAAATGTGAAGATTTTTACCCACTTGTTAATATGCTGCATTTTCCTTTTCTGTTCAGTGGACCATGTGTGTCATACATGCTTCGCAAAAGGGCTCTCTATAATGACATGTCGAGGTAGCGTGCATTCTATTTTGTACTTGTTACGGTTAGAAGCGAAAACTTTTAGTTCGATCCCCTGATTCCCTTTGTGCTCCTGTGTGCTGTAGATATGTCTGTTGTGCTGGCTATATGCCATGCAGTGGGAGGTGTGGTGAAAGCAGATGCCCAGAGTTCTGTCTTGCAACTGAGGTACAAGACCCATTTTGTGCTTTTGCACTGCAGTTTCCTCTCACTATACCTCTTAGCTGATGACTTCGATGCGGTTGGATTCCATATGCGACATATCTAATAGTTTTCATGTGGATATGATAATTGATGGCTCCTTCTATTGATTATTTGATTACCAGTATTTTTGTACTGATATTATTGAGTTTTCATATTTTCTAGGCTCAAACTATTGATTATTTGATTACCAGTATTTTGTACAGGTTTTATTGAGTTTTCATATTTTCTAGGCTCAAATTACTTGCTTATTTCATGGCATGTCTGATAGTTTCAAACACAGTGCAGTATGACAATATCTTCATCTCATTGCTTTTTCAGTATGAAATAGCTCTGCAGCTCAATCATGCTTGAGATAGATTATTTAGCCAGCCTTGATTTTTAGACTGTTTGACCAATAGAATGATCATTGTAGAATAGAACGATGCACGTCTTGAATGATGTAAAGCTCAATTTCTCAAGAGTCAAACCTCTGATGTTGTCACTATACTTTTAACGTAGGTTAGATTTGTGTCCAAGTTGAACTAATATTTTCTTTTCAGGTGTTTCTGTGCTTTGGTAATTCAGTTGGTTCTACCCGCTTCTTGCTGCAAGATGAATTCAACATACAGACAACTCAGTGTGACAACTGCATCATTGTACGGTCACTGCCCTCCCACCCTTGCTTTTTCTTACCCAACTTTTATTTATAGTTCCTATTGTCTTTTTTTACAACTCTCTACTGAATACCACCTTTTACTGCAGGGTTTCATGCTCTGCCTTCAACAAGTTGCCTGCATCTTCTCTCTAGTTGCAGCTATTGTTGGTAGCGAGGAACTTTCAGAGGCTTCCCAGATCCTTTCCTGCATGTCTGATTTGGTCTACTGGACGTAAGGCTCTCATAATACCTCTGGTCTTTTCTCTTCTCCGTATGCAAGTCCCCAATGTTGATATTCTTTTGCCATGCAGGGTTTGCGCCTGTATGCAGGTAAACATCCATATCTGTCAGTAACCTAATGAATCACTCTTCTTGATCCTTACATATCCATCTTATGTCACTGAAATGCAAGTGCAGACACAACACAAAATTGAAATGGACAAGAGGGATGGGAAGTTTGGCCCACAGCCCATGGCAGTGCCTCCAGTGCAGCAAATGTCACGCATCGATCAGCCTATCCCGCCTCCAGTTGGATATGCACCACAACCAGCATATGGGCAGCCTTATGGTGGTTATCCACCTCCTCCGCCTGCTCAAGGTTACCCACCGGCTGCTTACCCACCAGCAGGTTACCCCCAGGGCCAGGGTGGTGCATACCCTCCACCCGGTTCTTACCCCCCACCTGGCTCCTACCCTCCACAGGGCTACTATGGCAAGTAAAGAACGTGCAGCAATTGGAGAGATGCCTTAGTGTGGCAGCCGAAATACTGTGAACATGTAAACAATAGGATTGTGGTAGCGTTATAGGTGATGTTGAGGTATTCTCGATCTGTGACTGGTCTGGGTGGTAAACTGTGAACTACATTTGGATTTCCTCTGGGTGGTAAACTGTGAACTCCATTTGGATTTCCTCAAGTAAAATTACCATATTCTTGTGTTGATCTTTCTGTTTCGAGTACATTGTTCTCCGAATAAAGGAACGGCAGTGAAGTTTGCAACTCGGATGTTGAAAAGTTTTGTCTGAATTTGGTGATAACATTGTTTGTGGAGATTGTTGCTTGTTTTTAGCAAATGATCAACAACTGGAGCGTGAATGCGAGTGATGTTAGGCTTAGACCTGAATATTGCGGCTGTGAGCGACCCCGTCGCATCAGTTGTTTGTCTTTTTTCACAAGAACCTTAAACTCGAAAGGGCGAGAAAATTAACATTTTATTAAATAACAGCAAATGTTTGATGGGCAAAACGACAATCTTAAACGGGTAACAGTGCTGTTGTAAACGGCCATAAGTACGTTGACTTCATTTTTCATAAGAGTTACAATCTTATGACAGTAGAGAATGTAGCAGATGAATGAAATTGCCTATGTACATTTGCACAAATTGCTAATATGCACTTAAAAAAGAACAGAAAAACTCAACCAACTAGTAGCTTTCAAGTACATCACCACAGGGTGATATGAACATATAGACAGCAACCTTAAGTTGTGCTTATCGGTGTTATTTTTTTGCTGTTGCACAATTTTCAGGGAACCAACGAGCATCATTCCAAGACAGTGAGGTCTCAACGGAGTTGTCCTTGCTGGTTGAGACGTAGCTAGCTGTGCGCTAGCTCCAGCATTAATTGGTTGGAATATTTGACAATTTGCATAACAACAATTATCTGCAAGACTTAAATAATCATATAGTATAGATGACGAATTGACGATGACGCAATACTAACCAGAAAATAATCAGAAGCATGCATATATGGTTGGTGCCCTTGCTGCGAGAAGGCTTTGTTATACGCTGGAAAACTTTGGGATTGTCATGAGACGCTATTGCCAGCCTTAGTTAATTTGTCTTGTGGTGTTGGTTAGGCCTAATTGTCTAATTAATCTCCCAATAGTCCAATTCCAGTTTGGTATACCTAATTAATACAAGGCCCACACGTTGCTAGAGATTCCGTTCTTTCCATGCATCATCCCCGGTCGTTGAATGCTAGCTTTGACAACTATTTTCTGAAACGAAACATACAAATATGCATATGCAAAGATGTGCATTTTTTTTGTTCATTTGGCTCGTAGAAGGTCATAGAGTGATCAATATATATATGCACAGGAAATGAATCTTCGGATTATGTACGTACACCCACAACAAAACTATACCAATAACAGGAATTTGCTTTGAGTATATCAGCTCAAAAATTACAACGCATATGCCAGTGGTCAGACTAGTATACATGTCATCAACTTGTCACCTCTGACTAATAACTAGATATACAGTTGAGTCGATCTTCTTATTTGTGTCACCATGATCTTCGTTTGATTAGCGAGTCGGTACGTCAGGTATATACTTTGCAGCTCGATCTCACCTGCATATATCCAGTCAAAAAAAAAAAAGAACATCGTGTTAGACGTTGTACTTATAGCCTAACCGAAACCGGGTGAATATATGAATATTATTGAGTAAGCTACAGAGAAACGAACTAATCACTGGATATTAGTTAGCTCACCTTTTACGCTTCGATTTAAGGGTTGATGTCTGAGAGTTGTTGTGCCAGTTGCGCTTCCTCTGATTGATGAACCAGTTGTTGATTTGTTTCAGCTGCAGGCCTGTCTCTTCAACAAGCTTTGCTTTATCATCTTCCTGTGACAAGAAAATACCACTCAACTATTATTATTATTGAATTCCCCATGCATATATATAACTAAAAAACAAATTTAAAAAATCGTCTTGCTACTAATGAAGTATCTATATATTTCGGATATCATTATTAATTTATATCATACAAGTAATATTGTGAGGCACCAAGGTGTCCCATGGGCCATGGAAGCATTTTATTTCGTGCAAGCAAGCTTAACCAACAAGTTGAGAACAGCTAAGAAGGGCGACTAGTAGTAGATGGCTAGTTGCATTCTTGTATGCGTGCATGATAGGTACAATGTACTCACCGTGGGGTATGGCCACTTGGAGTGTTGCTGCCACCATTGCTTCAGTATGGTGGTGGTGTCCCCAGGCAACTTCCCGGCCCTCCTCTTCCTCAATATTTCGTCTCTCACATCCTCAATTCTTGACTTGAAACCCTGTAACGAATTTGACATTACGTACGTCAGATTTTGAAAAGTAGCATTTTAATTAGCTTCGCAGTGAAGCTAAATTTAGAGCATAGAAATTGGTGGCAAGAATCAAGGACTAGTATATATAGGCGTGCATGCATGCTAAGAACAAAGAAGATCTAATTAATTAGCAGTGTAGTGCAAGATGAGTTTGTATGTAATCAAATGCATTGATTTATGCTCCATTAGCTAAGCAGTCTTATCAATATATATTTGGTTGTTTCATAAATTACCTTGTATTCGTCTTGATCAAATAAATTATATCACCAGTTAGTGTGTGCGCGCGCGCGCAGCAGGGCTCAATTTCTCAAAATACACCATGACAACAACAAGCAGTGGCTAGTTCTTCTCAATTTTTATACAAAGCATTTCATTGATTTTACCGGTGATTGCAGTGTACTAGCTAGCTAGACAGATCATGCATTATATTGCACGCAAAACACATATACACATGTGCATGGGAACGGGAGCTGAAAGAATGCATGCATGCATTACGTATGTATATACCTGCTTGAGTTCAATCTTAAGCTCCTGCCTGACCCTCTCCATGAGGGAGCGCTCCGAGTCCGTCGGAAGGAGCGGGCCGAATCCCATCATGTCGTGCGCATCCGACCCCATATCCATCGCCCCCTCCATTATCTGCGGCTCCTCCTCGTCCTCCGACATCGTCGCCCCCGTCCCTTCCTCCAACGTCGCACCTGATCCATCCATCCATCCATCCAGTCAAAAACCAACAACATTATCAATGCCTTGTTAACTTATCTTTCTTGGTGAATTGATATGTATCTCGAGCTAATCATGGGCCTATTGCCATACATAGGAGAAGCTAGGTTAAAGCAGAAGAGATCAGCTAGTAGTTCGATGGTATTCAGATTTACTGCAAGCTAGCTAGGGCAGTACGGAGGCATGCATGAAGGCTTTGTCGACGTCGGCGAGACGCGCGAGGATTGAAACGTGAGATCGAGCTAGACAATTGTACCAGCTATGTGTATGGCCACTTGAAAGGTACCCAATTAAAAGACATGATGATTTGACACTATATCTAGATGCACTTGGAATTTTGCAGCTAGTCGCTTTATGTAAACAGATACAAGAGAGCTAGCGCTGGGGAACTAGTAGGGTTTAATCTGCACAGGTAGATTGTATAACATAGCATCGGCTCCAAATCATCAAGCTGAAAACACACACACATACATACATAAATTTTGGTAGAACATATGCATGCATGGCGACGCTCTGCTTCCCAGTTCCCAATGCAAGTTTGGGTGGATTTTTTAGGCTTTGGTTTTAGCTTTTAGCTTATGATTTGTGAATTCTGTCTATTTGTAAGAAACAGTACGTAGAGAGAAACAATCACCTATGATTTTGGTCAGTATAGCTGAACTCAGTACAGTATCTACTACAATCTATCTGTAGAACGTAGTAACTACAATCTAATTGTATTTTTCGAAGCTTGCTTAATTATATATATCGCACTTGTCAAGGGAGCTAGTGCAATGAATATAATTAAGTCCGACATATCACAATTCCGATTTCTCATAATAAGAGGACGGCCACGAAGAGTATGGTCATGTCATGTCACACCTTTTTCTTTCCTGCAGGGTCATGTGATACTGAAGCGAGAACCCTAGCCTGAATCAGTTAGTTAGGAGAGCCACTTACCAGTTCCATATCGAGTGGCTGTTTTTTGAGCAAAAGGATCATTTCACTTTTGTGCCTACTCGTACCATGGTATCAAATTTTACTTGTTGATTTTGACACGGTATCAAAATTTTATTTATTTCAATTAGTATGTACCATGAACTCTCAATTAATATTTCATGAAAAAAAAATTCAAAATAGACAGCCTCAGGATCAATGTCTGAAATGGTAAGTTCTAGCGTGGCAAAACAGAGAGCATCTAAAAACCTAGACTCTGTTGATGAAAAGAAGATAAAAATGAGATTGTGCTTCTTTTTAACTGAGAGAAATTTATGCTCAAAAAAAGAGGAATCTAAAGAAGATAAAAAAGAGATTGTGCTTCTTTTTAACAAAGAGAAATTTATTCTAAAAAAAAAGAGGAATCTGGTAGGGCTTTACCATGTCCTTGCCATCTCTACGGTTGGTCCGTTGGGCTTTACAATGTGGGCCTCCACCATATCAACCCAGTCCTAGTTAATAACCAGCCCAAATGTATTCTTCTTAATTTTGCATTCTTGTTCCATTGATTTGATTCGAGTATAATAAAGTTGCTGTTTGGTACGTGGCTGTGTATTTCTTTAAGCTCACCGGACGCACCTGTAGGGAGGCAAGGCACAGCATACACACCTTGGGAATTGGGACTCGAGAGGCCATGGAAAAAGACACTACAACTAATTTCACCTCTGCACGCTTGCAATTGCAAGCGGCAACGAACTAGATAAACCAGTACGTGTACCATTCAAACTAGCTAGCAACTGGCAAGAGGAATAACATTGCACCAAATCGTGAGGTAATTAACAAAACCTTCGTGGCACAGGAGGGGGGGGGGGGGGGGAGGATATTATGCAGATGTATTTACCAGTTAGGTCCTGCAAGGACTGCTCGATCTCGCGGCACGCCATGACGGCCTCCACGGCGTGCACCCGGACGTGCTGCTGCAGCTGCTCGCGGAACGAGCACAGCAGCATCAGGTACTGTGCCTGCACATCGTCATGCAAAGAAAGAATTAGCTAGGGTACTGCGATATGCAATCTACAACACATGCATGCACGCACACACATGCGCAAACCCAAGCCTCTCCACATGAAAGAATTAGCTTAGCTAGCTAGTGCACCAAATGGTTTCTGCTTACCATCCTATATTGGCATAGCCATGTTGTACTAGGAGTTCATGAGAATTGAGCAAAGGGGGTAGGATACTAGGAATGCAGACTTAATAAGCCTAGCTAGTACGTACGAGGAAGGAGTCGAGCTCTTGCTTGTCGTGTGGGGAGAGGAAGGGGCGGTGGTGCGCGGCGTAGGAATGGAGGAGGCCGCTGGACTGCGCGAGCTGCGCATCGATGAGGGGGAGGTGGTCGATGGGCGTCGCCACGCGCAGGCACCCCACGTGCGCCGCCACAAGCTGCTCGCACAGCGGGTGCACCGCGATCTCCCCCTTGAGCAGCTGCCGCTCCTCCGCCACCGCCGCCGCCGCAGCGGCGGCTGCTGCCGCGGCGGCGGCGGTCGCCGACGAGGACGAGCACTCGCCGCCGCCGACGCTGCCGGTGAAGCCGACGCCCATGTCCATGCCTACGCTCCCTCCTCCTTGATCACCACCTTGCATGTATCGATCGACCTTGATTCCTCGATCTCCTCCTCCTCCTCTCTTTCTTGGCCGCACCCGCACGCACCTAGAGCTTTCTTGGCTCTCGGTTGGTGTATGTGCGTTTGCGTGCGCTTGTGCGGTGTTGGGTATGTATAGCTAACAAGAAGCGAGCTAATTAAGCTAGTAGGCAGCTAGCTAGGTGGCCAGCGAGATGCCGGAGAGGAAGGGGGATTTAATGAGGAGTTGGTTAGCAAGGACACAAAGCAGATGGTGAGGGGTCTTTTCGAGGGTTCCTATGGTGGGGGGTGACCTGAAAAGAAAGGCGACCGAGCTGAGGATCAGCTCAGAAGAGCTAGCTGCTAGGGGAAACTGGCTTGCTATGCTAGCTAAAGGATGGAGAGGACTATAACACGATGAGAGAGAGGAGTTTGGGGTTTAAGGTACGAGAGGATAGGGAAAAAGGGGTTGCGGGAGATTGGATCATATACCCTCCCTTTAGTTGGGAAATTGAGGATTTATCCTTCACATCTCAATGACACGTGGGATCATCATAAGTCACTGACACGTGGATCAGGAGGGTAAATCCTCAATTTTCATCTAAATGGAGGGTATATGATCAATTTTTTCATCTAAGCATGTCCAAGCTAAAGAAAGGTGCCTACCGAATTGCACCATGGGAGTCCAAAGGGGTAGAGTCGTGCGTAGGAACTTTTCGCATAGATCATGTTTTCCTTTGTTTTTTTTTTAAAATAGCTCAAACCATAGCTCGAACTGCATGGAGAATTCTATCATCGTTTACAATTCTTTCACGGTTAGGTAAGCCATGATTCATAGCACTCTAATGTACAGTATACTAGTGCAAAATGGTGTAGCTAGCTAGTGTTGTGTCTTATTTTTTTAGTTGAAATAGTATTATAGCGATTGTTAGCTTTTTTTAGGTATTCAATGAAAGAAAAATAAAAAGTACCGTTATATATCCACGAATAATGTAAAAAAAGGAAAAAATGCATTAAGAAATTAATATGATTTAAACAACTTTTGACTTTGAAAAACTAGAAGCTAGAATCTTAGAACGTTGCCTTACTTTTATCTAACGAAGGCATATACTTTCTAGTCGCAGTATCGTTCGTGTATATATGGGCTTTGTTGAATACAACTGAAGTTTCAATCACGCATAGCATCCATCCATCTAAAATAATCTAACCAATCCTGACTTGTTCTTAGAATTTGGTACGTGAATAATTAGGAGTTGGTTTCAAGAAAGGAAATACTATTGGTAGTGTTTGGGAGTTTCGGTTGCCTCTACCAACCTTGCTGTTGGCGTCGGGAATGGGCTTCTGCTGCTGCTGCTGCTGCTGTTGGTCGTCTTCTCCATTATTGGCTTTACACAGCCTGCAGGTGAACGCTTGTTAGTACTGAAGCAGCGTATTAGTAGAGAGATCAACAGCGTTAATCATGTCGGATTATATTAGTAGTATAATAATGGTATTGGTTGGGCGTGCTTTTGACAGCTGTTTGTGTAATCGTCCATGGTAGGGCCCGGCTTCTGTACCTTTGTCTTTATCATATCTTAACAAACGGATAATGACATACATGCTGCCTTCTGTTTAGGGTTACTGTAACTTTAGGCCTTCAATTCGGCTTCATGTTATTTTGGACCGTGGCTAATGTTTTGTTTGTGCTTTTTTAAGACAGCAGCGGATGACGAAGACACTAACATAGATGACGCACACGGTTTTGGACTCGAAAAGTCATTTGGAGAATCCGTTTTAAGAAGCCATCCCGTTCGTTTCGACTTTCGGAGAAGCCAAAAGTCCAAAAGAATATGGCTTTTTCTAATGACTTTTGGCTAAAATGGTACTACAGCGGCTATTAGCTTTTTCTGATGCATTCAATTAAAGAAAAATAAAGGAAAATGAGAAGAAAAAAAAAATAAAGAACACCAATGTATCTCCATAGACAATGCAAAGTAAAGGGGGGAAAAGAAGAAAAAAATAAGTTAAAAAACCAACACGTTCCAAACGACTTTTAATTAGCTTTTAAAAGCTAAAAATCAGAACCTAAAAGTCGTACAACGGCTATTAGCTTTTTCTGATGCATTCAACATCTAGGTTTGCAGTGTTGCAATACTTTTTGTGATATTATTTGTACGATAACTGTTCATTGTGACAAATAAAGTTAATAAATATTTATGTGTGAAAATAGCTCATGTTTATGGTAACTAGCCGAATTAATTATTGAATTTGCACTGCTAGATTTGAAATAATAGTTGTATTTGCTATATAACTACAGTTCCCATAATTGATAATATACTTCTATATGTTTTACAATTGTAATTGCTATAATATCAGCTAAAAAAGTTGTAATATCTATATATGAATGGCTCCACAAAAAAAGAGAAAATTTCTAGGTTTTTTATGTAGATTACTAGGGAATTTCTAGTCCAAAAAATGTCTTAATCTCATCAGTTGTTTATATTTATATAAAAATAATTAAATCACACACACATATACACAACCATTAAGACAACCATTAAGACAGGCAGAAAGCTACTAAAATACACTCCATAGTACTATTTGACTTGTATACCGAATAGAGCAGCAGTAGTGCTTATAATTTCTCTTGAAAACTGAGTTGTGCAATTTAAGGCATTAAAGTAATTAGTAGTACGCGTAATAGTCTACGGTTGCATTCAAGCACTTAATCTATGACAACTTACTTTTTCTATTCTTCCCCCTTATTCCTTGTGGAGCTTTGGAAAAGAGAGAATTTGAATAAAGTAACTCTTGGTCGCTCTTAAGAGCTAGAAATTTACACGTCAATTGAAGAAAAAGAGTATAATGGTTTAGAATATAACGGTGCAAATTAATTAGATATAGATATGAGAGTTGTTACAGTTGTACATCTCTAGCATAGGCATAAAAGTTATATACAACTCTAAAAAAAGTTTGTAACAAATATAACTTTGTGTTTCGATATTAATTAATATATGTATCGTACTGTTTCTATATATATATATATATATATATATATATAGTATAAATAACAGGGGCACCATGGTGTCTGGGCACCAAGTCTCCCTGCCTTTGGATTTCTTTTAGATGCGTGCTAGTGTAATTGAGACTTTCCATTCATGATTAAGACTTTCCATCCATGATTGATTTAGCATGCCTAATATATTATATACCATTACACTAGCACGCATCTAAAAGCAATCCAAAGGTAAAGAGACTTGGTGCCCAGACACCATGGTGTCCCATTTCAACGTATGTGATCTAAATTTGTTCAAAGTATGTGATATATATAAGCAAAGTATGTGATCTAAATTTGTTCAAAACTTTGAATTTGGGTATATTTTTCCAAACTTATACGTTTCATTTGAATTGTTATAGATGGGTATATACCCTAAATGATATTTTCAATAAATATACCCGAATTTAGATGGAATTGATACATATGAAATCATGGTGCCCGAGCACCATGGTGTCTGGGCACCAAGCTTCTCTACCTTTAGATTGCTTTTAGATACGTGCAAGTGTAATGATATATAATATATCAGACAAATCTGTTAACATTCATTAATTCAAAAAGGCATCAATTTGGAAAGGAAGTTATTGATTTAGCATGTCGAATTAATCATGGATGGAAAATCTTAATCATGGATGGAATGTCTCAATCATACACATATACATACATACATACATACATACATACATATATATATATACACACACACACACATACATACACACATATATATGCTTATATACATATATGTGTGTGTATATCGTAGTAGCCACACAATTATTTTAAAATGCAGATGTACTGTGAGATTCAATTGCCGCTAGTCTCAACTTTAACGCATGACACTAGTCGTCGTAGGAAAGGAGTAACTACAACGTATTGCACTAGCTCCACCAAACACCACAAACAGAATCCTTGAAAAGAAAAGCATGCACTGGTGCACATACAGAAAGAAAACGGCACCGGTCTAATCTAACGAAGCCACATGCACTGCTGCACATACTTCACAATGCCCTACGGACCCACGCACGTTGCTTGTTAGTTGTTACTCGCGTGCCGCGATGAAGTCATGAAGCCACCGATTGCCCAGGCCAACCGACGCTAGCCCACGGTGCAGCGTCCGGACTATGGCCATCTGTACATGCCTAATGCCTTCTCTCGTCTCTACCCACTCGTGCCTCTTAATTTGCCAACGGCCAGACATAAATTACTGTTGATTTGTTCCAAAATGTTGCTATGAATCAACTAGACATGCAATTTACCTTGTCAGTAAGCTTTGACCGAAACGATGCATGTATTATGTATTTTATGATCCGAATCTAATCAAGTATAATTACTTAAGAGTCTAATAAAGTTTCGCTTAAAAATATATTCTCACTAGTATAATTGATTTATAAAGTGAACTGGTCGAAGGTTATATAATTAGGATCATCATCATGTTAGTGGTGCACTCTACACAGACTTGCACCATCGATGTGTTCAAAGGTGTTTGCGCCGACTGAAGTCAAACTACAACTCTTCGTTGTTATCTTTTGAGACTTTGTTTCATCTCTGAGTAGGTTTAGGTCTTATCCTTCTCTGTTCGCTGCTTATTTCATTTTCTATGTTTAGAGACACAATTATCTACAGTTAAGATACGACAAAGAAAAGATGAAAAGTATGATTTCGAGCGAGAGCTCGAGTTCACGTGCAGAAGGTTTGTCCATTCAAGGCAAATTAGGCCCCGTTTGGCAGAGCTCTAGCTCTAGGAAATCTGTAGATTTTCTAGAGCTGGTCATCTGTAGCTCTAGGAAATCCTAGATCTAGAGTTACTGGCATGTTAAGTGCATTTACATGACTCATTTCATTTATATTATATATTAAATAAAAATATTTAAATCACTTTAATTTAGTCAACAAACTACAGATCCAGCATATATCTCGGAGCTAGAGCTATGCCAAACGGGGCCTTAGTCGAGAGGTCTCCGTTCAGCAATTCCAAAGGCAGAACCTCGAGTAGATACAAAGATCGTTCGAAGTCGAATACCAAGAAATCGTTCCACTACTGCAAGAAGGGTGGACACAATATCTCCGAGGGCCAAAAACCCCATAATAATAAGAAGATGAATAATAATTCCAAGAAAAATCAACAAGATAATGAGGCTAAGGCCACCATTATCACAAAAGAAGGTTCTGAAGCAGAAATTCTTGTTGCTTTTGCTGGTGATTCCAAAGCAAACAATGAATGGATTCTTTGTTTAGCCTGCACTTTTCACATGAGCTCGAACTGTGGCTAGTTCGTTACTTATGAGGCTATTTTGAATGGATCAGTGTTAATGGGAGATCATACTCCGTGTAAGATTGCAGGTATCAGTTCCGTCCAGATTAAGGTGTTTGATGGCACCATTAGAACCCTATCAGAGGTCTGACATATTCCAAATTTGAAAAGGAATCTTATCTCATTAAGTACTCTTGATGCCAAAGGGTAATAATCTTCTAGTGGAGGTGTAGTTCTGAACATCTTCAGAGGCCCTCTTATTGTGATGAAAGGTGATATGAAGGCAGCATACCTCTATCAACTTCGAGGCACTACCCTGGTCAGAAAGGTTGATGTTGCCTCAACTAGGTTGTCTAATGCTGATCGAACAAGTCATTGGCATATGCGTCTTGGGCATATGAGTGAAGTAAGCTTGAGTCATGCAAAACAAGCCTACTTGATAGTCAAGGTGTTGACCTGTTAAAATTTTGTGAACACTATATCTTTGTTAAACATAAGAGGGTGAGTTTTAGCTATGCAAATCACTCTTTAAAAGGCATATTGAATTATGTTCACTTTGATTTGTAGGGTAAGTCATGCATTTCATTCCTTGGATGCGCCAATTATATGCTGATTATCATTGATGACTACTTTCGAAGAATTTGGGTATACTTCATCAAGCACAAGTCTGATGTGTTCAAGATATTCAAAGAGTGAGAGATTATAATCAAGAATACACAAACAAGCATATTAAAAAAACTTAGAATAGACGATGGTCTGGAATTATGTTCGAGAGAATTTGAAGCCTTATGCCATTTGAACGACATTGTAATGTATTACACAGTATCGGGCACACCTTAGTAGAACAGTGTGGTCGAGCGCATGAACAAAATTATCATGAAAAAGATGCACTACATGCTATCTCAGTTTGGTCTATCAAAAAGTTTTTAGGCTGAAGCAGCTTCCATTACTTGTTATCTGATTAATCGATCACCAATACTTCCATTAAAAGAAAACTCCGATTGATATGTGGTTCGGTTGTCCTACAGACTACTTGAGTATAAGAATTGTTGTTGTCCTACTTGTGCTCATTCTGATAAAGGTAAACTTGGTCCAAGAGCCATTAAGTGTATCTTCCCTAGCCATAAGTCTGGAGTTAAAGGCTATAAGTTTTGGAATCCTAAGACCTAAAAGATGGTCTGAGCAAAAGTGTTATATTCGATGAGTACGCTCTATAGAAACAATTTTCGACCAGTGATGCTCCCATTGAGAAGCCACAATATACCAGCGTGCAGGTGTAGCACATTATTAATTCAAAATTCTCACCAGATGCTGATAAGAAGAATACACATGATATCTCTGTTCAAGCCCCGATCAGTAATCTTTCAATAAGAACTAGTCAAAATCAATAATCCATTGCCGGTGGTCGGGAAAACAAGAAAATCTAGCCCCAAAAGAGGTTAATTGAATAAACCAACATTGTGGCTTATTGTTTGAATATGACAAAAGACATTGAAGGCACTGTTAAATCTTCAATTTATTCAGAGGTTGTTTGCTCTAATGAGTCAGAAAATTTTTCATGTTATATTTTTGTCTTGTGATCTTGATTATTATTTATTGCGTTTTCCATATTCGCCGTGTATTCTATAATAAATGTTTCAGAGGGCTTGTTTTGTAACGATCACACTGATGTGCGTCCTGCATCATCGCTCAATAATACATAGACCGAACCGAGAGGCGGCTAAACAAAACAAGTCTTTTCTGGGACGTACGTACTTGACTGTGTTCAACATATATCGCGGCTGAGAAATCTCATAATGGCCGGGCTACGGTTTCTACGGCGGCGGCGGCGGCGGCGGCGGCAGGGCAGGCTAGCTACCAGCTGATCAGTGGAGTCAGTGGTCAGTCAAGTCGAACGGATCGGATTGTACGTGTACTTTTGGTCACCTCGACGATCCCCATTCGGCCTGGTCGGCTGAGAGGGTCGATGGGCCACCGAGCTGAGCATGCGAGGCGATCGAGGACCACAGAAATCGTCGACCGATGGCTGTGATCGAATTAAAAGTCCCCCACGTTTAGCACGGGATTATTCGCCGGTTGTTGGGCATGTTGATTAGTGGGTAGGCCTAAGGCTGATGGCATCCGCGCGCCGGCCGTCTATTTAGGGGCTCTGTTCATTCTTTCTTTTTTTTACTTCTAGCCTATGTTTAGATAAATCAAAAATCAATATAAACATCTAACTTTTTAAAACGGTTTTCTTATTTCTCTCGCTTATATCTCACTTCGGAGATAAAGTAGAGAGTCACGGGGCATCGTCTGTCCTACTCCTGTCTCGCACACACATCTCTCCCTCACTTTCTCATCGCTCATACCTTTATTCTAAATGTTTTTTAGTTATTACTATTTATTTTTAGCTAAAATTTATTAATTATAGCCAAAACCGGTTACCCGTAATAAATATAAACGCTTTGGTGAGGCTATAACTAAGCTCTAGCCTGACCCGATTACTACTCTACACTAGCATAACACCACCACCTTCTCTTCTTTGCTCTTTCTTAATTTTCTGTAGAAAAGTGACAACTGAACATAACGTACTTATCCTTTGTATGCAGCTTTTGTAGAGGAAATGTTTGTGCAGAACTTTAGGTAACACGAGCATGAATCCACTACATATCCGGATATCCCATATGCAGAGTTCAGCTGGCTGCACTACATACAAGAGCCCAAATGCATGTGTAGATCTATTCATATTGATTGTGGCTAGAAGTTTTTAACTAAAAATAAATAGTAGTGACTGAAAGAAATAATTTTTAAAAGGAATAGATAAACGGCGAGGAAAGTGGGGGAGAGATGCGTGCACGAGATGGAAACAAGAGGAGTGGGATGCGTGATATACCCGTAACCTCCTGTCTCATCCAGGGAGCGAGAGAAGTGGGAAAGCCGCTTCGGAAAGCTGGGTGTTTACATTAACTTCTGGTTTCTTTAAGCAGAAAACAATATGAATAGGTCCTTAAACTAAGGGTGTGTTCTTTTTTGCTACGGTTAATGATTTTTTACTCTAACGCGAGTACTTGTGCGAACAAACTAAATGCCGATAAACTGCTTTGAAAAGATTGTCTCGATAAGCCGTTTCAAGATAGCGATGGAGAAACTGTCGTGTTTTTTTGTTTGGAAAAACTATAAGCTATAAGCTAAAAAAAACTAACCTAAAACTGGAGCTATCAACAATGATGAGTCACAGTAATGGAGACTGAGGAACAGAATGGCCAAAATGTAGGCCTTAATTATTCTCACGGATGTGTTGAGCAGAACCGCGCGTCTAATTGGGAAGGAGTAGGAGGTTCCATAGAAATCTTTCATCCGTAAATTTGTTGTTATCTGTTTGCATTTCAGAAGTTGATCAGAGCTTTTGCTTAGTTTTAAAAATGGGAAATTAAGCATGTTTTCTACCCCCAATAATAAACTACAAGAGATTAATTAGCGCGTTCGTTCCAGAAGCAGAACTCTTACAAGGTGTGAGGGAAGCTTAATAATTCGAGAGCTTTTAATGTCCTGGAGAGGTACTTAAGATACCGTTTGGTTGGGCTGAAAAATAGTGGCTTATGACTAAAATTGTACTGTAGCTGGCTGAAATTGCATTGTTGCTGAAGGTAGCTTATTTGGCATAATTAAATTTAAAAAAATTAAAAACAGAAAAAATATGTTAACTCATCACGGACAACGCAAACGAATAAAAAAGAACCGGTAAAAAGGCTAAAAAAGGCAAAAATTTAAAAAAAGACGAAATTTATTAATAGTGAAAAATAAGTCAGAAGTTCAAGCCGAAATGAGCAGGACGTAAGTGTACCGGTACCTTAAGCACCGAGTGTGCCGAGTGTTTGAAGGAGAATCCATGACTTGTTCTTGGTGTTCACGGGTGCTCTTGGCCGGAGCTCTCGTCGGTCTTGTGCGGCGTCCACCTGACCATCGGCTTCTACTTCGGCTACTCGAGGTGGAAGTATGGCATTGTACCTCCGATTGCCATCATCTCCTTGCTCAGCGCAGCGGGGTACTTGTTTTTCTGGGATAGCGCTACGTGCGTGCCTTGCCTCGTCTGGTTTCTACACGGTGATTTCGAGTATCACCACCATTGTGAGTATATTGTCTGTTGGTTCTTTGCAATTTCGTGATCTGCTTCATATATCTGTGAGTCATTACTAGTTGGAAAATTGCAAAGAAGATTTTGTGGGCTGATTGCTCGGTGATGAAATTACATAAACTAAAATTATATATGATCTTGTATATAGATTTGGTCTTGAGCTGTAGGCTGAATTGCTATCTTCCATACCCTGATCATTGATATCTTTGTGTATTACTTGCTGCTCATTGATCCTGTGCTATGTGATCCTTTGTTCAGTCACTGTAGTTGATCAACAAGTTATGCTATGCTGACGTAATCAATATTGTTCTTGTCCAGTGAATGTCAGATTGATCATTGTGATCTTATTTAATGTTCAGCAAGTTATAATCATGATCTAGTAGTTTCTTTAATAGAAAAGTATGATTTAAGCTCAAGATCAAATGTATAAGCGGACATATATAATTAAGATTGTATTTTGTCATGACGGAGACGGCCAAGAATGGATCTTGTCCAACTTGCCTTCTGAGAGCAATTAATAACATTCAAATTGTTGATAACATGCTGAATTTGGTTATACATATTATGCTTTTATTGAGATCAGCATTTCTGTGCAATGCCTTAAATTATTTACATTTCTATATGCTGATTTTAGGCTCTTACATGGTTTATTTGTTGGGCGTATGTTTCAATGACTTAAAGAGTTCACATGATTTTATGTTGATTAAGTCATTTATATACTTGTTATATCATACGCGTGTCTTTATTAAATATGCTAAAATTAAATCTAAATATATATTTGTACCGCGTAATTTACAACAGAAATGACCTACATAACCTTCCAGCCTCGGTAACTCCACAAGCCGATAGTTGACACCGGAAACAGCACAACCAGATACTATGGTGGAGAGACCGTTGGATCCTCATGAATTGGACGGCTCATGAAGTTTCCAAGGACAGTAAAAAAAACTGTAATAATTCGGAATTAGCAACTAGCAGTTCCGGCGAGTACCGAATCATGTAAAGCCGTAGAGGATTCTTGCTGCCAATTAATTCACCGAGAACAGCCCCTTAGGCGTTGTTAAACTGTTCGAGCCTTGATCAAACCAACTGGAAGCATCATCTGGCAAGGAGGAAAAGGAGAATCCAGTCCAGTCCGACAAACAAAAGCAGCCCCTTCCCTTTGCAATGCGAAGCTGTACCAGTAGCGTACAGGAAAAGGCACCGTCCTTGCAAACGTACAGCCTCTGGAGGTAGTGGCGGATCCAAGAAAAAATTTTAGAGGGGCTGAAGTACCTTCAGCTCGACCTCAGCCCCTTCTATATTATACATCTATGGTTAAAAATTTAGGAGGGGCTCCAAGGGCCGGTAGCCCTAGGGGGCTCGAGCCCCCGCCCCACCGTTGGATCCGCCGCTGTCTGGAGGCCTAAAAAAACGAGAGAGATACGTGATTGTATTCTGTACAATACAGCAGAGCAGAATGGAGAAACAACGTCGGAGTAGTATTTGGTGGAGCCCACGGGACAGGAGAGCTTATTCGGTTTGGGATTACTTAAGAGGTCAAATTCCACCGAACCGAACCGGGCCGGGCGGACGGACCGAATCGAATCGGCAAGTACAATATATTCCCTTGGCTTTGGCTGGCGCGGGGCGCGCGACACGCGGCTCGGCAGGCAGGCAGGGCGACCCCACCCCACCCCACGGGAGAAGGGCCGTGCAGCCGCCGAGCCGGTCGTTGGGTTGGCCGGGCGGGTAGCGTACGTATCTAGGTGGCAGCGCGGAGCTACAAATTTTGTGCGGGGTATACATCATCGACGTTGAGATTTATGGCTATCAAGTGATTATCAACTACCATTTGTTTTTTAAGTGACAAATATGTACCGTTAAACTTTCTAAAGTTTCACAGCTAATATGTTTAAAATTACCTAGATTGGCCACGTGAAAACTATATTATTAGATTTATCGTTAAAAATACTTTCATAATATTGTATTTTTATTAGTATATAATAAGATAAAGTTATAAATAGTAACAGTTAAAGTCACATCTCATAGACCATAAAAAACAAAAAATAACACTTAAAAAAGAACTGAGGAAGTAACAAAATGTCAGTGCTGGTAAACTATGCATTGTGAATATTATGTTCACATTGTACTTTAATATTACTATATAATTAGTTAGATTTGTCCCAATTAATTGGCTACTTTACATATTTAGTTGTGAAAATAGCTAAATTTTATAATGTAATAACGACAACGAATATTAACATGACAGATAAATTCTATAGATTTTTATTAGTACACTACATAATCCTTATAGCATTTCATGTGCTAAAAGGGCACACTCACGTGTGTGTAGTGGTGTGTGCACGTGTGAGACCTCCTTGTAATCGAAAAAATAAAATAAAACACTTTCATACCATTCACATGGTGCTACATAGGCAGAGAAAAAAATATATGCCAACCTGTGTACAAAATCTAAATAGAGGGCATGTGATACAGTTTGTATCTAATTCTCTCAACCATTATCAAATTACAACGAAGTCTAATGGTGATCAGTTGGGCTTAAAAGCTCATGGCCGAAAACACTGTAGCTGGTCTAAAAAAACACTGTAGCTGACGGAGGCTTATTTAGCATAATTAAATTTAAAAAAATTTAAAAATATAAAAAATATGTTAGCCCAATATGTATAATACAAACGAATACGGGGATAAAAGAACCGGCAAAAAAGCTCAACAAAAAATCAAAAGTTCAGAAAAAGACGAAATTTATAAATAGAGAAAAATAAGCCAGAAGTCAGAAGCTCAAGCCGAACCGATTAGGGCCGACGTTTGAGCAAAAAGGGGGCACATAGATAGTTGTGAAAGGATTTGGAGGTGCCCGAGCATTACGGACACCTCGGTTGGCCCGCCCAAGTCGGTAGACGGTAGGGGTTGGCCTGACTGGTCCACGCGCGGGTGGGGGGCGCGCGCGCGCGGCTAGCGCGATCGCATGGCATGGGTTCCGGGCGCGGCACGGTAGTTGGACGAGACTAATCAAATCCATCCATGTGTGGGGAACGGCCGGGTTTGGAGTTCGGCGACAGCGACGCCGCGCGCGCCACGGCCACCCCCGCGCGCCCGGCTGTCGGTGCCGCCGCACGCGCGCGCGTCCATGAGCCGGTGGCGAATGGGCGCCTGCTGCTCCACCTCCTGTCAAAGCCCACTTTCTTCTCCAGATTAACTACACTAGCTAGCTTTCTTACCATGCCGCTGCCAAGGACAGCTTCTTCGAGAGTAAAGAATTGCTCGCTGTCGCGGCCGCGGGCGTGACAGAGAGACCGCGCGCGAGGCGAGCCTGCTGCACTGTTTCGGTTGTTTAATTTCGACGGGCCGGGGTGGCGAGTTGGGTATTGCCACAGCGCCGCCGCCGCCTCCACTGTTTGTCGGCGCGCGTACGAGAGGGGAGGGACCTCGCGAGTGGACCTGCTGCAGGCTGCAGTGCAGGGCTCGGAGCATGATGGACACCGAAGCTCCCTTGGCATCTCCTCTGTCAAAACGAAGCCATTCCCCACTCCTTTTTCCTCGGGGAGATGTCGTGCATCCGTGCTACGGTCCGGTTTTCAGCAGCACATCACTCGCATCTGTCTGTACGCAGCAAACGCGTGCGGTGCAGGACGTCCTTGACCTCTACGCGCATTTGGTGGAGGGTAACGTCTCCCCAGAAACTAATCACGCGTACAGATCGAATGAACGTTGGGTCGGGTCAATCGAGCCGGCTCGCCGTTGTCCGATCGGACACCGGCCGATCGATCCTCGCAAAGATACAAGTACACAACGCCCTGGCTACTCGATATGTCGATTGCCTCAGTGTTAGCGATGCTCCTGACCTTCGCTTAGTTGCTCAGAAAATGCAGAAAACGCACTGCCCTCCGCTGCATGTGGTGATCGTTGAGCAACGTGCAAGGTGCAGCCTCCAGGCCGGGCATGTGTCAAGCAAGCACTCCACATATTTTGCCTGGAAAGAGAGCAGAACAAACAAAAATCCTAATCAAACGGGCTAAAATTTTCCATGTCTAGCTGCTTGTTCTAAGAACTGTTGCTACAGGACCGTTCGCGGTGATAGGTACCCGAAAACTTTCCCCTATATTTCCAGGCCAAGTCCCTGCCGAGCAATCGAATCCGGTGAGACACGTACGCGTCCGCGTCACACGATCGTACGAAGAGGCAGTCAATCAATCCCCGAACGATGCTTGTTGATAAGAGCTTTGTTTATCATCTGTCGACGGGATATTGCTCCAATTTTTTTCGAAGGGAAGCCACGAGCTTTCATTAATCAAGAACAGAGTGAGGATTATAATCAAGTCGGAGAGACGATGAGAGGAACGTCGGGCTCATAAAAGGCCAACTCATCTGCTCACCAAGCGAACAAGCATGCTTAGCGCAAAAGTGAGCCGCAAAATTTGCCTCTTTCCTAACAAAAACAAAGGAAAAACCCTCAAAACTACGAGAAAAAGCTCCATCTGTCGACGGAATCTTGCTCCAAATTTGTGCTTCTTGTGTAGTATTGACCAGACAAGGGAGCTGCTCCTACATTTATGCAATGAAAAACACGCATTTGTGTTGTTGGAGAATATAATGATGCTATAATTTTCTGTCAAAAAATAATGCTGCTATAATTTCATTATTACCATTGAATCACCCCTACATGTTTTCAATAATTCAACCTGCTTGTTACATGGTATTTCTGTATCCTACAACGACTTTCAAACATTATAAACATAGTTCTAGTTAAAAAAATGTTCTACATAATAGGATAAATGAGTAAAGCAGATCATATACTTGTGAATTTTGTTCTAATAATAACAGGCTAAGTTTTATGCGTTAGTATGTTACATTAAAGAACAGTTAAAAGATGCAGCACTTCACCCAAACCTCCACTCTGCTTAAGCTAGCCTGAATAGAGATTACTACAAGCCTAGTAGTGCTACCACAGCGGGCATATAAACGACACAAATGGTCGTCACATCAAATTAGTTAGTGTGTACGCTTCTACACACGCCAGAAAGAATCAGAAAAGGTTTGAACAAGAAAGAAGGCAAGACAGGAGGGGGGCAAAAATTAGAATAAAGCGTTAGACTTTGGATTGCATGGCAGTATGTGGAGGGATGCTTCTTTAAATTCCATGTTCTGGAATATTTGGATAGTAGGACCTGAAACTTTACGGAAAGCAAAGTTTTTAAAGTGAAAGTTGAAGAGAGAAAGAGCAGGAGAGAGAGGGGTGTGACACGAATATTTTCGAGGTGGCTTGCATTTGCACCTCCATTTGGTAGGGCAACTGTTTGATGTAGCACCCGGTTGCTTCCAAGTTCCTTCATCAAATCGTGGTTCAATATAAAAAGTGATCTACAACATCCGGAGACGTCTTCGCTTGCTTTGACAACTACACCATATCGTAGACTTCACAAACTCATTAACTTCGTCTCAAAGATTGTATGAACTGCAACATGTGCTAGACAATAAGCATTCCCTGTATACTTTTGGCAACAATACGCATGACGCATGCGTATAGTTTAGTAACATGTAGTACTCAACACCTACCGTCTACAGCAAACCTTTCGTCTATGATATGAAATTAGCATCTTGTGTATGGACGTATCCGCGTGTTGAAAGCATGTGGATGAGAAGGAGAGGAGCACCAAAAATGGTGGAGGAGAAATAATTCGGTTGGCGAGAGGCGTTGGTTGGGGGCGTAGAAGTGTCCTAATCGGTAGGTTGGTCCATCTACAGGCATTATCTGCCTACTTCCTCTACTCTTAACCATTCTTCTTCTTCTTCTTCTCTCTTCTTGCCGGGCCTTAACTCCACTCTACTCCTTTGGGCCTCTACGCCTCGTCCCATCGCGGCCCAGAGAAAACTGCATGCATTCTCTCTCCTCCTCTTTTCTCCCTGCAGTTGTGATGTCTGGTCGCTCATGGCGCTAGCATGGCATGCATCCATGCCATTGCCACATGCTTTGTTAGTTCGGTGACAAGACGATTCGTGCTCGTACATATGTCGCTTGTGTCTTCGTTAGAAAAAAAAAGCATCCTGACATCAAACAGTATGTTATTGTAGAAGCCGATAAGACACTGAATCCGTCGCGTTCAATGAATGCTGCACATTACTGTACCAAAATAATAGACAAAAGAAAAACACGGAAGCAACCCGGTGTCTTGTTGGAAACTCAAGGACTTTTGCTCTGTTTTGTCTTCGCCTCTGTTGAAGCGCTCCTCCACGTGATGATCAATGTCACCAAAACACCTCGTGATGCACACGCTGGAGAGAAACCACGCCTCCATGTCTTGATGTGATGCGTCCAGTCGATGCGACGCCCCGCCGTGTTTCTTCTCTTCTTAGTCCTCACACGTGATGGGCAAGACACCTAAGACTCCAAGCGTTCTGTTGTTTCTGAAGGATCCTACGAAAAAGTCTATGATGTTATTATAATAAATTATTATAATATTTATAAAGTGATCAATTAGTTTTACAAAGATTATATTTGCTTTGAATTGTCTTATAAAAATATCAAAAAAAATCAAAAGTATCGCAGGTATAAGTATAGTAGTACCGTTTGGCGAAAGTACCGAGTTAAGTTGCGGTACGTTTTTTCCAGAGAGCTCCAAGTGAGGTTTTCATCGTGCCAAAGTACCGTTTTGGAAGGCGATAGTAGCACAATGCAGAAGTACTGACGTGTTAGGCACGATACTTCTGATCTTCCCAGAAAAACAGGGGTTTGGCGAATTGGGTCATGGATCGAGTTTGGATGACCTGGGTCATTAGATTAAGGTTGTATAATGCATGTCTTGGCTAATGTAGGTCAAGTTGTGAAGAACTTGTACCTGAAAATGATTCTTTGTCTTTGGATGTGCAGGGTCGCTTAGAATCAACTGTGGTCAACAGCGATAATCGGAGCTTGGCTCATAGAGGAGTTGAGATCTAGAACGATCAAGGATGCGGAGTGAGACGGTGAGCTCAAGCTTGGCATGAGAAAGATGAGAAATGTTGAAGGCCAGCTCGAACAGTGGGCTGGCGCCACGTGGCTTGCATGGGCCAAGTGAGTCGTGGTTCGGTGGAACCAGGACGGGAGTGACTTGGTGGTGCGTGGCAAACTAGTGGTGTACCTAAACGTGGCAATTATGGCAATTGCTTGCAGTGGTTGGTGATGACCGGGTTAAGGAAGGGTATTTTAGTAGTTTGACCAAAATACCGAAAACCATCTTAGATCAAAACTATGACACATGGACTCGCTTTGATTAATTTAAAGAGGTATATCATAAAATCACTGAAATGCAAGCTGCTTTGATATAGCCTGTTGCTTTTTGTACAAACTGTCTTAAAATGACTATGTGAACTTGAATATGTTTCTAAGCAATTTCAAGACATGTATAATCATAATAAGAAAATGGCTCAATATACTTCTAAGACTCCTATTAGCTCACCATGTAATAATTGTGAAGAACTAAAATCTAAATTGATTACTAAGGTAAATAGGTAGCTGGTTGCCACCTATAAAAGGAGGTTAGGATGGAAACATGTCAGGTTAACCATTCAACTCATCTCTTGTGCTCTCTTATCTAGGGTTAGGGTTTGAGAGTGAGTACCTTGAGTGCTCTTTGTTCTCCCAGGTGGAGTGGCTGTAAACTGACCTTCTCAAGTAAGCAATATATCAATCTTTGTGCAACTCTTGGGTCCCTCTTATTTTTTTATTGATGTTCTTGACTTTTGATTGGTTTTGATCTCTCTTGTTTCCTTCTTGTGATCTTGCTGTGCCAAGGACGTGTAAGATATGGAGATAATTCTTGGGCATATATCTCCACCCATCTAGGCATTTTGATAGCAATATTCACAAGAAAACCTGTTTTTGTTTGATTTGATTTCAAGGTGTGATTTCTTGATCCAAATGTTTTTGACGTGATTTGTTTCATGTTTTTGCTTGTTGGGCCATTTGGGAACATATCTCAAGCCATCTTCTACCCACAAGTAAGTTGTATTCACCGTTTGGGGTTTTGTCTCTTCTTTGTTGCACCTTTCCAACAAATTGAAAAATATCTCAACTTTGGCCATGATTTTCATAATCATTTATTGAAATAGATTCGTAACATCCTAGAGTAGATCCCTTTAAATTTTTATGTCATTTGGATCTACGGATAAAAAGTTCTCTCAATTTTGGTTTTTGAAATTACGTTAAAAATACTATTCACTTGATTTTACTGTAGCAACGAAAGTATCACGATTACTGTAGCGGCAGTAACGCGATTACTGTAGCAAGTGGTAGTACCACAATTTCAATGACCGTAGTTCTGTTTTTGATGATTTTTCGTGGGTTTTTGGTGTCTTGATTTGTTAGTTTTTGTGGTAGCTTTTCATCCTTATCTTCATAGCTCTGTAGCTACTGAAATGAAGAGTTGATGAACATTTGGGGAAAATTTTGAGGCAATATTCATTCCCCCTCTATTGTCATATTCGGTCTTTCAGTTTCTTTGACCAATCGCATGCATGTAGATGCTAATGCCGAGAGACCGAGCGACGCCGAGCACTGGTCGCCGTGCAAGATGCAGAGAGACACGTGATCGAGGACACAGTGACTCTGCACGAGATGAAGCGCTGCACTAGCACGCCGGCCGAGAGCAAGACAAATTTTCCTTCGGTGTTGATCTAATTTTTATTTCTAGATCATCATATTTATTATTACAAAGTATTCTCCTAGCACTCCTCAAATTTTAGCACAAAAATTATATCTTTCAGCCTTAAGGTTAGCCCCTAACCTCATCCCTATTTATAATCTAGGGTCCAAACCATGATCTTATCTTTAAAACCATGAGTTTTTTTTTCTAATTCCAATAAATAAGGGACCCGAAACCGTTACATAACACGGGGGTTTTCAACTTTTGTCACACTACCCAATTTTAGACACTCTAAAATTAAATTATCCTGTGTCGTAGCATTCGGACCACATCTCCGTAGGACCAATACGCATCATCCATTTTTGATATCTACGTGCCTCAACTCGAGCACAACTGTCTCTTCAGTATTCTTGACCCTCTGGACTATAACTTTGCATCAAGCCATTTCTCAGTCTTCGCCGTAGACCATGATCGCCTTCGAATTACCCTGCACATGCAAAAAGCAAAACAACATATTTTTCTGGCATAAGTTTTTTCCAACTAGATCGACATGAGTCCACACATATCACACACATTAAATAAAATCAATAAATAACATTGTCAATTATTTGTTATCATAAATATTCTAGATCTAGCCATATGGTCTAACTGTTTTTTAAACAGAAATCAGAACCAGAAGCTAATAAGAATATGGCCTAATTGGTCACTCCATATTTGACGAAGGACCACTTTGACAAGACAGGAGGAGATCGAGAGTTAAAAGGAAAGGAGTAAAGTTTCTATCGTAAGACAATTACAGTTAAATTCTTATCAAACATACATTTGGAACATGATTGGTAAGACCAACAAGTTCGATTCTCTTTCTGAGACACCATCTGAAAATTTGATAGCATGTAACTACAAAAAGAGTTCTAGGACAGTTCACGAAGAGAGAAGTGTCCCAATTTGACCCCGTAAGGAGAAAGGGAAGAGAAAGAGTAGCAGGTGATTACAAACTTGCTCCAGTAGTTCTCGGATGGCCCGGTCCGCGCATCTTTCAAAGGTGAGATGGAATATTGTTAGTTGTGCACTGTGCTTCAACTCGCCAGTACAATTGTTAACCTCAGATATGAGTGTACATGAGGACCTAGCAGCTAACCAGATAACCCCATCTTTGTATTGCCTTTTCAAGAGGCTGTACTATGCGATTTTGACGTTCAACCAGTACCGGACGTACAAGGGAGAGGGCCCCAACCAGGCGTGGTTGTGCTGGAAGAAAAAGAAGCAGTGCGGGAGCGGACGCTACTACCCGAAGGCGAGCAGTCCGGGCAGACGCTCTGGCGCGAAGGCGAGCAGTCCTGACACAAGGTACGGCGGCGGCGGTAGCGCTCGATGTCGGCGATGAAGGCCCAATCAGTATGACGAAGACCATGTGCAGACAGATGGCGCACAAGAGGTTGCGCAGCACAGTCGTCGATGCACAGGGGACGGCGATGTAGATGCAACGGCGAGGGGACACACCTGCGGCGGTGCTGCGGCCCGAGGAGGCGACACAGCAGTAGCCCTGTTGCTCGGAGAAGATGCGCATAGTACTCGACGACGAACGTCACGGGAGCCGGGTGGATCGCGCACAATCGGCTGATCAGACCGAGTACGCGCGAGGCGGGACGACGATGGAAGAAGTCGGTGGAGGCGTCCCGATCTGTGGTGGCGATGACGAACCGGCGATGAAGACGTGCAGACGGGATGACCGAGACGCGACGCGCGAAGGTGTCCCCTCGACATCGCGTGCCCGGCCTGGCCGCACAGTCGAAGAGGTAGGGGCCGGTGTAGTCGACGCCGATGTCGGAGTAGATACGTGCGAGGTCGACGGGCGGTGGGCGACGCAACCCCGATCAGTGATCGGGAGAAAAAAGATACAACAGCAGCAGTGGGATCCTCCATGTGTAATTTACCGGGTACACCTAGCCTAATCCTCATTTTTTTGTTTTTTTATTTAAAACCACCAGCTACTCAAGATTGGATCCTAGCCGAGTGGAACGGGGCAGCAGTGGGGGCGGCCGGCGGGCGCTGGCAGCGGAGGCGGACGGTGGCCGGCCGGCAAGTGGCGGGCGACGGCGCCAGGCGGCGGAGCTCAGATCCGGCAGGCGGAGGCCGAGGCGGCGGAGGGGCCGGCAGGCGACGGTACCAGACGGCGAAGTCCGGAGAAGAGGATCCGGCGGAGAGGGCGGGCCGGCGGCGGCCGGTCGGATCTGGACGGATCCGGTGGCGATCGGCGTCCAAGCGGAGGAGCTGAAGGCGGCGGCCGGTGAGCAGGAACCCGACGGTGGAGCGGCGCAGGAGGCCGCCGAGCGGAGGAGCGGAACTGACACAGATCGAGGGCGCCGGGGACCGCTTCGTCAGCGCCGTCGATGGAGAGATGGATCTCGGCGGCCGCCCCGAGCGGGAGCAGCGGGATCTCGACGCGGGCCACGTGCGCCTCCGTCTTGAGGGAGGTGGGCACCTCAGCAACGCCCTGGAGCGCACCGCCGCGGAGGAGGTCGCCCAGGCGGTCTAGTGCGTGCGCGGCCGTGGAGCCCGTGCCGAGCCCCAGCGTCATCCCGGTCTCCACCATGATGAGGTTTCTTGGAACGGGACGGCAGCCCGACCGCGATGAGGACAACCACAAGGAGGTAGCCCGATCTGCTGCTTGACGACGATGACGACGATGGCAGCCGGGTCAATAGGATCCGCCGCCTAAACGGTGGCGCTGCCCCCGGCGGAGATAGATCTCCCCGGGGGCGCGCGGTGCGGAAGCGAGCGGTGGTTAGGGTTAGGATCTAAACCTAGACGTCTGATACCATGAAGGAAGATATAGTTGGGTGGAATTGGATGTATTGCATTGAGCCTCTCGGGCGGTATATATAGAGGTACAAGACTTGGGGGGCAAGATGGTACAAGGAATTGTAATCCCAATGGACTCTATCCTACCATATATTGTACTCTAACAGAACAATCACATCATCGAGAGAACAATGGTTGCTTTGATACCTGAAAACAGTTGATTGCGAGTAACTGCTCGAGTGTTTCCATGCAAGTCTCCTTTTCACAGTTCTTCTTGCACCGAGTACCTACCTCAAGCAAAAGGTTGAGATTTGTGGATTCACCAAGACTGGGTAGTATTTCACCTGCCCATCAGGCATCAGGGGAGAGCCAAATAAAATACTGTATGCATAGCCGAATAAAATACTCTGTATGCATGGCCAGAGGAGGAAAACTATGAAACACATGTGAGAAAAGGTATGGTATGACTTAAGGTCTGAACTTCAGGATATGTTCGCAGCATACCTTTGACATTATTGAGTATCCCAAAATAATTGTTTTGTTTTGTTTTGTTTTAGTAGGTAGAGTTCAACCTGGATAGCCTAGACCTTTTCTCATTTTTGCAGGGATGATGATGTCCTGAAAGGCTTGAAGGAATATGGATTCATAAAGAGATTGATAGATAAGTCTTTGTGTTGTCTTTGTGTTGTCTGCACATGGCGTACATGGTGCTTTTGTTTTTTACTTTAGCATCTAGGACTTGCTTTTGCTTTAGCATCTAGGACTTGCTTTTTGCTTTAGCAGCTTTTTGTTTTAGCATCTTAGACTAGCTTTAGGACAGCATCTTGGACTAGTCTAGGATAGCATCTTGGCATATGCTTGGCTGACTAGCAGCCTATAAATATGTATCTCCAACCCCTCAGGTTGGTATGACATTGTGTGAGAAATAAACAAGAAAATTGTCTCATCCCCAAGTGTCATCCTCTCGATGAGAGTAAGGATCTTGCTATCACTAACAGCAAGACTCCAGCGAGTAACAAGTGGTATCAGAGCCATACTATCCTGTAGCCTGAGCATCTCCTGCTCATCTCCTTCTCCGGCCTCGCAGCAGCCCCAGCCGGTAGCAGCAGCAGCTCCGGCTGTCCCCGCTCACTCCTCTCCGGAGACGGGCAGCAGCTCGTCAGAAGCAGCGCTCTCTCCACGCAACACCCCCCCAGTAGCGCGCCATGTCCGCAGGGCAGTCTCAGCGCTCGGTCGCCTCGAGCACGCGGCGTCAGCAGACGGCCGAGCTCGCCGCGGCAGAGCAGCGCGAGCGAGCGGCGGCGGAAAGGGCGTCAAGGCTGGCAGCGGCAGAGCTGGCAGCAGCCAGAGCGGAGGTGGAAGCGGCGGCAGATACAGCGCGTGCGGCAGCAGCGGAGGTCAAGGTTCTGCGCGGCAGCAACAGCAGCTCCATCTCTGCTGATGACAGCGCCGACGCGGATCTTGAGCTGCTGGAGAGGGAGGCAGCGCGAGGGCGAGCGGCGCAGTGGGCAGCCGCGCACGCCCACGAGCGCGGCGGCAGCCCAGACAGGCGCGCACGCGCCGGTGACGCTCCTGGAGGAGGCGCGTACGGCGGCGGTGTACGGGTCGACGGAGAGCGCGGCCCTCATAGGCGACGCGCCTCTCGGGACCCGTCACCATTGGCGGGAAGCTCCTCCTCACTCGGGAGCAGTGGGCTGCCGGCCAAGGTGACAGGAAGAAGGGGGAGCCTTCTTCCACGACAGGCGGCCACAAGCGTGGCAAGCGCGGCAAGCCGCGCAAAGACGCCCAGGCAGGGGCGCGAGGACGTGCCGAGGGTGATGACCGTGGAGGCGCCCAGGGCGGCGCTGCTGGCAAGCAAAAGCCGGCACGAGACGACTCTTGCCACAACTGCGGCAAGCTTGGTCATTGGGCCAGGGATTGTCGACAGCCACGACGCGGCCAGGCCCACGTCGCGCAGGCAGAGGAGGAGGAGGAGCCGGCTCTGTTCATTGCTCATGCGAGCATCAAACTACCTCCAGCGGCACCGGCCGCAGTGGCTCTCCTCCACCTTAACGAGCCAAAAGCACACGCCCTCCTCGGCTACGGCTCCGGCAACGACAAGACTGACGGGTGGTGCCTCGACACCGGCGCCACCCATCACATGACCGGTCGACGGGAGTTCTTCGCCGAGTTTGACTCTAGCGTCCGAGGCTCCGTCAAGTTTGGGGACGCTTCCGGCGTGGAAATCAAGGGCGTCGGCTCCGTCATCTTCACCACCGTGTCTGGTGAGCACAGGCTGCTCACCGACGTCTACTACATCCCCGATCTGCGGAACTCCATCATCAGCTTGGGACAGCTGGATGAGAACGGCTCGCGTGTCGAGATCGAGTATGGGGTGCTGCGGATTTGGGATCTTCGCCGTCGCCTTCTTGCCAAGGTAACCAGAGGTGCAAATCGACTCTACATCCTTCACATGCAGGTGGCACAACCCCTCTGTCTCGCTGCTCGTCGGGACGACGAGGCGTGGCAGTGGCACGAGCGCTTTGGGCACCTTCACTTCGAGGCCCTAAAGCGGCTCAGTGCCACGGAAATGGTGCGAGGCCTGCCGTGCCTTGACCATGTGGAGCAGTTCTGCGACGTCTGCGTGATGACGAAGCAGAGGCGACTCCCCTTTCCCCAGCAGGCGAGTTTCCGAGCCAAGGAGAGGCTCGAGCTCGTGCACGGGGACTTGTGTGGCCCGGTGACACCGGCCACACCGGGAGGACGACGCTACTTCCTGCTGCTCGTCGACGACCTCTCCCTCTACATGTGGGTGATGGTCCTCAGCAGCAAGGGAGAGGCTGCGGACGCCATCATGCGCACGCAGGCTGTTGCGGAGGCGGAGTGCGGCCGCAAGCTGCGCGTGCTGCGCACAGACAACGGCGGCGAATTCACGGCGGCTGAATTCGCGTCGTACTGCGCTGATGAGGGCATTCAGCGCCACTACTCCGCGCCGTACAGCCCGCAGCAGAACGGCGTCGTCGAGCGGCGCAACCAGACGGTTGTGGGGATGGCTCGGGCCCTCCTCAAGCAGAGGGGGATGCCGGCTGTCTTCTGGGGAGAGGCGGTGGTGACGGCCGTCTACATCCTCAATCGCTCGCCTACCAAGGCACTCGACGGCAGGACGCCGTACGAGGCTTGGCATGGGCGCAAGCTGGCGGTCTCCTACTTGCGGGTCTTCGGCTCCCTCGTGTTCGCCAAGGAGCTTGGCCACATCGGCAAGCTCGACGACAGGAGCACTCTGGGAGTGTTCATCGGCTACGCGGAGGGCTCGAAGGCCTACCGCATCCTCGACCCTGTCACACAGCGCGTCCGCATCTCGCGTGACGCTGTGTTCGATGAAGGGCGAGGCTGGACGTGGGACAAGGCGGTGGACGACGGTTCGACTTCGACTCTCAGGGACTTTGTTGTCGACTACGTCCACTTCGAGAGAGCCGGGGGAGCTAGCAGCTCGTCTTCACCGAGCTCGTCCACCTCGACACCTTGCTCGCCACCAGCTCCGGCGAGTGCTCCACCACTTTCGGCACCGGCTACGCCCCATTCTTCACCACCGGCTCACCACTCTCCTGCACCGGCGGCCACACCACCGGGATCGGCCCCCAACAGTTTCGGTCCACGACGAGCAGCGCATGGTGGAGTTCGCTACTCCGCTGTCCCACGACGAGGACCGCGTCGACGCCTACCACGACGACGAGCCTCTGCGCAATTGTACCATGGACAACATCCTCGGCGAGCTGCCCGTCCCTGGACTGGCGCAGCGCGACTGCGAGGCGGAGCTGCACTTGGCATGCGACGACGGTGAGCCTCGCTCCTTCGCTGAGGCGGAGGGAGACGCGGCGTGGCGTGTCGCGATGAAGCAGGAGATGGACGCCGTCGAGCGGAACCGGATGTGGGAGTTGGCGGATCTTCCTGCCGGTCACCGCGCGATCACCCTTAAGTGGGTGTTCAAGCTGAAGCGGGATGAAGCCGGCGCCATCGTCAAGCACAAGGCTCGCTTGGTGGCACGAGGCTTCGTACAGCAGGAGGGGGTCGACATCGATGACGCCTTCGCACCCGTTGCACGGATGGAGTCCGTGCGACTCCTCCTTGCGCTAGCTGCCCAGGAAGGCTGGCGTGTTCATCACATGGATGTCAAGTCGGTATTTCTTAACGGCGACTTGAAGGAGGAGGTCTACGTGCATCAGCCGCCGGGATTTGCGATCCCCGACAAGGAGGGCAAGGTGCTCGCCTGCGCAAGGCCCTCTATGGCTTGCGACAGGCACCGAGGGCGTGGAACGCCAAGTTGGACTCCACGCTGAAAGGGATGGGCTTCGAGCAAAGTCCGCACGAGGCGGCCATCTACCGGCGGGGCAGTGGAGAAAATGCCCTGCTGGTGGGTGTCTACGTCGACGACTTGGTGATCACCGGCACCAAGGATGCGGAGGTGGCGGCATTCAAGGAAGAGATGAAGGCCACCTTCCAGATGAGTGACCTGGGCCCCCTCTCCTTCTACTTAGGGATCGAGGTGCACCAGGATGATTCCGGGATCACGCTTCGACAGACCGCCTACGCCAAGCGCGTCGTTGAGCTAGCTGGGCTCACCGACTGCAACCCAGCTCTCACTCCGATGGAGGAGAGGCTGAAGCTGAGCCGCGACAGCACGACGGAGGAGGTGGATGCTACGCAGTACCGGCGTCTTGTGGGGAGCCTTCGCTACCTCGCCCACACACGACCGGACTTGGCATTCTCCGTCGGCTACGTTAGTCGGTTCATGCAACGACCGACGACGGAGCATCAGCAGGCTGTGAAGAGGATCATCTGCTACGTTGCGGGGACCCTTGACCACGGCCTCCATTACCCGAGGTGTCCTGGCGCGGCACACTTCGTCGGGTACAGCGACAGTGACCACGCGGGCGACATCGACACCAGCAAGAGCACAAGCGGGATTCTCTTCTTCCTCGGCAAGTGCCTCGTTCACTGGCAGTCAGTCAAGCAGCAGGTGGTGGCCCTGTCCAGCTGTGAGGCCGAGTACATAGCGGCTTCCACCGCTTCGACTCAGGCACTCTGGCTCGCTCGACTGCTTGGTGATCTCCTCGGCAGGGACACTGAAGCAGTGGAGCTCAGGGTGGACAGCAAGTCCGCTCTAGCCCTGGCAAAGAACCCCGTTTTCCATGAACGGAGCAAGCACATCCGGGTGAAGTACCATTTCATCCGAGGCTGCTTGGATGAAGGAAGCATAAGGCAAGCTACATCAACACCACGGACCAGCTTGCGGATCTGCTCACCAAGCCTCTTGGAAGGATCAAGTTCCTTGAGCTCTGCTCCAAGATCAGGATGGTTCAACTCTCGCACAAGACGACGCACAAGACTTAGGGGGAGAATGATAGATAAGTCTTTGTGTTGTCTGCACATGGTGTACATGATGCTTTTGTTTTTTGCTTTAGTATTTAGGACTTGCTTTTGCTTTAGCATCTAGGACTTGCTTTTGCTTTAGCATCTAGGACTTGCTTTTTGCTTTAGCAGCTTTTTGCTTTAGCATCTTAGACTAGCTTTAGGACAGCATCTTGGACCAGTCTAGGATAGCATCTTGGCATATGCTTGGCTGACTAGCAGCCTATAAATATGTATCTCCAACCCCTCAGGTTGGTATGGCATTGTGTGAGAAATAAACAAGAAAATTGCCTCATCCCTAAGTGTCATCCTCTCGATGAGAGTAAGGATCTTGCTATCACCAACAGCAAGACTCCAGCGAGTAACAGAGATATGTGATAACTGAAAAGAAATAAGATATCAATCATGCCTCATTGGTTTGTTGAGCAGACCAAAGTTTCCACGTTTAATTGTGTATGTCTTGATCTCTGAAGTTTGCATTATAAATCAACAATAACTGATTCAGGTTCAAAAAAATATGATTGCAGGTGAAACTACCTCTCTGTGTCCTTGCAGCTTGAGTTCATAGTAGTTTTCCAATATCGCACACTTCTATCTGAAGTTTCATCCACCGGAATGCTGAGGCAAGGAGTCTATGCAGATGAGGTGACCAGACTGCTGTGTGTTCTATATACTTCAGTATCGGCTGTACGGTGTTACGTTACGTTATGTGGTCAATTGACACGGCTGGAGAGGAATAGGAGCGCGCCCAGAGTAGCAAGCTCCTCAACGTTATGGGGTGGAGGAAGCGGCATTTGTTGGAGTTCATGGCGTGCGAGGGTTTGGTCAGTAACCAGCGTTCGAGCAAGGGATGACGGTTAGCCCCCAGGTACGAGGCAATGGCACCGTCAAGGCGCGCGCGGCGGAACGGGGCTAAACCGCAACTTCGTCACAGCATTAGCGTGGCGATCAGTTAGTAAGCAAGGCTCAGTTCTGAATCTCTGACGGATCTGAATGTGTAGAGCATCTATCAGTGAAAGTGCAAGAAGCGACGACAGATGGAATGGGACTTTGCACCAGAAATTTCTCACTTCCTAACACAAAAGACGAATGAAACGGGCGTCGTCATGAGTTAGTTAATGTTTTTGATGGGTTAATCGCCAGAACACCACACAACTCTAGCTCGAACATGACTTCCAATAGGAACAAAAACAAGAGGGCGTAATCTTATAAATGCAACAGTGCGGATAGTCAGTGTTTCCGCGACATGAACATTTGCCATCTTCACTCCTACAAGGCCGTCGAATAAATATGTACAATTTTCAGCAAACGAGCCACACAAGGATCCGCAAGCCAGTCCACCATTTTGCATCGTGCTATCTCTAAAATTCGGCTAGCTTTGATGGTTGATGAACTGAACTGGTGGGACGGGGCGAGTGGTACAAGTGGAATGGAATGATGTCGATGATCATCAAGATTGTGCTGCAATAATCTTACGGGCTTGGTAAAATTACATTTCACTGAGTCACCGGATGTAGCTCCTAACAAATGATGTTGCTCCAATGCTACTTAAGCTGTCAGAACTCTGCAATAGAAGTATGGGCCAAGAAAATTAGGAAATTGTGTGTGAGTGGAATTATATACACAAGGAAACCATCTTTCAAGATTAAGTACCTGGGACTTGGGAGACGGAAACACGTTCCAAAGCCGGAGTGTTTCGTCACCGGCGCCAGTAACTATAGTCTGTTGATATCGATAGGGAAAAACAGTGAGGCCAAAAATTATACTAGGTACCTCAAACGGACTCATAAGTCACCAAGACACGAGATAGAAGTTCACCTGTCCATCAGGGGAGATGGCTAAATATAATACCCTGTATGTATGGCCTGTCAATGTGGCAAGCTACAAATAGAGAGAATGAACACATTAATACAAGTGGGAAACGATATGGCATAACTGAGCTACAGAATAAGCTTGCAGCATACCTTTGACATCGTTGGATATCGCCAAACAATTATCTGATTCTGAGAGTATCCGTGGGTGCTAACAAGCTCATTAACATTCTGTGACCACACAAGATTACAGACCTGTAAAGTCATTTAGCATCGTCAGTACATACCAACAAACAGCATGTTTAACTCTTATCCCTTCTGCAATTCTATATACAGCATGTTTAACTCTGATCCCTTCCACAATTCTATATAGGCAAATCCCTGCCTTCATGACAAGAGATGTCTGTGAAGATCTCAGACATGAACAATTACAAGTAGAAATTTCTGTGGCCAGAGAAACATTGCAATTAAAATGCCAGAAAGCTTCGCTGAAATGTCCTGACAAGTGCAGGTTGTTAGAAACCTTATGATGTGAACCGGCCATCCCAATAGGAGTCCGCACACCTTAATTTTTCTTCTTTCCTCTATTTTGTTTTTTTTATGACGATGAAAATGAGTACTTGTGAGTTGTGTAGGCATGGGTGAAAACCTTAGTTTTGTAGGTAGAGCTCAGTTGTGTAGGCATGGGTGAAAACCTTAGTTTTTGTAGGTAGAGCTCAGCCTACAGGGTCTAGATCTTTTCTGATAACTAATGTATTGATACGACTAAACTGTTCAATCAGTAACAGTGCTCAAAGGTTCAGAGAGTTATCATGCTTAATTATAGACATCATGATATTTGAATATGGTAGTATAAATCAACATAAACAAGGAAAGTTCAGAAACATAAACAAGGGCTCCAGGTAAATGTTGAGAAATTAGATAGGTAGCAAACTACCTGACTTCCTGTGTCCATGCAACTCAAGTGCGTATTCGTGGTCGTATTCCAAAATCGTATGCATCTATCTGCAGTTCCTCCACCAGACGCAAGAAGCCCATTTAGATGAGGTGACCAGGCAATAGCTTTGACGGCTGCTGTGTGCTCGGTATACTTCAGTACTGGTTGCACTGAATGTTGATTCCAAACAAAAAGCTGGAAAGGAAAAACATTAGTATGAGCAGAAGAAAATAAGATTGTGAATTCCACGTGGCATGCACTCCATTATGATGGAAATGTATGGACAGGCATCTTACTCTGTTGTCATTACCGCCAGATGCAAGCTGACGGTTATCATAAGACCACTTGAGCCCACAGACCTGAAAGATGTTTAGAAATATGTAGACTTACATTGTTGGAATTGAAAAAGGGAGCACCAATAGGATAACTCATACATTGGACAAACCGCAAAAGATCATCTTAATGATGCACGCAACATGGCATATTATATGGACAGTTAAGAAAAGATTACCTCAGATTTATGCCCAGTAAGTTTGCTAACATAGTCGTCCTGAGCACGGATATCATGGTGAAGGATGCTCTTATCGCGACTGCCAGAAGAAAGCAATGAAGAACTCCATGCAAGAGCACCTACTCGCATGCGATGGCTTTCCATGGTTCTTATTCTCTTACATCGAGTTGCATCCCATATCTACAAGATAAAATATAAGATGACAATCAGAATTACTGACACCTTGGAATGTCAGCTTTGCCTACGAATGCCAAACGCCAACAGGATTAGTCATTTTTACCACTAGAAAAATATATAAACTGAGAAATGAGCTATACTGGAACGAATTTATTTATTGAACACATAAATGAAGATGGTGTTTACATTAATTCAAGTTATCCACAAATTTCCGTTGTATACATCATAAATTGGTCATGTGTACAGCCATGAAGTTTTCTTAAAAAGATGAGTGCATACTAAATCATAAAAGTTCCACAATACAAGGCCTGCTGGTGAGCTGGTAATAGTGTTGCAAAATTTTCGAAATATTCATAACTCACTGTACAACTGTACTATTTTGTGTTTGTGTTGGACGTTTTCAGTAAAAAAAAGTGCTTTAAGTATCATTATAAATTTTGGTGGATCGTGAACATGCCATTTAATCATTCCAGATGGGAGCATGATTTAACCTGAACTTTGCCTTGGTTAGTCCCTATAGCTAGGTGAGTACCACGCTGCGCCCAACCCACGGAGCATACAGTGTCGTCCACCCCCAAATCGCAGAGCTTGGTGACCTGCGCAGTGATAAACTTGCTTACAATCTCTCTACAACTACAAGCCTCATAAAAGAAATCGTGCAAGGATGGCCGTGGTTGCTCACCTTGCTGCTGCATGCATTCCACAAGTAGACGCAATTCCCCAATCCGACTGCGAGGACATTATGCGAGGACCAATCCACAAGGTTCAGGTAGAAGTCATCCTGCAATGCGGGCGCATCCAGCACCTAAAAGCAACAGCAAGAAATCCCCGTAAGATCAAACATTTTCAGCACAAAGCCTTCAAAAACCGACTCTTTATGCATGACAAATAATCCAGACTCTTGGAACGGAGTGGCCGAAGAAGAAAGATCGAATCTTTGTCATCACAAGAAGCACCAGAGGCTCAATCAAGAAACAGAGGACACCCAGCAAAGAAAATCAAGAAACAATGAACTCGGAAGACGCCCTTCTCACCTTATAAGGAGACCTCAGGATCTTCCTGGGCCCGGTGCCCCTCGCCGTGATCACACCGGGGAACAGCACGTCCTCGTCGTCCCCGCCGGCGAAGAGGGCCCGCTTGGCGTTCCGCGGCACCTCCGCCTTGAACCTGAATATGTTCCTGCTCGCCGGAGACCCCACCGGCGATGCACCCGCCGACGAGGAGGGCGAGCACGCGGTGGCCGACGACGCCACCCGGTCCGGCGTGGTGGGCCCGAAGAGCGCGGCGCGGAGGAGCGCGCAGTAAGGAGACGACGCGGGCGCAGATACGGAGGACGTGCCGGGGGCATTGGCGCCGGCGGAGGCGGCGGAGTCGTGGGAGGGCGAGGGGGCGAGGTCGAAGAGCGCGAGGTTGGATCCGGAGCGGCTGGGGATGAAGCGGTCGCTGTAGACGTTGCGGGAGGCGGGCGTGGGCGCGGAGGAGGTTGGGGAGGGGTGCGGCGGCGTGGAGGAGAGGCGGGAGGACGGCGCCGAGGCGAAGCGCGAGGAGGGCGTGGAGGCCGTGGTGGGTGGCTTGGAGGACGCGGAGTTCTCCATCGGCGACGGCGGCGGCGGGTGGTGATGATCCATGGGCGAGAGGAGGGATTTGGGGATCGAGAGGAGAGGGGGTGGGGCGGGCGATGGCTGCGCCGATGGCGGTTGCGCTGCGCGCCCCCGCGCTTTCTCTCTCTCTCACACCCTCTCTTCCCAGCCAATTTTAGTTTAGTTTCCTGGCCTCTGGGCTGTTTTTTCGGCTTTTAAAAATTATTTTTTAGTAACTAATTTTTAAATAAAATATTTTTAATATAGAATCTATAATTTAATTGTAGTATATATTATACTAACTTCATTTATATCAGCTAAAACCACTGTTACTCCGTATTCCCTCTTACGAACATCCCAAAGCCATAAACTACAGCCACAAGCCATAAACCGCCTTCATATTTAGGGCATGTTTGTTTTGGCTGCGGCTTATGGCTTTTGGCTGAAATTTTTGAAATTTGGCTGTTTACGGTACAGATTACGGAGAGATCGATACTCATTTGCGATTTTTGCTGGTACAGATGTTGAGCTTTTAACGTGTACTACGTTTAACTTATAGACCATGTTTTGAGAAAATACTCCGTTTAAAAGTTAGGTACTGTAGCGACTGCGAAAAGCCGCCCAGCTTCTTATCAGCCGAACAGGCCCTAATACTCTACTTTGTTACTAATTGAGCGCTGGTACGTTGCTAGGAACTTAAACTTCACCATAAATGATATAGAATTTTTTGTACAGATAATCTATTTTTTATTCGAAATTACAGAAATATACCTGCGGGAAAATTTTTTACAAAAATAGGCTCCAGTCGCCTAATGGTTGGGCGACTGAAGCCTTTCGCCCAACCATTGGGCGACTTTAATCCAGTCGCTCAATGGTTGGGCGACTGCATCCAGTCGCCCAACGATTGGGCGACTTAAATGCAGTCGCCCAATGGTTGGGCGACTGCAGTCAAGTCTCCCGTGAATGTTTTAAATTTTTTCAATTTTGTAGTTTTAAACTGGTAAAAAATATGCTGGAGTTGTAATAAAAGTTTATGTTCATTGTATATTATAGGTGTGTAAAAAATTTTGGGAAATTTTTTTTAGGAACGATTGACCGTAGAACGATCGGTACATACGATGGTAAGTGATATTTTAATGTTATTGAGAATTCGTGTCTCTGGGCTAGGATTGGGTTGAGGAGGATCGACGGGCCCAGCGGTCAGATTATCACAGACGGTTCTACATACAAACCATCTGTAATACTCGCTATCACAAGTTTTATATATCGATGCAATATAAACAACTAGTCTGAAAAGATAAAATAGCAAAGTTGTATATGGCTTATATATACTCATTAAAAAGGTTTCGACGAGATCTACAACTTTTCAGTTGAAGCAAAATCCAAATTCCGAAAGGAAGGCCAAGAAAAAGGGCAAAAACAGAAACCAAAAACTTACGACACGGGTTTAGGTCCAAAGATGACCGATTTTCGGGGTCTTGGAGGGCGACTGGCGCAAGCGGGTCGTTTTTATTGGATCGGGCTCGTCGTTAGCTTTCCAACGAGTACAAGAACGTCGAAAACGGACACCGTATGCAAAAGTTATGTCCGTTTTACTGAAGGTGTGTCGGAAACAGACTGAAACTGCTGTAACTTTTGATCCCGTGGCCGAAATTGCTCAAATTTTTTTCTAGAGGCTGTTGGATGTATGAAGAACAACTCCACCAATTTTCACTTTTTTTAGCGAAGGTTTGATGCACTTTCCAAATTCTCAGTAAATCAAAATATTACTTACCATCGTATGTACCAATTGTTTTATGGTCATTTGTTCCTAAAAAAAGTTTTCCAAAATTTTTTACACACCTACAACATACAATGAACATAAACTTTTATTACAACTTCAGCAGATTTTTTACCAGTTTAAAACTATAAAATTGACAAAATTTAAAACATTCACGGGGTCCTGAGTGCAGTCGCCCAACCATTGGGCGACTGCATGAAAGTCGCCCAATGGTTGGGCGACTGGATGCAGTCGCCCGAGGGTAGAGCGACTGGATTAAAGTCGCCCAATGGTTGGGCGAAAGGCTTCAGTCGCCCAACCATTAGGCGACTGGAGCCTATTTTTGTAAAAAATTTTCCCGCGGGTATATTTCTGTAATTTCGAATAAAAAATGGATTATCCGTACAAAAAATTCAAATGATATATACATGCATATTATATGCATTCATTTATGAAGTAGATAAAAATGTTGCATTATTAGTTCTTTAGGTATAGTTCAAAGCCCACATATTATTACAGTACTTATCAACCACTCTTATACTAGCTGAATGCTCATGTGTTACTATGATTTTTTAAAATTTATCATACTATATACACCAAAAGCGTTATGTAACTTCTCCTCGTATGGTGATTTCGTCGATTGTGTGTCTGTGGTTTTTCATCTAAAAAGGTTTTCACGTTAAATCTTTATCTCATGTTCTTGATTGTTCTTCATTGGTTCCGTGCTCTGTCTTATCAATTTTATATCAAGTGACATGTCCCATCCTAATAGTGACCTAGCAAGCACTTGATGACTAAGGTTTTAGATGACGGGTAAGGCGGTAAGTGACATGGCATCAGTGGCTACACCAAAGTCATCGAGTATCATGATTCAGGGGTATTTGGTAAGGAAACAGAGAGAACCACAGGGGGAGAAGGCGATCAGGCGATCGGTAGTGGATAGATGTTGAATAGCATTCCCTATACTAATTCATTATCTAAGGATTGATCATTGTAGTTCCCGCGCACACAAACATAAGTATAAAGACCTCAATAGAGACAAAGGTTGTTTTCATAATCTGGATAATTGAGTCATCTATTGTGTAAACTCCATGCCTTTATGTTTCTTAATCTGATTCGGAGAGGAGTAGCGAGAACTCAAAACATGACAGACGATTGCCCTATACCAGACAGTGGATTTGTCGTGGGGCAGCGAGAATCCTTTCCACATCTAGGGCCTGTTTGGCAGAGCTTCACCAGCTCCAGATCCACAAAAACAGCTCCACTCCACGAATTTTTACCCAAACGCTCCAGCTCCACGAAATCTGGATCCACTAAAATAATGGATCTAGCTCCAGATTCATGAAATCCATGGAGCACCTCAAGGGGTGCTCCACGAAAACTTGTTTCGTATCTACTCGTGAAGTTAGGTGGTAATTACCCACCAATGCCACTGGTTACATACTCATCCCAACCGTTTTTTTTTGTTCTATTCGGCCAAATCGACCGAGGGACCGAGGGCTTCTTCCTCGCGCCGCCTCCTCGCGCCGCCTCTCCCCCGCCGGCACCTCGCGCCGCCTCCTCACGCCGCCACCTCGCGCCGCCTCCTCGCGCCGCCAGAGATAAGGCTCCGGTGCGTGGCGACGACGCCCTTGCTGGGCCCCGTCGTCCCCGAGGAGTAGAGCAGCGTGGCCGGGTCGCCCTGCGTGACGCGGTCCCTGCGGCGCGCGGGGTCGGGCAGCGTGGCGGAGATCTCCACGATGGTGGCGACGATGCGCGGGTTGGCAGCGTCATCGGGGAGGCGGGTGGACTCCAGGAGGACGACGCGGAGGTCGTGGCCGGCGCGCGGGAGCTTGGGGAGGAGGTCGCGGGTGGTGAAGGCGACCACGGGGCGGGCGTCGGCGACCTGCTTGGCGATCTCGGCGGGGGTGTTGAGCGGGTTGGCGGTGGTGAGGACGGCGCCGAGGGACATGGCCGCGAGGGCAGCGACGGGGAAGTGGACGGAGTTGGGGGAGAGGATGAGCGCGACGTGGCCCTTGCGAAGGGAGACGGGTGGCGCGGCGAGGGCGGATGCGGCCCCGGCCACCGCGCGCCAGAGCTCGGGGAACGTGACCCGGCGGCCCGTGGCGGCGTCCACGAGCGCGACGACGCCTGAGTGGCGGCGGGAGGCGAGGAAGGTGACGACGTCGACGTCGGGGTCGGTGGGGAGTGGGACGTCGCGACGCTTGCTTCGGAAGGTCCGCGTCGCGGCGCAGTAGCCGCTGCGCGCGTCCACCTCCTCCATTTCCGACCGGGCCATCGCAATCAGATCAGACCAGATCACCGCGCGCGCGTCGACCGTGCCGCGCTCGCTCTTGGTTGGCTTCCTTGGGTTTTGCCCTCTCACCTGCGCTGCGCCTCCTCGCGTGCAAAACTCCGCTTTGTTTGGTGTCGCGCCACGGTGGCTGAAGCTGAATGCCCGCCCGCGGATGGCTGCGGCTGCCGGGGCCGACCAGTCGTTGGTACTAGATATTTGCGGATAATCCAATTAATTATCTATCTTATGCGTCAATGTTGAATGCTCATGAATATTTGTGTCGAGATATTGCATTTGTGTTCACAAAAAAAATACGCCATTTTTTGTGAATAAATATGAACAAAACATGTGTGCTATATAAAAAAAGATATATATCATACAACCTCAAGGGCAAAACAGGCTATTCCCACCAAAAACTCAGTTTCGTGGATCTGGAGCTGCTGTGGAAGCCAAACAGTTTGTCCAGGTCCATGGTGGGATCCCAGATTTACGGTGGAGCTGCTCCACGATGGATCTGGTGGATCTGGAGCTGGTGGAACTCTGCCAAACAGGCCCCTAGTCTATCTTCGCTCTTTTTCAAAAAATTCGTCCCCTCTCACTCAAATACACCATCGTGGTACCTGAGCGTGGTAGGTGGCCTACTGTTCGTCTCTTATGTACCACACATTTAATATAGTATCAGTGAAATAGGAGACTACTTTTTAAAATTTAAGGCTGTTTTCGGAAGAAAAAACGAGTGAAGAGAGAGCAAGATACTGGAAAGCTTCGGCGGAAGCGGACGCGAGCTGATTGATGGAACCCGAGAGGGGACATGTCGCGTAGCGTAGCACCGCCACGGAAAGATAGACACACGAGGACGAACAGGAACCGGGTCCAAACTCCAAACCAACGCTTATCTCCTTGGCTTCGAGCTGGCCGATTCCTTTTCTTGGACGAGACCGAAATGATCGAGACAAGGACGTTCCCAATCCGTGTCCCCTTGTCGAATTCATCAGTCAGTATCTGTCTATCCGGATGAGAAATTTATCTGCATCATCTACTCAAGTAGCAACCAGCCGGGCAGCTGTGAGAAATGCAGCACAATCATGTTCTTCCTTCCATCCAGCCTCTGATGCATCATACCTGACCGACAGGCTATCAACGAAAAATAACGTGCTTTGCCTACGCTGATCGATATCTAGGAACAGATCGTATGCCCCTTTGTTTTCTTTTCATGGAATTTCTAGATTTTCGGCTCCAAATTTAATCTAAGTAGGCATGTTTGGATGTGGGGGACTGGGCCGAGGCATAGTCACAGGCTTCTTTGTTTCTCGATTCCAAAATTAGTTCGGAAAAAAAAACTGTGCGAATCATTGGATGCACAAGCACCAGCACAAGCAGGGTCTGAACACGGCAATGGCGCATGTCTAATTTCTCGCAGAAAAAGGGCCCCTCGGCTGGGGAAGGCATCTCATACTCAACCCGCACGCACCGGTTCGAAAGCACCGTGGCTTTTGCCCTGCTCATTTCGACTGTAGTTTTTTTGTTTATTTTTTTACTATTTTTAAATTTTGTCTTTTTCTAGCTTTTGATTTTTTGAGTTTTTTTGCTGGTTCTTTTTTCCCATATTCGTTTGCATTATCCGTAATGGGCTAACCTGTTTTTTCTATTTTAATTTTTTAAAATTTAATTATGTCAAATAAGCCACCATCGGCTACGGTGTAATTTCAGCTAGCCATAACCCACATTTTTTCAGCCCAAATAAGCAGACTCTTTAGCTGTAAATTTGGCTTTTAGCTGAAGTGTTACTGTAACGGTTGTTAGCTTGTTTGAGATATTCAATTAAAAATAAAAAACACCATCATATTTCTACGGATAATGTAAAGAAAAAGATATGTTTAGAAACCAACGCGTTTCAAACGATTTTTAGTCTCTAAAAAACAAAATCTATCGCTATTTTAAATGAGGCCTAGGGGAAAGAAATTCTATGGAACGGGGTCCTAGCTTCCACTTGTTGAGGCCCCGTTAGATTTGTAACACGTGGCAAACACCAATATTAAAGCACAATAGCAATTTAAAATAAAAGGTTTGGCTTCTTCTTCACTCTCTTCTGCCATATAACTCATGTGTCTTAGGTATAATAGCACTTTAAAATTCATGTCTTTCAAATAAAAAAAACGAATCAAACTACTTTAAATCTCAGTATCTGTGGTGTGTCAAATCTAAGAATGAGCTCAAGAAGCAGGAGCTAGGTCCCGTCCCAGAATTCTTTGCGACTTAGAGCATCTCCAATGGGTCTATAGCAGCTATCTACAAGAGAGTCCATGTCATCAACTGTCCTACGTGGAAGATATTAAATGAAGAAAGAGAACGCAGCTCTCTACAGCTCTAGAGATAGTCTATAGCGCCAAACGAGGCAGCCTCCATAAATTCTGTGTGTGCATGTAAGCATCAAATAGCTATCCTTATAGATAGTTCTTTAGAATGCTAACTTTAGTGTGTACTATATAGATGATGTGGAAGTCTTATAGTTAGTTGCTAGCTATAACCATTGGAGATGCCCTTAGGGAGGCATAAATAAACATCACGTGCATCTCGCTCACTGCCCACATGCTGAAGTGAATGCATCGCCGAGCAAAACCTGCGACAATCCTGCAGTAAGGGCATCTGTAGTGTATATAATCCAAGGGGTTTTAAGGTGGATCCTATCTAAACCTTAAGGCTGACTCCATAGTGTATATAACTCAAGGGGTCTTAAGACGGTCCCACTTGGCAGATAAAGAAAAATTGTATTTTAATGCTTGTGGCCAGGTCTTTAGCTTGAGGACCAGCCTTAAGCCTTTTTTGCTTATAGCCTGCTTAAGGTCACCCCTGTAATGTATAAGGTTGACCTTAAGGTGGCTTAAGACCCTCTATTTTCATACACTACATATGCCCTAAGCCGAGCTCCAGTTTACTTCTATCAATCCTGCGCCAACAGGCATGGACAGCAGAGGAAGACCGTTGAAATGAAACTAAACATACATTCCTTACGCTAACAAGTACATGTGAAAATTATTTATTCAGAGAGAACTAAACGAAGGGTTCTAAACCAAGACCAGTTTACTGAACCCTACTATCACTACCTTAAATCCAGCCGCGGTCTCGTCCCGAGCGACGCTATTGCGGAGGACCACGTGCAATGGGATATGTGCATGTCTATCATTGCATACGCTAAGGGTAGTCTGATCTTCATGATGTGAGAACCAAGGTAACTGATTGCAAGTCAACGAAGAGGAAGCCAACCGTAGCCTGCTATCCGAGAAATTCACCAATCCACAACCTCTAAGGACTAACCCACAACTATGCTAGATGCGTAGAGGCACAGAATAGGTGCTCAACTCATTCCAATCTAGCAACACCCACGAACGGAGGTAGATCAGGATCTCTCCATTCTACATTAAGGTAGTGGCAGCACCATCTCGGTTGAAACCATGAATTTTCATTATCAATGTTATGATTATAATGGGTGGCCTCCATGGGCTTTTATAGGCAAAATAAATAAAAATAAAGAAACTAAAACAAGTAGGATGGTGAACTGTATCTTGGATTTATGATCAAACTAATCTTGCATTATAGATAGATTTTATCGATGGAAATCTACCGCAACCTTCCTTTTGCATAGATATAAAGTGTATGGATATGGCACTATTGCACCACACATGTACTGTTCACTCGGACAATACCCTCATGTATTGTTGCGCTTAGGGTCTCTTTGTCTTCTCATGTCCACATCAATACACCACTATAATCTACATAGCCCATTCAAAGAACTGAAATAATCAGGTGAGGCATATAAAATGTTGTGCAATGCAGTCCCAATAAGAGCATCTTCCTATATGTCATCACAACACGCTGATTCAGGTCAAAAGACAACGTGCACGGTTGCAATGAGCCATTCTTACCTCCAGGTCCAGAACAACTTAAAACAAATCCTTACAGACGACTATATGAATGCTGAAATTATTACTACAGCATCAAGAATCAAATTAATATGAAACATAATTGTAGTAGTAGTTTGATAGTGACCTCGAAGGAGACAAAGGCGAGGCCACAGAAGTTGCCGGAGTCTGGGAAGCAAGAGAGCTAGAGCGAGCGGAGGGGGTCGAACCGCTTGAACAGCTCTCGGATCTCTGCATCGGTGGTCGTGTACGACAAGCCGCTCGCCACCACCTTGCCGCACTCATAGCTCTCCACTTCCTCCCCCCTCCTTCGCCACCGCTACCACAACAGGCTCCTCCAGTGGCTCCTGCTCTGGCTCCATCGCCGGCTCGTCAACGGCGGCAAAGAGAGGCTGGCCCCACCTGTCCTTCTTGAGCTTCTTCCGCTTCTTACTCTTCTCGGTGTTGTGTTGGGTTCGTGGAGTCTGGTCGTCGGCCGCTATGGCCTAAACCCTAATTCTTCCGAGCTTTGCCTTCGTAGTACCGTCGAAGCAAAACAACTAAACAAGTGCCTTTGGTTATGCTACACTTCTACTTGGCATGTTGGAGTCTGCGGTGGAGTTTTTTTTAATTAGATTCTATTATGTCACTTTAATTTCAAAATTTGACGCATAAGATATAAAATTATGAATCTATCTCTCTTACCAAGCGCAAAAGAATTAACGGGTTTCTACAGTGGCACCCAATCATAACAGCATCTTCACCACGGGACCATCAGACAACAACGGTTCAGCGTCATCCGACCACAATAAAAACGCGGTAAGGTCCCGCGCCACCTACCCGCGGCTTAAAAATGTATCGATAACTGAATTTCACAAGGCACGGTTAGATTTCCTCGTAACACCCACCCACCGTACATGTGCAAAACAAAACCAAGATATGGCATCTCAATTATTCTCAATAGTGACTGACTATGATTTAACGATACGTCAGAGAATCATTATTCTAACCGAGTCACAATTTAAACATCTGTATAGGCATTGGGTGGAGCGGAACCTAACTGGCTCCCTGCCATGGCCGGGTGGCGCTTAATCTCCATGAATTCAGTCGCCTGCCGCACCTAGACTATGCCGTGCTCGTCGGTGGTACTATGGTTGCCAGATGCTGCCGTGAATAGGTGGTATGTATGAGCCACGTGTTCGTCTTTAGTTTTTTTTTTGCTTGGCAAAAAAGTTAGATTTATAATTTTATGTTATATAGAGCTAATTACAAAATTAAGATATCATGATAGGACTAGATTAAAAAAATGGTCCGTGGCAATACAACATGGGGATGAGATCACCACCGTCTATTGAGGTTGAATGTCAACGCTAGCTCTTTAGTACGTAAAAACTAGCCTCTTGTATTGCCACAAAAAAAATACCAAATAAATAGTACAATCAACCATTTCTGGACCATGGCAAAACTATTGATATAGCTTATGATACCTTGCCTGTTTCATAGACATCTTCACAGCAATTCTTCACATTAACATTGCTGTACTTCAAACACATCAGCATTGCTATACTGCAAGTCTGCAACGTACTGCAATACCAAACTGAAAAGATACCATCGCTGTAAAAGATCTGCATAATCATGTTGAGATTGTCCGGGGGACAATCAAAATAAAATTGACCGGGCAACAGGAGACAAACTTCTCAACATTCAAGTTGTGCATTGTACAACTCTGTCCAGGCATGATTTCGTGTTTTTTTTGGGGGGGGGGGGGGGGGGCATACTTGAAGCATTGCAGCATAGCACGTTGAGCGGCTACCAGGTATTAATCCCTGAGATGAGCAAGCAACAACATACCCAGGTTTCAGAAAATCAGAGCACAGTTGGTGCAGTCTGCTGACACTTACGCCTACCAAGGATACAGATCAGAGAAGAAAAATAACATAAATTTCGTAGATGGCAAATGTTGGGGCAAACAAATATGTTCCTTCGCATTTAGACTTGTAGAATAACACACAGCAACATCTCTTGATATGACTGGACAAACCAAAGTTTGACATTATCCCATAAAACAAGCACACGAACGGTTAAGAAAACCGTTTACATCCAAGACGGATCTTACATCACAATTAGTCCGCAATGACGATAAATACTTCTCAAAGCACCCTTTTCCAAGTTATATTTGATCTAATTCCATATTTGCAGAGGCATTCATTTAAGATCTAGCAAGAACTATGCGGATGTGCAGCATTGATAACTAAGCAGCCAATGTTCTCAGACCAATGGCGGATACTGCTTGGCCTGCAGCCGAACACGCCTCTTATATTCCGTTGGATCCTGCAAACCAAAAAAGAAGTGTTACTAATACAGGACTGAATATCTGAACTGTAAGACTGCAGTAAACATTAGCTGGAACCTGGTTGGTCACTTTTGTCTAACCTGGATAAAAAGGTGATAACCATCTGTCTGAGCAGGGTCAGCAGGATTTGGCTGATCAAGCAAGTCCTGAATTCCAACAAGTATCTGCTTGACAGTAATGGCTGGTCTCCAACCCTGAAAGGATACAATTGGAACAGTAATACCATGCTATCAAGTTTGGCATTACATAAAACCTAACAAATGGTTGGAAAACTTACGCTGTCTTCATTAAGAATTGACAGGCAGACTGTTCCAGAAGGATAGACATTTGGGTGGAAGAAACCCTGTTGGAACTTGCACTTGGGAGGCTTGCTAGGGTAATCCTCACTGAAATGAAGGGTGAGAGGGAAGTATCCACCTTCCCAATCGGTCTACCATAAAAAAAGATGGGGACTAGTGAAAGCTAGATCGTCTTATTGCAAACAGTCTATACAAACAGAAAAGCAAAATAAGCAAATAGTTGTAAGGTCATGACAAGCGTGAGATATGATAACATAAGATTGGTCAAATTGCAGACCATGTGCAAAAAATCAATAACATAACCTCAACCAAAGCACTAAAGGCATCCAATACAGAGATCATGTAAAGAAGTCGACTTAGTTCACTAACAGAGAAGAGACACATTTTTGCACAGTTTTGTTGCAGTTGCACCAACTCATGGGCATGTTTTAAAGTATTCTAGCCCAGTTCATCTTCATTGTTGACAGTTGACACCTCAAATTGAACTAAATTGGACTGGTTGACACCGGAGAATGGCAGGATTCACTACAAGTTGGCTGGCAAGAACTCACTGGGTTCTAGATTTTGAAACCCTGAATAGGGTACCGTTACTGGAGATACTTATACACATAAGAACACACAGGATGTTTGCTTAATGAAAAGGTATGTGTTCTTAGAGAGCATGCTAACGTGCATAGGATATAATGTTACTTCAATACTTTATCAATCCCTACTTAGTAACTTAGCCAAGTAGATAACAGAACTTGCACAAGTCCCCCCGTGTATAATTCAATTGAACTTCTGCATAAGCTGGATTTAACTCCCAGTCCACCTTTTCGCTGATCATTTTAAGCATTTTCCCTTCAACCCATGGTATGCCATAGTTAGTGAAATAAACACAGAACACTCCTTTCAAACCATCTAAGCAAATCGTCTAGAAACTATTCATGCAAAACCAGCCCTCTCTCAACTTGATTTATGGTGGCAGTTGGGTGACTGATAGTTTGACTCGCCCTAAAAAGAAACATTTTCCCCCATGGTGAAGGCATAAATAAACCACAACTAAATTCAGGCCACTGCAACAATGTACTAAAGGATCCAACGAACTGTATCCTGATCTGCAACAAGAATCGCCACCACAAAACCTATTCAATTCAACAGACTAAGAACAATGCACGTCTCCAACTTTAGAAGGCATCGCGGCTACAGAATGCAAACCACGGCACAATCCCTAATCCCAAATCCCAATCCCCCAACAAACTAGGAAACGTATTAGCATGTCCTCCACAAGAGGGCCACGATACTAACAATCTCGCCGCAGGAGAACCGATCAAACAGTGGACAGCTAGCAGGAGAAGCATCAAACCATCCCGATCTAGAATCGGACGAGAAGACTTGGGCGAGCTAGGGTTTTCGGGTCTTACTGCTAATACTATTCACTAAATATTCAATCGGGTGGTGCTTACCCCTTGCTTGCCTGGGATGGTGCAGTGCCAGACCATGAGGTTCACCGTCCCGTCGGCCATCGTCTCCGGCTTGGCGACGAAACCCTACAGAACCGAACCGAATCAGATCAGGCACCCGAATCGGCGAGGCAACATGTTCGCACAGATCAAGAGGCGGATGAAATCGAGAGGCACGGACGTGCGGGTGGTTCTTCCGCCACGCCTTGCGCTCCTCGGCGAGGCGGCCGCGCGCGATTCCCCCTGACATGACGGCTGCGGCGGCGGCTCCCCTCGCGACCTGCCTCCGGCTTGGGGTTTGGAGATTGGACTTCAGGATTTGGGCGAGTGGAGTCAATCAGTGCGGTCGCTCGTTCGTATTTAACTCCGCCCTCTTTTCTGTCTCCTCTCCTCTCCTACCTTTTTCTTTTCTTTTTTTTCGGTTCCTTCCCGCAAGGGGGGCTACTTTTGCGGGGCCGGCGTGTCAGTGGCGCGGGTGACCTGGGATTGGTGGGCGCGCGGCATGGGCATTTATCACGCTGCGCGGTGGGGACCACAGGCCGTTTGGATTTCTTGCTTCCTTCCTTGGGTTGTAAGTTTGGAATTTTTTTCCTTAATTGGAAGCGTCTAGACATTGTTCGAATATTTTTTTAAATATCATCTAAATTTGTGATATTTGGATTAGAGATCAAAGAACCTATTGTTTTTAAAGGGGGAGATTTTTTTTTAAAGGGAAAGAGGTAGAATTCAAGTAGGAGGGGGAGAATTTATGGCTATTGAATCTCTAATCAAACAATTATAAATCTGAATGATAGTTAGAAAGAAAATATCCAGTTAACGTTTAACAAAATCCTAATAAAAAAGTGTTTCATTTTTAATTTTATTTTGTCGTTGTAGCATCTGATTCCTCCCAGGCTCGCACGATGAATGGGCGATGGGTGGTTGCTTTCGGGGGGTCAACGTTGGATAGAGTGCAATGTGCTCCAGCTGGATGAGAAAAAGATCGGATCGAGGCTACTTTTTTCGGTTTATATATTATGATCTATGGTACCTTTGGACAAACAAATATAAAGATTTTGGTCGTGCTCTAAGCAGTTTTAAAGTCTTATCTTCTAACTTTATCCGTTGAATTTTGATTATAAATAAATTATAGCGGTTGTTAATTTTTCGAAGTTAACAAATAAAAAGACTGTTACATCGTCACGAAAACACAAAAGACTAAAGCAAAAAACCAAAACACAAAAAAAACTGAAATTAAGAACTCGACGTGTTTCAAGTGGCTAAATCAGAAGCCAAAGCCGTTTGGAGCGAAGCATTTTTCATTATCTTTTCGAAGCGATTTATCAATGTCTTTTTCAAGACGGCTTATCAACTTTCGATTTGTTTATATAATCGCTCGTGCTATAACCAAAATCATCAGCTACAGCTATAAATCATCAATCATAATCGAGAGACCCTACCCAGATTAGGTTTGGGTTCGCATTCCATGTCATTTTCCTGCTAGCAAATGGTCCCAGAATGGAATGGAATACTCCGGTTCCTAGCTCGTGCAAAAATGAATGGGTGAGATCTTGCTGGGACATGAGAATTAAGAGCCCAAATAATATCTTCCGGTAGTAGTAGTACTTCCTGCTTCATGTCACAGCTAGTATTTATGGTAGTACAAATCTTTTTCTTTCTGTTTTTTAGATGGAAAAAAATTTATTCTTTCTAGTACATAGCAGTGTACTAGTGCTGTATTCCATAAACTGTACACACAGTTGACACTGTGGCACAATTTTTTCAAATCTGGGCTTGGACGTCCGTTTTTACAAATCCAGTCCTATTCCTAAACTCGACAGGCGACACATGTCTCCTACCGTACCACCAGAACTCAGTAGGAGACGATGGTAGCTATAGGCGGGCCAAGCACGGCAAGCGGCGATGGGCGCAGGAACTGGTGGGCCCACATGGCTACCGAGCTACCCTGGCTCGGTAGGTGCTAGGCCCCTGAAGGCCGCTTGCCCCGTTTAGCCTTTTTTTGTAATAACCCATTGAATAGTCGTGTTTTGCTACGGATAAAAAAATATCTATTTTTGTTAGAAATTTTTTTAGGGGCGTGCAAGTGGGAGTTGGGACGGGCAGATGAACAATGACAATCAACTCCCTCTTTTAACTAGAATAGATACATTACTGCAAAAAATATAGTATTAGATCATGTCTAGCCTGGCATAGCACTTCGCAATGAAGGTGCGAATTATATGGTGTAGGGTTTGGTTACGTGCGTATATTTACCTCACAATACAAATAGCAACATACATAGACCATCAATCTCAACTACATAGTAAGACACTTGTGGACCTAGCCTAACAGAAGTGACATTGACCGAAACTGTTGTAGTCAGGCTCGAGGGAATGGTCCTAGGGCGAAAATGTGAAACCGTAGGGCACCCATATAGCGTAGCAATCATCCGGATGGTGAGGATGTGACTGATTATCGTGGTAGTGGTAGGCGAAATAGCAGATCGAGTTGGCACAATAGTAATACGGGCGGTAGTCATTGCCGAGGTAGACCACCTCCTCATTGTTCTTCTCCTTGATCCCTGTTTGTGGAGCTCGTCATTGTTGGTCCTCTCGGTCTGGAGCTTCTCCCACAACTCTTGTAGGCGGATTTGGATAGTGGGGATGTAAACCTTGGCAGGACTATGGATATGGTGGATCTACTCACTCGGTAAACTTGCAATCCGTGGTTTGTAAGAAAGACGAGGTGACTACAAGCGATTCATATGTGCAAGTATAAATAGGTAACAAGCCACTTACCATGAACAGAGGGTAGTGAAAGAATTGACGTACTGGGTACGTGTTGTCATCACAAACCTGCACTACCACGTCAAGGATTTTTAGGGGTGTACGACTTCCTGGTTTTGAGTAGTAGATCGGAGCTCAGAGGTCGGGATCTAGGGGACCATAGATGCTCTTGTCTTCAAGGTAAGGGTCACGACTTTGAAACCCAACATGTGCTTATCGTCCCTTCCCACGCCTTGAGTTTCCAGCCATGCCCGCCATGCTTTAGTTGCCAGAGTGTGATTCCCTGTAATACAGAAAATGATGTGTCAGTGTCTATATGAGATTTACATTAAAATAATATGTCAATGTTGGTACAAAATTTGCATTAAAAGTTACGGAAAAGAACATGTCAACATTACGACAAAACCTAATTTAAAACACACAAAAAATGTATTGCAGAACATTACTTCGTTGAGAGTTACATTGCACAACATGCCGACCTTACAAAGTATGAACAAGTACACATGTGTAGGTGCTACAAATCGTCATGTCTATGAGACAATCGATGAAGTAAGCATATTCGGCTAGTTTCTCATGGAGTGCCCCATTGTTTTGCATGGCCTACACTTCTGTGGTCTCACCTGTTGGTCATGTTGACTGTCATCCATGTCGTTGCGAATATGGTGGGACTACGTCTTTTCTGTGGGGCTGCTTCAGTGTGCCATTTGGCGCCTACTTCACTTTCAAAGGTTAAAGGTTGTAATGCATGTTCACCCTGTAGGAGTTGAACTGAGCACTCCAAGTCCCACATAAGTGATGGATATTGTAGTACTTGAAAACACATTATAGGGAGTACTGTTGCCATGTAGTGCACGCAGAGTAGACATGTGAGCACGACTTATGAAGAAGCTTCGATTTGTTGCACGTGCAGGTCGCTACTTCGTCGATGATGCATGCATGCTTGCAATCGCCTCTAGCGTAGCCCATAACGTACTTCTACCTCACCCCGTACATAGTCCGAGTGATGTGTAAACGAGCCTTTCCCATTTTTTGCTCCACATAAGCTTGCATCATTTGTGAGAATTGCTTCCCTTCATCCAGGTGCTTCTTCGCAATCATGGCCCTATGAACGAAGTAATCAATGATGTGGTTCCAATTCTCATCTATAATTGCAGTGATCGAGAGGGAGCACACATCCTTCAACACACCATTGTACACCTCAGACATATTGGTCATCATAATCTTATACCTCGCACCATTGATGTCGTGAAGCAAGAACCATTTCTCTAGGTCGAGGGCATGCAAGTTGATCCATTGGGTGAACTCGTCCATTGTTGTGAGAGCAGCCTGAGTTGTGACCGGTTCCACTCCCTATGACTCCCTCACTTGCCTCGAGGTCTCCTCGTCAAGTTCTCGCCATATTATGTTGAACTTGCACCTCTGGTTTTGCATGTAGAGCTTCTTAAACTTCTTCATCAACTTCTTGTTGCAAAAACGGGTATGGAAATTCACCGTCAAATGCCTCATGCACCAATGGGTGCTCACGTCATTCCACTACAAGGGTGGTTGAGTCCCTTGCTGCATGGAGCTCAGCGTCGACAACAACCCAACATTATGGTCCATAATAAGGCAAACGTTGGGCCGGTCTTTGACTACTGCTTGCTTCACATTGACTAAAAACCACACCTAGCTATTAGTATTCTCATTCTCCATAATTGCAAAGGCCACTAAGAGTAGCTAATCATTTGTGTCGATGGCCATTGCCGTCAACACCGTGCCCTTATACCTGCTAGAGAGGAACGTGCTGTCCATCATGAGCTCTGGACGATAATACTTAAACCCCTCGATCGTCTGTCGAAATGCTCGAAATACTCGATCAAGGATGAAACAATTGGGCTCCTTCGAAGGGCGCACTCTTTCCATCTTGTTATATATGTCCCAGGATTGGCTACCGCAATCTTATATAGTATTCTTGGCACGAAGTTGTAGACCTCCTCATACGTGTCATACATTCTATGTATGACCTTCCTCCTCGGCTACTACACCTTACCGTAGCTCATCAGGAAACCAGCCAGGTTCACGGCATCACCCATCAATAGCCTCAGTGTGTGACATCCGCAACTACGAGGTGACTAATTAGGCTGGCAATGATTGATGAGGTCACATTCCAAAGCTCGTGTAGCAGCTCCACAAGCTCACATGTGTTATCCTTCACCACCGTTATTCGAAAGTCTATTTCACCGCCTCTAAATCTCTATACATGGACTTTCTCAGGACAAGAACCATCCATACACTTCATCACATATGTGTCAGGGTTCGACCTCTACACCCGATACGTGCGACTTGTGCGGACAACATATCTTACAATGGCTTGCTATGCAGCATCCTTGTAGGAGAAACATTACCCTTCTACCAGAGTGTTTTTATCAAAAGTCCATTCTAACCTATTTTCGAACGGCAGAACTAGGGATGTCAATGCAATAATATCCAATCTTGAGGCGCACTCAACATGCACACAGAAAAATGCCTCTGAATGCACCATCCCACTAGCGCCAATTCCAGTCTCGTCTCCACTGCTGGCTGTGCCGGCATCCCCATCCTCATCGGAATGGCTTTCATCTGACGGGCCATCCAAATATTCATGGCAGTCAATACGCACTGTCCACCATCTTCCTGCACTTTTGATTGGCTCAAAGATATGAGCCAACCTTAATAGCTCTCCATAATCCTGATCGGCACCATCTTTCACCGCACCACCACCATAGGCAGCACCAGCAGGTTCCACTTCGTCGTCACCATCCCCACTAGCATTACACTCCACACCGCCACCACCAACCAACAACGACACTTCCACGTCACCACTGCCGTTGGCCTTGCCCCTACTCGACGCTTCTGCACTCTCTACAAACTGCACATATACCATTGGCTTCTCATATATCATCACATCGGGATTGCTTGCAATCTCTATGTACTGCCGCCAAGTGATGTTGACAACCACCTTCTTCAGTTCCCAGGAACACTCCCTTGAAGGTTCAACCACTATGGCTGTCATCGCCTCGATGACAAGCTTCTTCCTGCCATTCTCCCTACCAAATACACACCATACACACCTTCTGAGTTTAGAGAGACCCATCTCCTTCAGCTTCGAAGCCCTGGATTACTATCTGTTCACAATTTTGAAGGTCCACCCTATACGATCCATCCCATATGACATGCTTCCCATAGAACACGAACAAATATTCTATATCTGACACTGGGTACCTACCGCCAATGCAGACGAAATACACTTATTCAAACGATGTTAAACACAACTAAACATAATACAAAATAATCATGCACATGCATATAGCTGAGCTACTAATTATGCATAAGGCCATGTGCTAATAATACAGATACACACATATATACATACATGTAGTGCATAATTCTACAATCTTAAAATCATTTTCTACATTATTTACAATGGCACTAGAACAATTCATATATGTGTGCATACGTACATACATACTTCCTAATTTGCAAAGGCAATGATAACAGTGCATATTTCTTTAGCTATTTACAAAGATCATCATTATCGCCACTAATACATCATTAGCATGGCTAATTACAAAAAATTGTTCATACGAACTAAATACATATGTCAGCTAAACATGGTTACCAAACGTATTCTGCACTACCAAACATATTCTGCACTACCAAACCACCGATATGCTAATGAAATGTTAATGATATATTAAACATATTGCTTGTAGGTGAATGAAATATATCTCTTCTTGAAGGTCTTCATCGGATCTACATTAATTTCAAATGTGAAATCTCCTAAATCGCAGCAAAACCACTTCAAACAAATAATTTAACTCACTCGTTCTTTCTTCTTGCTCGGCTCTCTCTCGCTCGATAGGGAAGAAACTCAACTGCATAGCTTTGGATAAGAGAACAAAGAGGGACGTGAGCAATTTTATGCGCGTGGGGAGGTGTTGGCGATCAACATGGCCACACGGGTGCGGGGCCAGCGCCAAGCCCTGTCGAAGGTCACAAGAATCACAACCGAGCGTGTCGCGTCGCGTCACGTTTGGTTGGTCGGCCACCTAGCCACCTGCCGAGATAGGTCAGCTCGGCAGCACCTACCGAGCTAGGGCAGCTCAGTAGGAGCTACCGAGCCAAGGGAATCGGCAGCCTTGTGGGCACCACCGGCTCACATGCCCTATCATCACCTGCCACACTCGACCCACCTACCGTTGTCACCGTCTCCTACCAAGCTCTAGTGATATGGTGGGAGACGCATGTCGCCTACCGTGCCTCTCGAGCTTAGGAACAATGCTAGATTTGCAAAAATAGCATTGAAGATCAAATTTGAAAGCAAAAAATTGTGCTACAGTGACAAATGTATAAACAGTTCCAATTCCACCTGTTCACGGGGAGCTCAAAGATAAGGCTACCCATGTGAAGAAGTATTGGGCCCAAGCTAGAGTGGTATCTGGCACAGAACAGCTACCATGGAGCCCAAGCCAACTGGAACAATTCAGCACGTGCATAAGAAGTGCACAATACTATAAAGGGCCAAACCTGACATGGTGACGTCCTGCGAACTTCGAAGTATTAAAAGGGCCGCCTTGGGCTTTAGAGCGGTGTGGGCCGTGCGTGCAAAGAAACATATAGTATGGAGTACTATCGTACTACTGTTCCTCGGGGAAACTACTGCACTACTGTAGTAGTGTTTGGTCAGTTGCTTTCGTTTGTCTCCTCTCTCTCAAAAAACGTTTTTTTCGATTCTCTCTTCTCCCATTGGTTGATTGCTGAAAACTCTTCTGCGGGTTGTGAATGCGATAGTAATTAATTGATCCTAGCTTTGTCAAATCAGTTTGGACTTTGGTGTGTCAAGGTTGCAACTACTCCGTAAATGCACTGTACGCGATTCCTTGTGACCCATACATATTGTATGGGCTTGTTTGGGAAAATCTCACCTGTGGCAAAATTTCCCAGGTCGACCTGCTAGTGTATTTGGGTGACGAAGATTTTCCCCAAACAACTCACAGCGCCGCTTACCTCACCCCTCTCGACGCAACTCCTCGTGACCTCTCCAGCAGCCGTGTTCGCCGCCTCTGTCTTTGCTTAACACTTCCGCTACAACATGCTCACCGCTGCGCCCATCGATACCAGCGAGAACCGGGGAGCACCAGGGCGGTGAGGCGCACTAGTCCACACCCCATGCTTATTGGCCCACGGAGGGGAGACCAGGCAATGGTGACGGCTCTCCAGATCGAGGGTTGCAGCAGCGCTACTCCAGAGGGAGAAGGACGACGCGGCACTGCCAAATCAGAGAAGGGAAGATTGCAACGGTGGCCATCCTCGAGGAGGAGCATGGCGACGCTGCTTCGCACGGAGTGACGGCAGCGGCTCGGCTCAGCGGTGTTGACTGAACGATGATGAGGAAGACAACTGGCGAGGTCGCAGGGCACGAGCCCAGCGACGGAGGTGAAAAATTTTCATTGAATATACACACTGCGTGTATCATACCTTCCTAGAAACGCTCTCAGTTGCCGTGCCACGTTTCCTTGGATGTATGTCCTTACTATGGCTAGGGATACAAATGGATCGAATACGGACAGATAATGTCTCTACCATATTTATTTTCATATTTTTTTCTCAGACGCAGATACGAATATGGATACATTAAATACAAATACGAATAATATCGAATACAGATACAGAGTGAATACGAATCGAAACGAATACGGTCACGAATATTTATCGGAACATAGAAACCCCTTAAATTATACATCCAAAATAAATGAAAATAAATAAATAGTTTATCTTATCAAAACATTAATGAAATCTAAACAAGCATAAGTATTTTTATCCACAATAGTCATACCATTGTACATATTTTAAATCTTCAAATGGCAGTTAATTTTTTTCTAAAGTCCTAAATGATTCTTAATGGATTTCTATCATTTACAAGTGACTAATAAATTAATTAAGAATTTAAATTTGCATCAGAATGATTTAAACGGTAGTACATCAATTTAATCGGTACAAATTTTAATCTACCAACAATACTAAATTTATTTTTAATAAACATAAATATTTGCTAGTGGGATGGTTGCAGGGGAGATGAGAGAGGCTAGTTTGGGCTGGACAATGTTGAAAGATCAAGCTCCGATTAAATTGGTTAATGAGGAGATTGAAAGATCAAGACCCGATTAAATTGGTTTTGGTGTTAATGACAAATACCATTATGAGATCTTGATATTAATAACAAATACTTTTATAATGTTTTGGTGATAATGACAAGTGCATATATGAGACTAATATGTTTGTTTGAGTTTATTTATGCGTAGTCTCAATTGGATGAAAAGGTGAAATCAAAGAGGTATGCATTCGAAATCGCTTTTCCCATATACAAATGCATTCCTTAGATCCAAAATATAGATTGAACTCCTCAAATAGTCTAAAATAAATATGTGCATATGTCTTTATTTATATACACTTGTATGCACACATTTAGGGGGAGCTCTCTATATATTTTGGAGTTTCATAAGTATTGATCCATGCTTCTTTCAATACGCATATTTGGGATCTTTACATGGAAATACATTCTTGAGTATATATAGCTTGTGTAGTGTATATATATATATTCATGTGCAATCGGGTTGTCATTTAACCTCTCCATTATATGTTAATAGTTGAATGATTAATGACAACCAGATAAGTAAGCTTTGTCTAAAGTTTGTCTTAGAGTATACATTTGTTGTATACATATTGTATACTCGCAAATCTATTTTATATCTCATTATTTGTTGAGATTGTCATGAATTACCAAAAAGGTGAAGTTTGGTAATTGATGACAATTGTTTTATGGACTAATGATTTCCATGAGTTGGATGCAGATGTTAGGTTCCACAAATGAGAACGACTTGGGATGACTTCATGTATTGAAGATCATCAAGTCAAGATTTGAGAAGAAGAAGGCTTCATGTGTTGAAGGCCATCGAGAAGAAGATGTGTAATGAGTTGATGCATGTTCAAGTGGAGATGATCATGTGTTGATGGAGTTGATGAAAAGGGTGCATCATGAGTTATCAAGACGATGACCCAAGGCAAAGGTATGACTAGCTAGGGCTAAGAATGTGTTCCTAGTCTTTTACCGGTCTTGGTGTTTGGTTGGAAGACCGGATTACTAGTTTAGGTTGCCGTACTATTAAGAGGGGTCATGTCTAGTAGTTTGAGTCTCATCATGTGTTGATAGCTCAAACCTCACCTCGTCTAGCTCATGTGTTGAAATCTTTGCAATATGGGACTATGCATTGCGAATGTGTTTTGCAAGTGCTTGAAGTCCATGTTTTCATTCTTTGTGATATGAGGCTTATATTTGCAAATGTGTTTTGCAAATTGTTGAAGCTCATATATAATCCTTGTGGCATGTGACTTAGGTTTGTGAATGTGTTTTACAAATGTGAGAAGTCCATGTACCTAATCCTTGTAGCATGCTCTAAGTTTGCAAATGTGTTTTGAAAAGTTGAAGATCATGCACTATTCCTTGACATAGTCTAAAAGTGTGTATTGCTATTTCCTTGGAATTAGACCATGGTAGTGACTCTTGGATATCTTGTGATTTCTGCATTGATCTAATGTGTTTGAGGTCATGCAAATAGATGGGTTGTGTAGCCCTCTGAATAAGCTTTCCATAGAGTCCAAGATCACTCAATTCCGACATTGGAGTCAAAATTTATGACCGTTTTACCGAGTGTTGCTTGTGCTGAAAAACTGGAAATGGAAGTACCGCAATTTGTACTGCGGTAGTTCCGAAAAAATCGGAAGTACCGGGAAAAAAAATCAAAACTTTCGATTTTCCGGTAGTTCCGATTTCCGAGCGGAACGTTTTTTCCAGAGAGCGACTTTTTGAATGACTTGGCCTCGAGAAAATCGGAAGTACCACAATTTGAACTGCGGTAGTTTCGATTTCGCTGAGAAACGGCTAGTTTTCTGACCGTTGGCGAGGAAATCGGAAGTTCCGCAATTTGAACTGCGGTAGTTCCGATTTCCCTGATTTTTCAGGAGTTTGACTCCAACGGCTAGTTTTCTTGTGTGGGGTATAAATACCCCCTTGTAGCCGATTGGAGAGGTTGTTGCTTGACTCATTTCTGTTGTCTTGAGCTAGAGTGAGACTCTCCACTTAATTGTGCATGTGTTGCACTTTATGAGAGTGGAGAGGTGATCTAGAGTGCATGTGTTGCATCTAGAGAAGGACTTTGTGTCCGGATTGAGCTTGTGCATTCGTTGCACATGGTGATAGTCAAGTGAGGGACTTGACTTATTACTCTTGGAGTTTGCCGACTCCTAGACGGCGTTGGAGGCGTCGTGCGTGGTGATCTTCTCAAGAAGGTTGTGAGAAGACCCGGCAGGTTGTAAAGGTCGAAGCTCACCTACCCGGAGCGGGAAAGAGCTACCACTAGTGAATTTGAGGTGGAAGGCTTAATTCGTGGAGCCGGTCCGATTTGTTTGGGCTAACCTCAACGTGGATTAGGGGAGACCGGCAAATCTCCGAACACCACGGTAAAACATCGTTGTGTCAATTATGGTTTGTTTCCTTGTACTTAATTTATATTTAAGCAATTTACATTCATAGAATTAAATTGATTACTTGTATACCTAGGATTGCAAACCTTGACCTAGGATAGAATTGTTGGTGCACTTAGACGAATTTATTTGTTGTAGGCGCTATTTAAGCTAAACCAAATTGAGTTTCGCTTTCGCATTATATACTTGGTATAGGCAAATGGGAAAGCTTTTGAATTGATTAGTATTAATTTGTAGAGATTTTTTAAACCGCCTATTCACCCCCCTCTAGTCGGCCTCCTCGATCTTACAAATGTTGCGTTGAAATCTCGGATATCCGAATCTGTATTACCTAGATAATCCGTATTCGTATCCATATTCGCTGAATATTAGGCCTACTGTATTTGTGTTCATTTTCGACAAAAAATCTATATTTGTTTCCGATTCGAGAATTATCTGAAGAAAATCCGATCCGACACAATCCGTATTCGTTTTCATCCAGATCAGTCAGAAACTATCCGATCCGTTTTCACCCCTAACTGCAGCTGCTGGGCACCTTTTGGCATGCAACTTTGCAGTCGTCAACTCGCCATGCCACCTACATAAAAATTTTAACTGACCTCCTAAAATTCATGCCGTCAAACTTTTTAAAGTTTGACTGATAATATGTTTAAAACTATCTATATTTATCGCTAAAAATACTTTTGTAATGTTATAATTTTATTGGTATATAATAAGATAAGTTGCAAATAGTAATAGTCAAAGTCATGTTTCGTAGACCGTAAAAAATAAAAGATTTTCATTTAAAAAAGAATGGATGGAGTAATAAAATGTTGCGACTGGGGTAAACCATGTATTGTGAATATTGTATTCACATGGTACTTTAACATTACAATATAACCCAATTAATTGACTACTTTACATATTTAATTGTGAAAATAATTTAGTTTTATGGCATCATAATGATAACAAATACTGACATTGACAGATAAATTCTATAGATTTTATTAATACACTACATAACTGAAAGACATGAATGATCTCACGAGATGTTGTTGCATCTGGCTTGCTAGAGGTTGCCTTCACTTTTGCCACAGTGATGGCTGAGCTTTGCGCCATCTGCACCTATGCTATGCTGAGGCTACAAGCACCGCTCACCCGATGTTGCCTCTCTAGTCACCCCTTGGTTGCGCTGCCACCGTTTTCATCGCCGCACGTATGCACTTGCTTGATAGGAATGGGGATTGAGGTGGAAAAGGAGGCTCAAATGGAAGCTCCACTAGACAACGAGGGGAAAGCGACCATCGTCACCGTGCTCCTCAATGCTTGTAACGCCATCACCGTGCGTCTTGACCAACTCCACCGCCACGACACCCACTTTCTCTTCGCGCTCCACCTCTCGTCGTCCTCTTCGCCTTCCCCCTTGTCAACCAGATGAGGATTGCGCCGTGGCCCATGGTTAGGACATGGGAGGGGAGGACAAAACGAGAGAGGGGATGTTGGGTTGGAGAAGAAAGAAGAGATCGTGGGTGGGTTGGGAGATGGGGATACTATAAACTACAGTGGCGCCCTATAGATGCAGATGTGAGAAGCCATGACGAAGGCGCGAGATGCCTCGAGAGGGGACGGTAGTGTCGCGAGAGATGGGGGAAGGGGAGGGAGGTTGACGGTGGTGGCACGAGATACCAAGGGAGGTGGTAGCACGGTGGAGGGGTGTGGTAGCAATGCAAGAGGCTAGGGGAGGGAGCGGCAACGACGTGGGATTTGGGAAGGGAGTAGGCGGTGGTTTCGGGGGGAGATGAGGTGAGAGTTAGGGAGGACATTGTCGACAGCTGCAGAGTGTAGACAGATATCACGTAGAGGGCCCACCTGGCGGCACAACTGGTTTCTCAGACGAAGAAGGGGCGAAGGAACAATGTACCAACTTCACTACGAACTATCACTTTTAAATAGTAGAGATGATGTGTAGTCGTACAATATAGAGAGGTGACAAGCTACTCTTGTCCTTGACCTTGAGATAGTGAGATCGAGTATCAGCGACTTGGTCGATCTGGATATATACATGAGATATGATCAGTCGTGCATGGCACTTCCGTTGCATGTAGCCTTGACACTGAAAATGGGTGATAAAGTGTGCCAATCCAAATTAATTAGAAGAAAATTGATTATTTGCCAAGTCAAAGGTTGTTGTATCGTAAAATACCACATCAAATGTTGTCCTTCATGAGTTGCCACACAATTCATTGAAATAATTAGCTTTTGCCACAAAATTAGTATTATACCATTATTCCTTTCATTTAAACCAAAACCACCCAGTGTGAAATGGCAGAAATGCCCTTGACCCTAACACCAGACTCGAACTCGCTCACTCGGTCGAGCTACACCTCACCACCTGACAATGAATCACATCAAAGTGCAACCAAACCGACATGCACGCATGCCACACTACATATGTACAATAGGCTTTCTACATAATCTTGTTATGGCTTCGGCCCCTCTACAGGGATAAATATGACTATAGACCTTGTTCGTATTGGTTTCTGCTTAGAAAAGCCAATATAAACACTTAACTTCTTGAAGCGGCTTCTTCATTTCTCTCGCTACTGTCTCGCTCTCAGGATAAGGCAAGGGGTCACGGATGTATCACCCACCCCACTCTCGCTTCCATCACATGCACACATATCTCCCTCACTTTTTAATTTGCACCGCTCGTCTCCTCTTTCTAAAAACTATTTCTTTCAACCATTACTATTTATTTTTAGCTAAAAACCACAAATTGCAGTCAAAATTCGTTAGAAAAAGCCAAACAAACGTACCCATAATCTTATCCAGTTGCTTCAGATAAATAAAGTGAAGAAATCACTTCTGAATACCCAAACAAACGTACCCATAATATTTGGTGTGGCAAATAATCTATTTTTCCATTAATTAGGTTTTGCTCCAACTGGCTAAAAGCCTCAGCTGTTGGCTACAAATGTACTGTAGCGGCTGTTATATTTTTGAGTCAAAAATGAGAAAAAAAATTAAAAATGAGATTTTTTTTGAAAAAACTGTTATATCCCTACGGACAACGCAAAGGAATAAAGGGGAAAAAAAGAAAAAGCAAACATGTCAAAAAAGGCCAAAATACCAAAAATAAGAAGCCGACGCATTCTAAGTGGCTTCTGACAAACTAGAAGCTAGGGCTTTAAGCCAGTTGGAGTGGGGAGATAAACACTCTTTTGCTTGAGTCAGTTGCTCAGCGCTTCTCCAACCAGAAGATGGTCAAGGTCCAGTTGGTGAAAACTTCAGGCCCTACTTCAAATGGCTTCAGCTTCTGATTTTTTTGGTTTTCGACTTATTTAAGTCAGAAACCACTTGAAACGTATCGACTTCTAATTTAGGTTTAGTTTTTGGCTTTTTTGATTTTTTTTGGCATTTTTGCCTGTGCTTTTTTTTCCATTGTTTATGGAGATATAACAGTGTTTTTATTGATTTATTCTTATTATTCTTTATTTTTTTAATTTAATAACTTAGAAAAAGTTAACAGCTGCTATAGGTTAATGTCAATCTTAAATCAAAAGTCGTAGCTATAAGCTGAAGTTTTCAGCCGGTTCGAGTGACGCTAAAAGTGTGCCTGCTCAATACTGGCTTGCCGCTAATCGTCGTCATCGACGCAGAGAAGAAAGAAAAAAGCTACTAGTAGCCGGGGGTGGGGAGGGGGTCGCTTGATTGGGAATTAAAAAAAAAATTCTCGGCTCAGCAACACTGCCCGGATGCCCGTGCGCCACAAACGCACGCGATGCGATCTGAGGCGAGCCTTGCGGAAGCGGTGAAAATCCGTCGTCGCGGGTCGCGACCACACTGGCAGCGACTGCTGCACGCTGCTCGCTAAGGTTCAATGAATGGGCGCGTGACAAGGTTCGTCAGAGTCTCACAGATGCTGCAGCGTCGGAGGACTACCGTTGGCATTGCTGCCTAGGCATTCAAGAGGTCCCGCGGCGTTCTTTTTCCTCGCGCCCCTTTCGTCTGCCTTAAGGAAGCCCTTCACGCTCCTTTCTTCGAGGGAATTAAAACAGCGAGACCTCGGCCATCCGTAATAGAAGCATAAATAACACCAGCAGAAATTTTATTTTTCATCTTTTGTAAATTATTATAAAAAAAACAAATGTCAATATACTTAGATAGAATAAATCACACCTCTGCCGTTCGGCACTGTAGCACAGATTTGTTCTTCTCCGTCCATGGCTACATCGGAAGCCGACTGATGACAAGAGATATCTGGGCAAGAAACAGAACATAGCACTAATTAAGCTTCATTTTCCTGATCATTAGTGAGATGTATTAACATGGCACAGCACAAGAGGACACCGAATTTTTTTTTAGTCACTGTGAATACTTCTCCCACATTTGCATTCAAAAGATACGATCATCTTGTCTTGGAGTACAACAGCAAAACAAAAAACTTCAAACAATTATTTCATAATTAGGAAAAAGGAGTTTACCCTAGTCGGGTGGACAGCGTTCCACCATGCATTACAATCTATATTTTATTACCTGAGTCGTACAATCAAAGTTAAATCCTATCCCCGCATGAGACTCAACTCTCAAGCAAGCATCCGCTCAAGAACCCACGTATCGCAGCAAGCTCGTGCCTTAGTACAACTTGTGCCCACTGAACAATGCAAGTTCCAATATTTCGGACGCGATGCCTATTTTGCGTAATTGGAGAATTTTCTACAATGTTTTTATTTCTCGAATGATTTCAGAAGAGGGTCAAACCTGTGACCAACGTACTACGGCATGTTTTAATTAGTTTTTACCGCTTTTGAACAGCCGATCCGTGCAAAGTTTGGACAGGAAGGACGAAAAAAGAGACGTGGGCAAAGTAAATGACAGACATGGGCGAAAGGAGAGTACTCACGGGCAAAAAAAACTGTAAGGAATTTGCACTCCAGGGTTTGTGCATAGGATACAAACGGAACAAATATGGATGAATAATGTCTCTATTAAATTTGTTTTTATTTTTTTCTCAGATACGGATATGAATACCTTGGATACGAATACAAATACAAAAATAATATCGAATATAGATACAGAGCGAATATGAATCGAAACGGATACGGTCACGAATATTTATCGGAACATGAAAACCCCTTAAACTATAAATCTAAAATCAATGAAAACACATAAATAGTTTATCTTGTCAAAACATTAATGAAATATGAACAAGTATAAATATTTTTATCCACAATAGTCATATCATTGTACAGATTTGAAATCTTCAAATGGTAGTTAATTTTTCTAAAGTCCAAAATAACTCTTAATGGATTTCTACTATTTACATGTGACTAATAAATTAATTACGAATTTAAATTTGCATCAGAATGACTTAAACGGAGTACATCAATTTAATCAGTAAAAATTTTAATCTATCAACAATACTAAATTTATGTTTAATAAACATATATATTTGCTAGTGGGCTGGTGGCAGGGGAGATGAGAGAGGCTGGCTTGGGCTGGGCAATATTGGGCTAAAATCTCGGATATCCGGATCCGTATTATCCAGATAATCCGTATTTGTATTTGTATTCGCCGGATATTAGGCCTATTGTATTCGTATTCGTTTCCGACAAAAAAAATCCGCATTTGTTTCCGATCCGAGAATTATCTGAAGAAAATCCGATTCAATTCAATCCATATTCGTTTTCATCCGGATCGGTCAAAAACTATCCGATCTGTTTTCACCCTTATTTGTGCATGTAATTATAAATAAGATGGCCCAAAGAATTGGTGAGAAAGTAATTTGTCCTAGTAGGCAATAAGGCAAGTGATCAAATAGCGTAGCGTACCTTCCACGGTTAGATGGACCTTGTTGCAGCGTCGAAGAGAAAACCAATGCTTCTTTGGAGAAATTAAGGTTTCTCAATGGGTTGATTTTTTTAGAACGTTCAATGGGTTGATTTTTTTAGAACGTTCAATGGGTTGATTATGATAGCAATCTATCACGCACTGAGGTGATCCTTTTCAATTTTATTCAGCTTAAGACATTAACATAATAGCTAGGATGCAGATAGTATGGTTCTGCAACAAATTATAATATTTTTATATTTTTTAGAACCAGAGAGCAAATATAGTACTACTGTAATTTATTAACATATCATTTTATTGTAGAGTTTGTGAAGCATGCGGCTAGTGTAGATGACATTATACATAAAATGACATGTTTTATAAAAAGAAATCGGCATAGTTATGATGTAGATGGATTATTAGACATAGGCCATCGAAGAATTAGGCCCTGTTTGTTTCCACTTAAGATTATTATAATCTAGCTTATAGGTGGGGGATTATATAAGCTAGATTATAATAAGCTGGTGGAAAATAAGCTGTCAAGTGTTTGGCAGCCTGGATTATCAGAGTTATGGATTGTTGTATTCGAATGTTTAAAGACTACAATGTCCTTGAGAGAGAAGCAAGGGAGTTGGGGGATGGATGAATGGCAAAGGTGGGTAATATTCCTAAAGTTTTATGGTCCTTAAGATAAAAGGTGGATCTATAAGCTAAAATAAGCTTCTTTTTGAGCTTATTAGATTACAATAATCTGGGCTATTAGATTATAATAAGTTACCTTATAATCTAGGCTGTTTGTTTCCACTTATGATTATAAGCTAGATTATAATAATCTTAAGTGGAAACAAACAGGGTCTTAACCTCACGGCCTTATAACCTTTGAAGTCTTCATCATAGCTTATCCACTCACAAGTATAGAACACATAGTGTGCTCACCATTCAAACCACAAACCTTGACTTCACTTTCCATCGACTGTTCCAATAATACATCTTTATGATAAGGATATGGTCAACATCATGTTCCCTACTAACCACTGACATTAACAATATCGTTGAGTGATTGACAGCTATACGCCCATTCGAAAACAGACACGTACAGAAAATCTACAGTAATTCTATATCTAAGTGGTTGTAGCACTGCTCCCACTCTCACAAAAATTTTTTATCACCGGGGCCGTCCCTCCGCCGTCCTTCGCAGGAGGATGGGCACGTGAAAAGTTTCGTTCACAGAGGATCCACCCAAATACGAGGTGGACAGTGTGCACGCACCGCGAGAGGCGTGTCGGGGCTCGTCCACGTGGTGCTTTCCAAGTGGATCTTCCGTACGGACTCTGGTCCGACCGATTCCCCACCTCGTACACGCACGTGGGCCCCACGCGCTCGGGATTGGCCAATGGCCGCTGCTCCCATCAAGGTGTGTCCCGGAGGAACGACCGTTTGACCCGGCTTGCGCTGCTGTTCCCTCGGCAATGACATGTGGGTTCACGTATGTGTGGGACCCATACGTCATTGAAACAATTTGATGGGTTAGCGTAGGTGAGGGTGGGATTGGAAAGTAGTGGTGGGGACAGTTTGACGGTGAACACAGATCGGGTTTTGCCGTTTATCTGCCGTTATCCCGTTGCAGTTACGACCTGTTTAGCTTCTCGTCATGGCACAGCCCGAAGGAAGCATGGAGCTGGACTGTGTACTGAAGTGTTTTTGGGATGAAGCAGATACAACATGATAACAGTAAACCTGTTGGTAAAGTACAAATAATATTCCCTAACAGAAGAGGTTCTATCTTAAGGGTGGCAATTCTTCGTGGGGCGGCCGTGCAGGAATATCCTTATAGGGCGTGAGGCGAAAGGTGATCTCCCCCACAAGGATAGAGACAAGGCCCCTCTACGCTAGTGGGGAGGGAGTCATCCTCCCCTTGTGGGCCATATAAAGATCCGATAAATATAAATAAATATTTTAATAATATATTATATCTTTTTAATATGAGAAATCATATTTTTTTATTGTATATTTGACTAAAACTTGAATCTATATATTAGAATTAAGCTATGTTTTTTTTAAAAAAATATTTTTAAGTTATATTTTTAATAAATAAAACCATGTTATTATTTTTTTAAAAAATATTCAATCTATTTTTAATCCCCTCGGAGATGCCCGTGGGGGTACGGTTACCGTGGGGACCGACGACGGGGGACCATCTCTCCCTGGTAGGCTTAGCAGGGGTCGGGATGGGACCATGGGGGATTCCCCTAGGACCCCGTCCTATTATCACCCCTATTCTATCTTGCCAAAAAGGAATAAATAGGGAAGTGGTTCTATAGTGGTATAAAAAACAAATATATATAGTATTTTAGCATAGTCAATGTATGTAATGCTTATGTGGTACACCCAGATACAATTCTCCAACGACATAAGTAAGTGTTGAGCAAACGGCTATATTTGGGCCTGTTCTTTTGGGCTGTGGCTGATAGCTTTTGGCCGTGGCTAATGGCTTTTGGGCTATTTGTGATATAGAATATGGAGTAACAAAAACTTGTGTGTGATTTTGGCTGATATAAATAAAGTCACTACAGTGTGTACTGTAATTAACTTGTAGACCCCGCTTTGAAAGCTAGTTATTATAGCAAAAGCCAAAATCCGCCTTTAGAAGCCACTTAGAACATGCTCTTTATATGATTCTTTTTTACTTGAATGACATTTTGCAATTCTTGATGAGAAGATTAAGCTAGTTTGGTGATGGACTGTATTGTAATTTGTGTGGCCCTGTTATTTTGGGCTTTTTGTCTTTTGGCTTATGTGAATATCAAAATGAACGGGACATCTTCTTGAAGCAGGTTCTTCAAACAGTTTTTCGAGTCAAAAAACCATGTGTGCTGTCTGCGTTAGCGCTAGGGGTGGATATCGAGCCAACTGCTCGTCTTATCGAGCTTTTTCTAAAATTGGCATATTTTGATTTAATATCATTTTACGGATAATTTAAAAGTATTTTTAGAAACGAGCTAACGAGCCGAGCCGAGCTTGAGCAAAATTCAAATTCATTTGAAATCAACTCATTTTAATGTTTAACCAATTAACAAGTATAATTGAAGTAATTTTGAACCGAGCCAACGAGCCCACTAACGAGCTTTTTTCCACCCCTAGTTAGCGCCTTCGCCATTCGCTATAGTCTTGAAAAACGTAGACAAAAACTATCAATCATAGCTAAAAGCCATCAACCACGGTCTAAAAAATAGGGCTAGTATGTCTTCCAATTCTCCTTAACTCCAACCAGCATATACCATAATAGTATTACATCCTGTTCTTACATAGTGTTTATCTTGTTCTAATGTGTAATCAAAACAAAACAAAAGAACAACACTTAAACAGTACCTTTCATTGTTCTAGAGCTAATCAACACTAGGGGTGTAAAAAAGCTCGAAGCTCGCGAGCTACTCGAGTTCGGCTCGCTTTAGGCTCGATTCGAGCTCGGTTCGAGCTTTAAACGAGCCGAACTCGAGCTTGATCTCGAGCTCGCGAGCTTCACCGAGCCGGACTCGAATAGTTCGCGAGCCCCGATTCGAACTTAAATAGTAATACATATTAGTTCTTACCGAGCTTACTCGAGCCGAACTCGAGCTCGAGCTTGTCTTATTATTGAAAATTAGTGTGTATTTGAATTATTTTGACTGTTATCGAGCTTATTAGAGCCGAGCTCGAACTTAAATTTTTCTTATTATTGAAAAATAGTGCATAATAAATCATTTTAATTGTTATCGAGCTTCAACGAGCCGAGCTCGAGCCTACTCGAGCTTAGGCCGAGTTCCAAGCTCGAACCCCAACTCGAGCTCGGCTCGAGCTTCTACCGAGCTCGAGCCTGGATGGCCAAGCTCGCTCGAGCTCGGCTCGTTTACAGCCCTAATCAACACACAACACCTTATTAGACCGTTATCGTTGAACTGATAGCTTATCGATGTGATCGATGGTTTTTGGCTCTAACGTGAGCATTTGTACGAATGAACCGAATATTGGTAAGTGGATAAGCCACTTCGAAAAGACTGTCCTGATAAACCGCTTTGAAAAAATTATCTTATTTATGTACTCAGAGAAAGCTATGAGCCATAAATAAAAAAAACAACCATACTTTTTCACTAACCTACCTGGTCATGGGCTTAGTGCGTGGTAATGATCATTGCCAGGGCTTTAGAAAAAGCTGTCCTTCCGTCCCCACAGTTCCAGCATATATAGCTTTTTCCTTTTTTGGGTCTGGCATATATTCCTTGTTTGAGTGAAAGTCTTTGATGTGTATATATATATATATTCCACTTTATTTGTTCAAGAAACAAGGGGCATGAAGGAAATGACTCTAATGTCAAATTGCATGGCCCTTTTTAGTCTTAAAAGGATGGTCTCTGCTACATGATAGTAATCTATCCAGAAACCGCTAAAGCTAACGTTAATATATACTCGATCGAGTCTTAACCAAATTAACATAAACGTACAAATTGGGTGAATTCAGGTAACTGGTTAGTATAAGTAGCAAGTTTGTACTCTGGACAAACGGAACGAAATTATTTTTCAGTTTTTTAATTTGCCATCTAATTCTCCATTAGTGAAAAAGGGATTATAGTAACTGTTGGAATAATGCTTGCAGGGGTAAAATTCTAGTCGTTCCAATATCAAAAGATACAAATGAGGAAATAACTTTTAGTACACTTTCTAGTACAGCTAATTTCTGAAGCTAGAACCACACTTTCTAGTACAGCTCTCTCCATGTGACAAGAACAAACAACTAATTAATCAAGTATTTCAACTCATTTTTGAAAGCACAATACATACTAAGACAGGTGAGAAATAAGGCTGCAAGACCAAATGGTACGGCCCCGATGAGTAAACTAGTGGACATAAGTACCATGGATCTTTCACATAGTATTTTTCACATGAACAGTAGCATTCGCAGCTCTATCTCTCCGCTCAAGAAGTCAGCCACATATCCACTTAATTGTTCTTCCTCTCCACCAAGAACAATAGCAGCAGATAATGTAAATAGACAAGTTTGGCAGCCAACTAGATCAAGTCGCACCAAACCCTAGGTAGCTCTCCACCCGCGAACACCTCAGCATACGAACGAAGTAGTAGATCGACGACGATCAACACGTGAACTTGATCAACAAAGATAAAAGTCCCCGATGCAATGATGAGCTCATGGTAAAATTCACAAGAGTACGATAACCATCCTGTCTGCCAAGAACAAGGCGATTTCTATGTTTGTAAAACTCATGCAAAAACTAATATCCCGATTACATCATGCATCCTAATATGACTCGTATGCAATCTGGTTTGCTATATATACTCCCGCTTGTCCTCTTTAGTCTTCCTTCCTCTTTCACTCTATAGATGTGATAGTGCTAGACGCCTTATCGCCAAATTAAGTACGGTGGAAAGTGATATGCCCTCGCTAATGGAAGGAAAGGGATCCACGCCCTTTTCATCCCTCTTTTACTTGCCTTGGGGTGTTCATCCTGGAAAACACATTAACAATTTGAGCCCCTAGAGTTTTTTTTAATCCTAGGTAGAGTAGGTGAACTTTAGATAACCTTCGCGGTTTGTTCTTTGTCCTGAAATTACTACTCTGGATTTAGTAGAGGTAGAAAAAAAATTATAATCATTAACACGCAAAAGCGCTTTGTGTATTTTCTCTGTCCATAAATATAAGTCGTTGTGGGTTTCATGCGTTGACCATTAAGATTTGCCTTGCAAAATTCTTTCTTAATATATAATTTTTACTATTTTTGTTAGTATGTTATGATAATAAATCATAGTCAAAGTTTTATATTGAAGATCATAAAAAAATCAAAAATAATTTATATATATAGAGAGATTATATGTTTTAATTTTCCTTCCCGAGAAGAGACGGTGCCTACCGAACCCACCACCCCCAACCAATGGAGAGGCGAACCCACAGACAATATTTTCCTCGGATGGGAAATTTTGGGCTCGCTACCCTTTTCCTTCTTTATTTGGCTTGGCCCTGTCCCCCTTTTACCCTTTCTCGGCCGTCGCCCCGCACCCCGATAAAACGGCGACGCCACCCCACCCACCAAATTCCCTTCCTCTCCTTGTGCCCCTTTTCGTCGATCGCTGCCCCTACGTCCGGTTTCCTCCCCACCCCAGCTCGTAAACGACGAGACGAGACGAGGCCCGCGTCGTCACGGCAACGCCGGCAGGGACCGAAAAGGAAAGCCGAGGAGGAGAGAGGTGCTACGGCCAAACCCTACACCACCACCGCCCCCCTGGACATTTTTGGTCAGTCTCCCCCTCCCCTTGCCTTCCCCAGATCCCCTTCCTCGTGTTTCCACTTTTGCCTCGCCCGCCGCCCCAGTTGGGATAACTTCTTCTTCCTTTTATCTTCTCTTCAGGCCGGCCGGCCGGCTGCCGATTGGAGTGGATTTTTTTTTTGGGGATTCCGTCGATCCAAGATGGTGCGGGGGAAGACGCAGATAAAGCGGATAGAGAACCCCACGAGCCGGCAGGTCACCTTCTCCAAGCGCCGCAACGGCCTGCTCAAGAAGGCCTTCGAGCTCTCCGTCCTCTGCGACGCCGAGGTCGCCCTCGTCGTCTTCTCCCCACGCGGCAAGCTCTACGAATTCGCCAGCGCCAGGTAAACCCTACCCCCGGTTTGATTTGTTTGGTCTTTCTTTACCCTCCTTCTTGGTGTTGTTGCTGGGTGGGGTGGGGAATGGGGGTGTGGGGGACCAAAGCCTGCAAATCTGATGGATCTTCGCGCTCTCCCTGCGCCAACTCCTGTAGCATCCAGCTGGCCTCTCGTGCTGCGGCCTGTGCCTGTGGGGGAGAAACGTCTGCACTTTGCAGTGCAGACGCCATCATCCATGGCCTCTCTCTCTCCTCCTCTCTTCGTGCTCATCCCTGATTTCAAGTTTTGCCCCCTCCTGCACATCTCCTGGCCGGAAAATCTTGCCTTGGTTCTCCCGGGGAGTGCGTTTTAATTTCCTTATTACTCCTTTACGATTTGGATTTAACTTTAAAGCGGTCTCAGGCCGAAAGGACAGTTAGTACATGTAGGCAACTTATTGCCTGATAAAACTTATGGACACAGCCAATAGGAAAATTCGGGCTCAAAAAACGGCAAAAGTTATACTACACGACGGCGATAGAGTCCAGGCTAGAATTGTGTCTAGAACGCACTCCACGATTGTCTGAAGAAAGATTTCAGTGTGTTCTTTTTTGGTTTGGACTAGTTAATTAGCACCATTTTACAAGTGCCATCGGGCGATTTGGAGATTGTTTTGCAAGGTCTTCGGCCTTGTTTGTAGTGTGGCTGTTAATTCTTCGGGTTTCTCTGCTGTTCAGAAACGAAATCCATGCATGCGATATTGTGTACTGCGCGTGTACTATGGAGTGTGTACTTTTCATCACATAGTTACACAGAAGGAATTGCTTAATTTGGTGGTGTTCTACTGTTTCTCAGTGGTATCCACATGCTGGAATCAATTTTCTTAAGAAATGCTCCATCGTTCAAGTTTATAAGACGTATTTTCTCCTATCTTATAGATCAAGGAAATATTAAAAATGACTAAAGTACCAACAATTATTATCTCTAAGCATTATATTCAATGTATGTATATAGAGGATATAAAGTAAAGCTAGATATTTATTAAGAGTATAGAGGAAATATGTCATTAATTTTATATTGAAATATGAATTATATTTTGTATTTATGGATAAAGTCATTCAAAAAATACGCTCTATAAACTTGAACGGAGGGAAGTACAATTTATTAAGTTTTGGTTTTATCAATTTCCCGGTCCACCTCATGATGAGTTAATGGATGCTAGTTAATTGTTAAACGTACTGCACCGGCATGTTTGCATTGTCCATTTGCTTCTCGACCTTGAAACAAAAAATAAACTGAACTCATGGCAGGGATTGAAGTACTGAACATATAGGCAATTGAAAGCGTTATTAGGATTGTGTGGCCAATAGAAGCAATGGTTAAGGATGCGGTAGTGATCTTGTGCATATGTGCATGTATAAGATGATCGTAGACTGATCGGAGAAGGCCTATGTCCCGATGGACTCCAAATTTGAGTACCATCGTAGTGTTGTGTATGGCCAAAAGAATAATTTTTTTGGGAGACATAAGAATAACTTCCCTGTCACAATAGCTTATATTAGCCAAACTAACGCCATACTTGCCAGATTTCTCCAATCTGGTCTCAATCAAATTATGCAGCTTTTTGGGAGATAATGAAAATTCATATTGGCAATCTTTCAGATTAGATTTTGAGGTAATTTGTCTGTAGATTAGCATCTTATCGAAAGTATATATTGCATCCCTATGATTCGGACAAGGCAATCCATGTTCATAGGGTGCCAGCTAAAGAACCAAATTATCATTCAGATAAGGCAGACCATGGTCATAGGTTTCATACATGAATGTCCAAATTATGTTTCATATATGAATGCCCACTATCATAGGGTGGCCACAAAAGAACAATTTATGATTCAATTGTATGTGGGCGAATTTGGATACCAGCTATTTGGCTGATTTCCTTTATTTTAAGCAAAACATCTCCCTAACTGGTACACAATTTTATGTGTGTTCTGATTTTTATGAAAAAGTAAAAGATAACTAATCTGCAGGGATCTATGCTGAAATGTTCATAGTAAATTGTGATTGTTACGTGGCTAGTGCTCCATTGATATGTAGCTGCACACATATACCTGAAATAAATTCTTCTAGTTCAATAATGTTCTTCTTTAGTTATTGCAATGAGTGCCTCAAAATAACTATGAAGTCACTTAGCCTAGATAGAATGACCGTTTACATTTCAATTATCATGCCATCTATTGTTCTTTTGAGTTGATATTACCCAAATGTTAAGGGTAACTACATGATTATTTTCTGATTTTCTTTCTCAATTTTTTTCAAAGTGAAGAACCTCTATGTTATCTCTTAAAAATATGACATACAAATCAATAAACATATCTGTTTTCAGATTAATACTGTAAGCATATACTAGAGGAACTACCTGTGTTGATTTCAAGCATGCGATAATAACAGAATTTTTATTTTTTTACTTATGGAATATCAAGGGTTTCCCTTTCCCTAAATGGATATGTTATATTATGTAGTTATGAGGAAATATACTACTACATGGAGAAGAAAGATGCACTTTTTAAAAAAATCTAACATTTTGGGCAGGCTAATATTTTGCTATCTTGTGATTTCTTTAGCATGTTACCCAGGCTATTAGAAAATATTTCTTGCTGCCTTTCTTACAAGGCGTTCCATTTTGCTATGGTCCCCTTGCTTAGTTCTACGATGGCCTCGCTACTACGTGTGAAGAGCTTATGCAAAAATTGTATCTATATTGCTTCATTTTTTATGAGATGCTGATCTAGGTCTTGACCATATATGTATCCCTTTTCATATCCCCTTGCTAATTATCCTAGAATATAGGACTGTTCGTTCGGTTTTTTGGTTTGTACGGTTTGGTAAATACGGTTTTAGTAATTCGGGAAATACGGTACTTTTATAGAATACGGTGTGGTATCGGTAAATACCATCTTATTTCGGTACGGTTTCAGTAAATACCAATTTTACCAAAGTTTGCGTGAATTGCTAAACGTTAATCTCCATAAGTAACTCCATTCCAGAATCTAGACTGACTGGCAGCCACAGCCAGCCAGCCAGTTCTGGCTGGTACAACCGCACAACATCAAAATTCAAAAGCTCATTCACAGATCACATTCACTCACAGATCATCACATACACAGATCACTCATTCTGTCACAGAACTACAGAAGAATTCAGAAATTATTCATCAATCATGACTTCATCAGAATTCTGAATTCAGAAATTACACATTCTGCCTGATTGCCTCATTCACAGATCACTCGTTCTGTCACAGAATTATAGAAGTCAAGTCACAGAAAGCTCATATGCCTGACTACCTCATCATCAGAAATTCAGAATTACAATAAGCTACATCTGACAGCAGAGTCCAGAGTCCATAGACCACAGCTAGTTAGCTCATCACTCATCAGAATTCAGAAGATTACATTGCCAGTCAGCTCATAATTCAGAACATTACTAGGCAACTAGCAATCTAGCATTTTTACCAATTATTATTTGCCAAATAAAACATAGAGAAAGGAATTACTTTGCAAGATCCTATTGATTCCGTCTGGACCTGGGAGGACTGAGGAGGCCGGCGTCTGGGCCTGGGAGGTTGGGACTCGGACTGGAGTCTGGGAGCATCGATGGAGGTAGAGCACCGGAGCCCGAGCGGTCGCCGGCCAAGCCTGGGACTGGGGGAGCACCAAAGGTCAGATTACTCTACTGGAGCATTTAGAAATTCTAAATCTAGTGGTGAATGGAGAAGACCTGGTGCTGGTAGAAGGCGCTGCTGTCGGTGGTTCCACGCGGTGAGGGCTTGGCGTCGGCGTCTTGGGAGAGGGAGCCCGAGACTCGGACTGGAGGGAGCACCAATGGAGGCGGAGCACCGGAGCCCGCGCGGCCGCCGGCCAAGCCTGGGACTGGAGGAGCGCAGGAGGTCGGAGGCTCAGAGCGCTGAGCGCCCGCCTAGGGCTAGGGTTGAAGACGATAGCGTCGAGAGGAACGGATCTGGCGATGGCGAGTGGCAACTGCGGTGTGACGGTGTCGGTGGACGCCTGGACGGTGTGCGTTAGGGTTAGCCGGTTAGGCATGCTGCGATGCGTGCGTCAGTTGGTGGGTTGAGTTGGAGTTGCTGTCGAGTTGGGCTAATGGGCTGAACCGCCAGGCAGAGGCAGCGAACAGGCAGCGAACTGGCGAACTTGGTTTATTCGGTTTTTTTAGTTTTAGGTCGGTTTATACCGGAAATACCGAATAGATGAAATGCCAATTTTTCAGATACCGAACTGAATACTGGTCAAACCGAGTTGACCAGTACGGTTCGGTTATTTCGGTTCGGTTTTTTCGGTTTGGTACGAAAATGCAGAGCCCTACTAGAATACTTCTTTGTGTGACACCAGACGAAGTTGCCTATACATGTGTCTACGTTACTTATGCATCACATTCATGTGAACATTTTACATTTCAATGGAGTTATGATCATTCACATTAGATCATCTCACAACCTTCATCATAATAAAAGAGATAAACTTCAATCTGCACTTGCTTGTAAATCCTTAATGATCTAGATGACTTTAGATGGGTTCACACAGGTCATAGGAAGCTAGATCACAGCACAAAAGGAGGAAGCGAGAGAAGCCAAGAACTCCATAAAGCACATCAAGAAGGCAAGGAAATCAAACAAGAACATACGGGGAACAAGATAAACAAGTTTGATCTTCTATTAACATGAAGGGATAAGGAATAATAGCCACTCCACACCATGGAGGACAGAGCTCTCACAAGAGCACACACACAAAGGTTCCAACACAAGGAAACCTAACCCCTACTCACTGTCATCTAACACAAGAGATATTTTCTCTCAACACACAAGGACTTATATAGTGGAGTCTTCTTATCTCACGCCTAACCCTAACAACCAACTTACATTTACTGTATACAACCACTTACAATTAGGGAACCTAGTAACCCATATACAAACATGTTTTACACTCAACACACTTGCATGCTTTTCAAAACATGGCTTCATCATGGCTTCAATAGCCCGATAAGACGCTTTATCCTCCATGATGTGACCTAATTCACCTTAAGCCACCAACATGGTTTTGCAAACTGTTTCTCCACCTTGTTTATCACATTTGTTTTGCAAGGTTTTAGTGAAAGCTTCAATTTCAATGGTTAGCTTAGAACAATTTTTACAAGCATGTTTAGGACCAAATTGAAGCAGTTTTTTAGTTTAAATTACTAGATTGTTTTCAAGCATCTCACACCTAGAATAAGGTAAGGAAGCTCTAGCACTAGCTCCTAAGCAAGTAGAACATTAACTAGATTTGATGCCAACAATTTCAGCCCTAGCACTTTCTAGTTGTTCTAGCAAGGATGACCCAGATTATCTCAATTTCTCAATTTCAGCACACAAGATAAGGAAAAAGCTACAACCATCATCATAGTACTAGCAATTTCCATGTTCAAGATTTCATTTTTAGATTTTAGCTTGCCATTTCTTATCATGACATGTTTCATGCCCTCAACTTGCTTCAAGTGATCAGCCACTACTCTATCATATCGAATCATGACAACATCATAAGAGTCTACCTCATCATGGTTAATGTAGAGATCATCCTTATCATGCTTGCTGTCGTGATCATCCTTGGACACGGCCATGAAACACATGCCGGTGAAGTTGATGGCCTTCTTCTTTTTCTTCTGCTTCATCTTCTCCTCATCGCTCCAAGAATCAACATCGCTAAGGTATCGATTAGCGAGAGATAGAGCACTACCATAGAGGCCCTCTTGAGCTCAGCATCATGCTTGGTGGGTCGATGAGGCCTCTTATTATAGTCCTTGCCGCAATCATCTCTTCCCCTGTTCATAAGTTTAGGACAACTAGCCTAAACATGACCCATCTCACCACACTAAAAGCAAATGATTGGACCATCTCTTCTACACTCTTGCTTTCTTGTGGGCTCGGGTAAATCTACTAGTGATGAGGGTTAAATCATCTATGGCAAGGCTCTCAAGTTACTTATTGCTTGAAAAGTGTACAAGGAAAAGCCAGAAGAATCATTTTCACAAGAAGAACCAGACTTGGCAGGACCGGGCACAATAGCCATCGTTTGCAGAGCTTGGACTTTTTGGCTATGACGCCAATCTCATAAATCTTAAGCCGTGAATACAACTTATCAAGGGTCATAGCTGTCAAGTCCATGTAGTCATTGATGGATGTGACTTTCATCTCCCAAACACTCATGTTAAGAGCACTAAGAGCATGAGCTGCACTGTCGACATCTGAATAAGTGACTCCCACAGAACTATATCACTTTAAGATCTTTTAGAACCTACCAAAAAAGGAATCGATAGACTCTCCAGGTTCCATCTCTAGCTCATGGTGATCTGAGAGAGTTGTCCAGATCTCATTTGCAGATACAAGATGAATCACCATATTGAACTCGTTTATCTCTAGGCTTTGGATCAAGAAGTTGTGTGCCTTAGCATTTGCCTCAACCTTAGTTGCCATGGTAGCATTGAGGAACTCCTTATTGGCAGACACGACACAAGGACTTCTTACTTTATTTCAAACGGCTTGGCCTTGAGCTTGGATGTACATCGCCATCCTTGTCTTCCAATAGAAATAGTCAACCCCATCAAAGACATGAGACTTGTTATAATACCTCTACGACGCCATTACTCAAAAGACCGATTATGATCTATGAAGAAGAGCTAACCGTGCTCTGATACCAATTGCAGGATCGAGTATAGCGAGTTAGAGGGGGTGAATGACTTCTTAAATCTTGGAATAAGTCTATTTGACCCCCTTGAACTCTTGTGAAAGTCTAGAAATCAACCATAAACTAGAAAACCAAATATGGGATGCTTCTTAACTATCAATATCATTCACTTTACCCCTTTGAGACCAAAATCACCCATTTTGATGACATGGCATCTATGTAGACAAGTTTTGTTATCATGGCATCTACGAACAGAGGCAAAAACAACACTGCCCATGACAAAGAGAAAGGCTAACTTTTTAACCACTGATCCAAACAAGATGAAACTTGGTATCAACTCTCCCTAGAATTTCAGGAACCTATTCCTATCATTAATCGTGAAGATCATAGCCAAAATTCTGACCTTCACCGAAAATAAGAAAGATTACACCAAAACTAGGCAAAAGAGACTTCAATTTGTACTTGCTCGTGAGTCCTTGGTGATCTAGACGACCTTGTATGGGTTCTTACATGTTATAGCAAGCTAGATTACGACACAAAAGAGGTAGGAATTGAGAGAAACCAAGAACTCCTTAAAGCACCTCAAGAAGGCAAGGAAATCAAATAACATACAGGGAACAAGATAAACAAGTTTGATCTTCCATTAACACGATGAGATGAAGGATTATAGCCACTTCACACCTTGAAGGACAGCTCTCACAAGAGCGCACACACAAAGGTTCCAACACAAGGAAACCTAACCCCCACTCCCTCTCATCTAGCACAAGAGATATTTTCTCTCAACATATACAAGGGCTTATATAGTGGAGGTTTCTCACCTCATACCTATCCCTAACAACCAACCTACACCTATTGGATACGACCACTTATAATTAGGGAACCTAGTAACATACATACAAATAGGTTTTACAATCAAACACACTTGCACGCTTTTCAAAGTGTGGCCTTATGGCTCCAATAGCCCGATAAGACGCTTTGTCCTCTATGACATGACCTAATCTACCTTAGGCTACTGTCGCAGTTTTGTAAACCGGCTCTCCACTTGGTATTGAACAATTTATGCAATTGCCACCCACTAGCTTTCAAAATGCTTCTCCTTGAAGCAAACTCCAATACGAAGTCCGCAATACCCAATGACTTGCCCCCAAGCCTATACGCCTCCTCCTCCTGGATCGTCTTCACTTGAAACGGCCCAAACCAATGGCACATGACATGCACGCACTTATCTCATCACGATCTTTGTCTTTGTTCTGTGCTTCTCCGCTTGAGATGTAGCATCAATACTTATGTGACCCTCCAAGGCCTCGGACTCCTCCTCTAGCTCGGTCTTGCCATTGACTGCCAACAATCACCAAGTGCCCTCACATCAAAGAATAAGCAATCATCCCGTGCACAAATGACATGCACTTGACTATTGTTAGAAAACACCACATGGCACTCTCGGCCACTATTAACACAATGCATGGACTCTCGTCATGACTAACACTTGCATTGACTTCCACCATGACTAACACCCTTCAAGGACTCCTAAAAATCTCCTAGAGCAACAATACAACTGAGACACAACTTAGCTCACTCAACTCTGTACTGGCCGATCTGACCACTAACCAACAGCTAGTTAGATTGCTCGAGTTAACCCTGGTCAAATCTCGGTAATAGAGGTTCGGTTGGATCGTGGAAACCATGTCTGTCATACAATCGGTCGCACCACTCTCAAAATCTTCGCACAATAAAACAAAGACCTCTCTAGAATAAAGACACCACTAACTACAAATCGGTCACATAGGACACCGCCCACGGCTGGTCTGACTGCTCCAATCAGACTGCCACCCATAGCCGGTCAGACTGCGGAGTACCTGACAGCAAAACCAAAACAGTGCAAATAAAACAAAATTAAACTCAAACTTTGTGTAACACCTTGGCTTAACCAAAGCCTAGAATGTCACCTACAACTACCATCGTTGCCAATTTAAATTATTAACCAAGTATGTCAACAACTAGGCTTCAGGTATAATCATTCAACATAAGAATAAATGAAAATTTCAACAACACGGTAATCAATTAATTGAACTTAAGATTGACCAATTAATCAGTAAGATGAAACAATTATGAAGTTAAATCAAGGAATGCATCATGTAGCAATATTATGAACCATAAAGAGCTAAGGGAATCCATTAATCATCTAATTATTGTATGGATAGCACTAAGTTGATTATGACAATAAGTTATTGATTGCTAGGTGGAGTGAAGAGCTACAAAAGTGTAAGACCACATGTTCTACTTCCACCTATGCATGTCACCTTTAACATTCACTTAAAAACAACAAATAAGTAAGAATAAGTTCACGACTCAGCAAATACATAATAAAACAATAGGAACAACAACATAATCATATTACTTATCACTTTCCACCATTCTCTTTTCTCATCTTTCTTTCGGTTAATGCAATGCTGTGCGCATATCTTTCTCTTTCTGTAGCTCATATTGGTATAGCAGAGGGAACATCCGTCGATGTTCACCCTTTATCTCCATCTCGTGGAGGTGCCTATCGAGATAGGTCCTTTTCTCTATCCCGTGGCGGTGCCTACCTCTGTAGGTCTTACTTAAGAGCACTCCAGAATAGTTAAATAGCTTTGCTCATAGTTATTTGACTTACTCACCACCCTGCCTCATATGCTTATGTCATGCCATGAGTGCAACATTCTATCGTTTTATCACATCATATTTATCATCGAATTATATCATATTGAACAAAAGGGTAATCAATTCTTGCATGACATGAATAATTCAATAAAAATGAGCAAATATCAATAATCAACTATCATTTTACTATGCACTTGTCTTTTTTAGTTGCGATGAGTGGGTTGATTAGAGGATGACTCTAAGTCTGAAGCTACCCCTCCTACAATAAATATCCAAACTCAATACAAGCCACAACAATACAAGTCAACAATTAATAAACAACACACCTACACGCTTTCGAAATCCACAGTATTCCCTTTTTACCGGATAATTACCCTTTGCTGCCCCAGTACTAAAAATGATGTAATTTCCAACCCCAAGTCCTATAATAGCAAACCATACCAGTTCTGAATTGTACACAAAATTCCCTATAACTTGTTAGTTGGTCACATGTCCAAATTAAATCATCTAACCCTTTGTTTTTAACCCAGAAGATAGATATGTCATATTTTGGACACTAGACCTAAAACTTTCATATCTATTAATCTGTTCATGCAAATATAGTAGACCATGACATTTTTAGAAACTACAGAAAGTTATCTACCACTTTTTAGTTATGCCAAAAGTTCAAATCTGCCATCTAATTAGTCAACTTAATAATTTCCCACGACTACATCTAGTATCATTGTTACTTTCCTCTCTAATCCCGATTCTAATCTCTAATAAGATTAGCAAAACAAAGATGAAAACATCCATATCGTTACCCAAGTGAAGAATACCTAGATCACGGTCCCTCCCTCGCTTTTGCTCTCCTTCTCCCTCCTGATCTTTTTACCTGCCGCAACCCTTCTTTTCTCCCTTGATTTCTCTCCTAGATGGCGCTTTACCATTCATCTGACAGCCAGCCAAAATGAGGTTGTGCCAGCGTGTGGACGTGGCATGCACTTGGTGGCGTGTGCTGGTAGGAAAACTAGCGAGCGACAACACTAGCAATAGTGACACGGGCAACTGGCGTCGCGCAGGCAGGCGTGGTTAATGGAGCGAGCGGCTATGCTCATGCGTGCAGATGACAAACAGACTTGCGGGCAGCCGGCGTTACGCGTACAGGAGAAAGCGACGTTCACTGTTCACATGTGGCAACGCAGGTGGCGATGGCGCGACTACTGGCTTGTGGATGGCAGCGCATGGTGATAGAACGTGGTTGTTGGCGAGTGGATGACAGCGACGTGCACTAGTGTGAGGCAAGCACGGGTGGCGTGATGGCGATGGCACTAGGAAAAATCCCTATAGCGCATCGAGCACTAGTGATGGCGGTGCCGAGTGAAAGGAAAATCGAGTGGCTAGGGTTTAGGTTCTCCTCTCCCCCATGACCCCCTTTTATCACGGCACCAGATCAATTAGATCTTCAACTCCTTGTACTAGTTCTAGGAAGGCAACTCCCTCTCAATTTTCCAACCATTCTGTTTTCCCGTATCCATTTTTCTCTAATTATACATAGGTCCTTGAGAGGGATATTTCCAGAATATTACACTTCGACAACAAAGCACAAGTCAAATACTCATAACACAATATGGGGTGACCTCCACATGGTCTCACATTAGATTGCTTGTGTGACACATCAGAAAATATTTCTTGCTGCCTTTCTTACAAGGCGTTCCATTTTGCTATGGTCCCTCACCTTGCTTACTTAGTTCTACGATGGCCTCGCTACTACGTGTGAAGAGCTTATGCAAAAATTATATCTATATTGCTTCATTTCTTATGAAATGTTGATCTAGGTCTTGACCATATATGTGTCCCTTTTCATATCCCCTTTCCAATTAGCCTAGAATACTTCTTTGTGTGACACTAGATGAAGTTGCCTATGTGTCTGCGTTACTTATGCAACACATTCATGTGAACATTTTACATTTCAATGGAACTATGATCATTCACATTAGATCATTGCACCACCTTTCGTCATAATAAATAGTTCTAGGCATAGACATTTTTACTATGTGCGATCAATCATTCAAATTCTGCTCTCATGATTGTGTTATGAAATCGAACAAATCATATATGGATTCACTATCAACAATGTTCATTCCTAATTGAATTACACCTTGATCAAATCTGGGTATTGTTAAAGTAAATACTAAGTGTATTGGGTATTATTAGTGAATAAGGATGTAAATCAAATTTCATCCATTTTGAATTGGATTCTTTTTTGTGTCTATCGGATGTCATTACTAATTCAATTTCTATGCTTTGTATCTACATAGCGAAAAAATTAAAATACATTGAAAACAATACATATTATATTGAAGTTGCATGATTTTGTATTTTTCAATTGAGGTTTTGGTTATAAATTAGACATGCTACACATTCATACCGATATACGATTTTACCATGTTTGGATTTGGATGAAGTTACCAAGACTCAAGACTCCAATACTAATTGAGGTGGATAAATAAGAAACAAGAAGACACATGGCTAAATTTCAACTTTGTTACATTTGGTAATTGCTTATATTGGCTATACCTACATTAGTCGTAGGAATATACCCAACCATTGTTTGGTGTTTGTGCATCTAGGGTATTTTGGTGATATTGGTGGCTATTGCATGTTTATCTGTTATAGGCGTGGGCCTTGGGCCCAGTCGAGTTATCATTAGGAATTAGAGATTGGTTTCTATTTGAGTTAGAGATTAGTTTCCATTGTTAGAGATATAATTAGAGATATGATATGGGTTTCCATATTATTAGAGATAGGATTGGAATTAGATTCGATCTGTTAGGGGGAGCCATCTATATAAAGGGGCTACCGCATGCTATTGTCATTAAGTGAGAATAATATCAAGTCTTCCTAGTCTATAGTCTCTCCTCTCTCCCTACGCCGACGCCATCCGGCCATCTTCTTGGTGGTGTTTACCCGTTATGAACTAAGGTTCATAACTTGGTATCAGAGCCGTCGATCCCTTCCCACGACTTCTGCTACCATGATTTCCGCCAAGGAGGCCAGTTCTGTGCGTGCAATGCTTAAGGCAATCCAGGAGTAGATGGCCGACATGAACTCCCAGATTGCAGATTTGACACGCCAGAACATCGCAAATAATGCCAGGATTGCAACACTTAAATCCGGGGGGAGTTTGGCCGCCGGCTACGCCCCACCGGCCGCATCAGCTCCAAGCCAGGAGGTTTCCACTGTCCCAGCATCTTCCGCAGCGTCTTCTCCACCCTCCATCACCCCAGCAGGGGCGCCGCTGGTCCCGAAGCCGCGCCTCCCCGTGCGACCGGCGCCCGTTTCCACGCCCTGCCCGTCGCAGCCGCCGCCGGTTCCGCAGCCCTGCGGGTCGCCGCCGTCCGCACGATCTCTGCGCTGCGCCATCCCCAGCTTCCTCCTCCGTCGGCCGCAGCCCCAGATCCGAGTCGTCGCCGGCCGCTGCTGCTCCGACGGCAGGCGATTTTCGTCGTCACAGCCAGGCCGCTGCTTCGCCGGCTACCGTTTCCCGTCGTTGCTGCCGGGCCGTCCCTCCACCAGCCGCCGCTTCTTCAGCCCGAGAACCGCCGCCAGATCCGGCCGTGGACAGATCCGAAGCCGCCCGAGCCGCTGCCGCCGAGAGCGCTGTCGCCCGGGCCGCCGTCGCCGTCTCCGATCGAGCCGCAGCCGCCCGGGCCGCCTCCGCCTGTGCAGCCGCCGCCGCGCGCTCCGCCTTCGCCCGGGCCGTCTTCGGCCGCGTAACCGCCGCCGGCCGGTCCGCTTTCGCCTCCGTCCGGGTCGCAGCCGCCGCTGGCGGGTGTTAGTCGCTGGACTCTTGCTCTTGGTGATAGCAAGATCCTTACTCTCATGGAGAGGATGACACTAGGAGATGGGGCAAGTTTTCTTGTTTATTGCTCACACAATGCCATACCAACCTGAGGGGTTGGAGATACATATTTATAGGCTGAGAACCAGCCAAGCATATGCTGATGCTATCCTAGATGCTGTCCTAAAGCGGTCAATATGCTGTCCTAAAGCAAAAGCAGATGATGTCCTAAAGCAAAAGCAGATGCTGTCCTAAAAGCAGATGCTGTCCTAAAGCAAAAGCAGATGCTGTCCTAAAGCAGTTAAAAAACAAAAACTACCACAGCCCCACAAAGACCACAGTACAGGGACTTATTCATCATTCTCCCCCTAAGTCTTGTGCGTTGTCTTGTGGGAGGATCGAACCATCCTGATCTTGGAGCAGAGCTCAAGGAACTTGATCCTTCCAAGAGGCTTGGTGAGCAGATCCGCAAGCTGATCCGTGGTGTTGATGTAGCTTGCCTTGATGCTTACTTCATCCAAGCAGCCTCGGATGAAATGGTACTTCACCCGGATGTGCTTGCTCCGTTCATGAAAAACGGGGTTCTTTGCCAGGGCTAGAGCGGACTTGCTGTCCACCCTGAGCTCCACTGCTTCAGTGTCCCTGCCGAGGAGATCACCAAGCAGTCGAGCGAGCCAGAGCGCCTGAGTCGAAGCGGTGGAAGCCGCTATGTACTCGGCCTCACAGCTAGACAGGGCCACCACCTGCTGCTTGACTGACTGCCAGCTAACGAGGCACTTGCCGAGGAAGAAGAGAATCCCGCTTGTGCTCTTGCTGGTGTCAATGTCGCCTGCGTGGTCGCTGTCGCTGTACCCGATGAAGTGTGCCGCGCCGGGACACCTCGGGTAGTGCAAGCCGTAGTCGGAGGTGCCCGCAACATAGCGGAGGATCCTCTTTACGGCCTGCTGATGCTCCGCGGTCGGAGAGGAGAGGGGCGAAGGGCGTACCTGGCAGTGAGGCTAGAGTTCGGGCCCTTCCCAGTCACTAGGGGTGAAAACGGATCGGAAAGTTTCCGCCGGATCCGGACGGATACAGATACGGATTGTGTCGGGTCGGATTTTTTTCGGATAGTTCTCGGATCGGATACGGATTTTTTTTATCGGATACGGATACAAATACAGTAAGCCTAGTATCCGTCAAATACGGATACGGATACAAATAATCCGAATAATACGGATACGGATAATCCGGATAGTGGCTGAATTTTAACAAAAATGGTATATGGAACACATTGGAGTAGCCACCAGCCCTAGTGTCTAAGGTAATATTTCAAAATATGGAACACATTGGAGTATTGGATCAACCTATAATGCAAACATTGAAGATTCTGCAGATCTTGTGAATATTATAGAATATATGAAGAATTAGGCTTGTAAATTGGCAATACGAATTGTTTCTACTTATGTAGTTATGTTATGATCGACTATTGGGTATATTTTCATTGTGGATGAAAAGACTATGCTTGTTTAGATTTCATGAATGTTTTGACAAGATGAACTATTTATGTATTTTCGTTAATTTTGGATGTATAGTTTAAGGGGTTTTCATGTTCCGATAAATATTCGTAACCGTATTCGTTTCGATTCGTATTCGATCCGTATCTGTATTCGATATTATTTGTATTTGTATTTGTATTCGTATCCGTATCCGAAAAAAAATATGAAAACAAATATGGTAGAGGCATTATCCGTCCGTATCCGATCCGTTTTCACCCCTACCAGTCACGACCCAGCACCAGGTATGCTTTCGGTTTCGGGGCTTCACGGCTTCAGGCCTTAAGCCTTATCCTTCGCCTCTTCGGATTGGACATGGCGCCCGCCCAGACCGACGCCGTGGATGCCTCATCGACGCCGCGGACGCCTCCACTACCTGGGCGCCTGTGTAGCTGGCCAAGGCGAGGCGCTCCTCCCCGGCGCCTAGACGCTATGACAAGCATGGTTTTAGTACAAGAAAATGGTGAAGAAACTAAATGTAAGTAGGGCTGTAAATGAGCCGAGCTCAAGCGAGCCTAGGTTGGTGCTCAAGCTTGGAGCTTGGCTCGATCTTGGCTCAGTCGAAGCTCGAGTAAGCTTAGTAACAGTGTATTGTCTTCAACAATCCATAGTTCCACATTGCAACCAACACAAGTACACAAGTGAGGTGCTCAAAATTCAGCAATGAGATCTGATCCAATTACGATTCACAAGAGCCAGCCCATACATCAAGAACCAGTCACATTCACCAAAGAATAGAAAGGGATGAGACCCGTCCTACTTACTCAGACTGGAGACTTGGAAATAGTCGCCATGCTGCCATGAGGGAGGAGAGGGGGCCGCTGTGCAACCGAGGGAAGGGAGATCATGGTGTAGCCATAGAGGGAGGAGACAGGGTCGCTAGTTGGGGTCCTTGGTGACAACGATGTCGATGGTTGTGAAGGAGAGGAGGGCTTGGATTGGAGCATGAGCCAGCCGAGAGGTGTTGCTGTCAGCCTATTGTTGTTGTCGTGGTCAACATCGTGAGGAGAGGTGGTGGCATCCATGGCGAAATCTTGGGGGTGGTCGGAGGCGACAAGGCCTGATGGCATAAGAAAATGAGAAGTTGAGGTCCGGAGGATGTGTAACAGCTAGGGTTTGAGATTGTGTTGTGTTGGTGCTTAGCCTTGGAGAGTTCAGGATGGGGTTGCTAGCTTGGGCCTTACAAATTGGATTTTGGTGAAATGAATGGCTACGGGGCAGGGTGGGTTGCAAAAAACATGTGGGATTTGCGTATGCATGAGCCTAACCGAGCTATTCGAGCTCGGTTCAATAAAAGCACACGACCTTTGCTTCGGGCTTGAGCTCGACCTGAGCTTTGTTTAGGGGTTTACGGCAATATTAGCCCTAGTAGGTGAGGTGCCGCACACCGGTCCCCTTCCAACATCTTGCCTCCTCTTTGATTGTTGATACGACGACATCCTATCCTTTCCACTCCATGAAATATTCTTCGATCTTCCACACAATGAGGATTGCAAGGCTTTGCATAGCTTTACGCTGGTTAGCCGATGTGGCTTGCGAGTGATCTTAACTCTTAAAATATAGTGAATCAATTTTTTTTGTTAACTACCTTGCATGTGATATTTGTGATATAAATATTGCGTATATTTTTAGTGGATTATACATTTGTATCTATGAGTATCATACAAACAACCCTCTTTCAAATTTCATTAAGAACTTCATGGAACAATCCATTTACAGGGATCCTAATATTTCTCAGGCGCACATTTTTTGCACCTTGCACCTTATGTTGTAAGGACCTAGCACCTCAAGTGCAGCTTTTGCCATTGATTGTCATGTCATACTCATTCGAGCTTCGCTCCCTCTATCATGGTGCCATGATAGGCCCATGCCATACACAACAACAACGATAGATTTAGTTGTTAGCATCATATCTCTTAGTTGCACCCCTACCTTATTAGTTATCTATTTCCAGGGACCCTAATGTATTAGGGGTCTATATGTTGCAGGCATACAAAAAAACCATTTCCACTCTACCTCTATCTCTACCCTCCCTTAACGTCTATCCCTCTTTCTATCGAACTCGCCCTTCTCTTCCCTCTTCCTCTTTCAATCTACACCATGGCTCCTGATCGCAAGCCTTTAAGCGAGCATCTACATACTTCCCATGGTATCATTTGCATTCCCTCCACATGGAACACAACAACTTTGTTTTAGAGCTACTCGCCATGTCTTCCACCAACAATCAATTTGATATCTAGGCCCTTTGTCGTAGATGTTAACCATGATGGACAAGAAGCTCAGCGCCCCACTCGATGCAAAGTTCAATGTGCACCTCGAGTCACTAGAGGCACAAAATGAGCACATCATGGTCTCAGAATAGACTGAGATATGTGTTCAATTGGAGGCATGGTCGGCGTGTCTTGCTGCTGTCATAGGCATGGGCCTTGGGCCCAGTCGGTTCATTATTAGAAAGTAGATATTAGTTTCTATTTGAGTTAGAGATTAGTTTCCTTTTGTTAGAGATATAATTAGAGATATGAGATTAGTTTCTATATTGTTAGAGATATGATTGGAATTAGATTCTATCTGTTAGGGGGAGGCCATCTATATAAAGAGGGTTACCGTATGCTATTGGAAGAAACCAGAGAAATAACAAAATCTTCCTCATCTATAGTCTATAGTCTCTCTCTCCTCCTACGCCGACGCCATCCGGCCATCTTCTTGGTGGTGTTTACCCTCTATGAACTAAGGTTCATGACAACTGCACTGGAGGTTCCCATCACAGGTGGACCCTACTACCACCAGCACATGCTTGATTATGTAGGAGCAGAAGGCATTCAAGCATCACATGCTCAACATCATATGGTAACACCTTTGGCCCAAATTTTTCTTAAAGCCTAACTCTCACATCGATGGACCTATGGACTTGTAGCAACTCATTTCGGCTTTTGTCATTGCTTTGCCCAAAAGGGTTGACCTAGAGTTGCCACTTGCCTATGTTTGGAATGAACATGCATTATACACTAGTTCAACTCATTTCAAACATCAATGTGGGACTAATCCACCTTCACCACAACTTGGGCACCTTAGGCCCCTCCTAATGGGTGGGGGTGTGAAACCTCCTACCCCCGTTGGTAGGGGCAAAGCCACCACTCTTGACACCAACTATGTCGATGTCCACCAAAGCCAACGCCATCAACAAGGTTAGTGCCCATGGGGGTTCCTTGTAAGCACAAGTTTGAATTCCCAATGTATGACCAGGAGGATCACCTAGTTTGGTTGAACCATTGTGAACAGTTGTTTAAAGGCCAACACACATAATGGATGTGATCAGGTTTGGATGGCATCTTTACCACTTAAAGGTTGTTGCCCAACAACAATGGGCAACAACAATAAAAGAGAAAAGTATTACTAGCTAGAAAGATGAGTGGATGCCCCCTCTTTGTTTAAGGGAGTGTTGTCCCATGTATTTCAGGCTTCCTACCCCTAGACACCCATAGGGGGACTTTTTTTGTTGAAGGGAATGCATCAAGGGAGAGCTCTGCTATTAGTACATCATACTAAAGCTTAGTAATGTACACCAATATTTATAGGGAGAAAAGTGGTAGCTAGCCCAACCACCAGGCAATGTCCTCCCTGGCTTTTTGGTGAAGAAAATTTCCAATTTACACCCTAGCTACTGCTTCAGTTTAGTTTCCACTCCAAACTTCAACACCATTTACTTTACACCCCAAAACTATCAAAATCGGAGCATTAACCCCTCAATACTGGTTTTCTCATTGGCTAATGACATTGTTGAAATTTGCCATATTAGCAATTAGCTAAGCAACAAATAATTTATGACTTTTGGTGCTTAGAAAAATGGGATAACAAAAATTCTCATTCTCGTCTCTTCCTTTCTCTATATATCTCTATCTCTACCTCCTAAGAGCAACTCCAAGAGATTAGCCAAAAGAAGTATCTAAATTTAGTGATTTAGCTATTCTCTAAAATGAATCTCACCCAAAAAAACAAGACTACTCCAACAGGCTATCTAAACTAGAGGGCGCGCGGTGGGTCGCGTACGCGCGGGAATGGGGCGCAGCGTGCGGGAAGGAAACGCCGACCGCGCCAAGAGGCTGGATGGTGAGCGAGGTAGGCTATCCAAAAATAGAGAGCGAAGGAGGAGGGATGGAGAGCTACTAAATTTGGAGAGTCATTTACAGAGTCTATTGGAGACGTTTTTTTCTCCAATAATAGTCAAATTTACTTTTAGAAAATGATTTAGCTCTTCTCTTGGAGTTGCTCTAAACATACTAACTCCGGCCGTGCCCACTCCCACTTTGGATTGTCGTTGCCATGAATCTCGCATTGATGTCGTCACACTAGTGGCTTTGCTAGTAACCTCTCTATTGACAGAGTGGAAAGGAACAGAAGAGACCGAGAGAGGAAGAGATGACTTCATATGTTTCCTTGAGCAGTAATGTGAGGATGTCGGCAAAATCCAAGAATGAAGCTTCCATGTTTGTTACTTTCCATAGACATCTCCTTATCTCTCTCCCTCCATCCCTACATGCACATCTCTCTATCTCTCTCCCTCTTAACCACCTCTTCCTCTCTGTTGCACGTCTTTTGTTCCTCTTCCTATCTGCCCACAATTGTTGGTCACAAGCATTCAAGCGAGCATCCATCTACCTCCCAAAGTTATCCATTGCTAATATATTCTTTTTTCGGTGGTATTTGACTAGTAGGAACTTTAAATGGGATGTTCGAAAACTTTCCTAAGAAAAGTAATACTATTCAATTTTCCCTTACATATATCCTTTTGTACCCAAGCTGAATTGTCGAAAGACTCGGCCATAGCATGTCATTGAATGTAGGCTACAAAGACTTATGATCAAGCCTGTGATTTATACCAATAGATAATGTCTGCAACAACATGAATTGGTCCAGCTTTGGGCACGTGCATTCTTAAAATTCTATACTAAGTGCATAAAAAGTTGAATAATCAATTGGTTAGAAAAGTTGGAACATCCACGTTATTTAACCTAGTCTCATTTACTAATAGTTGTATTGGTTGCATATATAAAAGTTAACCTAGCCCATATTAACTTTCAACGAGCCAATCAAAGTTAGTACTCTTGTAGTGTGCATATCGCATGACCCCCTACCTTTAAAACATAGTTACTTTTATCTTAGATTGGTAGACTCATCAACACCCTCAAAATATAAATTATAGGTTTTCCATGAGCACATTATTAACTCTATCCTTCATAACTTACAATAGAAACTAGGAATATTCTAATGAAAACTAACTTATTGGTTATTAGATTAAGGTTATCTTTTAAGTTTCTAGCAAAATGACTCAAATTGGTATAGCCTAATATGAATATGGCCATAACTCTAGTGAAGTCTAAAGCGTTCAAGTTACGTGTTTCAATGTAGTCTCAATTTTACCAGACAAGGTAATGGAGGATAAATCAAGTCAATTGCAACATTTTCTATTTGTTTAATATTTTTCTTTGTGATTTCAGCACTGTAACTGGTGATTGTTTTCAAGTCATCAAATTATTTTCAAGTCATCAAATCTTGTATTCCAATTAACAAACTATATTATTTTTAAAAAGAATACTTAAGAGTCAAGAATTATTTGGAGACTAGACAGAATCAATTATATTGAATATTTTTAGAATTTTCTGCGTTACATTAGTTTGGCTTCGATATATATTGTTGCATTGTTCATGTTTTGGTTACTAGAATGCTATATGTATGGAAATTGTGGTAAGGGTATTGACTATTTATTGGACCCAGAATATTAGTTCCGAATCCTGTGTTTACTATTCTAGTCCCATGATCAGTGGCTAACACACACATACAACAATATTCATATTACATCCATACATGATTAAATAAGGTGTAGCATGATATAATTAACAAGCAAAATTAAGTCAGAAGCGACTAGTTTTACAACAAAAGGGCTGACCGGCCAAATAGTTCACATGACAAAGTTGCGGTGGAAACAAGGATAAAGAGGCAACAAAAGTCCACCAGTATGCCTCAGCCCAACCACAGGCAACTGACTGGGATTAAACCTTAAAGATCAGCAGCATCCAAGGTTATTAAGGCGAGGCGAGGCGACCCACCCCCCTCACACCTTTTAAGCGGTAAGGCATGAGGCGAGGCGATGCCTTACACATCCTAAGGCGCTAAAGGGCAGCAAATAAAATGAGCATTTTAGCAACATATGTGTACCTTATTGTTATCAATTCTTGAGCCCATGTTGCACCTATCCCCCATTCCAATTGTTCTTCTCCCATGTAGCATCCATTCTCCTTGTCCCCTTGCAAGTTGCAACATATAGATTGTTACAAATGTAATAGATACAAATTGTATTCTAATTAAATGAGTAAATACGGATTGAGTGACATACCTTGTTGACAATCTCTCCTTTCTTCTCTTCTATTCTCCCATACAACAAGCCACATGAATAATGAGTAACATAAGTTCACAATAACAATTAAGTGAATCCGAGATTAAATATGAGCGACATAACAAATTAGCAAGCACGACATAACCAACATGAGTCCACACAAATAATATAGGTGACAAGTCCACAAGCTTAGAATAGTCTAATGAAATAATAGTAATCCACAACACAAAAGTAGCATAGTTCATAATCCAACTCTCTTATCTCTCAATATCCATCGTCGAACTCAATGGGATTGCTAGTAGAATCCATGTTTTGTCCACCATCTTCGGTAGCATTGGGAGCTTCGTCACAATCGCTCACATCCGCATCATCATATGGATCTTCTTCCTCATCTTCTTCATTGCCTGAATCCGAGTGTTGCTCTTGCTCATCTAAGCTATCTTCTTCAACCATTATTGATGTAGATTTTGCACGCCTTTGGTAGGTCATAGTCTCACCATGACTATGCCTATTAGCTTGCCTTGGAAGATTGCGGCCATAAAGCGAGCGTGATGCGCCAATGGCTTTATCATCATCCCATGTAAGGTCACACCCACGAGCACCTTGAGGTGGTTTCACCAATGAGTCAGTCCATTCATTGTCCCAATCAAATTCCTCAATGACCAAAGGGTCATAGTTTTTGCCCTTCTCCCGCCTCATTTGAAACCTAGCTTTCATCTTCCGGTTGTAAGTAACAAAAACCAAATCATTTAATCTCTTGTGTAGTAACTGGCTCCTTTTCTTTGTATGGAGCTACAAAAGCACAAATGACAAGCAAAGCAAATGAAATGAATAAATAACTTGCTGAAATTAATATTTAATAAGCATATGTAAGCTACAAATTAACTCACAAATTCAAAGGTACTCCAATTTCGCTCACAACCGGATGAAGCACAAAAACTAACAACTCGTTTAGCAAACCTTTGTAGTTCAATGGCTCGGCCACCATGTGAACGCCACCAATCAACTAGAATGGCAAATACATGCATATATCAGGAATTAGGAATGAAATAAATATGCTGAAAATGAACTTAGCTTGCATAATTTAACAACACTTACTAGGGCTCCTTGTCTCTAAGTTTGTATTGCCAATTTGTTTGAAAAGATATCTCCTCGTTGGTCTTCATAATGCATGGCTTGTTCATCAATCTTGTTCCGAATATTCTCATCTTGGATCATTTTTGCAAGCACATCATTGAAGCAACCCCTTAGCTCCCCAACATATTTATCATCTCCACTCTTTTGGATGGTAAAGAATTTCCCTGGGTTCAAAAAGAGTGCAGCCCCATACAATGGATGATCCATTTGTTTCACCCAACGTCCCTCAATAATGTTCATGATCTTCTTGAACAAACGTTGCTTGTTTTGGGTAGCGAAGCTAAGCTTGATCTTCTCCTTTGCATGAGCCATTAATGCTGCAACCTCTGGCATTGCGGGCCTCTCATCACCATCAACCACCCTAAGCACGATCAGAAGTGGGGCTGAAGCTCTAAGACAGTCTTCAATTGAATTCCAGAACTCCTTAGAGAGCACAATGTCTATCACATGCATGCCGGCCTCCGTCTTTGACAATTTGATGCTAGTCCATGCCTCACTCACAAATAGACACTTCAAAGCATCCTTGTGCTTGTGCATGCTCTTCAAAGTAAGGAAGGCTGTGGCAAACCGAGTGGCTGCGGGTCTTACAAGATCCATCCCACCTGTCTTTTCCCTCATTGCACTAAGCCTCCCATGTCTATAAATAAATGTGGTGACACGTTTGGCACGTGCAATATGCCTCTTAAATTCTTTTAACTTCCTAATGTCTTCCAACATAAGATCTAAACAATGTGCAGCACAAGGACTCCAAAACAGTGTAGGAATCCTGTCCATTAGAAGCTTGCCCGATGCCTTGTAGTTAGCACCATTATCGGTGACAACTTGAACAACCTTGTCTTTTCCAATGGCCTCAATTCTCTCCTCTAGCAAATTAGCTAGCATAGTTGCATCATGTTGTTCACTTGATGCATCAACAGACTCCAAGAAGAAAGTCTCCTCTGGGCTGTTGACAAGAAAATTGATCAAGTGGCACCCCCTCCTATCGGATCATCCATCTAACATAAGTGTGCAACCATATTGCTTCCACGCCCGTTCGTGCTCCTCCCTCAAGGCACTTATGTCCTTGACGCAATCTTGAAGCAATGGCTCCCTCAACTTATGGAAACAAGGTGGCAGCAGCGACGGTGACGAAAAAAAACCTAACCCTAAACTGGGCTCTAATACCATGTTATGAATAGCGCATGTATTCATTATAAGGCCAATAGGCCAATATATGTACATGTACAGGTGTGGCAAATATGCACAAAACCCCTTATACAATGGGGTAAATACACAGGTATGAAATACACATCTAACAGCTTATACCCAGAACCATACTGCACACTGGCCTCACAAGCAATCTCAAACTGCCTTGAGTTTGCGGCATTAAAAGGTATGCCACACTCATAGAACCATAAGGCCCATTGCTTATTCACATAATGCCTGTCATCCTTGGTTCTTGTGCTGGTCTCCATGGTCCCTTGAAAAGACCCAGAACGTCTTTGATCTACAATTTCTTCAGGTGTTCTTCGAAGCATAGAAGCAACTGACTTGGTCTCCTTTGCCTTGGACTTGCTTGATGTTGCAACCTTGAATTACGCCGGCAGAGGGGGAGGATGAGAGGGAGGGGGAGCAGGGGAGGGAGGGGGGGCGAGGCGGAGGCGGAGGCGTGGAGGCGGAGCCAGTGAGCCACCATGGGGAGCGCGGGGAGAAGGGAGGGACCGAGGGAGGTGAAGGTTGGCAGGGAGGGGGAGCCGGGGAGGTAGGGGGAGGAGGCCGGGGAGATAGGGGAGGAGGAGGTAGGGCGTACCTGGAGATGGAGGCCGTAGCAGATGGCCGCCGGCGCGCCGCTTCGAGGATGGTGGCGCCACGGGGTGACGGGGATGGAGGCGACGCTAGGGTTCGACTTCGACCGAGGCTTATGTGACAGGTTCCCATTGCCCCCCCCCTCATCCCATCTCTTTATACTTGCCTTTTCGGGTTCTTGGGGCGTTCGCCTTCGCCGCCTCCTCGCTTTTATTTGCCTAGCCGACGCCATAGCGACGCCTCAAGCCCTAAGGTGGACACCATACTCCCTCTTGGCAAGGCGAAGCCGATGCCTTACAGTGCCTGACCACCTTATCGCCTAAGCGTTAAGCAACGCTTAGGCGACGCCTTAATAAGCATGGCAGCATCATCGCCAAAACCCGCGGTGTAAAAGTAATCGTATGACAAGTCTTCTTCCTCATCCCTTGAATATGTTCAACAATCAACTGTGAGTACGAAATCGTACTCTGCAAGACTTTTAAGCAAAGGTTATATAGTATGCAAGGCTATCTCAAGAAAGATAACTATCCTACCTAGTTTTTCCATTTTTGCACCAAGCAAGCTTTCATTTGCAATAATAAGTAGTAGATTATAACCACAAGTTGTAAGAGCATTTGAATTTGATAAGAAAATAATATTAGAGCATAAATAACATATCTATACAAATGGCTTGCTACCATATAATTTAAAACAATGGCGGAACCCTCCGCTGTACAAGCTATGCAAGGAATCCATGTCCACGCATCCCTAAACCACTTTTCAAAACATAAAAGGGAAAATTTTGTTTGTGCCACTAAAAAGTGTGCAATTTTGCTTATGCCATCCAAAATCTTAGTCGTGGTGTTCACAATTGCACAACAGTGATTGTTTAGTGGAGCATGATATTGAAGTGTATATCACAATCTGAAATTCTTGATGTTGTAAAGTTAAGTAATAATCCAAGCAGAATATTTCATTTAAGTATTAATCCAAAAGTTTAAGTGAAGTGTATGAATGCACACAGAAAGATCAATGTGACTTAATGCAAACAATGGAATGAGCTAAATAGAGGCAATCTGAAATTGTGGTTAAAATTTCTCGTTTTGCACTAAATACTAGGAGAGACGTTAGCTAATTGCAAAAGTATGAATATAAGGGCACAAGATTGCTCAAAAAAAATTTAAATTACAAATTTTGAAAATTATAAACTAGGATTAGCTAACCCTAATTCGGCCAAAGCTCACTTTTCTTTTCTTTTTTTATATTCTTTTCTTGTTCAAGTCGTGGCTTTTCTTTCATGCGACTGCCTTTTCTCTCTTTTTCTTACTTGGCCAGCTGAACATTACGGTTGGTTGTCTTCCTGATTTTCCACAAGTCACAAATATTCAGCCATGGTGTCGCACTGCTCGGGATAGAGGTGGTCGTCGACAACTACGGTGTGGCCCCGAGGGTCCACTGGACAACGACGTGACTGAGGAAGGCTCATCTTTGCGCGGGCACACGCGCGACCACACTGGCGAAAGGAGTTGGTGTGCTATGGAAGACGATCACTGATAAGTGGGGCCTGAGCCCATCGGTTAGTGAGAGCAAAGACGAGGCAAGAAAGAGGGCGTAAATCTAGAAATATGCTTTTGCTTGTGGAAAACAGAAAGAAGAGAAAGAAAGCGGCTCAGGCTGGAGGTTGAAACATTGGTCGGAAATGGGCCCGAACAAGAATAGGCCAGGTCAAGGCGAGGAGAATTGGCCCAAGAAGGATTTTGGAATTTAAATTATTTTCAGATTTAGTCAATTTTAGAAAGTAGGTTTGAATTTATAAAATTAGCAAACAATTCCAAAAATTATGAAAATATTTGGGGAGGTACTATATATTATTTGGAACCCAGATAAATTAATTTTAGGTCCATGTAAGGTTTTATTTATTTTTATAAATTCATTTTTAGCTGCTGAAAATTAAGAAATACCATTTTCTTTACCGCATAATTTTTTTGAAAGAGCAAGGAAATGCAGAAATGATGATTTTGAAATTAGTTATATAGCTTTTAGGAATTTTGGGACGTTGCATTATTTTTATTATTATTTATGTTCATTTCATCTTCCTTTTCTGTATATTCTTATGGAGTGCATCGATTTTGACAGAATCAGTAGTTGGTTGGACATGCCTTAATGCAAAACCGGTGATGATGGGTCAAATGAGAGAACATGCAAAATTATATGACCAAACTACAAATGTAAAACTTCATGTATTATTAATGTATATATGGTTAATTTTTTTGCTTGAGATGGGATGTTCAATGTGGCACTCTTGTCAAATGTAATGTTCAAGCTGCAATATTGATATTAACAGAATGAAGGTCCAATGTATGCTATGAGATGTACATGCTGATTTGTGTAATATTGCAAACTACCTATCTTTAAAAATGATATTGCAAATAATATTAAATCTTCATTACTTTTCCTTGCCAACATATATGATAATACACCATTTTCAAATTTGAAAAAAGGGGCACAAAATTTACCTTCATCCAATCAAATATTACATCAGCCCTTCATTGATTTTACCTCTCCATAGCTCTTTTAGTCAACTTCATCTTTTTAAAGCTAAACCCTCTCAGGTCTATGTGTAAAAAGATAATTCTACACTTAGATTCCATGGACCTCCAGCCACATTGAATTAATCATTTATCTTCCACAAATGCATGTCGAATATCATTAGTTTCAAAATCAAACCTACTTTCTGATTTTACACACAGTCATACAAATGCCTAACAAAGGTACATGTATGATAACATTGTGCTTATTTTAGAAGTGAAAAGGCACAATATAATTGGCTTTTCTAAAATTCAATATCAACATCAACCACTAGAAGATAAATTGAAACATGAATTGGTTTGAATACACAATGGACTTGTTAACTATTTTGGCAAACTTTATCCACACCTATGAAGTAATGTGTAAAAGGAAAAAAAAATATATGTATAAGGCCATCTTTTATCCCTTTCATGGAAGAGTTGGAAGTTCTAAGGTAGCCAAGATGCACATTCTCTCATGTAGATCAACATTAGTTGGAATTATCCAATTTCAATCAAACTATGTTAATTGATGTAGTGTTTAAATTTGCTAATCTAATTGATGTTGGAGTAGTTATTATTCTTATTATGTATTTATTTATTTTGGGGAGTTATCTAAGATCGCACTACAATTTACCTAGGAATATACAATATGCCCTAGCAATAGAAATGTAGTGGAGTAGTGGGTACTGCGAAATAGAGCTAGGGAGAGTTGAGTATAAGTGCCATTAGAAAAGGAGACTGAATGGGAAGAGGAAGGGAAGATCAGTTGTATTCATTTCCTTCTGGCCTTGAATCCTTGTTCCTCCTTCCGCTTGGTCTAAAGCTTTTCCTTGGTCTCTTCTTAGATCAAATGACTTAGAGAATCTTACCTTTCCCCTACTTGGAGAATCTTACCTATCCTTTACCCTTGTTTTGGTTTACTTGAATAAGAATGACCGTTAGTGGGATTCAAGATTCATTTTTAATGTAGTATTTTGTGTCAACACGTGATCACTGTTAGATACGTATTGTATAGTTGTGTATTTATTCTGTTGTCTGAGGGGTTTCCTGCATATACGTCATACCTATACGTGTATATGTTGGCCCATTGGCTTCATAATGAATACAAGCACTATTCATAACATGGTATCAGAGCCAAACCTAAATTTTCGAGCTGCTGCTGGTTTTTTCTCCCACTGTCGCCACCGCTTGGGGATTATTCGCGCTCGCTGTCAGCTGCCTCTGTTTCCCCACCATCTGGCGCCAGCACTCGCCCGTAAGGCCGCTACTTTTTTGCTGAGAAATTTGCTTTTTCTCCACCGCCTCTTGTTCTACAGTTACCGATGACTTTGCCTCCCGATCTGCTCCAGATCTACTTGTCTAGAGCCGGTCGCCGTCAAGGCTCTCCGCCTGTTGTTTTCACTGTGGCCCCTTTGTCAACTGGAGCTAGGTCGCTGTCTCTGATTCAGGCCGTCGACGTCGTAGGCCCTTGGATCTATCTATCAGTATCTCCTCCAGGAGCCGACAAGGTCAATGTGAGGCCGCAAGAGCCGCCGCCTACCGTCGGATCTGGTGGAGTTGCCTGAGTTGAAGACGCCAATCACCATCCCACCGGCGGCGTTTGGTTTTGAAGTCTCGATTGGTTTCTAAACTGACCGACTAGCTATGGCAATCGTTAAAAAATGAAAAAAAATGTATTACATCCACTATTTTTGTTCCTCGTTGCCCGATGATCTTCGATGGTATCAATTATCGGGACTGGTTTCAGCACATGCATCTCCACATGCGTGGTTAGCATCTTTGGGAGTTTCTTACTGGCGCGTTGCCTTGTCCGCCTCGCCTTGCTCCACCTATTGAGTCTGTGCTCCTGAAGGATTCTTTCGAAGATGCTCGTACAAAGGTATATGAGGCTTTGAGGATGTTATGGAGACTTTTCAGACTCAGTATGCTCCCTACAAGAATAGACCAATGAGGATGCTTGTGCTTCTGCTATTGTGGTTGCTAGCATGGAGGTGCATCTCACTGGTAATATGGTTGGCTTGGCTTCCGCACAGGCCATGTGGTCGCATCTGCGCAATCGCTATGAGCTATCTGGTGATTCCTTATACCTTGTTGTTGTACGTCAGGAGCAGTCGTTGCAGTAGGGAGATACCATTGTGGATGAGTTCTATACTTAGCTGTCCGCGGTATGGCGTCAGATTGATTCTTTGAGGCCAGATGTTTGCCACACCTGTCGGTGTTGTCAGCGTTAGCAGTCTCACTTGGAGTTTTGCCACATCTACGACTTCTTGACATGTCTCCGAGCTGAGTTTGAGCAGACTCGTGCTCAGTTGCTGGCTCGCCACCCTCGTGTGACTCTATTGGAGGCCCTTGCAACTATTCGTATTGAGGAGATTCATCTACGTGGTGTGGGTCTGCCATTGCCACCGTTGTTTCCTTCGGTTTTGGCAGCTCCTCCAGCTTCTACACATGCGCCTCCGGTTACTCATTCACTAGTTGCGCCTCCACCAGTGATAGCTACTGTTGGTAGGAGATTCCACTGCACCTATTGCAACAAGGATGGACATGAGCGGTTTGCTACAGGAAGAAAGATTTTCATCGTGGTAGCCGTCCTCCGTGGGGAACTGGAGGTTCCTCCTCTCAACAGAGTCCTAGTGCCTCTGACACTCAACAGTTTCTTACACTGCTAGGTCGCATGGTTGCTTCTGCATCATTCGGTTCTGCTTCTCAGTTTTCTGGTGAGAGACCAACTTCTAATTCTCCTTCCTTAGGTATATCACCTTGGATCCTTGATTCTCGTGCTTTCTTTCATATGACATCTGATTCCACTAGTCTCACTTCCATTAGTCCTTTAGCTGCTCCTATCACTGTTCAAACAGCAGATGGTACATCGCTTTCTGTCGCAGAACGAGGCACTCTTTCAAAGTCATCCTTTCATGTTCCTGTTGTTTCTCATGTTCCAAAACTAACCGTACAGCTCATATCTGTCAGCCAGCTCACTGATCATGGTTGTCGTGTTATTCTCGATTCTGATTCTTGTGTTCAGGATCGTCGCACGGGGACTTTGGTTGGTACTGCCCCTCGCCGTCGTGACTCACGATGGCTCTGGGAGCTTGATTGGCTTCATCTTCCTTCCGCTGCCCTTGTAAGTCTTGTCGCCTCCACTGCCTTAACATCTGCTGCAGCCTCCACCACATCTTTTGCTCAGTAGTATCATCGTTTAGGACATCTTTGTGGGTCACATATGTCTTCATTACTTCGTCGTGGTCTTTTAGGGTCTATGTCTGGTAATGCTTCTCTCAATTGTCAGGGTTGTATGCTTGGCAAATAGCTTCAACTCCCCTATCCTTCCAGTGAGTCAGTGTCTCAGCATCCTTTTGATCTTGTTCATTCTGATGTATGGGAACCAGCTCCTTCCATTGATGATTTTTCTCGGCATACGTTGATATACTTTATGTCTATCTCGTAGTGAGGTTCTATCCATCTATGAGATTTTTGTGACCATGGTCCGTACTCAGTTTGACTCCTATTCATGTTTTCCGTGCTGATTTTGCTGGGAGTACTTGTCGGGAGTTCGTGGTTTCCTTGCTGAGCAAGATACTCTCCTAGTTTTCTTGTCTCGGTGCTCATACTCAGAATGGTGTGGCTAAACGCAAGCATCGTCATCTTCTTAAGACAGCTCGTGCTCTCATGCTTGGTTCTGCTGTTCCACCACACTTCTGGGCTGAGGTTGTTTCTACTGCCACTTTTTTATCAACATTCAGTCCTCCTTTACTCTTCAGGGTGGGATCCCAGTTGAGCGTCTCTATGGCAAGACTCCTGATTATTCCAGTCTTTCCCTCTTTTGGGTGTGTGCTATATTCTTTTTACACCCCATGAGTGCACCAAGTTGACCGCTCAGTCTGTTGAGTGTGTTTTTCTGGGCTATAGTGCTGAGCATAAGAGATATCGTTGTTGGGATCCTGTTGGCCGACGGATGCGGATTTCTCGGGATGTTACTTTTGATGAGTCTCGTCCTTTCTATCCTCGCCCTTCTCTTTCCACTTCAGTATCTCTTGTTGAGCCACTTTCTTTCCTGACTTCCACCCCCATAGCCACCGCTCCTCCACCACAGCCTTTGGTCTCTCCGATGCCTCCTTCCCAGTCGGCACCTCCTTCACCACCGGCACCCTCTCCTGAGGTTACTCGTGAGCTTGTTTCTTCTTATCCTTTCTACAATACTCGTCATCTACGAGTTGAGGATTCTTCTTATGTGCCCTTTCTTGATGGGTCATCCTCTTCGGCCTCTCCTGGCTATGCTTCTCGTGATCGCCAATCTATTTAGCCTTGTCGAACCGACTTCTTACTGTGATGCTGTCGTTCATTAGGAGTGGCCGCATGCAATGGTAGAGGAGATTGCCGCCCTTGAGCATACTAGCACGTCAGATCTTGTTCCTCTTTCTGCGCGTGTTACTCCTATCACATGCAAGTGGGTCTGTAAGGTTAAGACCCGCTCTGATGATATGGTTTTTAGCGAGAGCATGGTCATGACTACAATGAGACCTTTGCTCCTATTGCTCATATGACCACCGTTCGCACTCTTATTGCTGTGGCCTCTATTTGACAGTGGTCTATCTATCAATTGGTCATCAAGAATGACTTTCTCAATGGCGAGTTGCGTGAGGTCTATATGCAGCCACCCGTAGGTATTCTGTTCTTGAGGGTATGGTTTGTCGCCTTCGCCGATCTCTTTATGGCCTTAAGCAAGCTTCGCGTGCCTGGTTTGATCTCGTTTCTTTTTTGTTATTGCAATTGGTTTCTCTACTAGTGCTCATGATCTGCTCTTTTTATTCACACTTCGCCTCATGGTCGGACGCTTCTCCTTTTGTATGCTGATGATATGATCATGACTGTAGATGATTCTCAGTACATCACTTTTGTCAAGTAGTGTCTACATGAGTAGTTTCTCATGTCTGATCTGGGTCTTCTTCGCTACTTAGGATTGAGGTTGTTTTTACTCCTGAGGGTTTTTATCTATCCCAAGAAAAGTATATGCAGGATTTTCTTAATCGTGCCTCTCACTGATCAGCGCACAGCTGAGACTTCCATGGAGCTTAATGTTCATCTTCGTCCTACTGATGGTGAGTCTTTTACTGATCCTAGTATCCTACTCACTATCATCTTATTGGGAGCTTTGTTTATCTTGGTGTCACTCGTCCTGACATTTCGTACCCTGTGCATATATTGAGTCAGTTTGTTTATGCTCCCACTCAGCTCCACTATAGTTATCTTCGAGTTTTGTGATACCTTCATGGAATTATCTCTCGTCGTCTCTTTTTCCCTTGTTCCAGCTCGTTATAACTCTAGGCATATTCTGATGCCACCTGGGCTAGTGATCTCTCTGATCGCCGATCTCTCTCTGCTTATTGTATTTTTCTTGGTGGTTCTCATTGTTTGGAAGACTAAGAAGCAGACATCAGTTTCTCATTCGAGTGCTAAAGTTGAGTTGCGAGCTATGGCTTTATTGACTGCAAATGTTACTTGGTTATGGTGGTTACTTGAGGAATTTGGTGTTTACTTCTGCACCAACTTCTCTTTTGTTTGACAATACAAGTGCTATTAGCATTGCTAAAGATCTGGTGAGGCATGAGCTTACAAAGCATATTGGTGTTGATGCTTCCTGCATGTAGACAGGTGCAGGACTAGGTTGTTGCTCTTCAGTATGTACCTTCAGAGCTTCAATTGGTGGACTTCTCCACAAAGGCGCAGATCAAAGCCCAGCACAGCTTCTACCTTTCCAAACTTCATGTTGTTGATCCATAAGTTTGAGGGGGTGTTAAATATGTATTATATAGTTGTGTATTTACCCTGTTGTGTGAGAGGTTTTCTGCATATATGCCATACCTGTACGTGTATATGTATTGGCCCATTGGCCTCAATGAATACAAGCGCTATTCATAACAATCACAAGATGTCAAAGACAATATATTAATTTATTCAGTGGAGAAATTATATGGGTTTAAACATTAAGGCATAAATCATCAATGAAAGGACCTTACAATATTCACACAAGGAGCATTGTTGATTTGATGCAAAGGCAAAAGTGACTTTTGTAGTTCTTGCATTCTCTTTGGTGTAGATCATATTCATCATTATGGATTATTCATTCTAGCAACCTTTACATGTTTATGCCACTAATCCTCTCTTTTATTATTGCTAGTTTATACATCTGACACTTGTTTTCCAAAACCATGGGTTTTGTAGCAATTTACGGTCAAGTGCATGCCCAATTTTCAAGCATTCCATCATTCATATTATTTGCATTAGCATAAGCAAAATTAGAGAATTGACACAAAAAAATAGAAAAATAAAGATGCACCACATCAAATGATAAGTGTCCCGCCAAATCATTATTCATTATAGCTGATTGGAAAAACTCAATATGGTTGGTTGTTAGCACCTTTTTCGTCATGTCTTTTTAGGCTCCATCAGCAGGTTCTTTCCTATTAATTGGCTCATGTTGTCGACAACCATTTTTCTTAAGCTTAGTTCCAATTTGTTTTGCCTCTTAAACCATTATTCAATCAATAGCAATATGGTCTAGGCAACTTTGTCAACCATAACCAAGACTTTTCCAATGTTGTCGTCGAAGTTCAGTTGTTCACTGTAAATGGAATGAAGCATGTGACGTTTGATACGAAACTGTCTATGCCACCATCTTTGGGAATATTTAGTTTTACTCACCTTTCTTGTGGATATTTCTTTCCCACTCAATTGCCTCTCAAAAAGATTACGACATAACCCTATTAGTACTTCACTTTGGATGACCCTAGCAGTTCGACTACCTCCCAACCTTGGATCTTAGATATGCCACTTGACTCTCTTAAGAAGTGTACCAACTTTATTATTAGCCTACCGGGATTAGTCACTTCCTCCCTTGAAATCCAATATACCATTGCATTCTATTTGGTCCTCTATTTGTTTAGAGGATATGCTCCTCTTCCTTTACTTCCCTTACATGTGTCCATGTAACTTTCTGTCTCTTTGATTTTATATCCCTTGTGCCCTGTTGAGCATGACCTTGTTGAGGCGACTCCTTGTGCTTGTTAGAGTATGGCTATTGTGTAACACCCAAGGTTGAAAATTCACGTAAGTATAGGCCGCCTTGTAGAACAAGTCTACGCTTGTGTAGTAACTCATTTGGATTTGTATTCTCAGATCTCCCAAAAGGATTAACCCAAAGTTAAAATATTTTGGTGAGTACATTTCACAAAACCACATCATCTTTAGCAAAACTATCATAAAACCACACATTTAAGAAACATTTTCAAGGAATCACACTTCACTTTGCATGATCTTAGCCAATTGGCCTAATAGGTCGGGCCCACTGGCCAATCTCACAAGACTATTCTGCTTTTGTTTGCTAAAATGGAGGTAGTTGACACGTTGGATAAGGCTGACACATCCATTTTCAATTACTTACCACATGATTTCTAGTTTTAGCTAGGAATAAGTCCAATCTACCCCCTCCCCCTCAACTCTTGATCAAGTATGGAAATCAACCCCTCACTCCAACATTGGGCATTTGACACCCTTCAACTCTCAAAACCAGGCAAGTAACCCCCCTCACCCAAAACCACTGTGTTTTTTGCTTGTTTTTCGTGACATGGCATACCAGTAAGCTTGGATACACTGACATAACTTACAAATCAACCCAATGTGACTAAATCAAAAAGTATCACATGTGCTTTTTCCCAAAAACATCATGAACCATAGGATTAGTTTTCATTAAAGAAAAAATCCACTTTTGGTCCCTCAACTCTTTCCGTAGTCTCATTGTCACTCCTAACTCTAAAACCATTTAGTTTATGTCCACCAACTATTAATACCAGTGCAAATAACCCTCATATGGTGCTTTTTGTTGGTGGTTTGGCCTAGTTGGCTAGTGACATCACTTAACATCGCCACAATGGCAGAAAAACACACACACCATATCAGCATGTTTTGCCATGTCACCCCAATCTCTTGCCCATCTCCCTCATATCTAGCTCTGCCTCACCAAATTCAGAGAGCGGATACCAAGGAAGCACATAATGGTGGCAAGGGACAGGTGGTCAAAATCCTAACAGGCCAAGGCACGTCACCGGTGGATTTGGGTGAAGAGCCATGGGGTTCTGGTGCCAGCTGTTGTGGCGACGTGGCAAAGGAGGCACCAGTATGCGCTGGGTGCCAGGCTGCATGCTAGCTGGTGGCGTGCTGACAGGAGCTTGCTGAGCGAACGTGTACAAAGCAAAAAGGTTGTGGACTCCTTCCCAAATCCAAACACCAGAGGACTTGGGGTGGATATCGAGCTGGCCCGGCTCAGAAAAGCTCGTTAGGCAAGCAGCTCGACTCGACTTGTTAGGCTAACGAACTAACATGGTGGCTCGGCTCTGTTGCGGCTCGTTAGGCTTCATTTTAAGATGGTGAATTGGGAACAGATGCTTGTACAGAATAGATGTTTTACTGGTTGGTCAGACAAAGTGATAACATTCCATCTTACCAAGTCATACTCAAACTAGTAAAAGTAGGCATCATAAATCGGTATATCATGGCTAATGCTACTGTGTCAATGACAAGAAGGGTAGTGTGAATAAACTAGATGTTTTAATGCTGAATAGTGAAATCTCTCATACTCACCTTCAAGTCTACAATGTATGTTGGAGTGTGAATTCCAAAAGTCCTGACAAACCGCACAATGACGGCATTTCTCATTCTTAAATTAACCATGACATCCATAGAAACCAATATGGCAGAAACTGCAGGGAAACAAGCTTCTAAGCTAGCCCAGAAATCAGGAATCAGTGCCATGCATACATCACAAGAAACTAAAGATCTTGCCCATAATTCAGGAATCTGAGCTTGCCCAGAAATCAGGATCTAAGCTTGCCTAGAAATTTGGAATCAGTGTCCAGAAATCAGGAAACTAGTAGAACACACAAGATCGACTAAAAGGTATTGATTTTGTCATTGCTACCAAACAAAAGGTCTTGAATTCAACATTGTCTCAATGGGCATCTAGCTCACCTAAATCTGTGGGAAAAATGATCAATTTAGTGTACACCTAGGTTTTAATTGCAAAGCACAGCTCCACCCATGCTAGCAGCTCAATTTTTCTACTGAAAGCTGTGTAAAATGAATAATCTTGTGTTTGTTGATGATCTAAATAGGCAAACAAGCGCTGAATGCATACCTTCTTAAAAATCTCCTTCCCCGTGAAACCAGATGAACCTCTTCACGCTACACACCACTAAGAATATTAAGGAAATATGACAATAAAAGGATGAACACAGAACATCAAGTATAGTGTGTGTAAATTAGGTACAATTAAGTACCCAGGAACTGCAACATTAATCTATTGAGGTCATGCATAAAGCAACAGGAATATAGTGGATTAATGACATAGTTTGTCACAAAAGAACTATATTACTAACATAGTCGATTACTAGACACCCTGATAAACATTTAATCATTGTTTGCCACAAAAGACATGCAAACAAAGACTGTACCTTGAGCCCTAGTTGCAAGCCACCACACCCTCAGGAAATGGTACGGATTCAATATCATCATCATCATCTTTTTCCTGCAAAAGAAAATTGAGTTAAGATTAACAAAGAGGATATGAAAAGGACAACTAACTAAGTTAGTGTGGGAAAACATACAACAAACATTGGAGGTGTCATGTCATTTTTAGAACCTCGTATCCAGATAGAACCACATACTAGTGCCTCAACCATAGCTGGGTGAAGAGCACTACGATAATCATCAAGGGCTCTACCGCCAGCACTAAAGGTTGACTCCGAAGATACGGTGATAGCAGGTACTATCAAGAATTTCTTTGCTATCTTTGACACAATTGGGAACCTATGAGTATTCAACCTCCAATCTAGCAATTTAAAACTCGTGTCTACTAGGTTCATCTAGATAGATGGGTAATTTTGATTTAGATGATTCTGTAGAACTAGATCACAGAAATGTTTGAAACTCACTTGAAACTAAGTCTAATGAGCTACTAGTATCCATGGTTGAAGAGGACTCGGCCTTGCTGTTGGTAGCTTTGTTGTGTCGATGGTGCATCTCACGTGTGGCATACAAATCAAACAACTTGACACGGATTTCGGTCTCAGTAATGGCTTTGGAGGAGTCAAACATTTGTGTAAAGCACCAACTAACTAACCTCATCTTAAACCTAGGATCAAGAATGTGGCAACAACCATAACATTGTGTTTTTAGCCCAGTAGTTGTTGAATTTCTCTAACATTGTTGTACCCATATGCTTCATGTGTTGATCACCATAAGTACTTGCAGCCCTCAATGCAATCTTAACATTCACTATGTAAGGATAGAAAATATATCTTATGGGGTATAGAGAACCTGAAAATGCATTAGTTTCTTCATCCAATGCCTTCAATACTGGCTGAATTTTGCTATATAATGCCCATTCTTCATTCGAAGGTTGCCGCTTGTAATTAGCATCAGGATTAGCATAGCACATTAATGTATCTTTATAGGCAATGCAAACGGACAACATTCTATATGTTAAACTCTACCTTGTCGACACATTAAGACTTAACCCTTTTCCAACTTCCAATGAAGAACGGGTCTATAAATTTTTAAGAATTTGTACATGCGAGATGGAGACTTCTTCATATACTTGACAGATTCCCGAAGTTTGCTTATCAAAGATTCCAATGGTGCCATGCCATCATTCATTACCAAATTCACTATATGAGAACAACAACGAACACATGAAAATATGTAGGAACGAAGTTTTCTGATTCCCTAGCAATGAACTTGGCCATCAAATTCCTAGCGGCAACATCATTTGAGGTAGCATTGTCAGGACTGTTATAGTCTTATCTTCTATTTTCCATGCAGTTATACATTCAAACACTATCTGAGCTATCACATTCCTTGTGTGTGGAGAATTCAACTCAACAAAGTTCATCACACGGCATTGCATAGCCCAATTAGCATCTATGTAATGCACGACCAAACTCATATAGCAAATGTTTTAATTCGAAGTCTACAAATCACAAGTTAAACTTATGTTGTCCATCTATGAGGCTCTTCCTAATGTTTTCTTCCTCTGTTTGGTAAACCTTCATGCATTCAGCTCTTATAGCCTTCCTACCAATAAACTGGTATGATGCATTCAAATACTTCAACACATTAAACCAAATGTGCTCTACCATCTTAAATGGATACTTATGGACAATTATCATCTTAGCAAGTAATCTACGGGTTTTCTCATGATTATATTCAGTAGGAGTAATAACTGTTAGATGTGTATTACATAGTTATGTATTTACCCCATTGTATAAGGGGTTTCTTGCATATATGACACCTGTACATGTATATATATTGGATCTTTGGCCACATGAGGAATACAAGCGTTATTCCAACATGGTATCAGAGCCAAGGTTTCGTCATACCTAGGGTTTCATCATACCTAGGGTTTTGCCTGGCTCGCGCTTGTCTATTCTTTTTCACCACCACCGCTCATTTTCCACCGTCGCCGTCGATCTCTTGGGGCTGCCGCTCGGAGCTTCTCTTCCACCACACCAGATCAGGTCGCCGCCGGTCTTCATCGTCTGCTCGGGACCGCAGCCACCAGATCGGGGCGCCGCCGGTCCTCATCGCTCGCTCGGGACCGCCGCTGTGTCGTCGTACCGCTCGGGGGCGCCGCCGGTGTCGTCGTACCCGCACCAGATCTGGCCGCCGCCTATCCGCTGGCCGTCCTTCGACTCCGAGTCAAGCGTCTCCAAAGGATCCGCCCGTGAGGTCTTCCGCCGCCGTCTGCCTCGACGGAATCCAGATTTGCCGCCGACTGACGACGGGTTTCGGCCACTTCGTTGCTGTCGCCGCCAGCGCCGCGCGAGGCCGCCGATCTGCCCCTGCCTGAGACCGCCGCCGGCGTCGCGAGCCTCGGCCGCTTCGTTGCCGGCGCCGCCGGCGCCGCGCGAGGCCGTCGCCGTCGCTGTTGGTGAAGGATCCGCCCCTGCCTGAGACCGCCGCCGCAGGCGTTGCGTGCCGCTGCTCGGCCCCCTGCTCGAGGCCGCCGCAGTCGGCGTCGCGAGGCCGCCGCCGTTCCGTACCCGAGGCCGGTCGAAGCGGTCTTCTGTTCGAATTCTGCCTCGGTCGGTTTAAACCGACCGTATCTGTTTTTCGGTCAGTCAGTTTGACCGAATAAAAAAAGGCAAAAAAAAAGCAAAAAAATGTCTTCTTTTGCAGGCACCGTTTCTGTTCCTCGTTGCCCGGTGATCTTCGAAGGTCTAAATTATCGGGACTGGTTTCAGCACATGCGCATCCACATGCGTGGTCAGCGCCTTTGGGAGTTTCTTGCGGGCGAGTTGCCTTGTCCGTCTCGTCCGACTCCACCTGTTGAGCCTGTACTCCCGAAGGATGCTTCCGAAGACGCTCGTACAAAGGCTTCTGAGGCTTTTGAGGATGCCATGGAGACTTTTCAGACTCAGTATGCTGCTTACAAGACATGGATTGATGAAGATGCTCGTGCCTCTGCGATTTTGGTTGCTAGCATGGAGGTGCATCTCACCGGTGATGTTGTTGGACTGGCTTCCGCACATGCGATGTGGACGCATCTACGCAGCCGCTATGAGCCATCTGGTGATTCCTTATATCTTGCTGTTGTCCGACAGGAGCAGTCGTTGCAGCAGGGAGATGCCACTGTGGATGAGTTCTATGCTCAGTTGTCTGCGATATGGCGTCAGATCGACTCTTTAGGGCCAGATGTTTGCCGCACCTGTCAGTGTTGTCAGCGTCAGCAGTCTCACATGGAGCTTCGCCGCATCTACAATTTTTTGACACGTCTCCGGTCTGAGTTTGAGCAGATTCGTGCTCAGTTGCTGGCTCGTCATCCTCGTGTGACTTTGTTGGAGGCCCTTGCAGCTGTTCGTACTGAGGAGATTCGACTTCGTGGAGTGGGTCTGCTATCATCATCGTCCCTTCCTTCGGTTTTGGTGACTTCTCCGGCTTCTACACCCGCTGTGCCTTTGCCTCCATCAGCTGTGTCTCCACCAGTGACAGCTGCTGTTGGTAAGGGCCTTCACTGCACCTATTGCAACAAGGATGGACATGTGGAACAATTTTGCTACAAGAAGAAGGATCTTCGTCGTAGTGCTCATCCTCCGCGGGGCACTGGAGGTTCCTCTTCTCAGTCGAGTTCTGGTACCCCTGACACTCAGCAGCTTCTCACATTGCTAGGCCGCATGGTTGTTTCTGCATCGTCTGGTTCTGTTGGTTCTGCTGCTCAGCTTTCCGATGAGAGACCACCTTCTACTTCTCCTTCCTCAGGTACATCACCTTGGATTCTTGATTTTGGTGCTTCTTTTCATATGACATCTGATTCCACCTGTCTTACTTCCATTAGTCCTTTAGCTGCCCCTATCACTGTCCACACAGCAGATGGTACCTCTCTTTCTGTCACAGGACGAGGAACTCTTTCAAATTCCTCTTTTCATGTTCCTGTTGTGTCTCATGTTCCAAAACTAACCATGCATCTCATATCTGCTGGCCAGCTCACTGATCATGGTTGTCGTGTTATTTTCGATTCTGACTCTTGTTGTGTTCAGGATCGTCGCACGGGGACTCTGGTTGGTACTGGCCCTCGCCGCTGTGACTTCCAACGGCTTTGGGAGCTTGACTGGCTTCGCCTTCCTTCCGCTGCCCCAGTCAGTCTTCTCACCTCCACCTCTGCAGCTGCTGCAGCCTCCACCGCTTCGTTTGTTCAGTGGCATCATCACTTAGGACATCTTTGTGGTTCCCGCATGGCTTCTTTACTTCATCGAGGTCTTTTAGGGTCTGTCTGGTGATGCTTCTCTACATTGTCAGGGTTGTAAGCTTGGCAAACAGCTTCAACTCCCTTATCCTTCTAGTGAGTTAGTGTCTCAGCGTCCTTTTGACCTTATTCATTCTGATGTATGGGGACCAGCTCCTTTTGTTTCGAAAGGTCATCGATATTATATCATTTTTATTGATGATTTTTCTCGCCACACATGGATATATTTTATGTCATCTTGTAGTGAGGTTTTATCTATCTACAAGGCCTTTGCCACCATGATTCGCACTCAGTTTGACTCTCCTATTCGTGTTTTTCGCGCTGATTCCGCTGGAGAGTACTTGTCGGGAGTACTTCGTGGCTTTCTTGCTGAGCAGGGCACTCTCTCTCAGTTTTCTTGTCCAGGTGCTCATGCTCAGAATGGTGTGGCTGAGCGCAAGCATCGTCATCTTCTTGAGACAGCTCGTGCTCTCATGATTGTTTCTGCTGTTCCACCACATTTTTGGGCTGAGGCTGTTTCTACTGCCACTTTCTTGATCAACATTCAGCACTCCTCTGCTCTGCAGGGTGGGATTCCAGTTGAGCGTCTCTGTGGCCAGACTCCTGATTATTCCAGACTTCGCCTCTTTGGGTGTGTGTGCTATGTTCTTCTTGCACCTTGTGAGCGCACCAAACTGACCGCTCATTCAGTTGAGTGTGTTTTTCTGGGCTACAGTGCTGAGCACAAGGGATATCGTTGTTGGGATCCTATTGCCCGACGGATGCGGATTTCTCGGGATGTTACTTTTGATGAGTCTCGTCCTTTCTATCCTCGTCCGTCTCCTTCCTCCACTTCAGCATCTGTCGTTGAGCCGCTTTCATTTCTGACTTTTCCTTCCAGTCCTATAGTCACCACTCCACCACAGCCTTTGGTCTCTCCGGTACCTCCTTCTCAGTCAGCACCTTCTTCACCACCGGCACCCTCTCCCGAGGCTGCTCCTGATCTTGTTCCTTCTTATCCTCTCTACTATACTCGTCGCCCGCGAGTTGAGGTTCCTTCTGATATGCCCTCTCCTTCTGACGGGTCATCTCCTTCGGCTACTCGTTATAGTCTTCGCGTCCTGAGCGTTTTGGTTTTGCTGCCGCAGCTCTTGCCGAACCGACTTCATATCGTGATGCTGTTGTTCATCAGGAGTGGCAGCATGCGATGGCGGAGGAGATCGCTGCCCTTGAGCGTACTGGCACGTGGGATCTTGTTCCTCTTCCTGCGCGTGTTACTCCTATCACGTGCAAGTGGGTCTATAAGGTTAAGACTCGCTCTGATGGTTCTCTTGAGCGTTACAAGGCTCGTCTTGTAGCGCGTGGTTTCCAGCAAGAGCATGGCCGTGACTATGATGAGACTTTTGCTCCGGTTGCTCACATGACCACCGTTCGCACTCTTCTTGCTGTGGCCTCTGTTCGATAGTGGTCTATCTCTCAGTTGGACGTCAAGAATGTCTTTCTTAATGGCGAGTTGCGTGAGGAGGTCTACATGCAGCCACCCCCTGGGTATTCTGTTCCTGAGGGTATGGTTTGTCGTCTTCGTCGATCTCTCTATGGCCTCAAGCAAGCTCCTCGTGCCTGGTTTGATCGTTTCTCCTCTGTTGTCACTGCAGCTGGTTTTTCGGCGAGTGCTCATGATCCTGCTCTTTTTATCCACACTTCATCTCGTGGTCAGACGCTTCTCCTTCTGTATGTTGATGATATGATCATTACTGGAGATGATCCTCAGTATATCACTTTTGTCAAGGAGCGGCTTCACGGGCAGTTTCTTATGTCTGATCTAGGCCCTCTTCGCTACTTTCTTCTTGATCGTGCCTCTCTTACTGATCAGAGGACAGCTGAGACTCCCATGGAGCTTAATGTTCATCTTCGTCCCACGGATGGTGAGTCTCTTGCTGATCCCACTCGCTATCGTCATCTTGTTGGGAGTCTTGTTTATCTTGGTGTCACTCGCCCTGACATTTCGTACCCTGTGCATATCTTGAGTCAGTTTGTTTCCGCTCCCACTCAGCTCCACTATAGTCATCTTCTTCGTGTTCTACGATATCTTCGTGGAACTATCTCTCGTCGTCTCTTCCCTCGCTCCAGCTCTTTACAGCTCCAGGCATATTCTGATGCCACCTAGGCTAGTGATCCCTCTGATCGCCGGTCTCTCTCTGCTTATTGCGTTTTTCTTGGTGGTTCTCTCATTGCTTGGAAGACTAAGAAGCAGACAACAGTTTCTCGTTCGAGTGCTGAGGCTGAGTTGCGAGCTATGGCTTTGTTGACTGCGGAGGTTACTTGGCTACGGTGGCTACTTGAGGACTTTGGTGTTTCCGTTTCTGCCCCGGCTCCTCTTTTGTCTGACAGTACAGGTGCTATTAGCATTGCTAAAGATCCGGTGAAGCATGAGCTTACCAAGCATATTGGTGTTGATGCTTCCTACATGCGGACACAGGTGCAAGACCAGATTGTTGCTCTTCAGTATGTGCCTTCCGAGCTTCAGTTGGCAGATTTCTTCACAAAGGCACAAACCAGGGCTCAGCACAGTTTTCATCTCTCCAAACTTCATGTTGTTGATCCACCATAAGTTTGAGGGGGGTGTTAGATGTGTATTACATAGTTAAGTATTTACCCCATTGTATAAGGGGTTTCTTGCATATATGCCACCTGTACATGTATATATATTGGCTCTTTGGCCACATGAGGAATACAAGCGTTATTCCAACAATAACAAGAGGTAAACCTGATCCCTCGGGACCATAGTTGCCTTTTGCCTTCCTACTTTGTTCAAATAGGGTGCACACTTTGGAATATGCCTTTTCAGATGTGAAATTGCTCCCCTAGCTTGTAAGAAAACATTCCATGACAAAACCGACACTTTGCCTTCGTATCAGCCACCCCTTCTTGGATGGAACATTCACTACCTTGAAAAGCTTCCAACAATCTAAACGCTTTCCTTTGCTCTTCTTGAAAGGAGACATTGCAATGCCCTTCTGCCTTTTTGCCCTTTTGTTTGAACTAGGAGACCTGGCACCGTCATCTTCCACCACGACTGCTACCTCATCATCCCTTGGAGAATCCAGTGAAACACGTGAACCTTCACGGTCACATGAGAAATTAAGCGTGTCCGAGGAGCCATGCTACTCCAACTCCTCGGCCAACAATGGTTAGTAAGAACACACGTCAAATTGACAGTAAGAAATCCGAGGAAGTGTAGTATTTTCCATCTAGTTTTGACAAATTGACATGAAACTGCAAAATTGAATTGCCGACAATAAGAGCACTTATAACTTACAACTTCCCCATAAACTTGGGACCCTTACAAGTACTACTTAAAAACAATGTGTTCTATAGTCAGATTGTATTTTCATCGGCAATTGACTTAGCTTTTTCTCTGTTACGTATTTTGGGTTGTTTTGACATTGTGGTAAGATGTCATATGTATAGCTCTTATAAATTAATGTATGTTCCTGTGTTTTCTTGAAAAAAAAACTCCCCAAATTTAATTTTAACACACCCTAAAGCCCAAATACTTAACGAATCATAATAAGCAAAACCAAATTATCTCTGATTTTTATAATCTGGCAATCGTCCTACCATGCACACCACCATGATACCAAAATTGCAACTAAGAATTCTACCCCAAGAGTGGTACACTGGTACTACAATGACCAACTAAAAGTAAACAATACCATGTTACTAAAAAGTATGTTGCATTGGGCAAAATACACCTCATTTTGAAACCGTACCTTGATCTTCAAACTAGCTTATGTCTCCTATTTATTCTAACCTACCACTTTAAGTCTTCTTTTTTTAAAAAAAACTTAGCTTGTTCTATTAGAGATCACTTATTCTTAGGTCATAAACCTTATCACCAGACACACACCAATAGATTTATACCACCTGGAGCAGCAAACTGAACTCTTGAATAACATAAACATGTACATTGTGATAATTGAAATATTCAAAAACTTCGTAGATTTACCGAGGCCACCGGGGTCGGAGCAGTTTTGGCACTGCAAGGTGGTCATGGACAAGGGTTGACAAGGCAGTTCACCACTGGGTTCAACACGGAGCCAAAGCCAGAGGTGGAGACAGAGGTGGAGGACCTCCTCCCTCGGCGGTTCTTAGACTCCATGCTTGCCTATGGATGCACCGAACGCCAAGGAGAGGTCAAGGGGTGGCGGATACGGAGGCGGACGGTAAGGAGGCCAAGGCGGATGGGGAAGGGGATGGAAAGTGGAGGCGGAGGCGGATGGCAAGGAGGGGAGGCAGCGGCGGAGACGAATGGCAACGAGGAGGTGCGGCTCTTGAGCAGTTGTGCCGCTTGCTTGGCTGTGTGCAACATGGCACCTCTCTGCGACTCTACACCCTCCAACTCCACCCGCGCCAAGGAAGAGAATATTCAAGGGATGGAGTCATGCCTTCATGCTCGTCAGTCGCCACCATCGTCAGATGTGATTTGAGCTCGCCTTCGGACTTTGGTGTTGCCCAGTCGTCGTCTCTCTCTAGGGTTCTTTGGGTTTCGTTGGAGAAAGGGATGGGGAATGGAATGGATGGGGACGCTTGGGCAAATGGGATGGGTGACAGTCGCCTCTAGGGTTCCTCTGGGTAGGAGCGTCTATAGGGTTCCTATGGGCTAGAGCGCTATTGGGCCACTCGAGCCAATGAGCGGCTCGTGAGCCAGCTCAAGCTCAGCTCGTTAGGCCGCCGAGATGAAACCCTGGCTTGGTTCGGCTTATTTATGCCATGAGCCGAGCCTTAAATGAGCAGATCCAGCTCGTTTGCCTCAAGCTTTTTGCCACCCCTACAGAGGACATCATAAGGCCATGAGATTTAGGTATGATTCTTGACGTGATCAAAATCCACGCCAAACAACTACAAGGCAAAAAAAACTTTTTGCAGCCCACACCTCACACATCATTAATTAGTATGCAAAAAGACAAGTTGAAGCTACTTTACCTCACCTATGTAATGAGCTTATGGAATACAGAGCGAGGAGGGTGGATCGGTGGTGGGGGACGAGTAGCCATTGTACTTGCCAAAGCAAACAGCAAGCCGGATGGCTTCCTCTTCCCCATGTTTGGAGCTAAAGGAGGGGGAGTAGTCACTCAGCAGGATCATGGGCCACGCACATCCATGAAGACGTCCAACTCGAGGAAATAAGATTGATGCTTTGCTCGCTGGCTGCCGCCATGGCCAAGCTCGACGACTCGAAGTGCCATACTTCCTCCCATGACCCTCTGTCACCAGTGGCAGACCCAGGATTTTTAGAATGGGTGTTCGGATTTCGAAGCTAAGTTGGTCAAATACGTCGATACCACAGCGCACCGTCCCCCCCCCCCAAAACACCAATACAACGATACGTGTATGTAGATATAATAAAAATACATAAATTACAGAAATTAATGATTTCTTATTAGGAAATGGGTGACTAATGCGAGCATAATTATATAAATTATACAATAAATTATAGAGATAAATGAGAGTTGTACATCTTGTTGATCTTGCCTTTTTTTTGCTCTTTCCCATCAGCAAGAACTGTCCATCTAAGAAAAAATTGTATGTTCCTTTCATAGAGCAAAACAGACCAAGAAAGAAAATAAGTGGAGTGGGGTGGAGCACACCTAGATCTGAAGAGAGGACGATGACAATAAGTTAGAGGTGCTACTCACTTCCCAATGCCACGCTCCCTCCCGGCTACTGCGCTGCTCCCTTCCTGTCACCTGCTCCCTACCTCCGTGTTCATTGTGCCACTGCCCACTTGCCCGCGACACCTCTCTGCTTGCCCGCGCTGCCACACGCTCACCTTGTACCACGCGCCGCCTCACGCATGATTGTCGTCACATCATGGCACCACGTTCGCGTCCGCCGGTCGTCACTCGCCTCTAGCCTGCACCTCCGCCTGCTCGCCACTCGAAGACTGAAGCCACCTCCCACACAGACAGCCACAAGATGAGAAATAGAACAAATGTTAGGATTTTGTTTATATCTTTACCTCTTTGGACGTGAGGAGGGCTGAGGTGGAAAGAAAAATGGGTCTAATGTATCACATGGGCTGCGCGCGAGATACGAGGAGTGCGGACTGAATTTATTTGCAGGTATAAAATATAGTTTCAACACTGCTAATAGTATATACATCTAATATACCTATTATATACTTGGTATTTTATAAAAAAATTTGGGTGTTCAGCTGAACACCCTTGATCTATGCTAGATCCGCCCATGTCTGTCACCAAGGGCAAAACTTGAATGAAAATGATCGTGGTTCACCACTTCATCATACATATAGCAACATATATAATTTTCAACTAATATTGTGCTAAATAGAAATGTCTCCGGCAATTTTTAGCATCGATACCTCAACATAACCAATGATAGTGTATGATGATAAAGTAGTGATCGAAATACTTACCAAACTAAAGAAGCTCGATAATAATATTAGTTTGTTGCGGCAAACAGAAGGAACTAAGAGCAAAATCATATACAAAAGTTCGCTGTCATTGGTAAAATACATCATTTGACCTCAATAGCATTTAAAATAGAACAAAATTACTTAAAGTTTTTAAGTACAAATAGAACAGAATGATCAAATATAAGTAAAAGCTTTACCTTTTAGTATTTACGTTCATTCAAGTTTATAAAGCGACGAACCACAACATCATTGATAATTTTCTTCAATTCTTGTTTGTCCACATGGCAAATAAGTCTATTATTCATGAAATTATCACCAATTAATTGAAAAAGTCAATTAGATATTTGTATATTCAACAATTCAAGGATAATATAATAGAAAAATACGTCCAGTGGCTTACTTGTCATTGTAGTCAAATATTACAATTTTGCCTCTGATTTGCAATGAGCTAGGCCAGTATTCCAAAAACCAAAATTGAAACTTCAGGTCTTAACCCTACAACTAGACCAAAATCAATCAACAATCATCGCATTGAAACCTCAACTAGCAAATTTAGCCCCTGTTCTTGAAACAAATTGGAAGAATTGAGAGATTTAGAGCAAGGTACACTGATCAGGTGGGCCTAAGCTACCTTTTTCCAGTGAGGGCACGAGGCAAGAGGGACCAAGCGACACCATGGCGAGATGGCAAGCGAGGATGGCCGGTGGCGCTAATTTCTCTCATTCTCCAGCGAACGGTTGCTACCTAGCTGGGTGCGGGTGTCATGGTACAAATCTCCTGGCCGACCGTGCGAGACGAATAGACGTTGAGGGCTGCTGCGAGGTGACTGCTTCAGAATCGTCAAATGGACGAGGTGGCGGTCTTTCCTCTTTGGCTGGCTCAAGGACTGGCTCGACCTGCTACAATTGCCTCATGGGCTGAGGGACAGTGAAGGCTCTTTTTGGACTGCTGCTAGCTATTGAGAATTTGGGTTGGTAGTGTTCCCTTCGTCTGCCTTAAAGAAAGGAACTAGGTGCATCGAGTTTGGGAGGGGATTCACACATGAGCTATAGGTGCTAATCCCTGCTAAAAAGATGTTTGAGCCCAGTGTCCTGTGACACCGGGTGAGCCATCTTGCCCCCGCCCTGTTCATCACCGGAGTAGCTGCTGATTGCAGAGTTGGTGGTTGTGGGGATTTTAGTGGAGGTTGGGTTTGAGGAAAATGGAGAGAGGGGGGTGGTGTGGCAAAATATGATGATATGGCGTGTGTTTTTTTGCCCCCATGGCAATGTCAAGTGATGTCATCAACCAACTTGGCAAAACCACCCACAAAACCACCATCAGGGGGTTATTCACAGGTATTGATAGTTGGGAGATGTAAACTAAACGGTTTTTGAGTTAATGGTGAAAATTAGACTCTAGAAGGAGTTAGAGGGACCAAAAGTGGACGTTTTTCTTTTCATTTAAGATGTATAGCTGACTAGGAGGTGATTGAGCACTGGCATGGCCATCTACCCTCTACACAACAAATACTAACGATTTGGCCACCAACATGGTGAAAACCACTGATGAAACTGGCCTAGAGGTCAAAAATGGACAATTTTAATAGTTAGAGGGTGTCAAATGCTCGTTTTGAAGTTAGGGGTTGCTTTTGGACTCCAACAATAGTTAAGGGAGTCAATTGAACTTATTCCTTTTATCTATCATTTCATGATTTTTTTTCTTACTTCTGTCTAATTTGAACGTAAATGGCGATCTCAGTTTGGTTCAGCAACAATGCAATTATTTAACTTACCTTTTCTTGTCATGCTTAACTTTATTAGTGTTTTCTTTGCCATTTCTATTTACCACATTTGAAAATTAGGTTTCATTTCCTTAAAAAAAAAAGGTTTCACCGATGAGGACGATGGTTTACTTTTTAGATTGGGCAAAATATCCAACACACTAGTTGATGGAAGTGATGACTGTACAATATCAATATCTGAACTTTGGATTAATTGTACTATCTATAAAGGGCTAAATAAGTAAATAGCAGATTTTTCTTGATGTGTCAACCGAGAAGCCCTACAATCAACTCTTGTATTGAAGTCAGGACTCTGTGCGTTGTAGAATGGCCTTTTTCTGTAGCTTATCCAACAATTGAATTGTATAGCTTATCTGGCAATTGGATAGGTTACGCAGTGACTGCTAAAATTATGCAACAGATCGAGTAGCCTAACTTCATTATGAATATTCTATTAAAGAAAATGTCGACAAATCAGAAGTTGATTTAATTCCATATATAACACACGGCAGTGTGTTTGTGAAGACAGACACTTTATGCTCCACAAGTTCTAGTTTTGATATAACATATATATTGAGCCCTAGCATATCCCGAAAGACAAACAGATAACAAGATGCATGGTTGAAGCTTAACCTCTGTTTTGCATAATTAGCAGTTTTTTTATCCAGTTAATCAGAGCAAGATGGAAAAAAAATTAAAAAAACATCATGAGTTGCAGAAAGGTCAATCCATGTTTGCACACTTTCTATTTGATCCATATTTTATGAATCCTTACCAGGGAAACGCCAAATATTTTTTATGAAATATCTAATAGTTTGTGCTTCTCTAAATGAACCCATACTATTCTGACATACGTTTACCTTTCTATTTTCAATTCAGCATGCAGAAAACAATTGAACGCTATAGGACACACGCGAAGGACAAAATCAGCAGCAAGACAGTACAGCAAGATATCGAGGTATATAATTCTGCTTGATAGGCCTATTATCCTTTGTCGTCATACGTGGGTATATATTTTCAATTTGCCGATGTTAATGTTGCTTCATTAAGAGATTTTGTCTATTCAGTCGATGTTTAAGTTAGTTAGCACTGAGAAGCCTGTTTTCAATGGCTCAGTTCGGTTTGCAAACCTATTTCCCAGCATTTCCCAGCGGATGATGCTTCTACTGAAAAGGCCTAAACCATCCTGGACTGAAGCATCGGGGTTCAATTAATATTGCTGATATTTAAAAGAAATCGTAATTTTGATATGATAAGACCTTGTATGAAAGCCATGTAGTAGAAGTTTCCACATGTTTGAGGAATATTCAATATTTTCTTAAAATTATGCCAAATGTATTCTGCAAACATTTTTCAATTCAATTGTCACATAAAAGGATGTGCAGAGGCTTGGGAAATTCTGCTGTGTCTAGTCTCTGTAGCGAGCAATGTATAATAGACTTGAGCATTATACATAACCTCCTTGATGGTATAGCATGTGATTATTATAATGGGACAATTTCAAAGGCTACGTTATCTGAATTGCAGCATGTAAAAGCTGATGCTGAGGGCTTGGCAAAGAAACTTGAAGCTCTTGAAGGTTACAAAAGGTAATCATTTCAGTTTACAAGACTGCTTGTCCTTGTACCGGCCAAAAACTCAGTTGTTACCATCGAATTTTGTTGTGCTGCAGGAAACTTTTGGGTGAAAAATTGGAAGAATGTTCTATTGAAGAACTGCACAGTTTGGAAGTCAAACTTGAAAAAGGCCTCCATAGCATCAGGGGAAGGAAGGTTAGCTATTTCCCAACTCTACAGTCTATGTTATCAACAACGAATCTATCCATGCACAGAAGCTTACAGCCTGCTATGCTACTTATCTTATGTCCAGACTCTGCTGTTGGAAGAGCAGGTCACTAAGCTGAGACAGAAGGTATCTCACCAACTTGCCATTCCACAAAAACCTGAAACAACAGATATACTAGTTCCTTACTTTGTGTTATTAATTTCTTACATCAACATCGAGCAGGAGATGACGTTGCTCAAGGAAAATGAAGATTTACGGGATAAGGTAAAGACAGTGAAGTTACCAGCTTGAATGAAACGAACAACGTACCATTAGACTTAAGACATACCACATGTGATATCTTATGTGCATGCCAACAATTCAGATTTGCCAAAGTACTAGCACATCTGTAGCATAAGGACGTATCTGATTTGCTGCTGTTGATCATTCAAAACTGCAGTGCAAGAATCAGCTTACGTTGGTGACTTCTGCTCCCATGACCGTCGCGGCGCAAGATGAGAACCCGGAACAGAACAACGACCGCATGGATGTGGAGACTGAGCTAATTATTGGATTACCTGGCAAGCATCGCTCTGACAAGGCGATAACAGATAGTCGGGCTATCCATGCCTGAGAAACAGGCCCAGAATAAGCTGGATCTCTGTGTGGAGAATGGGGATGCAAGCCAAGCAATGACACCCTAAAATCAACTGCGTTGTATTTACGAACCTATATATTGTCCATGGATGCGAACGCAAGATTGCACCAAGCAGCAGACAGAAACCCTGTAGTTGCCGCCGACGTCTTAATCGAAATCTGAAAAGTATATATTGTTGCTTCCTGTCTGCAGCGCTGATGTTCTTCTGAGACGAAGAAAGCATCTTCTTCTGAAGAAGAACCGGAAGAAGACTGAAGGAATTTAAGAAGGCATGCAGGAGACAACGCTTTGGCAAGTGTTCTGTGCGTGGCTTCCCTCGACGCAGGTATTGGAGCAACGTTTCGGTATCCAGTTACCGGGCATGCACTTGCGTTATATTTGCTTTATGGTGGCCAACGTGTCGACCGGGCAGGAGGAGGAGAGGCGACTTCTCCGAGTTGCCTCGTTTCTGGTCTATTCGGAGCGTGAGAACGGCCGCTTTCACAAAGCGACTGGCTTGGGATCCTTCGCATGCGGCCACGGCAGGATACGATTAGGGCTGGGCATTCGGTTTTTTCGGTCTATTCGGTCTTTGCAAAATTCGGGTTCTAAAAAATGAGGACCGAATTTCTCAGAAAAAAATAAGGACCGAACCCAAATAGACCGAATTTTTTGTTCGGTCTATTCGGTCCACCGAATTGACCGAAATAAGATGGGGACCCTTGTCACCCCTCAAAATCAGGTTATTTGGTCTATTCGGGTTCGGGTTATTTGGTCTATTCGGGAATATGTTCATGAATTCAAGAGACATATCAAATAATTCGGGTTATTTGGTCTATTCGGGTTTTGTAGGCCAAAAACCGAACCCGAACCTGAAAACCGAATTAAATGAAAATATTGACCGAACCCCGAAACCCGAATAGACCGACAATTCGGTCTATTCGGGTCCGGTTCGGTTTTCGGTTTTCGGGTTTAAAGTGCCCACCCCTAGATACGATGACGTTTCACAAATCGTTCCATGTGCGGTTGGATCATGCTGCTCAAGTGCGTACGTGAGAGTTGGATTAGGCGATAGGCGTCGGAACGGTGACGCTTACGCAGATGTGTGGATCGGATTAGCTGTTGTTGCCACCAACCTGCGTAGCATACAGCTGAGAGCGTGTTGCCTCGCGTACTGGGAAAAGGCCACGACGTGGGTGTCTACGGAGCATCGGAACAGACGCTTTCTCGTTGAGCTCGTGTGATCCATGATGAATTTGGCGTAAGGGGTCTACTGGACTCGTTCGGGGCTAAAGAGATAGCCCAAATTTTGCAGATGAGCCTATCTGTGCTGTGTGACGTGACGCTCACCGGTATTCTCCAAGCCCAACCGAGCAGACGAATTTGGTGAGCCCGTAGCGAATCCCAAATGCGAGGCAGGCCGCAGGCAGCTTATTATGGGCTGCAACGGATAGTTTTGCTGTAGCTGGTAGTTTTTGTATGTCGTATGTGCGCTGTGCCGTGCAGGCGCGGAGGTGGAGATGAGGAGCCCACTAGGCGCGGCCCATGGCACCGGCTGATGGCAAGAGGTTTGTTCGCTCTTGAGTCTTGGCTGCCTGGCCTGTGGGCCGGTCAACAGGCAGCAGGCCCGGGTTGCCTATGATTTTTACGTGTCCAGGTATTTGATTGGGGCTCTCGAGGAGAAATTGTATCTGGAAGCTGAACCCCTCTAGTCCTCAGCCAAAGCCTCTTTGAGCGCTGAAGCTTTTGCTTTCTCCCCTGAAGGGAATAGCTGGACTACCCTGATTTGATTTGTCAGAAAACAAGAAGTTTGCGCGGTCATCTCTTAAGAAAGTCGGCTCTGCTAATGTCCGCAAATATCGTCATGAACTGTCTCTACCTGACAGAGAAAATGAACAACTAATTGAACAAGAACTGCACCTAGAATCTTGAGGGTTAAGCTTCTCCCTGCAACGCCTTTCACAGGGAAAGAAACCGTCACCCTGTCTACGCGTTCTAGGGAAGGAAACCGTCACCCTGTCTACCTCTATATCCTCGAAATTAGGGAGCATATTCCACAAGCCCTCGCGTACACATCTCGACGTCAATTAGTAGTACAGATTACGGCACTTTTTCAGCCATATGATACACATCTGAGCTTTTTTCGTACTTTCAGAGTATATACCCTCACTTTTAATATACCACTTAAATAAATGTATTATACTTCTGTAGCATTTTTTGTATACTTAAATATTAATTTTAAAATACTCCACCGTGACATAGTTAAAAAATTCATCATAACCCTTTATTTTTTGCTACATACATTTTTCCATATATAAAGACGTATATACATAAATTATGCTATAAAAACTGAATTTTGATGAAATTTTTTATGAAACTTACTTTAGAGTATCTTTTAATTATTATTGGAGTATGTTCAAAAAGATAAAGAGGCACAACTTATTCATTTAAGCGGTATATGAGAAGTGAAAATACGTACTCATAGGACTAGGGAATTATTTTCCTATACACACACAAGCCGAAATGAGACATCATGGGGTCAAGACCATACTGGAGGCCATACCGGTTTGGTTCTTGGAATGGTACATTCTGATACCGGTCCATACCGATGTATTGTTTCAGATTTAATATAATAATATGAATATATATTTATAAGTATATATTTGTTTAATTATAGGCACACCAAATATCACTTGTAATATTATCCCAAATATATAGTTGTACTATCAAATATAACATATAGTTCAATAGATGGTATTATCAATTTTGTCGGTACCAACCGATATTGACCGGTATCAAAGTCGGTATGCTCGGTACTGATTCGTATTTAGGCCGGTACGGTACGTAGCGCTACTTTATACTGGTTTATGTGATGGTGTGGTACATATCGGTCGATATGACCAGTATCGAAACAGTATTAACAAGTTTGGTCAGGGCACCATGATTTTAAATGGGCGAATTCAGCCCAAATTCGAGTATATATTTTGAAATTTTTAGTTTTAGGGTATATACCCATCTATAATAATTCAAATAAAAATGCATACATTTGAAAAAATATACTCGAATTCAAATATTTTCAATGATTGTTTATCGCAGGCTTTGCTGATTTTTATGTAAGTCAGCACATACCTACAAACAATGTATCATAAAAAATCAACTCTAATTTGAATTTTAGTTTAAACTTGTTTAAGCTAGTTAGTAAACTAGTTAAACTTAATATAAAAGATCAATTTTTTTTGCACGTGATACAAAAAGAAAATAACTATTTTAAATCATGGTGTTAGAGCACCATACTGTTGCGCCTGACACCATGATAACTAGATGCTAACTTGTCGTATGCATTGTTTAAGATGATTAAAACACTTGTTTTGGTCCATAGGATGTTACCTAGAAACTTCTCAGATAGTGACATAAATATTTACTAGCACTATCCTGAATTTATGGTTGCTTGTAAACAACTTTAATTTGGATTGCATCATTCACGACCCATGGGAGCACCACAATACATATATAAGTGGTGTTCCAAATAGTTGTGAGCTTATCTCTTTTTGGCTTTTTTTTTGGTATTGTAGCGGCTAAAAAAGCATTTGAGCGGTTAAAATTGCACTATAGCGATTGTTAATTTTTTCTAAGTAATTAAATTTAGAAAAATAAAAAAATATATCATCATGGACAATGCAAAGAAATAAGGGAAAACAAAATGCAAAAAAAACACAAGCCAAAAAAATGATGAAATTAAAACCCGATGTGTTCCAGAAGGCAGAAGCCAGAAGCAGAAATTGTTTAGAGTGGGGCCATATATGCCATGTTAGACTTTCGGTTTTTGAGAGCTTAGTTTTCGCGTAGTGAACTTTGGGGGGTTATGTCTCACTCATGTGAACACATGGTATGTTGGTGAATTCATCCATATAACATTAGTCCATTGTTCATTCACTGTTACCGCTGAAGCTGGGGTCGAGCTTATTTTTCAGTCTCAAAGAGATGTTTTTATGGTCAAAGGAAATTATATAGGCCAACAGCTGTAGGATCGATTACTATAATCAGAGAGGGGTGAATAATTATCGTCGCTTTTTGGACTCCCTTAACAATCGATAATGCTTACGACCGCTCGCTTGATCGACCAATCTGTTCGACGCTTCACTCGATCGCTTTACTCATTATCGTATGATCCAAACCACTAGCAATCACCAGTATACTTCAAGCAAATCAAGAACCAGATTGATTTAAGACTATCTTTATTGCTGGAATTTCATGGATTTACAAAGTGTCGTCACAGGCACCTCTAAAAACATTTTTGATGAAAGCCCTCTCAAAACCACACTAAAAACTTTCTCAAAAGTCACACATTAGCACTTAGCCCCTCCCTATTTTCATAGGCTAATGTCCCAACCATGTCCGACTCAAACACGAACAAAAAATATCTTTTCCTCAAATCAAGGGACCAAAGCCCTTCCGAATACGAGTTTTATTCAAACTCTCAATCTTCTCAATTATGGACTCCATCCACAACTCCTAACTCAACACGTGATGAAACCTCTAGAACAGCACCTGCATCTCCATCATGCACCATCAACTCCCGTGTCAAAGCCTTCAGGACCGCACCTCCTGTAGCTTCTCTATGCATCATCACCGCTCGTGTCGAAGCCTCCTGGACTGCACCACCCGTAGCTTCTCCACGAATCACCACCTCTGATCTCTACGTACTCTAGCGTGAGTCTAACCACCTCGTATGACATCCTCATACCGCTGGCCTAACATGAGTACTCGAAGTACTCGAAAATCACAAGAGTTGAAGTACTCGTACAGACCATGAAGTCTACGAGCACCGACTGTGAAGCCTACAGCACCCGATCGCAAAAGCTTTCGACTACCAATCGCGAGGTCTACGACAACCAATCGAAAAGTCTAAGACAACAATAACAGACTGCAAAGTCTATGGCTACCAATCACAAAATCGTCGACTATCGAGTACTGACCGGTAAAGTTGACGACTATCGAGTTCCGACCAGTAAAGTCCACGACTATCGAGTACCGACCAGTAAAGCCCACGACTATCGACGGACTACTATAGCTACGACCATAGACACGTACTATAACTTACCATCTTCGACTAGGTATGGTTGTTCTGCCGTAGTTGATGTTCCGTGGTCGAATTGTCGTGATCGAAGAATAGCGAGGTCGAAATACCATGGTCAGATTCCCATGGTCGAAAACTGACGTGGTTGAAGTTAGACGTGGTCTAAGCTGGACATGGTCGAAGTCAATGTAGTCGAAGCCGGACGTGATCGAAGTCTGACGTGTTCAGAGTCTATCGTGGTCGAAGCCTACCATGGTCGTTCGAACCATCCATCACAAGGCCGATTAAACCAGCCATCACAAGGTCGATCAGACTAGCCATCCGTGGTTGAAGCCATATGTGGTCATTTTGCTATTCTGAAAACTCAAGCATAGAAGCACATCAACCAGAATTTTCATAAATGCAAATTTTAATAAAATAAAATGTCAATTATTCATCATCAATAATATGCACGACCATCGCATAGTCTTACAGCAACAAACAAAGGTTGGCAAAAAAACAACGTGAATCATCAACCTGAAATTTAGGCGTTCTCCAAGGTAATCATAATCGTGGCCATTAGGATTGCTATCTTTTGACGTGTACTTGTCGATAACGCCATGGAGGAGCATACGATTCTCGGCATAGGCGAGGGCACATGATAAAATTCCACACGGATTGCCGACGTCGTTGGCCTTTAGTGGTGATCTGAAATCTATCCACGAAGGTCGGCGCCGACTCATGCAGACGTGGATTGCAGAGGATCATGCCTATCTCATCTCATATGTGTGTACATCCAAATACTCCAGCGCATTCTATGATTTTAGCGAATAATTCCCTTGCATGGGTCCGATCGCAAGTAATACTTATCAGTAATACTTATCAATATTCGGTGTTCAAACAGTAGTTCAGATATCCGTAGTCCGTGAACAGCCTTCATCACCTGACAAAGCTGTTCATGATAGTTCTTAAGGTCTATTGGCCCCGTTATTTTTGGTTTTTTGCCAACTTTTAGTTTGTACTTTTTTCACTAATCACTCTTTATTAAACTAATGAGTTGTAACAAAAATTATAAGCCCCAATTGCATTATTGGCTAGTGATCATTGACCAGCTTCCCTAATATTTGTATAGTTCAGTCTTTAGGATAAGGCACAAGCACTCCTCCCCTTGAGCTCGAGCACGTCGATCGATAGAACGATACTTCCCGGAAATGGGTTCAGGAAACATCGCAACATCCCATGGTGTCCCTGAGCAGAGCTTAGTGGAAGGCTGGAAGCATTGTAGCACTGTGCGATGTGCATTGCACCTTGACTTGGGAATCGTATAATTTCTCGTCGGTTCCCTATCGCAGATTCGAGAATTCGATGCACGAAGCACGTTTCCTTCCAGTTCACTCCACAGGCTCCGCAATTCCGAGGAATCTTTGTCAGTGTCGTGGAACATGATCTGCCGGGCACCAAAGTTTTCCCATGGCGGTGCCGGCTCAATCTTTCGTTCGAAAAGGAAAAGAAAAACTAGCAATAGATTGTAATCGCACGTTCTGCCCTGTGCCTTTCTTTTATCTGGCATTACTTAGCCGCTATATGTACAGTAACTAAGCTGTGGTTTTAGTTTTTAACTTATGATTTTTGAATTCTAATTGTTTATACGTAGAGAGAAACAATCGTATATGATTTTAACAGGTATAACTGAATTCGATATAATGTCTATTATAATCTACTATAGATCTGTTTTAAAAAGATGTATTATTTAAAAGCTAGCTACTATAATAATTAATGATAAATCAAAGCTAAAGGGAAAAAAAACAGCCATCGCGAGGCCGTAGGCTAGGCTCATCCGGCCAAAAGTGAAGAAGAAATAGTGACAAGATAATGTCATCTCCTGCCGACCAGTGTATGCGTTTGCAGCGATTGAGACAACGTGCGCAGCCATTCTAGCTGCGTTCACTCTGTGCGGTAAACATGCCATGCGCAGCCATTCTAAGCTGCGTTCACTCGGTGCGGTAAAAATGCCCAATCCAAGATGATCCCGTACGTCTGCGTCGCGGTTCTTCCTCTGTTTGCTGGTAGCGCCATCTATTCTTCAGAAGAGAACAAGTTATAACCTGCAATCAGTTTTGAGGTTATAAACTAAGAGGTGGTAAAGTTTACCAGGTTGTTACACATTGTTTTCAAAATTTTCAAACGAGTAGATGCGCGTGGTTTCTTTTCGAATCCATTATCGTTGCCAACCCTGCACGAAAATGATACCAAGACCAAACTATTAGAATTTGGTCCATATAAGCTAGATCTATTTTCTTAATTTTAAAGCATGTATGATTTAATACCATATTACTAAGACAAGGTAAGAGAGATCAATTTATAATGTGAAATCCTTGTCACTCCTTAAATATGGAGAGAGAGATAGCATGAGAAGGGCTTTGGTTAATCGTGCATTTCGCGTGACTCGTGACTTGCTTATTTTTGCTGAACCGTGCACCATTCTTTCTTTCTCTGTTTGAATGAGATTCAAATAATTGAATTAGGTTTTATTAGGTTTGATGACAGGCAATTACCAATGGGTAAATGGCTAATTAAATATGTCAATTACCAATGGGTAAATGACTGTTTCTTTTTCTCTCTGTTTGAATGAGATTCAAACAATTGAATGCGGCTTTATTGGGTTTGATAACAGACAGTTACTAGTTGGTAAATAGCTGATTAAATATATTAGTTACCAATGGGTAAATTACTGTTTAATCATGTCATTTATTAGTCTGTCTATATATATGCCTGTAGACATCCAAAGTATGTGTGAAGAATCTGTCTGCCTCCTGCACCACTTGTCAGACCAAGCCCATCTTTATTTTTGCTGAACCATGCATCACACTCTCTCTGTTTGAAGGAGATTCAAACATTTGAATTTGAGATTTTATTGAGTTTTGATGACAGGTAGTTATCAGTGGGTAAATGACTGGTTAAATGTGTTAGTTACCAGTGGATAAATGGCTATTTAATTTTGTCAGTTCACAGTTTGTCTATATATATACCTGGAGATATCCAAAGTATATAGGAGAGAATCTCACTGCCTCCATTTTTCACTTCTGTGAACTTATGCTGTTGTATTGCACCATCTAAACCTCGTCGACTCTTCTTCCCGGCGTGCACTGTGAAGAAGAGGAGCGGTATCTCCGAACCGTTGCTGTCGTGAAGACTTGAACGGGAACGGCAATAAGGTTTCTGGGCAGCGCACATTTGCACGACCGTTCACTGCTCTGCTTCATCTACGTCCTACACCGCATCAACCCTGCGTTGCTTCATGTGCTTTATCAAGCCCAACAGTAAGTGGTTCACGCGTTCGATCGACTTTGACATTATATTTTTCTTTGCGTATTTTCTGAAGTACAAAAGGTAGCCTGCTATTAGTTTTGTGTTTGGCATCACTAATTTTTTACTATATTTATCTTCTAGTAAAATTTAGAATTAAAATATTACCTATATTTCTAACACAAACTTCTGTACGCAACACATTGATGGTGGAAGGAAATATATTGTCCAGTGCATATTCTAATCGACCTTGTTCTATACGGTTGCTCCTCGAATCATTTGCTACGTTGTAGTAGTGCCAGGGGCGGATCCACAGGGTATACCGGGTGAGCCACGGTATACCCTGGGGCCAGCCGGCAGTCGAACTCATAGCAAGTCTTCAGCACAGGAATCTATAGGGTTCTTGGATGCTGCGTCAAAAGCAAAGAGAGGATGCTCGTATACGAATATATGCCGACAAGAACTTGTTCTACTGCTGCTTTTCTAGTTTGACTACAAAGTACTTTGCATGGTCTCAATTTGGTTTCATTAACATAATTTACACTTGGAATTAATAAGGATCAGGAGCAAAACAGACATGGCATGTTCGTCGTCGCAATAATTGAAGGGATAGCTGAAGGCCTTCTCTACATACACGATTATGCACATGCGTGTATAGTCCACAGAGACCTGAAACCTAGCAACATCCTGCTAGATCATGATGTGAATCCCAAAATTTCTGACTTTGGGATTGCTAGGATATGCCTCTCCAACGTAACGGAATCAAATACGACAACGGCAATGGGAACATTGTAAGGGTTTACCCTTTTAAACTTCACATTTTAGTTCATCGGGAACACTTCAAATAATCTTAATATTATAGTTGGTCTGCAATGTTTTTGAGAATATAGAATTAATAAACTAACTCGTTAGTCGAGGCTAAGCAGAGTTTCGTCAATGTTATATGATATATGCTAGTCATGGTCAGGTTCACAATTTCGATGAAATTTTGTTGAATGTTCAAAATTTTCATTTCTTTCGCTATCCAGCGAAAAAAATTCAATTTAGTTAAATTGTTTTGTTTTAGTTTAAATTATGAAGGGTTAAAACACCTAGAAATCCCCTACTTAGGCAAATGAAACCTTCTATCCCAATGGCCAGTCTCTTCACATGTGCTCAGGAGGTTTAGGTATCAAATCCTACCTCTTCTACTAATTTTTCGGTATTTTCTTCTTTATCACTTAAGGATGCAATTGAACCTTTACTTGTTAGTCATGGCTTGACTATGGCTCAAATCCGTGGTCAAGGGTATGATGCGGCTAGCAACATGAAAGGAGATATTAAAGGGCTGAAAACATTGATCATGCAAGAGTCACCTTCTGCTTATTATATCCATTGTTTTGCACATCAACTCCAACTAGTTTTTGTTGCTGTTGTAATTGTGTGAGTTTTTTGATCAAGTATCTCTCCTGTTGAATATTGTTGGAGTTTCTCGAGCAATTATTTGCTAAAACTTGAATTGCAACTTGGTAATTATATTGATGACATGAGACAAGCTGATAGCTTCAAAGATCTAGATAATCTTGTTGATCTCTCAGTTAAGCTTGTTGAAACAACAAGTGTATGATATAGTTTACATGCTTCTCAAATTGGTTTTGCTTCTACCAGTGGCAACAACAAGTGTTGAAAGGGTATTTTCTGCAATGGTTTTAGTGAAAACAAAGTTAAGAAATAAGATGGGTGATAGTCTTTTGGATGATTGTCTAGTCACATTCATTGAGCGGGATATTTTCTTTGAAGTGGATGAAGATGATATAATTGAGACTTTCATGTCCTTTAGAAAGCGTAGGCTAAAAAAGTCAGACAAGTAGTATTGTAAGTCTATTTTATGTATATTTGAGACTATTAGTATGGTGTTTGAACTATTTATATTGTAATTTGTGCAAGTTTCTAACTTAATCCTTGAATTTTAAGATTTATCATATTATTTAGTGCATGTATACCGAATTACGGTACAAATTTTACAATTATTTACCGAATTGGCAAATGGTTTTACCGAATTGCATATGAAAATTTTGGTGCAGCATACCCTTTGGTAAAATCCTGGGTCCGCCACTGAGTAGTGCAACAATTTTCTCAAGAAACAATTGCCAGTACTCCACTCGAAAGTTTGCCTGTAGAATTCACTCAGTTAAATCCCCTCCTCTTCCCCTAGACTAAGGCCCTGTTTAGCACGGCTCCACTTCACAAGTGGAGATGTTTTTTTTTTGCTTCAGCTCCACGAACAGCTCCACCAGTGGAGTTGGAGCTGTTTTGGTAGACTGTTTGGCAAAACAGCTCCACCTGTTTTATCATGCATGGTTGAGAGATATCAATTGTCCAATATACCCCTGTCTATTTGGCTTGTAGTAACATCAAGAGCTGTATGTTTCTACATGATTTTTCATCTGAGTAAATTTGAATTCAAAAAAAATTAAAATTTAAAATAACACAAAGTATTAGCAACCAATATTTAATGGCGACGGCGCTCCCTTCACGGTCGAAGACGAGAAGACCGAACAGAGGAACGGGAGAATAAAAGAGCCGGTGGCAGATCGCGTAAATTCACGAAAGTACAAGGGCAGTGGCATGTGGGCCTGCGGATGGAGCCGGGTGGAGCTACTTTTTTCAGCTCCATCTCGTACATATCTTTTGTCTCAGCATGTTTTAAGGGACTCCTTGGGTGGAGCTATTTTGTTTTACCCCGTTTGGCACAAAACGGCTCCAAACAACTCCAGAAGCCGGTGGTGGAGCTGTGCCAAACGGGGCCTAATACAATGCCGTCAGTGATGGCTAACCACAGGTGATAAACTCATAAATGATAACAAAGTGCTGACTGTGAGATTTGAGTCCCGGCCAAGCCATCAAACCTCCCTAAGGCCAGTCTCAGTGGAGGTTTCATGTCCCAGTTTCCAACACACCCATATTTTGGAAACAGTGCAGAAGAGTTTCATCCCCATGAAACTCTCTCTACTCCCATGAAACTTTTATCATCTCTCTCTTCATCAATACAGTGCCATGTCAGCGTATTTAATACCCATGAAACTCCATTAAACCCCCATTGAGATTGGCCTAAGTTACTAATTAAGATTATTCTGACCATGTTACAATTGAAGGCTTGAAGTGCTACACAAATTTGACTGTGGGATGGTCTAAGCAGCCGCTTGTTTGCTTTAGACGGAGGTTCTATCATTAAAGGGCATACAGGCTGAGTGATTCAATTCAAACTTTGCAAGCAGCCGCTTTGACACTCTTTGCCGACGGCGTCTAGAATAGTGGAAAACTCTACGACAATAATAAATACTGGTGAATGGTGATGACATCTGGTGGGTAGGAGGCAGGTGGTGCTCAACTGGTGCCCTTCGATCCCCATCATCGTTTACTTATATTATGGGCTCTCGTTTTCATTGCCACGAGGATTTTGCAAGGATGTATCCTCGTTGCTCGTCTTGTTCTTTTCATCTTATAATTTATGATTCTCTCTGAATAATCAAACAAGATAGCTTTTTCATCGCTTTTCCAAAACAGCTTATCGGGACAATCTTTTTAAAATAACCTATTGGCATTCGGTTCGTTTGCACAAACACTCACTTTAGAGACAAAATCATCAACCGCAATCAAAAGGAACAGTCCGTAGTGACGGGCCCATGATTTTTCGGAATTACTTAAAGTTTTCAAGTAAAAAATATTAAAACGATTAAATATAAGTTAATGCAATACATTTTAGTATTTACATTCTTTCAAGTTTATAAAGTGATGAACCACAACATCATTGGTAATTTTCATCAATTGTTGTTTCTCCATATAGCAAATAAGTATATCATTCATGAAATTGTCATCAATTAATTGAAAATTTCAATTAGATATTTGTATGTTCAACAATTTAAAAATAATATAATAGAAAAATGCATACAGTGGCTTACTTAACATTATGATCAAATACTATAATTTTGCCTTCGATTTACAACAAGCCATGTCGGTATTCCAAAAATCAAAATTGAAATCCTAAGTATTAACTCTACAATTCGATAAAAACAATCAACAATCATCATATTGAAACCTTAACCCATAAATTTAGCCCTTATTCTTGAAACAAATTGAAAGAATTGAGAAAAATTTAAAACAGAGTACATACCGATCAAGTGGACCTAAACTTCCTTTGGCCGGTGAGAGCGCGAGGCAACAGGGACCAGGTGGTGCCTTGGCGAGATGGTAGACGAAGGCGACCGATGGTGCCGATTTCTCCCGTTCTCTAGCGACTAGTCGCTGCTTGGCTGGGTGCGGGTGTGTGGCGGACATGGTGCACATCTTTTGGCCGACCATGTGAGATGAACAGGCGTCGAGGGCTGCTGCGAGATGACACGCTTTGGAATCAATCAAATAGATGCTGTGGACTGTTGCGATTCTCTCTCTTGGGCTAGCTCAGGCTGTTGTAGTTGTCTCATGAGCTGAGGGAAGTGAAGGCTCCTCGTGGATTGCTACTAACTACTGGGAATTTGGGCTACTAATGTTCCCTTCGTTGGGCTTTAAAGAAGAAACCGGGTGCACTGAGTTTGGGCTAGGAGATTCACACATACGCTAGAGGTGCTGATACCTACTAAAAATATTTTTGGACCTGGTGTCCTGTGACACCGAACCCCTTGACTTGGTTTCGCCAGTGCTTGCCAATGCACTGTCACTGTTCATGCATCGCCGTCGAGGTCAAGCCAGAGCTTGAGAGCCTCCTTGAGTGCTCTCCCACTACCAAGTCGCCATTCTCAGTTCAAAAAAAAAAGTCGCCATTCTCGATGCTTTGTTGCCTCATGGACTCTTGCGCTAGCGCCACCTAACAGCCAGAGAGAGGGCAGGAGGAGAAGTGAGAAGAGAGAGAGAGAGAGAGAGAGAGAGAGAGAGAGAGCAGATAGGTCAGAATTTGGTTTGCGTGGAGGATGTCTCTTAATGTGCTACCAGTTATTGGGGTTGGCCAACTACACCACACTACTTGAGATGAATTAGGAAGGGGTATAGGGGTGGGTTGAAATCTATTAAGGTATAAATGTAAAGTATTTAGCCTAATTATCAATATATGCATGTATATATATATATATATGTATAATATACATACTAAATACAAAGTATTTCTAAAAATATTTGGGTGTTCAGTGGAACAGCCATGACCTTAGCTAGATCCGCCCCTTGTCAGACCGTCATCTCTACTAGCAAAGCAGCAATAGGTGAACAGGTTTGGTCATGATCAGCTAAACATGTTGACTACTTGTATATCTAAGCGACGAAAATATTGAGCTCCCGATTTTATTTTCTCCACAGATGAAGACCTGGTACATGTGGGCATTGCTCTACACCCTTAAGGCTTGAACTGCTACGTCGGGGGGAAATGCTCAAAACAAGCATCAATGCATGCCTGAGAGTCTCGACACGTCACTGTTGTTTTGACCGTAGTAACCTGAAATGTTCGGAAAAAGAAAAGGGGGAGGAAAACAGTGTGCCGTTCAATAGCCGGCGTAGACAAAAACAGAAAGATCTTCTCATTTACGCTCAAAACATCTGCATTTCAGGATAGAAAAGGGGGAGGAAAACAATGCGCCGTTCAATATCCGCCGTAGACAAAAACAGAAAGATCTTCTCATTTACGCTCAAAACCTATGTACGTTTCAGTCCTGACAAAAATTGTTGAGCGTCGCCGCACGCAAGTCCACAGAATGGATTGCCCGTGAATGTGGGTGTTGAATCCGTGCAAATTAATGGCCTGTTTGGTTGGTGCCTAAGTTTACCATGCCTAAGCTTAGGCAATATGTGGCTGCCACAGAAAGTGTGGCTAACAAAATCGAAGCCACACTTGTGTCAAAGTTTGGCAAGAAACTGAGTCTATGACGTGTGGGGCCGGGTGCTAAGAAAGTGTGGCATACCACAGTTACGTCAGTGAACCAAACAGCTACCTAAAATTTGTGGCACGCCTAACTTGTGGCTAGGCAACTTCTGGTTATGAACCAAACAGGCCCTAACTTGCTCACAAATGTACTACGTGCTATCACACGTAAGAGCTCAGCACAAAAGCTACACGCCGACGGTGCTCATCAGCAAGCGCGTGATGTAGCAACGCAACCTGAAGCGTGCTCTCCACACGCGGAAAACTCCAGGCGAGGACGCAAAGCATCGCACACAAAGGAAGACGGGTTTATTCTTTTTAGTTACCGCATATGACTTATGACTGTGATTTATAGTTTTTAAACTGTTTGTGAGAGAAAGAATAGAGTAACAGAAATTCATATGCAGTTTATAGTGTATACTATAATTAGCTTATAAATCTCGTTTTAAAAAGACGTTTTATTTAAAACTTAGTTACTATACAGTTTATAAAAGTAAAAAGAACAGACGAATACTAACGCACATGCGCTCACACACATACATGTGGGCGAAGGCACTGTGCCGCTGCCGTCACGGCCATGACATTAACGCCCTTCCCTACCACTGACGTCTGACGCCTATCCAGTCGTCTGAGCGCGTAGTCTCCATAAATGTCGTTCCGACCGCACCGCTGCATGCCACGGCTAGCTGACATGCGGGGTCCCCCTCGATCTCCTCCCGTTCAAGGCGCAGCAGCTGCGCGGCGCCCATCAGTCCATCACCAGTTCGCTCGTCACGATGGCTTCCTCTGCTCTCGTGCCTGGTGACGCCTGGTGACACATCTATTTATACACGCACATACTGCTCGGCGTTGGTGCATCGGTTCGGCAGTAGCGAGGCATGGCGGACCAGCTCATCTCCACGGCGGTGCACGACAAGCTGCCCGAGAGCTACGTCCGCCCGGAGACGCAGCGCCCGCGCCTGGACGAGGTCGTCCCCGACGCGCACATCCCCGTCGTCGACCTCGCCAACCCCGACCGCGCCACGGTCGTCTCCCAGATCGGCGCCGCCTGCGGCTCCCACGGCTTCTTCCAGGTTCCAGCAACACCTCATTCCATTTCTTTATATTTTCATTCCGTGCTGCAACGAGATTCCTCGTGATGTTGACAGAGAAGGGGTGGAGCTGAGCTGACTCCGTGTTCTGTTTTGCCCCCTGTCGTGTGTAATCCATCAGGTGCTCAACCATGGGATACCTGTAGAGCTCATGCTGGCAGTGATGGCGGTGGCGCACGAGTTCTTCCGGCTACCGCCGGAGGAGAAGGCCAAGCTCTACTCCGACGAACCGGCCAAGAAGATACGGCTGTCCACCAGCTTCAACGTGCGCAAGGAGACCGTGCACAACTGGCGAGACTACCTCCGCCTGCACTGCCACCCGCTTGAGCAGTTCGTCCCGGACTGGCCAGCCAATCCACCACCCTTCAGGTATCATCTGTCATTACGTACTCCTAGCTCGCTCGTAAAGACTGCAAGTAGGTATCACTGGATCTTGCTTGCTAAAATTGATATGTTCTGAAAGAAACAGAGTAGACTGACTACTAGTTTTTGGGATGTAGCTTTTCACATTTACTACCTTTTTCAAACAAACTATCTTTTTAAAATGGATCAACAAGTCGATTCGAATTATCTTTAAAGTGGACTGTAATATATTACTATTCTGGTTTTATTTATATTGGTTAAAATCGCACGATAGCATCTCTATACTCTCTAACGAACATGCAGAATTCAAAATTTTAAACCAAAAGTCATAACCCACTACTTTTCCAATTCACGATGTTAATTTTGAAGTCCTCGTGTTTCATCGTTTTTTTTTTGTGAAAAATGCACATTTCTTAAATCGCTACTCACGAATACAAAAGCAAAATTGTGACGTTTTGAAGTTTCAACTGTACATATATACAGAGAAACGGAAGCAGTTTTCGCAAACGTTACATTCACCACTATTCCTATCGTCCAATAAGCTTCCAGATTCTCTTTCCTCTGTCCCTCGCACGAATGTCGACGCCACACGATAGTGCACACGTACGGTGCATATACAAGCGATTTTGCTTTTTTTTTCACGGAGAAACCAATCTTTTTTTCTTTCCTCGTGAGACTGAACGATGTTCCAAGCAAAGTCTGACAATACCAGATTAACCACTCTGTACCATGAACGACTCTACATGTGCTAGAGAGGCACTGGCAGGCCCTCCATTTTAAACCATTTCTAGGACAGACAGAGCTCCTGCTTTCAGAAAAGATAAGTCAGAACAGAGAAATAAGATGCCAGTGGTCCACCACGAGGCCACGTCCCTCAGGGATTTTACGAGCCCGTTTTTTCAGTCAACTTTTTTACTTTGGACTTCTTTCATTAATTATTATTTATTAAACTAATACGTTTGTAGGATCAGATAAGCAACAGAGAGATGAATAATACTTTTAAAAAATTTCTAAAATATTCATTTATCCTTTAATCTAATAGCTATAAAATTATAAAGATTAGGATAGAAATTCTACTTGAAAATCAGAAGATCACAGAGCTGAGAATGACCAGATTAGAGCACGACGTGGTCGAGTTACGACCACTCGTCGGAAAAACAACGTGATCGGTTACACTATCAGATGGAAGCCAAGGTGGTCAAAACCAACGTGATCGTAACCAACATGGTTGAAACCAATGTAATCAAAACCGATGTTGTCGAAGACCGACGTGGTCGATGACCAGTGTGCGGTCGAAAACAAGTGCAGTCGTAAACGACTAGAAGTAGCAGAGAAGGCGCACGACCATTAGATCTAAAATCATTGAGCGGTCGAAATCAGATACGATGCGACTTGAAACTTGAGCATGGTCGAAATCAGACGTGGTCGAAAATGATTCGAAAGAACAAAGCAACACACGACCGCAAGATCTAAAATCTACATATCTTTTGATTAAAAAATCAAATGGTCGTAAAACTTTGTACGCAAATTGCTTAAGGTCTCAAGAGGCTGCTCCAATCTTGAATTGAAAACTTATTAACCAAGTTGAGATCTTTTTGCGATTTGATCAAAAGCGCACATGAAGTGAGTTTTAAAACCGAAGTCGTTGGTCAGAACCGCTCGCGGATCAAATATAGCCAAGATAGCTTTGATTATATCCCCACTTGTCACTGTGAGTCAGAGCATCAACGAGATTAAGTCAAGAACACCTCCAAATCAAGAAATCACCTAACAGGACCAAAATCAAGTAAACATAGGATTTCTTGATAGACTTACTATTGAAGTGCCTAACTGATTGGAGATCGATCTTAAAAGATATTCTCCATCTCGTCCAAGTCCTTGGCATAACAAGATCAAGAGAAGAGTGAAAGAGAGATCAACCCAATCGCAACAAGAACAACATCCCAGAACAAGAAGAGACATGACAGAGCCGAGAAATAGAATAAGAAAACAGAGGAAGAACCAAATCAAAGCCGAGCAAACTCAACCAGACAAAAAAATACACAAAAGGTAGATCAAAGATTGATGTATTGCTCACTTGAGATGATTGATATTATAGTCACTCCCCTCGGGAGGACAAACCTCTAAGTCTAGAGCATACACCCGCCCTCTAACCTAACTCCCATGGGAGGGAGGAGGAGCTAGCCACCAAAAGGCCTAGCCAACTTTCTCAAACCCTAACTCTTGCCTCCCATCCCCTTTTACAGGCTCACCAGTGAACCCAAGACCTCATGAATCCTCCCATTAGGCTAAACCAGGAATAACCCGTTAACCACACCTAACACCGAGTTTTACCCACACATGTTTCTCAAAGTAACTTACAACCATTAACCTATTCGTGAACCAACATTTGATCCACTTCACATTTCAGCATATACATGACCTAAACCAGTTAGGCCAACGCCACGGTTTCACACACCGCCACTTTTCCCGATATTGGGCAATTTACCAAAATACCCCTCTACACCTTCCTCGAAGCTTCTCGCTTCTTTTGCCATGAAGCATCGTCCATGCTTCGTCATTTTCTATGTGGCCCTAATAACTTGTCGTCAAGTCTCTCATGCATCTGGATCCCACCGAACCGTTCTCGTTTGCAAACGACCCAAGTCACTTGGCGCACCATAAGCTTCTTCTCGCATATGACGGCACCCGGCTTCCTCAATCGTATGGATCTTGACTCCTCCTTGAGCCTAGTCCCAGTCCACCTTGCCGCTGCTTGTCATGTCCACCACCAGTAGCTCCTGTTTCGGTTTCTCATCGTCCCGGCTTGCAGCCACCCCATAAGCCTCAGTCATCTTCGGCGTCTCCCTGACCGTTCTGGACCTCAACACCTCCTGTGCCTAGTTCCGGTCCTTCCATGCCCCATCATGACCTGGTTCCGAAGTCCTGCAACCAACACCAACAAGCAAACCATCACGTAACACCGCACGATACATAAAGATCATCAATTTGCACAATCAAAATGTATACACCCAAAAACTGATCTTAAGCCTAGAACCAAACAATAAACACGCGTGCACACTAGTAGGAACATCTCGGTCAAACCCTGACCAAAACTCCACTAATTATAGTGAACAACCTCAACCCACCGAGATAAACCAGTCAGTCACCAACTGGTCTGATACGACTTACGAGTACTTGGATGCTCAAGAAATGAGGTACTCATAGCCCATGAGTTTCTACCTAGAAGTCTACGACCATTGAACAGACCGCTATGATCATCAAGGACACATGCTACGACTACCACACAGATCGCTATGATCACCGCTCACAGAGGCTACCACTACTTCATAGATCGCTATGACTATTGATCACATAGGTCACAACCGATCGCTATGACCACTGATCACATAGGCTACGACTTACCATAACAGATCGCTACGACTTACGATTACCAAACACCACAGCTTACGACCATCGATCACGACCAGGCAGAAGCTACGATCATCGATCACTAGGCTATGACTATCGATCACACATGGTCATTCAAGCACTGAACCTTTCAACTGCCCCATGGTCATTCTGCCGATCAGACCTGCCGACCACCAAGTCGTAAATAGCAAAAGCTCTGGTACTCGCAGATAGACAAACTCGTAGACCACGAAGTCGTCGGCTATAAAACGATCTTCTGCAAAATCCTCAAAAAATAAACTCAACATCCACACATATTCTAATTCAAAAGTTAATTACTCATCACAATCATAGAATGACCTCCACATGGTTTCACAAGGTTATAACTAAAAACTATAAGCCGTAATATGTGAGTCTAAAAAACATATGATCTAATAAACAGCAATCATAAGTAAGCAAAAAATGATCACTCGTGGGAGAGCAAAAGCTAGAAGAATGAGTATGACAAGTCTATGCCTTTTTAATGCTACTATACTGCGCTTATAAGAGGCAATTTGTAGCATTATAACATATAAATTACGTATATGTCCTTATTTACTTACGTACAAGTCCTCGATTTTTTGCAAAAAAAACTCTTTGATTTTTCCAAAATTACGCATTTGTCCTTGAATTTTTTTATGAACCTCCCTTCGAATTATCGTCTCTTTTACTTTGGTCCGCACGGTAGCTAGCGTGGCGTGCGCCGCGCTTATGCAGCTAGTAGACATCAAAGAAACATAAAAGGATGCAACAAGACAATGCGATGAGAACCACATTTTTTTCTAGTACAAAAGCACATGTTGTCATGTGCTCAAATCACGTGAAATCACATCAACAAAAACGATGAGATGGTCACATGATAAGTGTTGGGAACATTTCGCCTTCTAAAAATCCACTAGTGCCGATTGCGTAGGTCCCCTCTTGCAACGTTTGGATGGGGATGGGGATTTCACTGGGAGCTCATTGGAGCTTGGAAAAAACCAGGAGATAGACAACACAGAGGAGCTTAGGACTGTAGGACCTAGATCAAGGACAGTAATCACAACACGGCCCGACAAATGTTTTCACAGAACCAATCAGCTAAATCATTGCCGAAAATATCTAGCAACTTGCAAGTTTTGTGATCAAGTTGTTAACCAGCCGCATTTTATTGACCATGCATGCATCAGGGAGATCGTAAGTACATACTGCAAAGAAGTTCGGGAACTCGGCTTCAGACTATGTGGAGCGATATCCGAGAGCCTGGGCTTGGAAGAAGACTACATCAAGAAGGTTCTTGGTGAGCAGGAGCAGCACATGGCGGTGAACTTCTACCCAAAGTGCCCGGAACCGGAGCTGACATACGGCCTTCCGGCACACACGGACCCGAATGCCCTCACCATCCTTCTCATGGACCAGCAGGTGGCTGGACTGCAGGTTCTCAAGGAAGGCAAATGGATCGCGGTGAATCCACGGCCGAACGCGCTGGTGATCAATATTGGTGACCAACTGCAGGTGAGATGCACAAATATCTTCCAGTAAATTACACCGAAGCTAACAAACGCAGTTATTATATGAATCTTACGGAAGTGCAGTAAAATATAGATGGATCTGCTTCAACTTTATAAGCTATGGTGTGTTCATATTGGTTATGACTAATAGCTTTTTGTTAAAAATAAATAAGTAATAACTGAAAAAATTGGTTTTTTTAGAAATAAGAGATGAGCAGTGGGGAAGTGAGAGAGGTACATGCGCGAGACGAAAACGAGAGGAATGTGGGGTGTGATGCGTCCGTGACCCCGCTCTTATCTCCGGAGCGAAACGGAAGCGAAAGGAGTGGGTAAATCATTTCGGAAAGTTAGATGTTCATATTGACTTCTAATTTCTCAAAAAAAAAACAGAAATTAATATGAATAAGGCCATGACCAACAACAAAAGAACTGTAAAAAAAGGACTGGTGAACAGCTCAATAATTAAATTGCGATACTTTATGTGGAAGCATATCTCCATGTAGCACGCGCGATTAAAACAGATACGCTGTCCAGCTCCTATGTCAGCAATTTCAAAATGGACCAGTGGCGTTGTATATGGTTTACACAGGCTAGTTTGATACTTTCAAAATGGACTAGTGGAGTATATCGTTGTGCAGCAATTGTGACTAAAATTTCATTGCAGGCACTAAGTAATGGCAGATACAAGAGCGTGTGGCACCGTGCCGTTGTCAACTCTGACACAGCAAGGATGTCCATCGCGTCCTTCCTGTGCCCGTGCAACAACGTTCTCATCGGCCCCGCCGAGAAGCTCATCAGCGAGGACTCTCCGGCCGTCTACAGGAACTACACTTACGACGAGTACTACAAGAAATTTTGGAGCGGAAACCTGGACCAAGAACACTGTTTGGAGCTCTTCAGAACCTAGCAGCAGCACCTAGATACATGTCAAAAAATAGCAGAGCTTTTATTGTGTGTTTAGTTCAGGGACAATAGGGGATGGGACGGGGCGATCTCAGATTTAGACCTGTTTGGATTGGAGTCAACAGGGACAGAGTCCATCCCCTTTGGGGAATATCCCGGGAATATTCCTCTAAATTGAGGATGCCCCCATCCCTCAAAAATGAGGGGATGAGCTTGTCCCTCTTCCTCGCTACTTGCCTCCAATAGTGTGTTTGGTTTCAGGGACAATAGGGGATGGAGACGGTTCCATTCTTAAAAACAGGGATGGATTCATTCCATCCTTACCTGACTCCAAACCAAACACACCAGTCTCAGGATTCAGATGCTTTTTTGCCTTCCTGTTTCGTCCCTTTTGGTGCGTTGTCCCTTTTTCGATTGAGGTTACTAGTTGTTCGAGTGTAGTACTGTTAACCCCCTTCGTTTATGAATGATGTATGTCGTTTCAGATATGGACACTTGGTTCTTCAGTGCGAAGAGGCACCCGGATGGACACTGTACTTCACTTTTTTTTTTCAGTGCGAAGAAACCCCGGGTAAAAACTGTGCTCAGCGATGTGTTGAAGCCCCTGTACCCCCAATGGGATTGCAAAATCTGTAAGTCCGGTGCAGCAGATGAACGAACTGAAATGCAATTTCGTCGTTACTAGCTTTTGGAAACGATAGGAAAAGGGGCGTAAGCTCAAAAGACGCGGAATAGACCATCTAAGCTAAGCCATGATGTTTCAGTGGAGCAGTTCCGATGCAAACGAGGACTTAGGGTGTGTTTGGTTGAGCTGTGACTTCTGAAAAAGTTGTTGTGAGCTGTGGACTGTGGAAAAACTGTTATAGGTTGTGGGCTATGGAAAAGTTGTAAGCTGTTTGGTTCAAACAAGTATAAAACTTAGCTCCTATCTCTATTTTCCTTGAAACAACTGTGAAACAGCTCTCTATTTTCACCATTTCAAAAAGCATAAAGCCAAAAGCCAAAAGCAGGGTCCAATGTGCTTTCAAAACTGTACTACCCAAAAGTAGCTACTTCTGAAAAAGCAGCTTCTGATTTCCACCCCTTTGGTTGGCTTTTGGCTTTTTGGAAGCAAAAGCAGCTCCCAAAAGCTCAACCAAAGGCACCCTTAATCAGGTCGATTCAAGGTGGGAAGTGAGCAAGCGGTAGCAATCACCTGGAATCCTCTCAAGACTTGTGTCAGGGTGTTCGTATTGATTTCTAGAGAAACTATATGAACACACAGTTTCTCGAAATGATTTTTTCCATTCCTATCATTTCTATCTCACTTCGAGAATAAGGCAGAGGCATAGGTGTATCACGCACCGCACTACTCTCTCCCATCTCACTTGTGTATTTTATCTTCATTTTTTCTATAGCCATATTCTTATTCTAAAATCCACTTCTTTCGATCACTATTATTTATTTTCAATCAAAAATTGATGCTGCAACTAACAGACCACCCACTCACTCCCGCATCCAAACGGCACGGCACGGGGCGGCGACAAAGGGAAGGGCAAGGGCCATGCGGCCGAAGCCCGAAGGAGACATAGGCCGGTTTGAGTAAGCCCGATAAAAAAACATCCGGTTCCGATGTAAGTATGGGCCGACGGCGCGTGCCCAGCCCAACCAGGCCCGTGCGGATTGCTCGGCTCGGCGGGCTTCGTGTGGACCAGAAACGAAGCAAAATCCTACTTGGCGCAATTGCCATTGCAAATGGTATCGACTACTGCCTGACATCTTTCTCTCTCTCTCATTAAGATGTTCTGTTTGTAGTATCACATGCCCTTGACAAGCTTCCATCAATTTCTTTTGTCAAACTCAAATTTCTGCTCTCTATGCTACTTATCTGTTTTCTTTTGAAATGTGTGATTTGAGAGATTTTGTATTTGCATGGATATCTTTTCACCGTCGGTACTGCGATCCTTGGAGTAAGGAGATCCAGACCTGTGTGAATGTGTCACCAAATAAGCAATGCTAAATAGAAGCCTACCTGTGGAAAGATCTATATATCCGGTATTCATTCTTCACATTCAGAGCCAAATATCCGGCGTGTGCCAAACCTGAACTATCGAATGGGTCCATGCATTACATAACTGAGATGCGGATTAATTCGTCGCTACCGTACGTAAGAAGAGATTGCGCAGTCTGTAGCTCAGTATCCATGTTCTGTACAGTCTCTCGAGAAAATGGAAAGGTTTATGCGGTACATGTTGCAACCTCACCAGGAAGAGAACAGAGTTTCTTATCTGCTGCTCTCTCTTTCTCTCGTACCGTTTCCTATCTTGCGCACATGCAAAGAAGCTGCAGGATTTTCTTCATGGATCTCATGCTCTGAAACACGTCTTGCCAAGAAAGCATGATTTCTTGCATCTCCCTCGTGAGCCGCTATCAGGGAAGCTGTTTTTCGAACAGGAAGACGGTATTTGTAAGACGCGCTATCCTTCGGGAAAGACGGGCTCACCGAGAAAAGGCCTTCGCTAACGAACTCTCCCCAGCCCCCCGGCGCGGGGGCGTTGTGTGTGTGTGGAGTGGATTAGATAGGAAAGAGCACATCTCCTCTCGCGGCCTCGCCTGCTTCTTGATGCGCGCCGCCATGGCCACGAAATCCTTATCCCTCCATGGACTCCCTTCCCCCACCGCCAAGAAGCTCTCATCCTCCTTCCTTGGCGCCCCCGCCTCCTTCCTCCGGCCGCCGGCGCTCGCGGCCACCGCCACCCCCTCGCGGAGGACGCTAGCCCTCAGGGCCATGGCGCCCCCCAAGCCCGGAGGCAAGCCCAAGAAAGGTCCGTGCTCCTCTCTAGCTTCACGGCACCCGACATGGTTTTGCACGTACTCCTTTGTGCTTTGACTAAATTGCGCTTGCGCGCGCGTTGTTCTGCAGTGGTGGGCATCATCAAGCTGGCCCTGGAGGCCGGGAAGGCGACGGGGGCGCTTGGTGCCAAGGGTGTGAACAGCATGGCCGCCACAGCCGTGTCCACCGCCTCCCTCCCCCTCCCTCGCCGCGTTTCCCCCACGGCCGCCGCCCACCGCCCCAAGGCCCCGTCCCTCCGTAAGCGGCATTGCGCCGTCAGGCCCGTCGCCGCCGCCTCGAACCCTACGAGGCAACCCACAGCCAACGGTTGGTATCTGCCGCTTCGTTCTCCGACCGAGCGCTTTCAGTTTCCTTCCTAATAGTATTCGTGACGTTGCTATGTTATGCGAGGTGACGCAGTGGAGGGCTCCGGGCGGCGACTTGTGCTTGTGGCGGGGGCCGCTGCACTTCTGTCTCGGCCTAATCCGGCGGCATGTGAGTTGCTCTTCGAATTTAGCATCAGTGAAAAATGATCAAGTGTGATACTAGCACTCTGCATCCATGCGCACTTGACAGTGCAGTAGTAAATAGGCTTGTGAATGTGGTTCGTTTGGTCAATACCATGTGTCTGAGACCGATTCTGATCTGGTATAGTCGCAGCAGAGGCTAAGAAAGGGTTCCTTCCTGTCACCGACAATAAAGATGGATACTCGTTCCTCTACCCGTTTGGATGGCAGGTAAAAGAAACAGCTTCTGCGTTCTGCTTGAAGAGAAACACAGTTTAGATTAAGTTAATCTGAACTGCCCTGTTGTGCAAGGTAAATCATTTATGGTAATGTGAAGTTAATGATGATTATCCAGGAAGTGGTTGTGGAAGGGCAAGACAAGGTGTACAAAGATGTAATAGAGCCTTTGGAGAGTGTGAGCGTCAACACCATTCCGACCAGCAAGCAAGACATCCGTGAGCTTGGCCCTCCAGATCAGGTCTACTCTTCTTCTTCTTTTTAATAGATTGGATCGAACCCGGCCATTTATACAGGGGAAAATGTTCAATTATGATTTCTGATCCGTTATGCTGTGCTCTCCAGGTTGCTGAGGCTTTGATACGAAAAGTTTTAGCTCCACCTACGCAAAAGACAAAGTTAATTGAGGCGAAAGAGGTGTGCCTTGTTCTTCTAATTCTTCATGCATGGCAAAAAAAAGTACTGTGAATGCATGGCAAAAAAAAGTACTGCCTATTTTTATCACCTTCATATTTTTCATGTGCACCGATGCATGTCAAATGTTGGAAGAAACCCCTGTTTTGCTGAACTGTCCTATTTCTGAATTTCTGATAATGTTGAGCCAACAGGATGTACAGCCTTTCTCTGAAAATACCATATGGAGTAGTAAACTTGGAGTAAAATCGATCCGTTCTACGTCTATCATATAATGCAGAGGCACATAAATCAGCAGAACTCCAAGAAATGTATTTGATGGGAACCCGTCTGTACACTTACATCTGTTGCTATTTGAAACTTGAGAGATGGAAGCAGAATGTGTAATTTAAGTGGAGTTTCCCAATAGTACTTCCAGCTCCAAAGGAATCTGCATTGACCTACTTCTTTAGGGAACAATCTGTATGGCAGTTCAGGTTAATATTTATATCGATAACAATTTTTTAAGAACAAAGAGGTTATGGCTTACTCCTAAGCATTATGCATTTGCTGCTGTGTGTTGTCGTTGTTATTGTTTCTGAGGAGTTCTGTTCGTTATTCTTGCATGTGGTAACATTTTTCAACAAGTCTTGTGGACATATCACCTGGACAAAGATAAGCGCAGCTATAATATCAAATCTTTAAGCAAACTAATAATTTTTCTTTCACTGTGTTAGAATCAAATAGTAAACTTCCCATGCTATTCCCTTTTGCAAAGGAAATATCTTCCTACTCTTTTGTTGTTAAACTCACAAGATGCATTTCATTGCCCAGAATGATGTTGACGGAAGAGCTTACTACACTTTTGAGTTCACAGCTCAGGCTCCAAATTACACCAGACATGCACTTGGCGCAATTGCCATTGCAAATGGTATCAACTACTACCTGACATCTTTCTCTCTCTCATTAAGATGTTCTGTTTGTAGTATCACATGCCCTTGACAAGCTTCCATCGATTTCTTTTGTCAAACTCAAATTTCTGCTCTCTAATTTGTATTTGAAAAGTTTGAGTAATGCTGTCACTAGTATTATGTTCTCATTGTTGACGGGGTGTGGCAGGCAAATTCTACACGTTGACGACTGGAGCAAACGAGAGGAGATGGGAGAAAATGAAGGATAGGCTACACACGGTCGTCGACTCCTTCAAAATTGAAAATAGAGTATGAGTGGTATCTGAGGTCTTGTGCTGATTTTCTTTGTTGATTTGTTCGTTCTGGGAGCTGCAACCGGGGAGGTTCAATAGTAAATGTCGGGAATATGTATTCTACTGATCTGTTTTCTTTTGAAATGTGTGATTTGAGAGATTTTGTATTTGTATGTATATCTTTTTACCGTCGGTAGTGCGATCCTTGGAGTAAGGAGATCCAGACCTGTGTAAATGTGTCACCAAATAAGCAATGCTAAATAGAAGCCTACCTGTGGAAAGATCTATATCCGGTATTCATTCTTCACATTCAGAGCCAAATATCCGGCTTGTGCCAAACCTGAACTATCGAATGGGTCCATGCATTACATAACTGAGATGCGGATTAATTCGTCGCTGCCGTACGTAAGAAGAGATTGCGCAGTCTGTAGCTCAGTATCCATGTTCTGTACTGTCTCTCGAGAAAATGCAAAGGTTTATGCGGTACATGTTGCAACCTCACCAGGAAGAGAACAGAGTTTCTTATCTGCTGCTATCTTGCGCACGTGCAATGAAGCTGCAGGATTTTCTTCATGGATCTCATGCTCATGCTCTGAAATACGTCTTCCAAGAAAGCATGATTTCTTGCATCTCCTTCGTGAGCCGCTATCAGGGAAGCTGTTTTTCGAACAAGAAGACGGTTTTCGTAGAACACGCTATCCTTCGGGAAAGACGGACTCAGCGAGAAAAGGCCTTCGCTACCGAACTGGGGGTGTTGTGGAGCGGATTAGATAGGAAAGAGCAAATCTCCTCTCGCGGCCTCGCCTGCTTCTTGATGCACGCAGCCATGGCCACGAAATCCTTATCCCTCCATGGACTCCCTTCCCCCACCGCCAAGAAGCTGTCATCCTCCTTCCTCGGCGCCCCCGCCTCCTTCCTCCGGCCGCCGGCGCTCGCGGCCACCGCCACCCCCTCGCGGAGGACGCTAGCCGTCAGGGCCATGGCGCCCCCCAAGCCCGGAGGCAAGCCCAAGAAAGGTCCGTGCTCGTCTCTAGCTTCACGGCACCCGACATGGCTTTCCGCGTACTCCTTTGTGCTTTGATTAAGTTGCGCTTGCGCGCGCGTTGTTCTGCAGTGGTGGGCATCATCAAGCTGGCCCTGGAGGCCGGGAAGGCGACGCCGGCGCCGCCGGTCGGCCCGGCGCTTGGTGCCAAGGGTGTGAACATCATGGCCTTTTGCAAGGAGTACAATGCCAAGACGGCCGAGAAGGCCGGCTACATCATCCCCGTCGAGATCACCGTGTTCGATGTGAGCTTACACTGTTATTCTATGAGTTCGTGCGAACATGTATTGCTACTGTGGGTTAGTTTTCGTGATTCCTGTGGCTTTAATTTGCATTTTGCAGGATAAGAGCTTCACCTTTATCTTGAAGACCCCTCCTGCCTCGGTGCTGCTCCTTAAGGCTGCAGGTGTGCACCCTGTTAATTAGCATGAATTTATTCATAGTTTGTGGTTCATGCACTGAGTTGTCAATATGTCAAAACAATTGAACAAAAAGGAAAAGGATTTTGCTAGGTAGTTGTTTTGGTGTTTGTGTGGTGAAATTCTATGAGGGTACTGTGGGTGAATTTTAATGTGCATAGGAATGGATTAGTGTTCCATTTGAGCTAGTATTTATAGACAAGTTAAAAACATTTATGTGAAAATTTTAACTAATTTAAATAAACTCGCCTGTGTGTTCCTAGTCTGTCATAGGTATTTCCACTGAATGACTAATTAGTACCAAGCCTACAGTTGCGCTGCATGGGAATTACTGATTTTTAACTGAATCCAGCAAAGCGCATATGGACCTGTATAGAGCTCTCTGAAAAGACTAACCACTCAAGTTGGCAACTTAGCATCTACTCAGATTATTTTGGTCAGAAGCACATGTTCAAATTCTTTGATTGCATTCATTTTCCTATTCAGCCATCTTGGAGTTTCTAGTGGGCTCAAAAGAACATGCAACCTGTAGGCTTCGCTAAATTTGATGTTCACTTGTTCTTTGTTCCGACTGTAGTTCCAGGCTTCCATAAGACAGTAAGGAACAGGCCAAAGGAAAATATTGAACCATTCTTTCTTTTCTTAAAACTTTTTAGATTTTAGAGTCTGCATGGTCTGCACTGTTTAATACTGTCTATGGGTAACAAGCTATAAGTTAGCCTGTAAAAGTTGGCACAGTTGACAGTCCTCATGCATCTTTGTTCGCGCACTTGAAACTCAATCTAGTTTGTAGTTGGGCGGTGGTAACCAACTGACTTAATTTATAGCTGGGCGTTGGTAAGCAAATGGTTCCTTACCTTCATTTTCTCAATCCTGATTTTTAGGTATCGAAAAAGGTTCAAAAGAGCCACAGCGAGAGAAGGTTGGAAAAGTAACGGCAGATCAAGTACGTGCAATAGCTCAAGAGAAGTTGCCGGACTTGAACTGCAAGAGCATTGACTCAGCTATGAGAATCATAGCAGGCACTGCGGCTAATATGGGCATCGATGTTGACCCTCCAATCCTTGAGAAGAAAGAAAAGGTGATCTTGTAGTCTGTTTTGGTGGCACCCACAATTCTCCTTACCAATGTCCATCTGTAGATTTTGCTTCCTTTTTGTTCACCAATCTGATGTGCCTAATTGTGCTTGAAATTTTCCACTGGTCAGTTTGAGAGCAAACAATTATCGTCTTCTGGGCAAGCTGTAATCATTTACTTCGAAATTGTAGAGTGCGCGCATACTGCAGCTATATATTTGGTCCTACAATTTTTCAACATTTTCTTGTGAACCCCATATGATTTATTAAATCTGAAAAGGGGGTATTCCAAGCTTGTATGTGTCCTAGCTCAGTTTGTCAGATCAGAGTAAGATTTTACTGTTTCTGTTATCAAATCATCCATTGTTGTTTGCTTAAATACGTAAGTTTTTCAGCATTGTAGCACTGTTCAATATCCGGCCTTTTAGATCATTAAAAAGCAATTCTAACTCTGAACTGTGAAGCATTTCTTGTTTCAAAAAAGACGTCTGAAGCATTTGGGTGGTAGACTGGTAGCGATTGATATTCCAAAGAAATCAGCGCGCTCCCGTCCGTACGTAGAGGCAAAACGTGTGAGGAGACAGAGAAAAGCTCGTCTGGGTAGGACCGTACCACGGCTTACCAGTGAGTTACGAGCACTGCCATTGCCGCACAAGCTACTCACATGGTGTGCGAGGCCATGGCCCTTCTTTTTATCCGTTGCTCTGTGGCTAAACAGATGTGGCACCATGTTTTTGCTTGGCTGTCGCTCTGCCCTACTGTGCATGTGCAGTGGGCAACCATTCGGGGAATGGTGCCCAGCTCCAAGCGAAGAGTAGACCCCTTAATAATTCTGATTATCTAGATGATTTAAGAGGAGAGGAACACCAGAGGCTGGTGCCCGCAGACGCCGGCTCCGTTCTCTCCTCCTCGCCGCCGCGCACCCATCACCGCCGCCAGCGACGTCTATACGGATTTCTTTGGTGCCAATGCCATTAACCAACTGGCATGGATTGTTCTGCCATGGTTTATGTTCTCCATTCGTGAGTTGCGTTTATTCGTGGTGGGCTGGTGGCTGGTTGAGAGATGGGCCATTGGCCCAGCCCACTTGTTTGTTCTAGCTAACTCTCAACCCTGAAGCATTTGGACAGTAGTAATCCGCATCCCAAATTCTGAAGTCCGCTCCCGGCACAATTTATCCGAACCGTTCAGATCGAAACAGACGGTCTGATCAGACATGTTGAGGGTGGGATTGGAGACTAATGGAACTCACGCCCGAGTGCTCAACTGAACTCAAGCACGCTCGTCCGTACGTCGAGGCAAAGCACACGTCGTCACCGGCAACAGCGTCTGGATAAGGACTATCAGTAAGCGGCGAACGCTGATTCGAGCGGCGAGCACTGCCATTACTGCACAAATCACTCACATGATGCTAAGCTGCTGGCTACTGCCCGCCTGCCCCCATCACCTTTTCACTTTTCAGCCGGCTGCCTGCTGCCGGCACGAATCGCCGTGCCGATGCAGCTAGCCAGAACCCCCAGTGAGTCGCGTGCATAAATGCGATGGAGCCCAGCAACAGCAGCGAACAAGGAGAACTCACAGAAGAGGACTTGGCAATTAATGGCGCGGCACATGAGGAAGCAATGGAGGCCGGCGTGGGTGACCGAACGACCGGCCTCACGCGCGGCGCCGATCGAATCGCGCGCGATCCGGCCGACGATGGCTTGTGTCCCCGCGCGTGCGTGCGCGGCATTAATAGCCGACGATTTCATCGATCGGGTCCGTCCTGTGTTTGACTTTGCTCGCCTGCCGCCTCGCTCGCTCGCGCGCGCGCGTGCACCAAGCAGTGCAGGAGCACCTTGGTAGAAGAAATCGAGTTACGAAAACACTTAAACACGGTAAATAATAAGTTTTATGCTGTAAGGTGATAGTATTTTTTAACTTATATTGCTGAATTTAAATGACTCTATATATAGAACGTGGCTTTTATGGTCTTCGACTTACGCCATCACGAACGAACTGCTCGTGTATGGCACCAATACGATCCGTTCTTGTGCGAGCTGACACCCCTATGACCACACACATGACTAAGTCCACAACCACACCTATGACCACACCTACGACCACGCACACGATCACGCCCACAACTACGCTCACAACTATGAACACGACTACACACAAGACTTATCTAACGAACACCTCCTAAGTCTTTCTGCGCTTACTCGATGTCAATGAGGCCAATCTTGGAATGAAGTTCTTGAAACTTAATGCGGCCGAGTGGCTTGGTGAAGATGTCATCGAACTGCTCTGCTGTTCTGATGAACTCGACGACGATCTGTCCTTTCTCTGCACACTCCTGGATGTAATGGAACTTTGTGTCGATGTGCTTGCTCCGGTCGTGATGGACTAGGTTCTTGATCAACGAGATTGTGGACCTGTTGTCCACTTTCAGAACCGGCGCGCTTGACTCTAAATAGAGCATGTCTGCCAAAGCCGCGTTAGCCAGACGCCCTAGCAAGCCGCGGATGCCATCCTCGATTGCTTCTGAGATTGCCAAGTGATGGGTCCATCCTCGAGGAAGAAGATTACACCCGAGGTGCTCTTTCTGTCATTGACATGCCCAGCCATGTCACTATTACTATAGCCCAGTAGACACGTCCACACACTCTTCTTCTTCCCGACCGCATAGAAAATACCCCATGTTCTTGTTACTGCAACATAGCAGTATGCACTTGACAGCGACGAGGTGCTCTTTGCGTGGCGTCTCCATGAAACGACTGACGTAGCCTACCGAGTAGGCTAGGTCCAACCGGGTGTGGATGAGGTGCCAAAGGCTCCCGACCAAACTCCGATAGAGAGTAGCATCGACCAGCGGGGATGAGCTCGATTTGTTGAGTTTGAGGTGTTCCTCCATTGGAGTTTGGTAGGGGTTGCAGTCCACCAGCCCGGCCTTCTCCAGAATCTTCAGTGTGTAGGCGGATTGCCTGAGCGTGATGCCGTTCGGGCTCTGGTGCACCTCGATGCCGAGGTAGTACCTGAGCGTCCCCAAACTGCTCATCCAGAATAGACTCCTCATCTCCCCCCTTAAACTCGTGGATGTTGTTGGTGTTACCACCGGTGATGATTAAGTCGTCAATGTAGACACCCACAATCAGCTGCCTCCCACCTTCACCTCGCGTGTACACTCTGTGCTCAGAGTTGCTGCGATGAAACTCGAGCGAGAGCAGAGTGACGTCCAGCTTCGTATTCTAGGCGTGCGGTGCTTGGCGGAGACTGTAGAGCATCCTGTGGAGATGCAGCACCTTGTTCTTATGCTTGCTACCGATGAAGCCGGGCAGCTATGCGATGCACACCTCCTCCTTGAGGTCACTATTCAAGAATACCGACATCTATATGGTGAACCTTCCAAGATTGGTGCGTAACGATGGTGAGTAGGAGTAGCACCAACTCCAGACGGGCAACAGGGGCGAAGACCTCATCGAATGATCAGCTCTGAGCTACGTGATGAGTAGTTGGAGGCAATACCAGATATGATGTCATCAGCAAGTAACATCATGCAATATGACAACTATGGCAATGGAGGCCATGGTTAGAAGTGAGGGGCGAGGTGGTCGCAACTGCAGCGATGGTGCTTTGGTTCACCAAGAGGCAATGGAGCCCGCCACACCGGAGGCAATGGAGCTCGTCCCACATGCCAAGTCTGTGGAACATATGGCCACAATGCGCTGCGATGCTACCATAGGTTCAATCATGCCTATCAACTGATTGCTGCCACTTCATACAAGGTGGATGCTACCATAGGAGCAACGGATCATCTGACAAGTGATTTGGATTGCCTGACTGTGAAGGAACACTATCATGGAGGAGATCATGTCTAGGTTGTCAATAGTGCATGATTGTCAATATCCCATATTAGTCACTCCTTTATTGCTGGTAAAACTAGTCCTCTACAAATGTGCAATGTCCTTCATGTTCCTAATATTAGCAAACATCTTTTGTCAATCTACAAATTTTCCTCTAATAACAATGCCTATTTTTAATTTCATCCCAACTATTTTCTTGTTAAAGATCAAGTCACGAAGATGGTGCTGCTTCATGGGCAATATGGAGGAATGTACCCTCTCCATTTGACTCATCATACTCGATTCTCCTTTGCTGCCTCCAAGCCCACAAGTGAGCAATGGTACATGTGGCTAGGACATCCATCTAATTCAATTACCTCAATTGTTCTTAAATCAAATAGACTAGATTGCTTAACAAATAAAGAATCCCATATTTGTGATGTATGCCAACAAGTAAAGATTCATCAGATACCTTATCAATTGTCTACTCATGTGTCTTCTAATCCCCTTCAACTTGTTCATTCTGATGTTTGGGGACCAGCCCATATCTCAGTTGGAGGATATAAATAGTATGTCAGCTTTGTCGATGACTATAGTAAATTTACATGCGTGTTTCTTTTGAAACACAAATCTGATGTCTATTATGCCTTTATACAATTCTAACAATGTGTTGAGTGTCTTCTTGATTCTAAGATCCAATGTGTTCAATCTGATTGGGGAGGGGAATATCAATCACTTCACAAAATTTTCAACAAAGTCGGCATAGGACATCAAGTATCCCGTCCTCATACACACCAACAAAATAGTGTAGCTGAAAGAAAACACCGTCACGTCATTGAAACCGGCCTAGCTCTTTTAGCACAGTCATCCATGCCTCTTCATTTTTGGGGATAAAGTTTTTGTTATTGTATGTTATCTCATATACCGATTTCCCAGCCAGGTCATCAACAACTTCACTCCCTAGAACGCTTGTTCAAAATCGATCCCAATTATTCCTTCCTCAGAATATTTGGGTGTGCATGTTGGACAAACCTTTGGTCATACAATACCAAGAAACTTGATTTTTAATATCGCTAATGTGTCTTTGTTAGCTATAGTCCACTACACAAAGGATACAAGTGCATAGATGGAAGTGTTGGTTGCATCTATGTCTCTTATGATTGGATATTTGATGAAAACATCTCCCCCTTTGCTGACACAATATATACTGTCCCAGTCCATACACCCACCTATAGTCCAGCAATAATCATCACCCCCAATTGCTCTTCCTAGCACTGAGCCGAACTCTTCTCCTCCTAGTGAACCAACAATAGAATGTGATCAATCTGGGCCTAATACACCTGCCATGTAAAGTGTGGTATGATCGTATTTGCTAAAAATTGCTGATTTTGTTTTCAACGGTTAGTTTTTGTAGTAGGGGTATAAATAGCCCTTTGACCGGTTGGAAGAGAACTGCTTGGCACCCCTATTTCACTCTGTTGGGCTAGTGTGATTTTTGTTCTCTCAATTGTATATGTATTGCACCTGGGAGCAAGAATAAAGGTCTCTAGTTGTATATGTTGTATCTAGAGGTGGAATGAGTATCCACTTGTATATGTGTTGCACTTGTTGAGAGTCAAGTGAACATCGTGGCTTGTTACTCTTGTTGTTTGTCAACACCTAGATGGCATAGAGGCATGTGGTCTGATGAACTTCTCAAGAAAATTGTGAGAAGGCATGATATTGTTGTGAATATTGGAACTCACCTACCTAGAGGGGGAAAGAGCAACCGCTAGTGGATTGAGGTGCTTTGTTTAATTTGAAGAGCAGGTTCAATTCGTTTTAGCTTACCTTAACGAGGATTAGGGGAGACCGGCAAGTCTTTAAACACTACAGTAAAAAGATCATGTGTCATTATGGTTTGCACTCTTGTGTTTTGTATTCAGTATTCTTGCAATTCACATTCCTAGAATCGAATTGCTAGCTTATCACACAAGGATTGTAAATCTTAGCATAGACTTATGTTATCGGTGCACTTAGTTGAGATTAGTTGATTTAGGTTTTAATTGTGTAAAACCACTTTGATTTACGTATTCGCATATAAAACTCTGTTTTAGCAAAAGATTCTTAAAACCGCTTATTTACCCCTTCTAGTCAGCCCCTTAACCTTACAACACCTCACCATTGACATCTATGAGTACAACCTGAACTCCGTTGTGCCTCCCTATGCCACCCCTACTCCTCCTTCACCCCCATTCCTCGGCTCCTTTGGTGGTAACCCTGTGCCTTCCTCCACATCTCCGGCATTCTCCTTATGCCACGGCAGTCGCTTATGATGATGGGACACAACATCTCTAGCGCATCACCTCAATATAAGGAAAAAGAGGGGCCTGCATGCGATGGAGCGCGTGTTTGTTACAGGGGCATGCTCGGCGGATCTTGGACGCGGTGCTAGTCTCCGATGCTGGAGAAGGAATGGTGATGTGCAAATCGTAGAGCAAATCGGAGCGTGAGAAATTTGACTAATTTAACCAGAAAAATCTTGCGACTATAATATATCATTTCCATTTTTTAAATATAATTTATGTTTTTATTCGTTGGATAAAAATCAAATCGGCACATCAACATAATAACTGAAAAACAAACATTTTTTTGAAGACCCAGAAAATTCGTCTTTTATTTGTTAAAAAAGAGTCGGTCGCCGGATAATTAACAAAGCCAACAAGAAAAATTGAACCAGCAGCAAGCACATGATTCACTCGAATTGAACTCACATCGGCACTCAAACAAGAGACGCTTAGATCCTATCACTTCGATCCAGATGCCGTCCGGCGCGGCAGATTTAGCTAGAGGTGTTGGCTTAGCTTCATGGGACGCCGCCGCACGGCAGCAGGGCAGCACGCCGAGAATGATTTTGCGAGGCGGAAGGCGCGGCGGTCCTAGCAGCTGAAGCATGCATGGCGCGTAACAGCAGAGACAGAATCGGGGCAAAAGCTTTCGCATTGCCCGCAATGATGGCATGGGCATTGACCAGCCTGAGCCCTAGCCACTGCCTTAGCTGCGCTCCCCGGCCGAACGTAGTAGTACAGTACATGGCAACAACACCCGATGAGGCAAAGCCGGCCCCTCCTCCTAAACAGAAACAGCAGCAGCAGCAGCAGCTCAGGACGCAGGCGCAGAGGAGAGAGATGCATGCAGGCAGAAAGTTGCATGCGTGGAATCCAGCAAGATTACAATATGTGTATTTATACAGCGTACAAGGATCGATCACTCACTTCAAGCTCCAAGAGAAGAAGAAGAAGAAGAAAAAAGATTGAAGAAAAGGTTAATCGTGTGGTAGCCCGGCCCTCCAACACTGTTACTCTTCCCCTTGTCGCAGAAACAGCGAGTTACAGTAGAGGTCTCCTCGATCGTCAGTGGTGAGCCTGACCTGCCAGGACCACTGCAGCCGTAGTCACGGGCCCACCTGTCATGTCTGGTCCCTCCCTCTGTATCTCTCCTCTGATCGCATCGCCGTCCTCCTCCAATCGTGGCCACCTCCGCGAATTTGACTTATCGTCGCCGGTACATGTAGCCGCTCCATTGCTTGGTTTAAACTACGTACAGATTAAGCCTCGTTGCCGTCGGCGTCAGCAGCATGTGCCGGCGTAGGCGAATATCTGGTGCACCACCGTCGCCACCTCGTCCGCCGTCGCCAGCTCGCACCCTTCCTCCATCTGCACGAACGTCTCAGAGTTTTAGAATCACCATAATATAACGCAACACAGATACAGCTTATGCATAGTATTACAGACACTGCTGTTCTCTACTACTGACTACTGGTTTGCTTTTCTTCTCTGAAGTGTATGGCTCGGGAGAACGTAGAACATGGTTAATTAGGTTAGGCAGTTGGTGTATTTGTTTGTTGGATGGTTGTGTTTTTTCGAGGACAAGAAGGAAAATGACATGGAAGAAAGCTGGTGCTTGTAATTAATAATTGTCTGGAAATTTAGCCCGGTTTGTCTGTACCCTGTACTCGGCGCTCATCGTATTCGAACACTCCATCTACATACTCCAAAAAGTCTGGTGTGCTACGTGACAAGGCCCTGACGCTACGCCACTCTATCGATACTAAAAGGATGTTACTCCAATACTCCATTATGCATTTATGCATGAATACTTGCCTAGTATTTGCCGTTGTTATGTTTAGATTCATGAATTGTAGCATCTTTTTTATGGGTACAAGAAAGTTCATATTTTTAGAAAACTAGATTGTCCCTTAATTTGGACTACTCACTAAAAAAACTAGATAAAATGGGAATTGTTATTATGTGTTGAGCTCCTTAAAATTAGCAGCTACATATAACTTAAAATTAGCAACTACATATCTTTGTATTTCTTTTGGTTAATGGCGAATCCAGAAGCTACAAACTGAAAAACAGTGACCTGATTCTATAGTACTAAGTTACTTAGTAAGCAAATGGTGAAGTGTAACAAAAACAAACAAAAAATAGCTACTGTTTGCGTCAATCAAATGCAGGTTAAGAAAAAGTAAGCAATGGATTAAAAAAGACAAAGACGTAAAGTGAGTAGCTTTGGCCTTTGCGACGACCTTAAGGTTGAAGCAGTAGACGACGGCGTCGTGGCCAACGGATGTGACGGCGAGGTGCAACACCGCGAGGCGGAGGTCCTCCATGGCGGCGACGGCGCGCACGAGCCGCCCTGGCCACCGCCTCCCCGCGACGCGCACCCGCACGTGGCCCCCCACCGCGGCCATCGCCTCCACGTCCACGCCGCTGCCGCCGCGCGCCTCCGAGTAGCTCGTGTACTGTGGCGACACAAACACGCCGTCCGACGCGGCCGAGGCTGCCGTCGCCACCACGCCGCCCCCGCGCCTCGCCGCCGCGGCCGCCTGCAGCGCCACTAGCTGCTGTTCCAGCCTCTTCACGTAGTCGATCGCTCCCCCAACCACCGTCGCCTGGTCACCCTACGGAGATGTGCATGCATTGCATTGCATGGTAAGAACGGAGACGATTATAATCATTGTGTGATACGGTTATTTGCATGGCTGTGGCGTGGCTTACTCGAGGGATGTAGTGGGAGGGGATGAGCGTGCGGATGGAGGCGAGGTGGTCGTTCATGAGACGGCGGCGGTTGCGCTCGACGGCAATGTGAGTCATCCGCTGGCTCTCGGCCTCCTCCGGCTTCTTGCGCTTCTCCGGCGGCGGCGCGGCGCGCGGGCGCGGTCTAGGCCTCTTCCTCCGCCGCTCCGCCCTGGTCGCCGGCGCCGCAACCGGGGGCGCCGCCGCCTGCGTGACGCAGCTCTCGAGCAGGTCGAGGTCGGCTGCCGGGGGGCAGGGGCACGCGAATGCGCGGTGACTCTTGCGGGCGTCGTCCTCCTCCATGGCGCCCTGGAGCAGCGCCAAGAAGGGCATCTGCGCGGCGCCGGCGCTGGCCGCGTGGTCCGCCCACTGTTCCATTAGCACCAGCATCGCCGCGCCATCGGCAAGAAGCGGCACAGGAAGGCACATTAGTAAGAAACGGCGGCAACAACGGCAACGCCATAAAAGAGACGGCAGCACAAGACATAGCAATGCAAGTAATGGTAGGCGTTGAACGGTGCGCACAGGGCTAGCTAGATAGGCGATGAATGCGACCTAGCTAAGCCATTGGCTAACATTAGGGAAGGAGCAAATGAGGAACTAATGCAAGGCCGGCAAGGAAGCTGCAGCAGCATGCAGTTAATACGCCATTGCAGCATTTACAGGCACACATGTACTCCTCCAGAGGCTAGGAACGGAAGCTGATTGCTCAATTACTAGCTTACCAGCGAGCTGATGGGCCCTTGCAGTTGCGTCCTCTCCATTAGAGAGAAGAAGTAGGCAGAGTATACAGTGGTAGCAATAACTGCACTAATGAGTAATGAGCCCCGGAGCCGGAGGCAGCAGGTGCAACAGCAACTTCTCCGCCTCCTCCCCCTCCGATCTAAGTGGAGTAGCAGCAATTAATATGGTACTCGGTACACTCCTCCTCACCACCACCACTACTAGTGTGGTATACTGGTATTAGTAGCAGAGGCAGGAAGGCAAGGCAACCTTAAGAGAGGGGGGAGAGAGAGAGAGAGAGGAGGGAGGAATTGTCCCTTGTTGCATGTGTAGGGTATGGAGGAAGGACTAGGTGGGAGATTTGAAGGGGTGGATTTGTGTAACAAGTGAGTGAATTATTGAATCACATTGATGGTGTAGGGGAGGGGGCGTGGTTGCGGCAGATTTGTCCGGCCCGAGGACAGCGGCAGGCGGGGTGGGGCCGGGAGCTCCGCCAGCTTTGCGTCCCAGCCGCCATGCCCCGGCCTCCCTCCCTCCCTCCCTCCCGCTGCGTGCTACTCTATCCTCAGCTTTCTTCCCGTTTATTAGGCGGACAGCGAGACCAGAGGAGAGACGGGGGCTCAGGCTCGCCGTCGGATAAAAAACTAAGGTATCGTTTTGAGTTCTATTTTATTTTTTTATTATTTTTAAATTTTATTTTTTTCTAGCTTTTTAGCCTTTTTTTTTGAGTTTTTCCAGTTTTTTCCCGTATTCGTTTACGTTGTCCGTGATGGGCTAACATATTTTTCCTATTTTTTTAATTTTTTAAAATTTAGTTATGCCAAATAAGCCTCCATCAGCTACAGTACAATTTCAGCCATAAACCATCTTATTTCAGTCCAACCGAGCAGCACTCAACTCTAGAGAACGGAGGAATTCCGTAGAAATTCCGCAAGAAGCGTAGATTTGGTTTCTTGCTTTCTCATCATCAATAGATCTACGTTACCAATTTCACAGCTAAATGTTTTGAATATGATACATCCAAATTCCAGGTGATGGCTCCGGTAAAGAGTTACCAAGTTCATAAGTTACTATAAGTTATAAAATTTACATGTTATAACAGAATATCGTTGGCAAATCTAATGATATCATTTCACACAACTAATCTAAATAGCCTTACATATTAGTGATCAAGGTCTAAAAAAATTTAATGCATGATTTTTAAAATGTTATATATAATAATAATGCCATTTGGATGTGTACGTTAACATGGCACGGCATGCCGTCGTCGTCCTCACAAACAGGCCATCCGAGTCCACAAAGTTGATCTTCCTGATATGGTTGTATGCAGGCTCACCGTCGAAACAGCACAAACACTTTCCAGACGTTTTCGTTGGCCTCTCTACCTATATTTTCCTACCAGTTCGTGTGATCCTGAGATATGCTCGCACTGATCTAGTTTATATATATATATATATATATATATATATATATATATATATATATATATATATATATATATATATATATATATATATATATATATATATATATATATATATATATATATATATATATGCAAAATAACAGGTATATATATATAATATGGAGTGCTATAATTGAGTTTTAGCGAGTATAATATAGTAGTACCAATTCTCAACTTCGATACATGCACGCATGAACTAAAAAAAGCATCCGATTTCGTGTTGATCTGCTGTGGGAACTGAAGGCGTCGGTGAGATGTCCCTACTCCTGTAGAGACGGATATGATATATAGCAGAGGGAATGTGTTGGGATGCCGTCCAAGTGCCACGCATTGTCTCTCACTGCACGGTCCACGTGGAATGGCACTGCGTGTGGGCGCATGCAACGGACGCACGATCGATGGACATCATCGGACCACTTGCGTACGTAGATGCCAGGTTTCGTTTTTTTATTATTATTATTATTATTTCGGGGGGATCCGATGGCTACTGGCCACCCTGCTGCATGCTACACGTACGTTCTCTTCGCTTCTACGTTGGTAAACTTCGTGGTTGAAATATATACATATAGAATGTACGTACGTATCAGGTGCTCGCTCACTTCTCGATGCGCGCTGCATGCACTTGCAATACGTGCGATGAGCCATCTACCGAACCGCTGTGTGTGTGTGTGGGGGGGGGGGGGGGGGGGGCACATGTTCATCGGTCTTGTCATCGCTAGAGAAGATTACGGCAATAGCGCCCCGAGTAGAATTAACAAGTACAACCAATTCTCACGTTGATTGCACAAGTTCGCGACGGAGTTAGCTAATAAAGGAGTTAGCACCTGGTATGTCCCTGTACATATAGAACGCACATCAAAACCAATCTGATTTGTGTTAACGAGCTTATCATCAGTAAGAGTTCAGATAGTAAACTTAGAAGTATCTCTGATCGGTTACAAAGATTGTCGCAAGTATGAAGGAACTCAAGAGAAGCACACAACTACAAGTATGTTCAATAAGAGCGTTTTTTTTGGATTACAAGAGTGGCATCCCCCTTCTATTACATGGAGTCCTATTTATAGAGAAAAAGAACAGACAAGTATAGTTACAACTTTTGCCCTTAAGTTTTAACCTACTCCTAGGGGCATTCCTTTCATTTGCTTTGCGTGGCCCCACCACGTCCGGAACCCAGTGTTGGTCCGAGGTCAGCCCCGGACCCTCACGGGGTCAAGCTCGCGTACTCCATCTGGGGTTGGCCTCAGACCCTCCTACGGTTGGGATCGCGTACTCCGCCCAGGGTTAGCCTCATACCCTTCTGAGATCGGTCTCACGCACTCCACCTGGGGTTGGCCTTAGACCCTCCTAGGATCGGTCTTGCGCACTCAGTCCGGGGTTGGCCACAAACCCTCCTAAGTAAAGCTGTAAAAAAGCTCGAAGCTCGTGAACTACTCGAGTTCGGCTCGTTCTAGGCTCGATTCAAGCTCGGCTCAAACTTTAAATGAGTCAAACTCGAGTTTGATCTCAAGCTCACGAGCCGAGCTCATATAGTTTGCGAACCTCAATTCGAGCTTAAATAATGATACATATTAATGCTTACCGAGCTTACTCGAGCCGAACAAACTCGAGCTTTTCTTATTGTTGAAAATTAGTTAGTGTATGTTTGAATTATTTTAATTATTATCGAGCTTACTAGAGCCGAGCTCGAGCTCAAAATATTCTTATTATTGAAAAATAGTGCATAATAAATTATTTTAATTGTTATCGAGCTTCAACGAGCCGAGATCGAGCCTACTCGAGCTTAGACCGAGGCAAGCTCAAGCCCAAGTCTAGGCTCGGACCCCAACTAGAGCTCAGCTCGAGTTCGGCTTGAGTTTCTAACGAGCCCGAGTCTGGAAGGCCAAGCTCGCTCGAGCTCAGCTCGTTTATAGCCCTACTCTTGGTATCAGTCTCGCGTACTCTATCCGGGGTTGGTCCCAGGCCCTACTGGGGTTGACCTCGCGTACCTCGTCCGGGGTTGGTTTGGGGACTTTGGCTCAGGGTAAACCTTCCAACGGGCACCGCCACTCCAAGGTGGCTGTGGATCCGAGGTAGAGCAGGGACCCTCTCCCAACAGAGCTAAAGTAAACTGTTTCATTAGTCTAAGTCCTCGAACCAGACATGTTCAGAGTATACGGCTGAAAACGAACCGAATCCAAAGTTCAAGATGGAAAAGTGGATTTTTTTTCTTCCTTATGTTATTGTATTTTGGGCCTGTTTGGCAGAGCTCCACCAGCTTCAGATTCACGAAAAACAGATCCAGATTCAATTTTACCAGCCAAACACTTCTAGCTCCAGCAGCTCCACCATGGATCTACTCCACGAAAATAGTGGATCTACCCCCAGATTCATGGATTTGGTGGAGCACCTCAAGGGGTGCTCCACCAACTCAAGTTTGGTGGAGTTGTGGAAAATTACCCACCACTGCCACTGGTTACACAAAAAAACGGTCCGTTCTTTTTCTTCTTTCTCGCGACCGAGCTCCGACTGCTCGTGCGCAGGAGCGCCGCCGCCGCGCCGAGCCGCCGGCCGCGCCGAGGAGCGCCCCGCCAGCCGCGCCCGGCCATGGCCGCGAGCTCCTGCCCTCCTGCGCGCGAGCTCGTCGGGAGGAAGAAGAAGCCCGTGGCTTTTTTTTTGCATTTTTTCATTATGCCCCTTGACGCGTGGGCCTAGTTTGGCAGTGAGATAGAGAGAAGCGCTGGAGCTGTACCAAACACTTGGATGAAACCCAGATTCACGGTGGAGCTGCTCCACGATGGATCTAGGTGAATCTGAGTGGATCTGGAGCTGGTGGAGCTCTACCAAATATGCCCTTTGTAGCTAGCTATGGCTATCATGTGTTCAAGTATGAAAAACACGACCAACAATGGACTAATTATATATGGAGTATACGAGCATGATAGTTCTGGACCAAGACATAGCTTTCTTGCCTGGCCGCCCATATATACGTGGTACACAAACTCATTAAAATTAGTGGACAATATAATGATGCATGGGTGAAGTGGACAGTACTCGTGTTTCAGCAGTGCGCAAAAAGATGTAAGCACAAAAAGGCCACAAGACGAAATGTATGTGCCACACTAGGTTCCGTTCGTTTTAGCTTTAGCTTCTGACTTATTTTTCACTATTTATAAATTTCATTTTTTTTTGATTTTTTGGCTTGTTGAGCTTTTTTACCGGTTCTTTTTTCCTATATTCGTTTGCATTATCCGTGATAAGCTAGCATATTTTTTCTATTTTTAATTTTTTGAATTTAATTACGTTAAATAAGTCGTATTTAGCTACAGTGGAATTTCAGCCGCTACAGTACAATTTCAACCATAGGCCACAGCTTTTGAGCCCAATCTCGGTGCCCCGTTACGGTGCTCTCATGACAGCCGGCACTGCCGGGAAATGAGCTTGAGATCTAACATAAGCATCGATCGACACGACGATCGTGCGCGTACGTCGCCCGTTGCATTCGCGCGAGGCAGGCTAGCCACACCAACCCGGCGATCGATAGCTAAGCTAGCACTGGAAAGATGAGCTCCAAGGATACATAAGCACGCACAGGTTCTGCTGCATGCATGCGACGGCACGCGTCGTTGGAGAGGCGCGCGCGCGCATCATTATGTGTTGAGCTTGGACACGATCCGGTGAGCCCCTGAGCTCATACCGCAACTGATCATGTAGAAAACCAAACAAAATGTCACTACCTTCTTTGGAGATTCATGTAGCAGAATTCATGTGTTCTAAACTGACCCCGAAGCTTTGAAACCATGCGGAGCACAAGGCACAGCAATGCCCATGATGCCCTGGCCGGCCTCCTCCAAAAGATCATACACATGACACGTACCACGGTTTGCATGGTACGAGACACCAGTAGTAACAAAAACGCAAGGATGGGGCCGGAGCCACGTAGGCGGCGGTACGGCGAGCGCAGCGATGTGATGCACTCTTTCACCTCGGCATCTGGACAGGACAAGATGTCCCGGCAGTGGGGGCTCAGCGAAGCGTTTGCCTCATTGGTGATTACGAGATGAGCCTAGTTTGGGCCGTTTCCGGATCTTCTTCGGGACAACCGAACCCTTTCCTCTCTCTCTCTCTCTCTCTCTCTCTCTCAACCTTTTCCCTTGTTCTCTCTCTCTCTGCGAAGTCAATTGTCGTAACTACTTTTCACAGATGCCCTATGGCCTGCGTCCCAGTGGTTTGCAGGACTCAATTAATCACGGTGCTTTTTTAGCTATAACTTTATATTTTAACTTATGATTTTAAATTCTAACTATACGTGAGACATAATACGTTCTTGATCGGTATACCTAAATTCAACATAATATTTATTATAATATATCTATAGACACTGTCTTAAAAAATACATCGTTTAAAAATTAGTTACTACAATAAAAAGTGCTAAGTCAAAACTAATGCAAAAAAGAATCCAGTTTTGCCCCCGCATGGCTGGCTTTTTTTTTACCATTAGGCACGTACACTTTATCGGGTAGCTTCCCTGCTCTCTTCCTACAAAGTAAACCAGTAGTTCACGGTTCTCTACACTTCCACTAATTACTACATCACTAGTCCGTTTTGGATTAAAGGCTGTGTTCTTTTTGTTTTTAAGTGTCTTTTATTTTTAGTTTTTCAGTAACTACTATTTATTAGATTAATATATCACAGTCAAAATAATGGATCCAAAAGCTTGCATCTTTTCATTGGTCAATTCTATAACTCTAGCTGTGTAGCACCATGCACCGTTTCTCGATGAATTGGCTAACCATCCAAAAGGATGTACTCCATCAATTAGATATGGACCAGATAAGACCTTTCCATCTTAGGGAGTGTTGTGGTTACAGTTAGGTTATCTAAAGCCTACAACTCACAGTGGAGAGAGGTGAAAATGTATGCTGCGCTAGTACCATAGCCTAGTCTTTTTCCTCAAAAAGTGGATCTCCCCCATGGCGCCCTAAGAAACATATTTATAACCATGACAACTTATTTACATAAATGCCTCTATCGAGGCTTACAATAGTAGGGGCAAACAAGTTTTTCCCCTGTCACAACCCTGTTGGGGTTGCCATACACTTTACATGATTAATGGGTTTCCTAGCATGGTGGGCCAATTGGGCCATGTGGGGGCCACTCTCCTAATAGTAGCCACTCATGGTAAAGTGCTTCATTACCAATAGGCCAAAACCATAGAGTTTTGCTCATTGGCACCCTCCGTCCCTTCAGCTCCTCGGTTTATTGGCCGTGAAATCCTGGGGCATCCTCCCAATCGACACTATTGCCGCGTGTACAGTGTGAGTCACATCGTACACATGGCGGCTGTCTCCTCATGGGTCATGTGGCATGGGCTGCTACGCCGGTTATAGGGATGCGCATGTCCCAGAAAATGCACGCTTGGAGCCACAGCTCCTTCCTCGGAGCCTATCTGTAAGATCGAGGAGGCCGACTAGAGGGGACGAACAGGCGAATTAGAAATTCTCTTCAAATTATTTGGCTAAGACCAGTATTATAATGTGAAAGCTTAATTCAAATTGGTTTATCACAAATAAAACATAAATCAATTATGTTCACCAAAGTGCCACATTCCTCTCAGGGCATTCCTAATGGTGACACCATATAGTAATGCCCATAGATTGCCACCTCATATAGACACTAGATTAGATATCATCCTCCCAATGCACTATGTCTGTCATCTCACCCATCTAATCAATACTATAATTTAATATTTATTTCCAATTCCCTCTCCAACACACTGTTTAATACAATGTCACATTCTTGTAATGTGGTAGACATTCCTTCTCACCCCAATAGATGTCTTAGCTAATTTCTTCGTGTTGAATTATGTGCTCAAGCAATGTTTTGCATGAGATACTGTTTCTCTCTCTTTCTTCATTAATTTTCCATGCAGCTCAGCACTAATTCTATATAGCATACTAATTAATACTATAAATATGCTTACATAGGACCATTAGGAATGCCTCATATGGGGGCCGTTTGACCTTGATAAATGCAGCGTTTTCCTTGCTGCCAACATTTTTATATGTGTTCTTTGGAACTACCGGCCACAACGGTCAAGCAAATTGACAGTTACAGAAGGCATTGCCTTCGGCGTGGATCTGACCTAAATGCAAAAAGCCCAGCACCTGCAGCTTGGAAAACAGTATGCCGGCCAAAATCACAAGTGGGACTGGGAGTGATCGACTTATATCTGCTCATAATGATGCTTTGCTCGTGAAAATTGTACATAAGTTCTACAATCATGTTGACCTACCTTTGGTTAAACTGGTTTGGTCCTATTATACGACAACAGCTCCTCGTGTTTCGCAAAATAAAGGCTTATTCTGGTGGAAGGATTGTCTAAAACTTAATGGTTTATACAGAGGGGTGTCTACATGTAGCGTGGGTAAAGGAACGACAGCACCTTTTTAGCAAGATATTTGGAACAACAGCCATCTGGAGCGACAATTCCCAGAACTCTTCTCCTTCACCAAAAACCAAGCCAATTTAGTTCAGCAAGTACTAGTAACTGAAGAGCCACATACTCTTTTTAACCTGCCATTATCAGTCCAAGCGTTTGATCAATATAATCAACTCCTATCACTGGTTGGGAATATTAATTAGTGATTCTAAAGAGGAGGATGTTTGGTCCTACATTTAGAACAAAGATTATTTTTCATCTATGAAGGCCTACAAGTTTCTAATGGGTGATATGGAAATACCAGCAGCTTTTAAGCGGATTTGGCAAAGCTGCTGTAGGTCAAGACATAAGGTTTTCTTTTGGCTGCTTATTCGTGATAAACTGAATACAAGAAACCTTCTGAAAAGGAATAACTTTCACATTGAAGGGAATGATTACAGTTGTGTGCTATGTCATCAACATGAGAAAGAGACTATTCCACTATTCTTTGGCGCCTGTGAATTCAGCTTGGATTGCTGGAGTCCATAGAGAAAAAAAGAAGTATACTCCTTCAATTAGTTCCTGGGTAGACAATTTTGGTTAATTTGTGGCGTTTTGCAGTGAACTATGTACATAAGTTTACTTTTATATAATTATTAAATATATTCACAGTAGGATCCTTTCCTCCTGTTTCTGCTAAAAAACCGAATGCCTTACAGACTTAGCGAGAGTAGTCCAGCAGTTGTTCGTGTGTGGCTACTGGCTAGCGTCCATGCACAAGACTCAGGTCCCTCTATTGAACTTACGAAAATAATAAAGGGGACAATAATACACCTAGAGGTTGAATTATCATGGACAATAAATTTACAAAAAGTTCAAAAAGAATGCTATATCCTTGAAGGCACGCACGTGTACACGCTCACACACGCATATATAAAAATAATTCTATACTACTATAAGTACGTACTCCCATACTGTTAGAAATAATCTTGACTTAGAGTCCTAGACGTAGTAGAGTCCGTTTCCGAGTATAACTCAAGTTGAAGTTGAGTCCAACTTGGAGTCCGAATCGGAATAGGAGTAGGAGAGTTTTATCCCTATATATTGGGAAGACTTGTATCCAGTTTTGTATCCAAGAAAGAAAAGCAAGAAAGAGGGGAGGCAAATTAGAGAATAAAGAAATTCAGAAATTTCTTCCGTGTTCTCTCAGATTATTTGCGATGTGTGCATTTTCTCCTGGGATCAAAGTTGTAACAAGTGGTATCAGAGCCTAGGCGAGAATCGAGTCGTCGGAAAAAATCATCTCCACGATTTCCGTTTCGGCGCTGGCGCTCCCGAGCGTGTCGTCCCGACGTCTCCGCGCCGAGCGTCATCTCTTCGAGCAGCACGAGGAGCAGTTGATTGCGCAGGAGACAGGCGCCGCGTCGGACCGTGCAACCATCCAGCGGCTGGGGGACCGCGCAGACGTGCTGCACAGTATGCTGGACGTGGTCGGCGCGCAGGGCATCAAAGCATGGCCGGGGTTAAAGCGGCTAACAACCGACCCGACGGCGCTAATGCAGGGATGCAGGAACACCAGCCGCCTCCACGAGATGTTCCCCGAAGGCCCGCCGTGCGGGGCGGCCTACGCTGTCATCGGCCGGCTTCGAGGTCCTGAGCGGGTTGCTGGAGAGCAATCCAGAGAAGAGGCTCACCGCGGAGGATGCACTCAAGAAGTGGTAGTTTGACGCCGGACGCCATCGTGGGTTCGGTGGCTGCTTCACGTCATGCATGGGAGAAGTCTTTTCTAGTGCATCTGATTAGCTCCAGTAGTTTAGTTAGTATCTAGTCATGAACAATAACAATCATCTCATTATATTGAGCAAGCAACAGAGAAGCAGAACAAGTTCAAGGGAAAAAAATAGTACAGTTTTTCCCTCCGTTCCCTTGATCTCAGAGCAGCTTCAAAGTAGCCCCGAGTTTTTGATATGTGCTCAAGATCATGTTGCGTACTCCGGGAAGTGGTGTCACCGGCGACGAGGCATCATCCAGTGTGATGGCGAAGAAGAGTTCCGCTGTCTCGCTGTATTATCCGATGCTCACGACGAGCAATTATGCAGCCTGAGCAATCAAGATGAAGGTGTACATGAAGGCTCAAAGAGTGTTGGACGTTGAGAAGATGTGTTCGCCGTCCAAACTCAAGTCAGCAAAGTTGAGATCGAAACGTCGAGAAGATGTGTCACCGTTCCGTGTCAAGTATAAGTTTAGTAAGTCGTAGTTGAGTCCGACTGCCTCAATTTTTAGAATTTTTGCATCTGGTGGACTCGTACCAGTTGATTTGAGTTCTTACATGCAGGTTACATGTAGAACGCTTCATGTGGAGGCGTGGCTGGTAGTTCATAATGCATTGAGACTAAAACTATAGTATATCAAGTCAAGATTAAAGGGGAGATTGTTAGAAATAATCTTGACTTAGAGTCCTAGACGTAGTAGAGTCCGTTTCCGAGTATAACTCAAGTTGAGTCCAACTTGGAGTCCGAATCGGAATAGGAGTAGGAGAGTTTTATCCCTATATATTGGGGAGACTTGTACCCAGTTTTGTATCCAAGAAAGAAAAACAAGAAAGAGGGGGAGCAAATTAGAGAATAAAGAAATTCAAAAATTTCTTCCGTGTTCTCTCAGATTATTTGCGATGTGTGCGTTTTCTCCTGGGATCAAAGTTGTAACACATACCTTATATATCATTTAAATAATATTGTTATACTTTTTTATCCTTATGAGCATAGTATAATAATGATTATTAGATACTCTAAAGTGAGTTCTATGAAAATGTTCATTGAAGTTCGCTTTTTATAGTATAATTTGTGTATGTACTCCTTTTATACATAAAAAAATGCATACAACAAAAATAAATGACTCCAATAAAAAATTTTCAACCCAGTTATATTGGAGTATCTTAGTATAGTATTTAAGGCAAGGTAATTAAGCCTGCCATCTGCCCATAGGGTGGCAGGCTGCTGTCATCTGGTGGTGGGACGACAGGCTGCCTGTCGCTATCGGCAGGCCATGCGTCAGCTTTACGGCGTGGCCGTTCGGCCACTGGACGGCGAAAAGACCATTTTTATAAATACAGTGTATATATTATTATTTTCGTAACTACGAATACAAATAATGTTATATATATAAAAAAATTCGTCCAAGTAGAAGACCATATAAAGACATACGCAGGTAGAGACACCGCTCGTGTGTACATACAGACTAGATAGCTAGAGGGTAGCAAATTCCAACGAAGTAGCAGAAGCAACATGGCCGTGTTCCGAGATCTGAACAGCCACAGAGGAAGCGAAGGGTGGCAAGGAAAGATTGGCAGCCGCTGCTCCTGCACTGTCGCAGCTCGCCATACTTTGACACACACGGGCAGAGCCAGAGAGATGGGACTTGTATATGGGAGCTTTACGTGTACGTAAAAAAAAAGATTGGGTCAGCTCCTCCTTTGCTTCCTTTTGCCCCGTATTTCATCGTGCAAAATTCTTTGACTTGGGATCCTGTCCGGGCAGGTACAGTCCATGTTCTTTTGTCACGATGCCCTCGGCCAGACGCAGACACGGAGTCAAAAATGGCTGGGGGCGGCAGGAGGCAAGCAGGAGCTTTGGATGCATAGTGCAGCATGCAACGGCCGGGAAATAATTGGGGGAGATTTGTTTTGGTTCCCGGGATTTGATGACCGCTCAGGTCTGTTTGTATTGATTCTAAATGATTGTTTTTTCACACTAAGTAATTTTTGTTTACAGTACCTAACTTTAACTTGTAATGGCTATTTTTCTATAATAAATAACTTTTTTTACAGTACCTAGCTTTGGCTTTTAATAGCCTTTTTTTATAATAAATAGCTTTTTATAGTACCTAAATTTTAAATGATGTCTTTTAAGATGGGAGTCTACTAGTTGCAAAGGTACAGCAGATCTATGAGCACCTACATTCAGTGGCCAGCTGATGTGGTAATGCATACTTGTCGAGAAAGGAGCTCAATGCAAGAACACACATGCATATTTCTGTATTGCAACTCAATACAACATTTAAAGTAAAAAAATCCTTGCACTGTTGCACACATGTGAGTAGTGTGTCTGATATCATCCACAGTTATAGCCCTTTAATCTGTATTCACATCTTGCTTTCAAGATGCTCTAATCCCAGAAGCTACTACTGGACACTTTTATTTTTCAATTAGAGCTACGATGATTTCAGAACAGGGCAGATATTGAGTTTAACTATTATTAAGTGAAACTGATGAGATTAACTGTGATGATTTGTACCTTCCATAGTTTAGACATTGCTGAAGAATATGCATGTAACACGTTCTGTAAGTACATCCCCCCCCCCCCCCCCCATCAAGTTTCATTTCAGCTTTTACCATCAATTCTATCCAGTAGTAGAATGGACCTCAATGAAGGGAAGTAATTGTAGGTTTAGTGTGAGTATATCTTAGTATCTTACCATGTATCTCATGACAATGCAAGTGATTTGGCATCCGCAGAAACTCCAATCATCCATTAATTCCAACATGGCTTATGTCCCCTTGTTCTTGATGACCTGTTGGAACATAACAGCCATTAATCAGGGTCAAACACTTCTATTGCCTCATAGTTGTTAAAGAAAGAATAGGATTGTGTTATTTGTTTCCTTATATGCCTTGATTTCCTTATATGGATATAGCATGTTTCTTTATATATCCCTTGTACACCCTATATATATTGCCCATTCGGCCTCATGAATAAATACACAATATTCATAATATGGTATCAAAGCAGGGTTTCTGACGTTGTTCCATCCGCTGCCATCGCCGCCGCCAAGGCCGCTGCCGTCTCCGCCGCGGCTGTTGGCCGTCGCTGCGCCCATCCATCAGCTGCTCAACCCGCGTCCGGCTGCCACCTGCCCGACTGCCTGCTGCCACCCGTTGTCACTCTTGACTGCGGGCCGCTGCTCGATGTCGCCTCCACCCGGTTGCCAGCCGCATCTCCAACTGACGACTGCTGCTGCCTGCCCAGCGACCGAATGCCCAAATCCCGTTGCCCGGCCGCCTAGTCGCCCACCACTTGCCAGCCGGCCACCTGCCGTCCAGTCACCTGGTGCGTGGCCACCCGCCCACTCAACCTAAACAGATCTGATCTGTTCGGAATGATCTGGTTATTTTTTTGTTTTGTTATAGTTTCCAAAAAAGAAAGAGAGAAAAATGTTGATCTAACTGTCGCATCGTCCAGCGGCGCCTGTTAGACTTCGTTGCCTTGGTCGCTGTGCCATGTAGCGCCGCCTACCGATGCCTTCCATTCCATCAGCTGCGATCCCATTCTCGGGAACAAAGCTCCATGGAACGAACTACAGATTGTGGTCTTCACTCATGGAGATCACACTCGATGGTCTTCGCCTATGGGGACATGTCACCGGTGCACGACCTTCTCCGCCACCACTGGTTCAGCCTCTTTTCAGGCAGTCTACTTCTACACCTCCTGTAGCAGATGAGGCTGCCAAGAAGGCAGAGGCTGCTACTGATGATGAGGCTCTTCAGTATGCCATTTACGTTTTCTTCGAGCGCTGGTGTATTGATGAAGCCCGTGTTCACACCATCCTGGTGGTCACCGTTGTCGACTCCATCTAACTAGACATTATTGGTTTGCAGTCTACTCGACAGATCTGGAAATACTTACATGAGTGATACCAGCAAAGCAGTGATGCTTAGTTCTTTTCGCTTCAACGTGAGTTGGTGACACTTCACCAAGAAGATTCTTCCATTGACTTCTTCTAGGCCCTGGCCAGTCTCTGGCACCAGCTGGATGAGCTCGCTTCTCCACTTTGCCAGGAGTGTCATAAAGTGCAGAAGGTGGATCATGATCACACTATTTTTGCGGTTGCTTCTGTTCACCGGTGGTCTATCTCTCAGCTGGGTGTTAAGAATACATTTCTTAATGGTATCTTGTATGAGGAGATTTACATACAGCCACCATCTGGGTATTTTGTTCCAGATGGCCATGTCTGTCATCTTCGTTGTGCTCTTTATGGCCTCAAGCAAGCCCCTAGTGCTTGGTTTGCGTGTTTTACCTCTGATTACCGCTGTCGGTTTCACTATCAGTGCCCATGATCCTGCTCTATTTGTCCATGTCTCACCTCGAGGTAGGACACTGTCTTTTGTATATGTGGATGATATGCTCATCATTGGTGATGATTCCTCATTTATCACATATGTGAGAAGCATCTCAGTGAGCAGTTTCTAATGACTGACCTTGATTTACTTACGTACTTCCTGGGGATTGAGGTTTCTTCCACGCTTGAGAGCTACTACCTCTCCCAGCAGAAATATGTTCATGATCTACTTAATCGGTCTGGTCTGACTGATACTCACATTGTTGCGACTCCCATGGAACTTTCTCTTCAGCCTCATGCTACTAATGGAGATCTTCTTGAGGACCCTGCCCGATATCGTCATCTTGTTGGGAGTTTGGTGTACCTTGTGATGACTTGTCCTGACATTGCTCATGATGTACATATCTTGAGTCAGTTTTTGGCTCGTCCTACTTATCTTCACTACAGCCACCTTCTTCGTGTTATTCGCTACTTGCGTAGAACCATCTCTCGTCGTTTGATTTTCTATAGCTCCACCACTCTACAGCTTCAGGTGTACTCTGATGCGACCTGGGTTAGTGATTCTAATTATCATCATTCTCTTTCTGCTTACTGTGTTTTTCTTGGCTCCTTCTTAATTACCTAGAAGACAAATAAGCATATTGTAGTTTCTCGTTTGAGTGCAGAGACTAAGTTGAGAGCTATGGCAACAGTGACAATAGAGATTACTTGGTTAAGATGGCTACTTGCAGACTTTGGAGTGTCTGTGAGGGGACCAACAACACTTATATCTGCTCGTGATCCAGTGAAGCATGAGCTCACTAAACACATTGGTGTGGATGCTTCATACACTCGCTCACAGGTGCAGGAGGAAGTACTTGCTCTATAATGTGTCTTCAGATTTACAGCTCGCTGACTTCTTCATGAAGCTGCAAATAAGGGCACAACATTTGTATTTTCTCTCCAAACTCAGTGTGTGTGATTCACCATGAGTTTGAAGAAGGTGTTAAGGATAGAATAGGATTGTGTTATTTATTTCCTTATATGTCTCGGTTTCCTTATATGTATATAGAATATTCTTTTGTATATCCACTTGTACACCTTATATATTTTGCCTTTTGTGTCTCATGAATAGATACACAATATTCATAATAATAGTCTCCCAGAATATACGATAATATGACAAAGCTTGCTTGGAGTATAAGGCCAATCAACACTTAGGTGCCACTCATTTGGACTGAAAAAGATGGCTTATGGCTGAAATTGTACTGCACCTGACTGAAATTGCACTGTACCTAATAGTGGTTTATTTGGTATAATTAAATTTAAAAAAATTAAAAATAGATAAATCAAGGTAGCCCATCACAGACAGTGCAAACGAATATAAAAAAAGAATCGGCAAAAAAGCTCAAAAAGAGCCAGGAAGCCAGAAAAGGCTAAATTTATGAATATTGAAAAACAAGCCAGAAGCTCAAGCCGAAATGAGCGGAGCCTTAACCTCTTGTTCTGCAAGTTGGCAATTTTTAAACTGACATACATGCAGTCAAATTTTGAAATAGAAAACAAATAAATGTACCTTTTCTTTATATTTTATTCCGAAGAAAATGTTCCTTCCATGATGGAAGAAGCATTCAAGACCATGAGAAAAAAAAAATTTATGTAGTGAAATCGAGCATTTCAGTTCTTTCATTTCCCTTTTCTTTCTTTCTTTTTAAAAACTTTTTCTTTATTTGGAGACAATAACTGAGAACAATGAAGTCAGTCCTCAAACTGGATTTGCCCCGTCAGCATAAGCAGAGAACAACTTTGGTAGAATGCCAAATACGTAGGGAAGTAATATTCTTCTAAGAGCATAACTATCTGGTGGATTTCATGTTTCACTAAAGAACAATAACGTTAATGATATACATATTTGCTCACCAGTTTCTGAGTTCAGGCAACCGTTTCCCTGGTTAACTGAAAGGATTGTGCTAACTTCAAACTAAATTTAGAACCTGTCCAAAGTCTTCAAGAGAAAAAGAAAATAAGCACATATCAGCTCCTGCCACACAAAATTTGCACAGAACAAAAGCTTTATAGAGGAAGCATCGATCGGAGATGTCTCCTCTTTAGTAAATGCAAGTTTCCTGACTACATACCTTCAGATTTGGAACTGAAAACGTGATCTTTCTGCTCTCCATTATGACGTGGCTGGCATCACAAGCTGGTAGGAAGCTAGAAAGGTGAAACTGGAAACCTTGTACGAGCAATACATTGTATTGTGATAAAGAAATATTGTCTGCTATTCTTTTAAAAATGGTTTTCATACATCATAGTTCAAAATAAAACTCGCTTCAAAGTTTGAACACCTGCCGGCAACGATACAATATAGCAAGGTTTGAAAAAAAATATATTTACAAGTTTCACATATTATATTTATATACAAATCCAAGAGGTCATTTCAACTTGATGGGAAATGACTGTACAACTTAGAAATGTTACATACAAAAGAGAGGGCACATGGTCCATGATGTTCCGCAAATATAACATTACAAAAGTTCATGCTAGCTAATTTGTCCAATGCATTTGACACCTCCTAGACGAGGAGGGAAGGATTAATGCTGCACGACAACAAAACAAAGCTTCGTTGAAAACTTCCACGCAAATAATTTATCTTTCAGTTCTTGTGAATGTGAAAGTTAGCTCTGGATGGATCTCTGTTGTTGTATGTTCAACTGAGCGCTGCAGAGATGACTCCTCAAATTAGCTATGTACCTATGGATACGTTGTTGATTGAATGGTGAAAGCGAAAAGGGTGGATTTAGAGGCAAAGTAGTTGCTTCCTGCAATATAAATGTGAGTAAGATGATTGCTTTGGAATATAGCACCATTGATCTATTCTGGTATCCCAAAAGTTCCTTTGCCTGAAATAGTCGAAGTAGATAAGTCAATTAAAATATCAACTTAAACAAATAAGTAAATAAACTGTTCAGCACAAATTTAAAAGTAGGGTTCACAAAAGATGAGAAATAATGCAACCCCGCCTCCGGCTCCAGAGGTCCATTTAGATCTGATAAGAATCTAATGAAAAAGTTAAAGAATGGGAAAACTGTGCTCAGGTAGCAGGGAGTGGCACTAGGGTTCAAAATCCCGGCGGTTACCGGCCGGTAACCGCCGGTTACCGTTTTTACCAGTGGAGACCGGTAACCGAAAAAACCGGCCGGTATCAATTTTTGAATTTCGAATTTTGGCCGGTTTTTTCCGGTAATCGGCCAGTTTTTCCGGTTACCGGCCGGGTTTTCCGGTTACCGGTTTCAAAACATCTCAAAATTCAAATTTTGATTTTCAAATTTTGACCGGTTTTTCCGGTAACCGCCCGGTTACCGTTACCGGCCGCTGACCGGGATTTCTTCCGGTTCCGGTATTTGGAACCTTGAGTGGCAGCCTGTCAGGGGTTATGAACTTATGACTGGTGTAGTTTCATAAAAAGTAGAAAGCAGGGGCTGGCTGGTAATGAGCATCTTCGCTCGGTTGTAAAAGAAAGCTTTGTTTTCTTTCTTCATGAAATGTAAAACAAGAATACTCATTTCTGGATCTTGTTCTTGATGGTAATTGCAAACTAACAGCCATTACTAGAAATATGCCTGGCACCAGTGGTGGTTGTTATGAATAGCGCTTGTATTCAATATGAGGCCAATGGGCCGGTATATATACACAAAGTACAGGTGGCAAATATGCAAAGAAACCCTCATAACAATGGGGAATAACAAACTATACATATATCTCTAACACCCCCCCTCAAACTCATGGTGGATCAACAACACTGAGTTTGGAGAGCTAGAAGCTATGCTGTGCTCGAGTCTGGGCCTTCGTGAAGAAATCCGCTATCTGAAGCTCTGAAGGCACATACTGAAGAGTAATCACCTGATCATGCACGCAAGACCTCATGAAAGAAGCATCAACACCAATATGCTTGGTTAGCTCATGCTTCACAGGATCACGAGCAATACTGATAGCACCTGTACTGTCTGACAAGAGAGGGGTCGGTGTAGTGACAGAAACACCAAAATCCTCAAGTAACCACCGTAGCCAAGTAATCTCTGCTGTCAAGAGGGCCATAGCTCGCAACTCAGCCTCTGCACTCGAACGGGACACTGCAGTCTGTTTCTTCGTCTTCCAGGCAATAAGAGAACCACCAAGAAAAACACAGTAAGCAGAGATAGACCGGCGATCAGAGGGATCGCTAGCCCAAGTAGCATCCGAATAGGCCTGAAGCTGTAACGAACTGGAACGTGGAAAGAAGAGACGGCGAGAGATAGTCCCACGAAGGTATCGCAGAACTCGAAGAAGGTGGCTGTAGTGGACCTGAGTGGGAGCTGAAACAAACTGACTCAGAATATGAACTGGATAAGTGATATCCGGACGAGTAACAGCAAGGTAGACAAAACTCCCAACAAGATGACGATAGCGAGTCGGATCAGAAAGAGGCTCGCCATCAGAGAGTCGGAGGTGAACATTGAGCTCCATGGGAGTCTCAACAGTACGCTGATCAGTGAGAGAGGCGCGATCAAGAAGATCCTGAATATATTTCTCTTGGGACATAAAGAAACCATCTGGAGTGGAAGTAACCTCAATCCCGAGGAAGTAACTAAGAGGACCAAGATCCGACATAAGGAACTGCTTACTAAGACGAGCCTTGACAAAGACAATGTACTCAGAATCATCCCCCGTAATGATCATATCATCAACATACAGGAAAAGGAGAGTCCGACCACGAGACGAAGTGTGGACAAAGAGCGCAGGATCATGATCACTAGCTGAAAAGCCAGCAGCAGTGACCACAGAGGAGAAGCGCTCAAACAAAGCACGAGGGGCTTGCTTAAGGCCATAGAGAGAGCGACGAAGGCGACAGACCATGCCCTCAGGAACAGAATACCCAGGTGGCGGATGCATGTAGACCTCCTCGCGCAACTCGCCATTAAGAAAGGCATTCTTGACATCAAGCTGAGAAACAGACCAGTGGCGAACAGACGCCACCGAAAGAAGAGTGCGAACAGTGGTCATGTGAGCCACAGGAGCAAAAGTCTCGTCGTAGTCAACACCATGCTCCTGCTGGAAACCACGAGCAACAAGACGCGCCTTATAGCGCTCAAGAGAGCCATCTGAGCGAGTCTTAATCTTATAGACCCACTTACATGTGATGGGATGAGAATGGGATGGAAAAGGAACAAGATCCCAAGTACCAGTACGCTCGAGGGCAGCAATCTCCTCGACCATGGCAAGCTGCCACTCAGGGTGAGTAACAGCATCCCGGTAGGAGACAGGCTCACGAGTAGCTGCGCCAGCAAAGGCAAAACGGACAGGAGGCCGAATCGACTGGCGATCGCGGAGAGCGTAGCGAGGAGAAGATGACCCATCAGGGGAAGATAGAGCATCAGAAGAAGATGGATCATCAGAAGGAGATGACTCATCTGGAAGATCCTCAATACGAGGTCGACGAGTGTAGACGATAGTGGGAGGAGCCTGGGGAGTCGTAGGAGACGACACAGGCGGTGACAACGGCGGAGAGGCCACAGGGGGAATATGTGGAGACTCAGTAGGACAGGTGGACGAGGGCAAAACAGATATAGGAGTATCTGGAAAGGTCAAGAAAGACAGAGACTCCACAGAGGAGGCCGAAGGAGAGGCAGGACGTGGGTAAAATGGACGAGACTCGTCGAAAGTCACATCCCGAGAAACCCGTATCCGACGACCAACAGGATCCCAGCACCGATAGCCCTTGTGCTCGGCACTGTACCCCAGAAAGACACACTCAACAGACTGAGCGGTCAGTTTGGTACGTTCTCGAGGGGCGAGGAGAACATAGCAAACGCAGCCAAACAGATGAAGGGCAGAGTAGTCAGGAAGAAGACCACAGAGACGCTCAACAGGGATCGCACCCTTAAGAGCAGAAGAGGGCTGAATGTTGACGAGATAGGTGGCAGTGGAAACAGCCTCGGCCCAAAAGTGAGGTGGAATAGAGGCGGCGATCATCAGAGCACGAGTCGTCTCAAGGAGGTGACGATGCTTGCGCTCAGCGACACCATTCTGAGCATGAGCACCAGGACAAGAAAACTGAGCGAGAGTGCCCTGCTCAACAAGGAAGCTGCGCAGGTGACGAGAGAGGTACTCGCCAGCAGAATCGGCACGAAAGACACGAATAGGAGTGGAGAACTGTGTGTGTATCATAGTGGCAAATTGTTTATAGATAGGCAAGGCCTCACTACGAGAAGACATGAAATATATCCAAGTGTGGCGAGAGAAATCATCTATAAAAATAATATAATAACGATGACCCCCTTTCGAAACGAAGGGAGCCGGACCCCAAACATCTGAATGAACAAGATCAAAAGGACGCTGAGACACAGTCTCACTATGAGGATAAGGAAGCTGAATCTGTTTACCTAACTTACAGCCCTGACAATCTAAAGACACGTCTCCTGAGACAGACCCCAGAAGACCACGACGAACTAAGGACGACAGGCGAGATCCACACAGATGGCCAAGACGGTGATGCCACTGCTGGAAAGAGCCGGTAGACGAAGCGGCAGAAGCGGAGAGACTGGCGGCGGTGGTGGCAGCGGAAGGAAGATGAAGCCAGTCAAGCTCCCAAAGACGCTGTGAGTCACGGCGCCGAGGGCCAGAACCAACCAGAGCTCCCGTGTGGCAGTCCTGAACACAACAAGAGTCAGAGTCGAGAATAACTCGATAACCAAGGTCAGTAATCTGCCCAGCAGAAAGAAGCTGCAAGGTAAGGCGAGGAACATGAGCAACAGAAGGAACATGAAAAGATGAGTTGCTAAGAGATCCTCGACCAGAGACAGAAAGGGATGTACCATCAGCAGTAAGAACACTGACAGGAGAATCAAGAGGTGTAATAGAAGACAGAGTGGAAGAATCAGGAGTCATGTGAAAAGATGCTCCAGAATCAAGAATCCACGGGGAGGTACCTGACTGTGTAGGAGGTGGTCTCTCAGTGCCTGAAGAGTCAGTAGCAGAACCTGCAGAACCTGTCGAGGGAGAACCTGAAGCGGCAAGTAGGCGTCGAAGTCTGGCTATCTCCTGCTCGGTGAGAGAAGCTGCTGAAGAAGTCGAGGCAGACGTCGTCGTAGAAGCACTAGTGCCAGTAGAAGAACGGCGTGAAAGATGTCGCTTCTTCTTGTAGCACTGGGACTCAGTGTGGCCATCCTTGTCGCAGTAGGAACAGTGAGGACGGCCACCTCCAGACTGAGGACGGCCACCACCACCTGTGGTAGCCGCTGGAGGAGGCAGTGTAGCAGGCGGACGAGCGGCGAGCACAGAGGGGAGTGGCATCAGACCAGCACCACTCAAACGAGTCTCCTCTGCGCGTATCTCGGTAAGAGCCTCCAGGAGAGTGACACGAGGATGGCGTGCAAGAAGCTGGGCACGCCTTTGCTCGAACTCAGGTCGAAGGCGAGTAAGGAACTCGTAAACCCGCTGAAACTGCAGATCAGCACGTACCTCCAGGCAGCACGGACAGGTACGACAGCCAGCAGTGCGAAGTGAGTCCAACTGACGCCAGACAGCAGAACTCTGAGCGTAAAAGGCGTCAACAGTAGCATCACCCTGCTGAAGAGAGTGCTCCTGGCGGACCACGGACAGGTACAGGGCATCACCAGAGGGCTTGTAGCGCTGACGAAGATGAGTCCACATCTGGAAAGCCGAAGGGAGTCCCACAACCTCAGAAGAAAACTGAGGCTGGACACTGGCGATGAAGACAGCAGCAGCCCGAGCGTCGTCATCGTACCACTGAGTGTAGACGGTCAGACGATCCTTGTAGGAATCCAGATCCTCCTGGTAGGTAGAGGCAGCGTCATCAGCAGCAAGGCGAGCGGCCTCAGTAGCAGCCTTATCGGCTGTCGAAGGCAATGCAACAGGCGTAGGCTCCGTCGGAGGAATAGGGCAAGGCGGGCAGGTGACATCGCCAGAGAGAACGCCCCAGAGACGAAGACCACGCATGTGGATGCGCATGTGAGACACGAAGTCGGTGTAATTAACACCATCAAAGATCACCGGGCAGCGAGGAAGGGAAACGGTGCCCATTGGTAGGCGGCGCTGGACGGCGCGGCGACCAAGACAACGAAGTCTAACAGGCGGCGCTGGACGGCGCGGCGGTTAGAACGACGTTTTTTTTTTTGCTTTTTTTTGTTTTTTTTTTTGTTTTTTTTTCTTTCGGTCGGTTTACAAACCGACCGGCTTCACCGAGCCCGAATGGAAAACCCTAATCGGGGGCGGGAGGCGGCGCAGGCGGCAGCAGCCCGGCGCGGGCGGAGGTGGCCCGGCGGCGGCCTCGAGCGGAGTGGCGGCCGGCGGCCTCGGGCGGGAGACGGCCGGACGGGCGGGCTCCAGGCGGGAGGCGACGGCGGCAGAGGCCGGGCAGGCGCCGGGCGGGGTCGACAGCGGCAGGGGGCAGCGGAGGCCGGGCGGACGGCGGAGGCGTCGATCCGAGGCCGACGGCGCGGGAGCGGCCGGCGACGTCGGGGAGCGGCCGGCGGCGGGGACGGAGGGAGCGCCCGCGCAAGGGAGCGGAGCGGCGGCGTCGGCCGGCGCGGAAGGAGCGGCCGGCGGGCGTCGGCTGGAGGCGCGACGACGGCGGCGATAGATCCAATCTGGAGGCGCGGCGGCAGGGGAGTCGGCAGGGCCGACAGCGGCAGGAGAGTCGACGGCGGCGACGACGACGGGTGAGTCGGCGGGGCCAACGGGGGAGTCGACGGCGGCAGCGACGAGGCGGCAAGCGGAGCGACGGGAAACCCTAGGTACGCTCTGATACCATGTTATGAATAGCGCTTGTATTCAATATGAGGCCAATGGGCCGGTATATATACACAAAGTACAGGTAGCAAATATGCAAAGAAACCCTCATAACAATGGGGAATAACAAACTATACATATATCTCTAACAGTGGTAACCAATGGCCTGGACAGCATAACCAGTGGTGAATCTGGAGCATTGATAAATCTTACTTCATTTGAACTATTTTCCTGCTACACCATAACAATAAATTATTTGGTCGAGGTTGCATCATTGCACGACCATAAATTATTTGGTTTGAGGCTACATCGTTACAGAATGGAAATCTCATGACTTACCCATTCATGGCTATTATTAGTGATTCTCCCATACTGTACTCCACTCCTCCCTCAAAAAAATTTATTAAGGGATGCATATCATATTTTCATATTGTACATGTAAATGAAAATGGGAACAGGGGTAACATCCATGATGGTGCTTAAGAGAAATGAAAGCTTGTAAAGAAACCATTTAAGAAACTCAGATAGTGATACTTACAGCGCCAGTTTTCCCATATACTAAAGCAGTTTGGAATATGATCTCCATTGCATCTGGCATCTTAGTATTATCTGGAAACAAATTATGGTTACAACTAAGAATCAATACTATACTAGGATAAGAAGGTATCAGCATTCTAACCATTGTTCTCCCGCAACCTATGCGATATCTTCTCTGCGCGGTCATATGCCTTGATGAACCCACTTTCAGCCCAGGAACAAACAGAACCCGGCCTAGTGAAATCCAATCCTTGTGCTACATTCAGAGATGGACGGCGATCACTCTTAGGCAGGAAATTCTCGTAAGCACATGCCGAGAAATTTCCATCATCTGAAGCATCCATGAATAAGCTACATGCATTAAGCGCCTCTTTCCAGATAGCTAATATTACAAGTTCAAGTGATAGTGCCTCCAGGTCCAGCCCTTTAAAAAGCTGCATAACACAGAAAAGCAAAGATACATAGAAGAAAATGTGATATTCAGATTAAAGTGGGGATTATCATATCCAAGTTCTCAAATAAAATATCATAGCTAGGACCGTCAAAAAGAGATTTTTGTGTGGCATCGATGTATGGAATCTGAACAGACAACAGCGCAACAGACAACAGAAACTCATCTGTTTGATGAAATAAAAAAAACTCCATGTAACAGATAGATATTTAAGAAAAAGAGAACTGTCAGGAACAACATGACTTGGACTAATAGCATTGCGCAAAGTGTTTCTGCCGAGGAATATCAACTAAAAACAACAACATGATCTGTTGGAAGGTTGTGACATGAAAACTAAGTGAAGTCTAAACATAACCTGCATGAGCTAAATTACTCAGACTGAACTCTAAACATAACCTGCATGAGCTAAATTACTCAGACTGAACTCTAAACATAACCTGCATGAGCTAAATTACTCAGACTGAACTCTAAAAGCATACAAACAAGAAACATACTGAGAATGGAATATGATCATATGAAGCTTGGCAATCCAATTGGATGCAACAAATTTTACACACACTAAAATGCATCCTTATTGTGCATGCAGTAACAAAAATTGCCTGAATAAATTAAGTAAATAATCTAGCGTATAAAAACAGATGTTGAAAGATGCATTGGAATCTGCACTATTAACTCAACATTGTTTTCAAAAGTAAAAAGCTCTGACTGATCATGATGAAAATATGAAGCAAAGAGTTCCATGCTATGACAGTGAAGATGAATATTCTGTTCAATGGACATAGTACAGTTTGCAGTGCAGCAGTAGTAGTACATTCTCCTGAGCGAGTTCCATAAGAACAACAATATACTGATTCAGAAGGTGAAGCCTTGTATAACAATCAGGTAGACTCCCTCGCACATCTTCTGCAATGGTTAACTCATGGGAAATGGACAGTGGAGTGCATCCATGGCTTTTTATAGCAACCACTCTACAGAGTGAGTCTCTGTTTTGATTCTGAACAGACCCTTTGCCAGTGGACCTATCATAATCGGCAGGTCTTGCACCTGTACCATCCTTCGTCGACTTCTCAAGTGAAGACATCACCTCCATGGAAGTAGGGTTCGCATGAACTAGTACATATTCTCGTTCGATCCACTCCCATGAATCAAATACTGCAAAAAATATACAATATTTTTTTTAAATATACAAAATCAGTGCCTAAGCAGAAGACATGCAATATGATTTCTAGACGGAGCGAAAGGGCCTCTAGCCTAGCGGTTAGAGCGCCTCAGTAGCACCCCCCAGGTCCTGGGTTCGACTCCCAGTGGGAGCGAATTTCAGGTTTGGGGGGAAAAATCCCCTCGCCTGCTACCACACCAAAGCACAGGTCTAAGGACCCGCCAAGGCGTTGATCCAAAGGATCCGCCGGTCGTCTCACAAAGGTCGGGCGTTGGTGCCGCTGTGTATCTTCCCCCCCCCCCCCCCCCCCCGCGCAGGTCGAGTTTTGATTTCTAGACGGAGCATAATGTACCTTTCAAAGTTTTTGAATCAACGCTTTCAGACTTTACTTCGAGGACATCAGAAGAGATGGTCTGGCATGCATCCCTTAAATCAACAGCATAATGGGGCTCCCTGATAATTTCACTTTTCCTGAAAAGGCACAAACAGCAAGCTTCAAAACAGGAGACAAATGTGACACAATCAAACCAAGTGCATAGTGGTCAGTTTTTGTAACTATTCCACAGATGTACAGAAAATCTAGAAAAGGCTGCAGGATTGCTGCGCATTGAGTAGCGATCCCCATTTATGAAAGGCAAAATTGGCTACAAGACTATGTAAAATGGTGGCATTTGCCCTGGGGCACTCTAAAATCATGGTTTGGCTATAGGACACTCCAAAATGGTGGACATTTGCCACAACACACAAGAGCGATTACAATAATATTATCTTGGCCAGCATGCAGCAAGAGAGAGAAGATGTGCAAAATGTCTAATTTGCCTTTATAAAAGTACATGATGCACTATTCCTTGGATCATGAAAAATCAGGGATGAATTTTACGTGATCTAGTGCACACCTGTAAACTTCTTAGTCAAATTCATCTGTTGGTGCTAGAACGAAAAAAAACAAGTTAGTGCATATATGTATGTATTATATGCACTATGAGCACTGCTTGTCTTTTGTTTAGTTCACTACTACTAAATTTGCCTTTTAAAATTTTGTAGGCACACACTAAAATGGACTACATCTGTAGCAATGCACTCATGATTTGCTACATTAAAATTGCAGGACTTAGTATGGACACAGATTATGGAAACAAGGTAGATGATGCAGCACTGCCATACGGACTTGTGAACACTACCACCAGAGTAAAGGGAAGACCTTGTTGTTGCCAAAAACTTGTGATTGAAGAATTCCTCAAAAGATATTCTCTTCTCTGCAAAATTGAAAACACATTTTAATCTGATTCTCTAATTGGTATAAACAGATCAAAACAAATAGATGACTTATGAATTTAAAGAAGATCACAAAAATTATTAAATAATCCAAAAGTTGAGCAAATTAAGATCACTGCAGTGAATAAATTAGTTACGCACGCCTACTTTGAAACAAAATAAATTGAAACAGCAGACCCACTTGGATCAAGGTGTAGGAGTCTTGTGCACAGGTCAATGAAATCAGGATATATATCAGCCTCAATATCTGGAGGGAAATTAAGGCCATCAGATGCCAGGATTTTCTGGCGCAGCTGTATTCATAAACAATGAGCAAGCAACAGTGTTAGGGGATATATGTATTGTGATTGTATTAATACATCTAATTATACAATAAGAGGAGCAAACCTCGATTCTGTTGGCCCCATTATATGGAAACTCCCCCGTGACTAGCTGGAAAAGAATGACCCCAACGCTCCACAAGTCTGCCTGCAAAGATTTTTTTTGGGTAAAGATTATTGCCTGGTTGTTTTACGGCAAAATTGGCTGCAGGACACTATAATTTTTTGGCGTTTGCTCTAGGACATTGAAAATTCTTGTCTTTGGTGAAACACACTACTAAAATGTGGCTCTTTGCCGTAGGACACTGAGGCCATTAAAATACAATTTCCGACCAAATGATGAGAGAGAAGGTTGGCGAAATGTCCATGCTGCTCTTCGGGTTGGACTGTTGCTGGTTGGTTGGGAGTGGGGAATTTGGGATGGAGGCTAGAGTTTTCGGGGTATAAACCCATGTATCCAGACCCCGGTAAAGCTACTCGGTTCAACCAAACCCAAAATGGTTAGAGGCACCGGAAGTCACTTTCAAAATTTTCTCTCTTCAATTCAACCAAAAGTGATATTTTAATGGCCTCAATGTCCTATGGTAACGAGCCATGTTTTAGTAGTGTGTTTCAGCAAAGACACGAATTTTCAATGTTCTGAAGCAAATGCCACAAAATTACAGTGCTATGTAGCCAATTTCGCCTTATTTTAAAATCCATGAATTTAATGCAGGTTGATGAACAAACCTTTGCGTCATATTTCTCCCAACGCCAAATTTCTGGGGCCATATAATATGGAGATCCGCATGTTGTGGCAGCTAAATTTTCATGCATCAGAGACCTGAAACCACACCAAAATTTTCAATTATACATTGTTCACTTACAACAAAATCATAGTAATCATTGGAAAAAAAATGCTCACAGTAAATACAATATTCAGAAGCAATATGTACAGGGTAAATGTCAGTATGAATATGACAAATAACATCATGCCATTATGAAAAATACTATAGAACTTGAAAAAGGAACAATATCTATAAATATTAGGGAACTGGTCCCTGGTATATTTTTTTTGTGGGTCGATAACTTCAATTAGAGGAGGGAAAAAATAGTCCTATGAATTTATAGGCAACAAAGAGGAAATATGCTCTCACCTAGCAAGCCCAAAATCACCAATTTTCAATGTAATGACATCACCATTAGTTGATAGCAGAAGGTTCTGCATGTTTCACAGCTTGATCAGTATGGATTAAATAATGTATCTCTAAAGGACAATAGGAGAATCGAGCAAATTAGCCAAAATAAATAAATACATACAAAATTTTACGGTGTGCAATTCTTTTCTTTCACTACCAGACCGACCACTAAACCCTAATAAATCTGATAAAAAAAACCCCCGTAAGCTAACCTGTGGCTTGAGGTCCCGGTGCACGATGTTCCTCCCCCTCAGCACCTTTAGCCCTTCCGCTATGCATCCAAAACAACAGAGTAATGCAGAATAGGCGCATAAAAAACATAATAATAATAATAATAATAATAAAGGAAACTCCCCTCAAATGTAAGTTATTTTAGGCTGTGGTTTATAGTTTAAATTTTTGAATTTTAGCTATTCGCAAGACACAGTATACAGAAAAAAATAGTCGCATATGATTTTGGCCCGCATAAAAAACATACCGTGTAAAACTAATTAATGTAAGTCATAAATCACAAGCCATAAGTGGAAAAAAAAACTGAGTCTATACCGAGCTGCCGCACGAAGTCTCTCGCGGTGGCCTCCGGCAGCCGGCCGCGCACCCCGTGCGCCGTCCTGTAGGCCTCGAGGTCACCTCTATCGCAGTAATCCAGTACAAGGTAAAGCTTGTCCTCCGTCTGCGGCAAAAACAACAAGGCAGTTTAGATTTACCAATGCGGAATCGTTAACTACACTAGTTCAAACTCAATTTCGATCGCGATCGCAATGATCGCGGATGAGCGGGAGGTTTCGGGGGCTACCTGGATGGTGTCGAGTAGGCGGAGGATGTTGGGATGGGAGAGGCCGCCGAGGATTTTCATCTCCTGGAGGATGTCGCCGCGGACGCGCTCGTCGACGCGTTTGGGGTCTATCTCCTTCACCGCCACGCGCGCGCCGGTGGGGAGGTGCGCCGCAAGGAACACCACCGCGAACACGCCCTCCCCCACCTTCTCCTGCAGCTCGTACTCCCCCAGCACCAGCGGCAGCCTCTTCTCCGTCTTCACCTCCTTCTTCATCGCCTGCACCGAGCCCGCCGCCGCAGTCATCGTCGTAGTCGCCGATGCGTCTCCGGTAAGGCGAGTTGTTTTGAGCGAGGCGAGGTGTACAGTACAGGTAGTTTGGAACTTTGTATTAGGGGGCCCGCGTGGTGGTGGCCTGGTTGGATGGGGCTGGGCGGTATTTGTGGAGGTAAATTTGTCTCCCGAGTTATCTACGTAGGCCCACGTATCAGTCACCTGGGATAGGATACGGTTTTGAATATCTCCGCTCAAAACCACTTTGGTTTCTACCAACTATCACACTGACGTGACGGGAGCAAATATTGTGGGGCCTTATGGTCAGTGGGCTGTGAAGGAGATATATCCGGCTTCTATACTCAGCCAGTGCTGGGCCCGGCCAGCAAAGAGGTGTAGCCGTATGGGTGTACCTTTTTCAAGCTTTTCAATATGGATTCTTCTGCGGATGGGTTTCGTGTGGTTCAACTTCAAGGTGTTGTTTTCCGGGTAGGGCACTGCTGCGCTGCCGCGATAGGTGTGTGCCTGTGTGGGATGCGACGACGCTGCCGCTGTTAGCTTTTTGGTGGGTGCGGTCGGTGGTGTGACCGTGTTGGCGGGCTCAAGAGTCGAGTCCGGCGCAGGGAATCGGGCTCGCGCGCGGGCTGTTAGCTTTTTGTAATTCTTCGGACTAGATGTTTATCTACACTTGTCAATCTGTGTTTTGCAAGATGTCATTATGGATGCCTTTCGTAGAACACAACTCGCGGGATTATTCTATGGCCCTGTTTACAGGATACGCTTAAAATTCGATTCTGATAGAATTAAGCGAGAATCTCACCCAAACGTTTTGATTATTTTTCGATTCTTTCAACCGCCGCGGTGGGAAAGATCGGTATTTGCACTGGGAATCCAAAATCCTATACCGCGAGCCCAAGGGGTCGTTTCTTCCACCGCGACGATTCTTCAGACTGCAGATTCTTCAGACCGCGACTTATCAGAAAATCTTGATCAAATTAAAATCGATTCTCAGATAAGCGTATCCAAACAGGGCCTATTTCTTGGACGCATAATCGGATCTAGACTTGCAGTAGTGACTTCAAGATGTCTTAGAACCATTCATGGATATGTTCATGGTCATTGATCTAACTTAAGAAAAGTGAAAGATTTCCAACAATTAAGGTTCCCCTCATTTAAACTAAAAAAAAGTGACTTATGGCTGATATTTCACTGTAGCAGGCTGAAATTACACTATAGTTGCTGGTTGCTTATTTGGCATAGTTAAATTTTAAAAAAATTAAAAATAGAAAAAAAAACATGTTAGTTCATCACGGACAATGCAAACGAATACACAAAAAAAAGAATCGGCAAAAAAGCTGCAAAAAAGCCAGAAAAATACGAAGTTAGGAATATTGAAAATAAACCAGAAGCTCAAACTAAAATAAGCGAGGCTAGGTAAGCTGAATAAGTTTAAACGCCCACAAGCATATATCGTTTACCTCTAATAATATTTGGACCATTTTTTACTAAGTTTTGTTTTCATCTTATGGTCAGTCTCATAGGGGCTTACTAGTTAAGGCTTGTCAACCAAATATGAACCTTTTGTTGTTTGCCAAGGGTTTTCTTCGTAATTTTCCAACTTTGATTTCTACTAGTTATGTACTCGTGTGTTGCTACGAAACCATAAAATTAACACTAAAGTAGCATATTTTATAGTCAATCTTTTCGTCACATCTGGAAAGCTAACTGCTTGTTCAATAATCACTCATCAAGACAGTTTTAGAAGGAAGAAATAATACCATTGACGCAATAATCTCACAAAGTGGAACATACAACAGAACACTAAAATTTACACAAATAACTTTACAAGATGGAATACTAAACCATACGGTAAATAACACTTTTCTTCGATGCTATATATATCCATTGGCATATACTTTTTAGCATGACCCCATTCAACATAAGTGAATTTTACTATGTTTTTTACATTACAGGAGTTGTACCCGAACATGAAAAACTGACATTAAGTAACAAACTAATCGATACTACATACATTAAACAAAATGTGGTTAGCTCTCACACAGTACAACCTGTTTTGCTTTATGTGAATGCTAGCACCACTCCTTCAGCAACTACAGTATAAAAATGCATAAAATAATGCAAACAACCCATTTCAATTAATATTAAAAGGATTTTAAGGAGTATGCTGAACCAAGTCTTGCTACACCATGCTATTCCACCACCAGCATTGTTGTACTATTGTAAGAAAAGTTCACTAAATAAAACATGAGACTTCAGTATCTCTTACACGATACTAGTTGTATAAAGAAAGAACAAAACAGATATAAATGGTTTGAAGAACAAAGCTATCCCAACAGTGTGTGTCTTCGTATTTTTCCAAAATGCTCTATACTTTTACTACAATATTACAGGCTCATCGCATGAAATATGGATGTATTGGGAGTTAATTGGTTCGTTGCATTGGTTTAGCCAGGTTCTTTTCGGAAGTTATTTGGTTGTTGCATGAGAGGGAGATGTGTAGATCTTGCACAAAGATTACCGTAGTTACTATTGCTACAGATGTACAATTGTTACAGAAGATTTGATGGACCACCTGTCATTCGCTGAAGAGAAGGATAAGGATGTGCATCGGCTTGCTACTAGCTTTGGCGGGGAATAGTGGGGATTAATCTGATCCCCATGCTCCTCTCCGGCGATCTTGCTATGGCCGTGGAGCACCACCTAGATCTATCTTCTTATATGCCTTCCCTCTTCTTCCACCTAGGGACAACACAGAAGAGTTCTATTCTAATTTCTCCCTAGTCCACTTTGATTGCCTCTTGTAGATTCAGCTCCACTACTTACCGACCTAGGGTTGGTAGTGGCGACGCTGAGCTCTCTGCTTCTGGCAACTTGAAGGTCGTCTCTTCTTCTCCTTGTGAGGAGGCGAGAGGCAACTAGATTCTGGGTGGTTGCTTGTGGTGGTTTGGTGCTGGATTGAGTCATCATTGCTTCGTGGTGATTATTGTGTTTGGTTGCTTTGGTTGAGTACTTGGCCAGTGCTCAATTTTTGTGTACCTTTATGCGGCATCTTATGATCTTCAACTCTTCAAGTTGGAGGACTTACTTTACTACAGAGAAGAACATTGTATCTCCAAGAACCACGCTAATCACACCACAGCATAGTGGCGACGATAGCTTTTTGAGACAATGTCATCTACGATGTGCCTTGTCTTGACTTAGCCACTTTGAGTGCCATTGGTTCAGTGAGTTCCTTCGGTTCTTATTTTGTCTATCTTGCATAGTGTGCCATACTTGTAAATTTTGTTGTTACCTTTATCTGTGATTTGGTTAGTACTAGTATCGGGTGACTTGCGTGATAGATTATGAGCTGACTGATTGCTCTATGAGGATTTTTGCCTTTGTGAGATTATTTTGACAATTTAGAGTTATAAGGTAGGCTTTGAGCTGTTAGTATTTTTGACTCTGTTATACTGTTACTTGACGTAGTATAAATTAGTTACTACTCTTTCTTTTAAATCAATTCCTTTCGGTTTTACTATGACTGCTAGTTGATTACTTAGCAAGTGGTAGAGCTCAAAACCTAGCATATTGCTTAGAAATTGTCGCTTTAATTGTTTATCAGACCATGCTATTCTTGGTGAGGAGTAGGGATGGCAATCGGGCGCAGCGGGTATGGGTAGTGCTCGCCCATACCCGTACCCGCGATCCTGATTTACTCCCGTGAGCATACCCACGAAGAACGACAGGTAAAAAACCTCGCCCATACCCGTCGCCCACGGGTACCCATTGCCCGCAGGCATACCCGTTTACCCGTGAACTGAGCGCATCACATAATTGTGCAAGAAACCACAGTATTGCAGAATAAGGTGCAGTAATCATGAAGAATCATCAGCACACGAAAATTACTAGAACAAAATGTGGTTGGTTTCATATTGATTCATCCAAATTCATTGATAATAGAAAGCAATAACCAATCTAACAGCTTTCCAAAAAATTGTTGCTCTACAGTTTGATCATTGGCAGCAGAATGCAAGGCCAACCACAATGGTAAGGCCATACCATTCTCACACTTGATCCGGCACTCTAGCAATATGTGGTTCACTAATAAGGAAGAGTTCAAGACTAATCTCTTGGTTTTAGAATACAAGTCTAATAAATAATAATTGCTTTATTAGTCTAATAAATAATAATTGCTAAAAAGATCGAAGCTAAAAATGGACTGAAAAACAGAAAAGAATAGACCAATCTTTGCATCCACTATTCATGCAGAGATTTGCTAAAGCTTAGGCGGCCGATTTGGGCATATTAGTGTGGGTTCAACATGGGAAAAAAATGTGCTATACTCCAGCAAAAATCAGTGGTATTATCTCTAGAATACATAAAAACATGAGGCAGTCTGAGACTCAAATCAGCAATTGTAGTACCTTACAGCAAACTAGACAGTGAGCAAGGGAAAGAACTCTCCACGTTCAATCAACAGAAATGAAAGTACAGGCATTGCCCCATTTCAGTTTTTTAGACAAGAAAATATCCGAAATTAACTGACTTAAACAAATGTGGCTAAAAAAAGATTCATAGAATTATTTAGTAAGAGAACAAAAACAACATCATTACCTTTCAGAAAATAAGAAAGCAAGCAAGAACATTTGCTCTAATTTGACATGCATGACTATATATAATAGCATTGTTGTTGAGGCCAAAACAAACATCATTGAGGATAGGACTGTTCGTTCGGTTTATACGGTTCGGTAAATACGGTTTGATCGGTAAATACGGTTTTAGCATTTCGGGAAATACGGTATTTTCTAGAATACGGTGTGGTATCGGTAAATACCATTTTATTTCGGTACGGTATCGGTTAATACCAATTTTACCAAAGTTTACGCGAATTGCTAAACGTTAATCTCATCTCCAAGACTCCAATTCTCTATTCTAGAATAAGAAATTCAGAAATACAGCAACAACAATAGCATTATAGCAGTCGGACAGCAACATGCAATAGCAGACTAGCATGTAGCATCAGCAATACAGCATCACTGGCTTCACTGCATCAGTACATCACATATACTTCTCATATACTGTCAGTATATGGCACTCAGCCACTTAGAATCTGTCTTGTGTGAGACTTGTGAATCTTGTAAACGGCATGCAGTGTAAAATCAACAGAAATATCTCCACATGGTGACATGGACCAAACCTCATTATACAACTCCCAAAAGGAAAAACAACAGAAACAAAAAGTGCATGCTGGTAATGTTTATATTCTAAAAAGGAATTTAAGAGCCATCGCCCATCAGTAATGAGAGAACTACCTTGTCTGTTCCAAAATACTGAACTATATTCTCATTCTCCAAAGTCCAAATGACTCAAGAGGGATATCTCCTGAAACCAAATGATTAACAACTATTCTCAGTAAAACTTGAGAGAACATCAATGCTTGCTTGGATGTTAAATATAACCAGGGTATCTCCTCAAAAGATAATATACAACCATGGTAGAATAATAAGTTAATAACAAACATAATGTTTGAAGTGGGGTAACCGGAGGTGGCGGAGGCACGGAGCACCGGAGGAGGCGGAGGCGCGGAGCACCTGAGCCGGAGGTGGCGGAGGCGCGGAGCACTGGAGGAGGCGGAGGCGCAGAGCAGTGGAGCACTGAAGGAGGCGGAGGCGCAGAGCAGTGGAGCACCGAAGGAGCCTGGGACCGGGGGGAGGGGCGGAGGCGCGGAGCACCGAAGGAGGCGGAGCGGCGAGCGGCGAGCGGCGGAGCGCTAGGGTTACGACCCGTCGAGCGGATCTGGCGAGGCGAGGGCCGAGGGGATTTGGCGAGGCGAGGCGAGCGGATCTGGACTGCTGGTGGGCCGCCGGACCGAGACCGCACAGGCACAGAAAAAACCGAGGCCGCACGGGCTGTTCGGTTTTTTTGGGAAATTCGGTTTTCCCTCGGTTTTTACCAAAAAACCGAATCAGAGAAATGCCAGATTTCTAGCTACCGAACCGAATACCGAAAATCGGTCAAACCGAGTTGACCGGTTCGGTTCGGTTTTTTCGGTTCGGTTTGAAACTGCACAGCCCTAATCGAGGATACCTTGCTGATAACATGATTTCCTCCTCCATAGTATATTGTCTGTTTTCCTCAGTAACCCTTTCAGTTGACATGTAATGATCAGCGGTTTGATGCCCATCATATCTCCTTGACATTGCTGTATTGCTCTGAGCATGCTTCTTCTTAACTCACATGTTTTCTAGTGTCATCTCCACTTCTTTCATGTACATGGTATAGGAGGAGGCGGATTTGGGGGCGGAGGAGGAGGCTGGCGGCCGGGGGGGGCGGAGGAGGAGGAGGCTGCGGCTGGGTAGGGGGCTGGAGGCGGAGGAGGCAGATCTGGCCGGGTGGGGGGCTGGGGGCGGACGTGGAGGAGGCGGATGAAGCAAGAGTGCGGGAGGGGGGCGGTCGGGCGGAGAGCCGGAGATGCGAGTAGGGTTTATTATTTTAGGATGGCCCACCTGTCAGTTTATTTCACGGGTAAACGTGCGAGACGGGTACGGTAGAGCTAACCCGTACCCGTTTACCCGATGGGCAGAGATTTCCTTCCATTTTCATACCCGTGGGCAAAGAATACATCCCATACCCAGCTCCATTAGGATATTTACCCACGGGCACACGGGTAAACGGGCACAATTGCCATCCCTGGTGAGGAGGCATTGCTTTGTGCTTAAACTTGCAACACTCCTCTAGGCCTATTTTATGTTGTCCATGCTCCAAACGGCTTAAAAGTCTTTGGCTTCTAGCTTCCAGCTTTCAGAAGCCAGAAGTTACATGGAACATATTGACTTCTTAATTTGGACTTTTTTTTTGCCTTTTTCTCTCTTTATATTATTCGTAAGGATATAATGCTATTTTTATTTTATTTTTTAAATTAAATAACTAAAAAACTCTACAGGACAATTTTAACTGTCACAGTAAAATCAACTTCTGACACTTGGAAACATGAATGAAGTTGTCAGACAATATGTCAAAATAAAGCTGCGAAAAGTTCATTGATTTGAGTGCTCGATCGGTTGGAAATGCCGCGAACAAACAATGTCCGGTGTTGGGCGCAAGAGACGGGATCGGAGTTGGTACCGCCTTAAAGGCAGAGCACGTACCATACAGGATTCCCGGGCAGAGGATCCCTTGTCGGGGAGCCCATAAATAATACTATCGACCCTGCTCACTTGAGCTGAGCCACCACCGACCCTTGTCAGGCGGGAGTGAAGGGAGGGCAAAGCTAGCCATCAATCCGTCTGTACTGCGTCTGACTGTAGATGAGTCGGTCTTTTATTTATATCTTGACTTTTACATTATCTAGTTTATAAGTAAAGTATTTTTTATATGAGATCTATAAGTGATAGTAGTAGATACTATTTTAATTTTATCTATATTTGTTAAAATAAAATATGAGTATCTCTTTATATTTTCTTACAAAAAAGTCAGCATTCAAAATTTTAAATTAAAAATAAAAAACCACGAGGTAAAAGAGTTCATAAATTGGGGATGGAAAGGCAGATTCTTCTCTAGAAGTACAGCTTTTCTCACTGTCATGTAGACTCACTGTCCTTGTTCTGTACCGGGTGTACTACTGTATTAGTTTTCCTGAAAGCAAGTCACTGTTTTTGTTTTAGGAGCAATATTTTGTTCGATGTTGAAAGTAGCGAATGCTCTTCTCTCTCACAAGGCAAATACTGAGGGCCTGTTTGGAACATAGGAATTTCACAGAAATTTTGCAGGAATTTTGCAGGAAACAGTTCAATTCCCGCAGGAATCGGAAAAATTCCCGCATTCCAAACAGAGCCTGAAGTGGCTAGGTTCTACCGTGGTGGATCCAAAGTTCCAAACTTGTAGCTAACAGCAAGTTGATGCTTATATTTGCTTTTTTTAAAAATAAGGCGTATATTTGCTTTTGGTTTTGGAGCCAGGCCTGTAGTAAAAACGGGTGAACATGGATATATTCTATTATGTTGTATTTATTAATTTAATAAATAGTGATTATTAAAATAAATCAAAAATCGTTTAAAATAAAAAGAATGGGGCATGATTTGCTGCCGAAAAGCTTAGTGAAGCACTGCAGCACCTTTGGAACTTGATGCACATAGAGCTCCCATGCATCCATGTTACTCCTTGGCATCACTTGCTTTTTGCCTTATATTTCTCACTTCTATTTAAAAAATTATAAACTAATATAAACAACTGGTTTTTTGAAACGGCTTTCACACACCTTTTGCTCTGTCTCGCTCCAGAGATACACTACACCACAACACCAAAATACCGTCAGATGTCTGTCGCTAAAAATGTATAATTACCGATGGACAGTTAAACGGTAAAAGTTGGTGACAAATCATCAGTCGGTAATCCTACCTTTGCCGATTGACCGTCTGTCGGTATAGCTATTTACATTAGGTGTTGAACTGTCAGTCGGTAATTCATGCTATATACGTTGAACCGTCTGTCGGTATAGATGACCAGAGCCCTCGCGCACGAATTGTAATGGGCCCAACCCACCTACAACATCAAAACCCTAGAAAATGAAACCCTTGCCGCCGCCAACCTTCTCTTTCCCTCGTCTCTCGCCGCGCACCGCCCGCCAAAACAGCGCACGGGCGAGCGCGGAGCGGCCGCGTCCACAGCCACATTCCGAACCCTAGCTCCGCTCCGCGCCGCGCTCCGGTCCGCTCCGCCTCCGCCTCCGCAGCTCCGCGCCGCGCCGGCCCTCCGCTCCACCTCCGCGCAGCACCGCGCCGGCCCTCCGCTCCGCCTCCGCGCAGCACCGCGCGGGCCTTCCGACCGCTCCGCCTCCGCGCCGCCCTTCCGACCGCTCCGCTTTCGCGCCGCGCCGGCCCTCCGCTCCGCCTCCGCGCAGCACCGCGCCGGCCCTCCGCTCCGCCGGCCTTCCGACCGCTCCGGCACTCTGCCAGCACGGCGACCGCCAGATCTGGGCGCTCCGCTCCGGCCCTCTTTCCGCTCTGCCCTCCGCACGACCGGCGAGGCGGCGACCGTGCCTCCGGCTCCGCCCTCCGCTCCGGCCGTCCCTCCGGCCTTCGCTCTGCCCACCGCGCACCGGCGCGCACAAAGTACAAAGAGGCTACGAAGATTCCCCACCGCGCACCGGCGCGCACAAAGTAACAGACCCAGCGCGCGAGATGAGCAGCGGCGGCGGCAGCGAGAAGTCCGGCTCGGGCGGCGGCAGCGGGCCGGTGAAGACGCCGTCGGACTTCCTCAAGTCCATCAGGGGCCGCCCCGTCGTCGTCAAGCTCAACTCCGGCGTCGACTACCGAGGTCTCACCCAATCCCCCTGCTCTATTTCCTCCCCCTTGGCACATCCCCAAACCTAAAGTCCCAAACCCTAATAGAAGAAGAACGCACGTTTGATTTCCTCTTTTCCCTTACATGAGAATTTAGCGGTTTTTTGGTTTAGTGGGGGGAGGGGAAGCTCTGAGCTTCGCAGAATTTGGTGGTCAGGAAGCACGGGAGATTTTTTTTGGTTGTTGTTGTTGCCTAAGGTCCTGCAAGTACTTACTGCAGCAAGACTATCGGAAGAAGAGATGACCGTGTTTTTCTATGAGATTTTTGTTTAATCTGAGGTGATTTTGACGCGTCTACTGGTATATGGTTAAACCCTAGGAAGCACCTCTGTAAGTCTTATCTGTAGGTTTGGCTTTGGAAGAGATCGGCTGCTGAATTTATGGGAACAATATTTGGGTAGTTGTCATGCTTGTGATAGTGCCTCGTGTAGTGTTGTGCGAGCATGGAGGGATTTTTATGTTTTACCAGTTGAAGGCCCTCATGTTGTTGCGAACTACTCAACAAAATTGTTCCAATCCAGCCAAAGAAAACTCGAAGCACATCATGTTGATTTCGGACAAAATTGTGTGGTAGTTTCCCAAGGGTTAAGAGTAGGAAGTGGTTAAATGCTGTTGGGCCAGTTAAGATCTTAAGAGGGGAGAGATATTCGTGCGGAAGTGTTGGTGTTGCGATCTTGGATAGGATTATAGGAAGGTAGTTAGGTGCACTTGGGATAGAGAGATAGAGATATCCTTTATTTGGACTTGGAGGTAAGGTATGAATGTAATATACTAATATATGATATTCTGTGATTCTGTCATTTTGAATCATTAAATTGACTAATTGAGCCATTTTGAATCATTTGATTTCTTGAATCATGGTTTCTGACTTTCTGTACAGAATCATGGTTTTTGACTTTCTGTAGTGAATTACCTAAAGCATCTATGTTTTTCTGTAGGGATTTCTTGAGCCATTAGCACATTACATCAAGGACCGAGGAGCCCAGTGCAAGGATCAATTTTCTGCACTCAGGTATGAATGTAATATACTAATATATGATATTCTGTGATTCTGTCATTTTGAATCATTAAATTGACTAATTGAGCCATTTTGAATCATTTGATTCAGGGGACTGCCTGTGTATGAAACTATGAATCATTCTTTAAGCCATATATTGCAAAACATGAAACTGAGAATCTGAGATTGATCACAATCTGCTATTCTGCTTGAGTTGAGGTCTTGAGGACTAGAGCTGGATAAAGGACATTTGTATCTAACTTCAGTTCCTGGACTAGCTGAAGGCCATCTTGTGGTCTTGGATAATTGGTTGTGACACTTGGGTCTACATCACACTGGGCATTTACCATCTATCACGCAGGATTGTTCAGGATGCACAAATCCAAATAGACATGTTACATTTTGGGTGAAATAGGTTTTTTGTATTGATCAACGAAGATAATTGTTTTAGTAAATGGATGTTCCTGACAGCTTTGTTGTTTACCTGCATGGCCGCATCGATACATTACATCTAACATCCAATCCACTCTGTTTTACAATTACCTGCAATTTGTACTTATATTGTTAGTTTGAGTCGTCTTGTATTTCTCCAAAATTAGATTGTCCTGTAAACCCTGGAAAGTTTGGATTTCAGGTAGGCTAATATGAGTCGACACTATTGTCAAGTAATGTAATCATGCTATCCTATCTCCTGCCCTGTGCTAAAGTCTTAGTTGCACTAGCAACCTGACCCCATGTTCTCTTGTTTGATATTCTTTTGCAGGTGAGGACAGTAAAAGTTAGCAACATTTCGTTGAGTGCTTCAAAAAGAGAGATCACAGAGTTCTTTTCTTTCTCTGGGGATATAGAATATGTTGAAATGCGAAGAAGGCTGGAAGAGTGTTTCTCAAAGTGATTGTGTACTGCAAACAATCTAGTACATTTTGATGCACTGCCATGTGTGTCTTTTGTTTTTTTTACTTGGTGCAAGGAAGACAAACCTATATGTATCTGGGGATTGAATTTGTGATGGTGAATGTGATATGGTGGCTCTCTAATTATTAATGAACTTGGTTTACTATGTACTAATTCTGCCAAATCAGATTTTATTTTTTTTAATCTATTTTAATTGTATCGTTGGACAATCAGTCGGTAAAACATATCTATACCATCAAATAGTCTGTCGGCATATTTGGTAACACACTGTCTGACGGTAAATCTTATACCGTCTAACAGTCAGTCGGCAAAAGTACGGTCAGTCGGTATATGTTTTTACCGACCCCTGTTACACCGTCTGCAGAGTCAGTCGGTATATGTTTTATACCGACTGACCGTCCGACGCTAAAGCGGCCTATGCCGACTGACCATCCAACGCTGTTTTGGGGCTGTGGTGTAGTGATAAGATACAGGTCACGAGCGCATTACGTACTCTACTTCTCTCGCTCCTGTCTCACGTGTGTATCTCTCCCTCACTTCTCCACCACTCGCGTCCTCCTTCTAAAAGCCACTTCTTTTCGGTCATTACTATTCATTTTCAGTCAAAATCCATCAGTCAAAGTCAAAAGTCATTAGTTATAGCCAATATGAATATAACCGTATTTGAACTTGCACAGGATGAAAGCACATATAGCTAATTGTTGCCATCAGAATGTAGTCACTACTACAAAACAAGCTATACGAGATGGCTCATCACATACAATTTTGGTTTAGAGACTGTATGTGTTGTTGTCAGCGGTAAAAGCTGTATGTGAAGAGAAAATATCACGGACGGTTCATGATAATTTAGTTATTACAAATTATTTGTATTAAAAATCGTCTGTGATAATTTCACTTATTAATTGCAGACCCATCAATCCTCACAGATTTGTGGTTTGAGCCCATTTGGTGAAAGAGACCGCAGATTTAGCAAGAGTAATTATAGATCCATTAAATTCTTGACTATTTATGGTTAGTAATATATTCCTAATCACATTATATTTTAAATCTAGCTTTTAGTGAAAGAAAAACTGAAGATGGTTTATATCTAGCTAGCTTGATGTAGAGAGAAGATTAATTATATTTAGTATGGTTTAAGGTTTAGAGTTTAGCCAATTCATACTCTATTTCTACTTAATTTAATTTAATTAATTATTCTTGGTATATATAGCTACTTTAGATCATATATATATATCTAGTATACTAATTAATTGATTCAATATTTAATAGTGTCCAAAAATGACTTTTTTATATCTCCGAAGGGAGTAATCTTAGCTAGCAACTAACTATAAGACTTCCACATCATCTATATGGTACACACTAAAGCTAGCATTCTAAATAACTATCTATAAGGATAGCTATTTGATGCTTACATGCACACACAGAAATTATAGAGGCTGCCTCGTTTGGCGTTATAGACTAGTGCTTAAGGAAGAGCTGGCTCGATTTTTTTGCATACTCTCTTTCCTCCACATAGGATATATACTGATGTGTACATACATATAGCTAGCTGACTCAGACCATTGGAGATGCCCTAAGAGAAAGTTTACGAGAGGAACTATTTCAGTTCGTTGCAAATTTGCAGCAGTTATGCATGGCACCACTCCCCAAGCTAACGGTGTTTGATGTCGGGAAAATCAGACGGACGATAACGACCGTCGTGGCTAAACATGGGCCGCCGGATGAGGCTGACACAGGGCCCGCCGTACGAAGCCTCTCACTCCGCTCTCCTGTGGAGGGCGAACCGCTCTGACACACAGAGGAGTCAAAGTCACTCGTGCAGTACGACCCAGTCCTCACGGTTCACGCCATCCACGGCCGCTCCAGCCCACTGACGCCCGGGCCCGCGGGTCATTCCCACACGACAAGTAACAAACACCCCAGTCCAGGAGCAGCTGGCCCCGTACCGGAAAGAAGCACGACCGCCGCGCTGCCGGCGTAGGCCCCGCTCATAGACCGCGCCGATCCCCGCCATACATCGCGTCTCGCGATCGGCACGTAGGCCTGGTCCACCACGCTACGGCGGGGTCTGCGTCGCCCAAGGCCCACACGTCAGTGGGAGATCGCAACTACTCTCAGGCTGGGGAAGGGGCGCCCATTAATTGGGATTCCGTGTGCTCCATCCGCCTCGTCCTCCTCCCGTCGTCTCTCCCATCTCTTCCGAGTCCCTCACTCTACTTGTCTCAATCACGGAGAGCACGACCACACGAGGGAGAGAGAGGAGAGGGAGATCGGAGAGGGGAGAGAGAGAAGAGAAAGAGTAGCGTTGATACACCGTCGAATCGAATCGAGACGGACCCCATCCTCTCCGCCCCCCATATCGGAATCGGAACCGAGCATCGCATCCTTCCCCTTGCCTTTCCCTTCACCCCTCTCGCCTCGCTTTTGCGTGATTCGTACGGTTTATCACCGCCTCTTTCTCTTCCACTCTCTCCACGCTTCGCCACCGCCCCGCACTGGCCGCGCCGCAGCGACAGCGGGCAAAAGTAGTAGCAACATTCGTTTTCTCTTCGACTTCCACTTCTGCTGCTTCTGCTGCTGATTAATGGAGTGAGTAGTTGTAACAATCGGTGTGCTGTTCGTGCTGTGGTTGCAGCTGTACTGCGGGGAGATGGCGGGAGGAGGAGGTGGTGCTGGTCCTGGTGAGCACGCGGCGGCGGCGTACTGGTACGACGCGTGCGAGGACGGCGCGTCGCTGCTGTGCGGCATCGACTTCGCCGCGTCCGCCGACTTCGATCCGGGCCTGATTCCCGCAATGGACTGCGGCGTGGACGACGGGTTCGTCGCCGAGATCGACCGGATACTCGAGAGCATCAATGCCGAGAGCGCCGCCGCGCCGCCGCCGCCGCCGCCGCCGCCGCCGCCTGCTCCTGTGGCTCCGCCGCAGCCGCCGACGGGGCAGTTAAAGGAGGCTGCTGCGGCTGTGGCCAACAATGCCGTGGCGGTGGGGGACGCGGGGCAGAGAAACCAGGGCGTCGACGCGAGGAAGGAGCCGAGGAGGGAGTCGCATACCGGTTATGCGAATGGCGGTGGCGGCGGCGGCGGGGATTGGAGGGACGGGAATCGCCCGCGTTTCGCCTCTGGTGGTGCCGGGGGGCCGCGACACGATTGGCGTCGGCGGCCGATGCCGCCCCCGCGCTCGCGTGGGTGGGAGGACCGGCGTGGGAGGCGCGACTTTGACAGGGCTCGCAAGCGCGACCGCGACCGCGACAGTCACTCCAGCTACGAGCACCACCGGCGCGAGGCCCGGGGGTTCTGGGAGCGCGACCGCGGCGGCAAAATGGTGTTCCGCCCTGGCACATGGGAGCAGGAGGCTGACCGCGAGACAAAGCGTGCCAGGATGCAGGATGGAAGCTCCGTGGAGAAGAAGGCGGAGGTGGATTGGACGGGGGCTGCGCAGAGGGAGAAGCCTGTCGCTGAGGAGCAGGCGAGGCAATACCAGCTGGAGGTGCTTGAGCAAGCAAAGAGCAGGAACACAATAGCCTTCCTCGAGACTGGCGCGGGGAAGACTCTTATTGCTGTGCTGCTCATCAAAAGTGTGTGTGACAAAATGCTCAAGGAGAACAAGAAGATGCTTGCTGTTTTTTTGGTGCCCAAGGTTCCTCTTGTGTATCAGGTACATATAAACGAGACGAGTGAGCTTTCAGTGTTTAAGGTTGCGAGTTTTGTGTGTATGGATTTGTTGGTGAAATTGCAGCAAGCTGAAGTGATACGCGAGAGGACTGGCTATCGGGTTGGGCATTACTGCGGGGAGATGGGTCAAGATTTCTGGGATGCTAGAAAGTGGCAGCGCGAGTTTGAATCGAAACAGGCAATACTTCTTTCGCATTGCTTTTGTATACGATATCTCATGGCCTAGTTCTTTTGCTAAACATGTGTTTAAATCACTCTGATTCAACTGAAAAAAACTACAATGTTCATTGATTTGTTCGTGTAACTAGTTGAGTAGCTGCACAGTTGGCCACGCCCATTGTTTGTTTGTAGTAAGAACTTGTTCTCTATGTAATTTCCTTTCCTGCTATTTCCTTACCATATTAGAGTTTGCTTTCTCAATCAGTTTGTTTTCTAACTTTGAGTAAACCATTGGAAATAGGTTCATCTAATGGTTATAGTACAATTGCACAAATGATATTGATACAGTTTTGCTACATAGATAATGTTCAATACCTTCTATAGAAAAATTCTGGAAAATATCTTTATATATACATCATCTTTGGGTGGGTTTTTTGGGCCTGCGGCTTATATCTTTTAGCTTAAAATTTTGAATTCTAGCTGTTTGTAAGAGAGAGTACGGATAGAGAAACACTCACGAGGGATTTTGGCCGATATAAATGAATTCGGTACAATATATATTACAATCGACTTGCAAACCTCACCTTGAAAAGACACTTCGTTTGAAAGCTAGTTACTGTAGCATAAGATAAAAGCCATAAGCATGAAACTCAAAAGAATCCCGCCTTTGTCAACTTGTTCCTTCTTCATCTGTGATTATGGCCTTCAAAACATTTGCTTTTTTTTTCTGTGACCTCAGAGGTAACAATCAAAGTGCATAAGTGTAGCCATTCATGAATGAATAATAATTGGTCATTGCTTAAGAACTTAAAAAACAAAAAACTAAAGCTATTGAGACGTTGAAAAGAATAATTTTAGACCATGTAATCGCCACTCGTATGGGGAGAGACACATGATGGTCATCTGTCTTGCCTGACATGAATTCTCTATGGTTTTGGAATAGACTATGTAACCAATTCTGCATCCCTATTAACAATGCTTCCTTTTTTAATTGCACCTGGCATGCTTTGACATGGTGCATTTGCACATGTCAAAATCTCTCAAATTATCACACCTGTGTGTGGATGCACATCCATCTGTGGAAATGATTTTGCACTTTACAATTGCAAACTGAATAATTGCATTGAACTAAACACCATGTATGATTTACTTACATTAGACAGAGCCCTTTCATGCAGGTACTAGTTATGACAGCTCAAATTTTGTTAAACATCCTCAGGCACAGTATTATTAAAATGGATGTGATACATCTTTTAATTTTAGACGAGTGCCATCATGCAGTGAAAAAACATCCATATTCTCTAGTGATGTCAGAATTTTATCACACAACTCCAAAGGATAAGAGACCAGCTGTTTTTGGTATGACAGCTTCTCCTGTCAACCTAAAGGGTATTGCTCTGCTCTATTTCTCCTGCTACCATTTCCATTTGTCTTTTTTGTCGATCACTGTTTCATATTTAGATTCACTGCTTATTTGTTTTCTCTTATGTTTTTTTGCTGATGCTCTTAATACTATTATCTGGATAGGAGTGACTAGCCAAGAGGACTGTGCCATCAAGATAAGAAATCTTGAGAGTAAGCTGGATTCCGTAGTTTGTACCATCAAAGATCGGAAGGAGCTTGAGAAACATGTCCCCATGCCTTTGGAAGTCGTTGTCCAATATGACAAAGCAGCCACTCTTTGGTCCTTGCATGAGCAAATCAAACAAATGGAAGCTGCAGTTGAAGAAGCCGCACTCTCTAGCTCTAAGAGAACCAAGTGGCAGTTTATGGGAGCCAGAGATGCTGGGTCTAGAGATGAGCTGCACCTTGTCTATGGTGTTTCTGAGCGTACAGAAAGTGATGGTGCGGCTAATTTAATCCAGAAGCTGAGAGCTGTAAATTATGCTTTAGGTGAACTAGGACAATGGTGTGCTTACAAGGTATTGTCTTCATGTTGAACGATGGTGTCTCGCTAATTGTCATGTATTTCTAACAGATCTTTTGTACCTGATCACAGGTTGCACAGTCCTTCTTGACAGCATTACAGAATGATGAAAGGGCTAACTATCAGGTTGATGTCAAGTTCCAAGAATCGTATTTAAAGAAGGTTGTTGATTTGTTACACTGCCACTTGACTGAAGGGGCTGCAATGAAAAGCGAGAGCAATGATGTTGAAATGCATAATGCTGAAAACCACAACCCAAATGAACTTGAGGAGGGGGAGCTGCCTGATAGTCATGGTATTTATGCTCTTTTATTTTTTTAGCCTTTTCCTATGCATTTTAGTTCTATCATTTTGGCACCGTTTTTTTATTACCTTCATCCATCATTTGACTTGAGAGGATATCTCACTCTCTCCTCTAACTCTAACACCGTCTTTTTCCATCAGCTGTTTCTGTAGGTGAACATGTAGATGAAGTAATTGGAGCTGCTGTGGCAGATGGGAAAGTTACTCCCAGGGTGCAAGCTTTGATCAAAATTCTTCTCAAGTATCAGCATACCGAGGATTTTCGTGCTATCATCTTTGTGGAGCGAGTTGTCACAGCATTAGTTCTTCCTAAGGTGAAGATGCTGTTTTTTTACAGATGTGTAGGCCTATTGCCTGTGGATCCTTTATAAAATCTTCTGATTCCTTTTCTCTTTTTTTTTCACCTAATAGGTATTTGCAGAGCTTCCATCTTTAGGCTTTATCCGATGTGCAAGCTTGATAGGTCATAACAACAATCAAGAGATGCGCACATGCCAAATGCAGGATACAATTGCAAAATTTCGTGATGGCCGTGTATGTTTCTCTTCATAACATAATTATATGTAATCATCAATGGTTACTACCTATCAGTTGTAGGTCTAATGCTGACTAGTTTTAACTTCGTGTGATTGATTCCTTTGCAATAGGTTTCACAGGCATATGTTGGAGCTAATTGTTATGCCTTATATACTTCATACTAGATGAGTTCTCAAAATGATTCTGTCATTGGCTTGCAGGTAACGCTGATAGTTGCGACTAGCGTTGCAGAGGAAGGGCTTGATATTCGACAGTGCAATGTTGTCATTCGCTTTGACCTTGCAAAAACTGTCTTAGCATACATACAGTCTCGGGGTCGTGCAAGAAAGCCTGGATCTGACTACATATTGATGCTTGAAAGGTACTTGCTGCCCGCCAAATGATTAAGATTATTGACATATGCTCATTTTAACTCCATTGGCTTATAAATTGATTACACCAGGGGCAATTTGCCACATGAAACTTTCTTGAGGAATGCTCGAAATAGTGAGGAGACGTTGAGAAAAGAAGCTATAGAAAGAACTGATCTCAGTCATCTTGATGGTACTCCTATGTTAAGTCCCATTGACACATCACCTGGTTCAATGTATCAAGTCGAATCAACAGGTGCTGTTGTCAGCTTGAACTCTGCAGTTGGACTCATACATTTTTACTGTTCACAGTTGCCAAGTGACAGGTACATATTCTTCTTGTAATTTTTTAGTGCTCTAGCTTCGCTGAGTATCAAGGTCACAGATTCATCCTGAGTTTCCAACTCCCAGGTACTCAATTCTTCGTCCGGAATTTATTATGCTAACGCATGAGAAGCCAGGGGGTTCAGTGGAATATTCTTGCAAGCTTCAACTCCCCTGTAATGCTCCATTCGAGAAACTTGAGGGTCCTATATGCAGTTCAATACGTCTGGCACAACAAGTAATGATGGTTTCATTGGGGGGGGGGGGGGGCAAATACTATATCGATGTCAGGGGAACACATGAAATGAGAACTAGCCTGAAAATATGATAATGGGAACTAGCAACCTTAGCCATTGGGTTGAATTTAGATGGTTCATATCAAACATGAAAAGCCACCAATATTTTTCAAAAACCCCCTTGAATAATTCCACTTTACTTTTATACCCTCCCATCTTATAGTGATATGGACCATCCACCCTGATCAACACCATTCACAGTTGATCTAGTGGCCGAGATTTGAGTTCTCATTATCTTATTTTAAGGCTAGTTCCTGCCTGGCATGCTCCCTTGATTTCATATATGACCTTTTTGCTCATCGCTAACATGGAATCACGCTTGTTCTTTTTGTGCAGGCTGTTTGTTTGGCTGCTTGTAAGAAGCTACATGAGATGGGTGCCTTCACAGATATGCTTTTACCTGATAGAGGAAGTGGGGAAGGAGAAAAGGCTGAGCAGACTGGCGAAGGTGATCCACTCCCTGGAGCAGCACGCCATAGAGAGTTCTATCCTGAAGGTGTTGCTGAAATTCTGCGGGTGAGTTACTTGCTTCCTCACTCATGTATCTGTGATCCTCAACAGAAAAAAAAAACTGGTCTTAATGTTGCATTTACACTTTCCAGCACAACTTGAGGTTTCTAAATTATTGTCTTCCAATCTCACTCCGATGGGCTTTGGTTATGACAGGGGGAATGGATTTTATCTGGAAGAGATGGCGGCTGCCAAAGCTCTCAATTTATTAAGCTGTATATGTATTCTGTGAACTGTGTAAACATTGGGACTTCTAAGGACCCTTTCCTTACCCAACTTTCAAATTTTGCTCTTATTTTTGGCAATGAGCTGGATGCAGAGGTATGTTCCATCATCTGGGATATCCTGAAACTTGAATAAAATGTTGTAGACTCTACAAACATTTTGATTTTTCAGGTTTTATCGACGACGATGGATCTCTTTGTTGCCAGGACTATGATAACAAAGGCATCTCTCGTATTCCGTGGGCCAATTGAAATTACAGAAAGTCAGGTTGATCTGCTTGGCAAATGCATAGTAAAAGCACTCATTTCCATAGTTTACATTAATGTAGCTAATACCTACTTTTGTGATTCCAGCTGGTTTTGCTGAAGAGCTTTCATGTTAGGCTCATGAGCATAATACTTGATGTTGATGTTGATCCCTCGACTACACCTTGGGATCCAGCAAAAGCATACCTCTTTGTCCCTGTGGGTGCTGAGAAGTGTACAGATGCTTTAAGAGAGATTGATTGGACTTTAGTTAACAGCATTGTGAACACTGATGCCTGGAATATTCCACTTCAGAGGGCACGCCCAGATGTCTATCTAGGCACCAATGAACGAACACTTGGTGGAGATAGGAGGGAGTATGGGTTTGGGAAATTGCGTCATGGAACCACTTTTGGACAGAAGGCCCATCCTACTTATGGTATTAGAGGAGCAATTGCTGAATTTGATATTGTCAAAGCATCTGGATTAGTTCCTGCTCGTGATAGAGGGCATTTTAACGATTATCAGAACCAAGGCAAGTTGTTCATGGCAGATTCATGTTGGGATGCTAAAGATCTTGCTGGAATGGTTGTCACTGCTGCCCACTCAGGAAAGAGGTTCTATGTGGATTGTATTTGCTATAACATGAACGCAGAAAATTCATTTCCTAGGAAGGAAGGCTACCTGGGACCGTTGGAGTATAGCTCTTATGCTGATTACTACAAGCAGAAGTAAGATAACATTCTGTTTAATGCTGAAAACAAGAAGAATACCCTTTTAGTTTCAGATAGTCCTGCCCAAGGTTCCAAAAACCGGAACCGAAAAAAATCCCGATCGGCGGCCGGTAACGGTAACCGAGCGGTTACCGGAAAAACCTGTCACAATTTGAATTTTGAGATGTTTTGAAACCGGTAACCTGAAAAACCGGCCGGTAACCGGAAAAAACCGGCCAAAATTCGAAAATAAAAAATTCATACCGGCCGGTTTTTTGGTTACCGGTCTCCACCGGTAAAAACGGTAACTGGCGGTTAGAGATTTTGAACCCTGGTCCTGCCCTTTCTTTTTTTCTGGCTAAAAAGTTTTATAGCAACACAGCATGATTCATTGTGCTCTTTTTTCTCAGATATGGTGTGGAGTTAGTGTATAAGAAACAACCTCTTATACGGGCACGTGGTGTTTCATATTGCAAGAATCTTCTATCTCCCAGATTTGAGCATTCTGAAGGTATAGCTATGTGTTTCTTTCTTTATTGAATCTTGATATGAACCCAACTTAGTAAAGAAACTTTAAAGTACAACCATAAATTGGAAATTTTTGTATGATGCAATTTATGCTGATATTTGTGTAGACTGTAGACCCATCTGCAAGTCTTATGGTCATGTGATTATGAGTAATTGACATTTGTTTTACAGCTAGAGAAGGTGATTTTCCAGAGAGCCTTGACAAAACATACTATGTGTATTTACCACCCGAACTGTGTCTTGTTCACCCACTTCCTGGGTCACTTGTTCGTGGAGCTCAGAGGTTGCCCTCAATAATGAGAAGGGTGGAGAGCATGCTTCTTGCAATTCAATTGAAGGATATAATTGATTATCCTGTTCCTGCAACTAAGGTACTCTCAGCATCCTTGATTGCCCCAAACCTGCATTTTTGTAGGAAAGGTATAGAATGTTTTGGTAAATTAGATCCTTGCATTCTCTCCTTTCTATAATACACCCCTACCATCTAGTTAGATGTCAAATTTGATGTGAGTACCAAGTGAGATGCACCACATACCTATGTGAATTTATTGTGGCATCTGGTTTTGGTGGTCCTGCAACACGAATTGGTAAAACATGATTTAGAGATACTAAAGGTTAGATGGGTTAGATGGGATACATCGAGTTGGGTACCACAGGAGGGCTACAATGGTCTTGATTAAGTGTTTGGGAAAGTAATAAACAAGGATATAGTCAATTCACAGAGGGACACATGTACATGCCTATCTTTCCAAAAAAATACCTTTTAGGAGGCTACTGTAGGTCATGTATAATGTTGGGGGTATTCGGTATTTTATATTTTTACTTAACCTTTTTTCCTGATTTATGTGCCTCCTTGTAAAGTTTTCCCAAGAGACCAAAGACCTTTCCTTTATTCCATTTGACTCATCACACGAGAGCCAAATGATTTGTTTAATAAACGAAAAGTTTTGCTCGCTGATTCATAATAACAGTTTGTTGGGGTTCATGGCAGATATTAGAAGCCTTGACTGCTGCATCATGCCAGGAGATGTTCTGCTATGAAAGAGCAGAGCTGTTGGGAGATGCATACCTCAAATGGGTTGTGAGTAGATTCCTTTTCCTAAAATATCCTCAGAAGCACGAGGGACAGCTTACAAGGATGCGGCAGCAGATGGTTAGTAACATGGTCCTGTACCAATATGCCCTGAATAAAACCCTCCAATCTTATATTCAAGCAGATCGGTTTGCCCCATCTAGATGGGCAGCTCCGGGTGTGCTACCTGTATTCGATGAAGAGACTAGAGAATCTGAACCATCCATCTTTGATGAGGAATCAATTCCTGGTAATGAATTACAGAAGGGTTCTTATGATGACTATGCAGACAGCATCCAAGAAGACGGTGAAATTGAGGGAGATTCTAGCTGCTATCGTGTTCTCTCAAGCAAAACTTTAGCAGATGTTGTGGAAGCACTTATTGGGGTCTATTATGTAGCAGGAGGGAAAATTGCTGCAAACCACCTGATGAAGTGGATTGGGATTCATGCAGAGTTGGATCCTCAAGAGATCCCTCCAAAGCCATATAACATACCTGAGAGCATAATGAGAAGCATCAACTTCGACACATTAGAAGGTGTCTTGGGTATCAAATTCCAGAATAAAGGTTTACTTGTTGAGGCTATTACACATGCATCGAGGCCATCTTCTGGTGTTTCCTGTTACCAGCGTTTGGAATTTGTTGGCGATGCTGTGTTGGATCATCTCATTACAAGGCACTTATTTTTTACATATACTGATCTACCTCCTGGTCGCTTGACCGACTTGAGAGCTGCAGCCGTTAATAATGAGAACTTTGCAAGGGTTGCAGTCAAGCATAAGCTGCATGTACATCTTCGCCATGGATCATCTGCATTGGAAACACAGGTAGGACATTTATTTTTTATGCAGTAGGAAATTAGACATTGTTGGTAGACTGAAGTTCGATTAGGTTGAACTTTTTTTAATTCTCCAGAAGCAATGCTGACTATTTCTTTCAATTTTCTGAAGATTCGGGAGTTTGTGAAGGATGTCCAAGAGGAGCTTTCAAAACCAGGTTTCAATTCTTTCGGGCTTGGGGACTGCAAGGCTCCTAAAGTTCTTGGAGACATTGTTGAGTCTATTGCTGGTGCAATATTCCTGGATAGTGGGTGTGACACCTCGGTAGTCTGGAAGGTAGTCATTTCTATACCATTTGGATGGAAGCTCTGTTCGTAGAAAAGCGTTTTCATTTGAAAGAACGTTTTTTAAATTAAAACTGCACTATTTTGCACCAGGTTTTTCAACCGCTCCTTCAGCCCATGGTAACGCCAGAGACTCTTCCAATGCATCCAGTTAGGGAGCTCCAAGAACGCTGCCAGCAGCAAGCTGAAGGCTTAGAATACAAAGCATCCCGAACAGGCAATATAGCTACTGTTGAAGTGTTTGTAGATGGTGTTCAGATTGGTGTAGCTCAGAACCCACAGAAGAAGATGGCACAGAAGTTGGCAGCGAGGAATGCACTTGTGGTCCTGAAGGAGAAGGAAACCGCAGCAAAGAAAGAGACCGAAAAGGACGGTGAGAAGAACAATGGTTCTCAGATGTTCACCAGGCAGACCCTGAACGACATCTGCTTGAGAAGGCAGTGGCCAATGCCGCAATACAAGTGTGTAAACGAGGGCGGCCCTGCCCATGCTAAAAGATTTGTCTATGCGGTAAGGGTGAATACATCTGATCGCGGATGGACTGACGAATGCATTGGAGAGCCAATGCCGAGTGTGAAGAAGGCTAAGGACTCTGCTGCCGTTCTTCTCCTTGAGCTTCTGAAGCGAAATTACCCTGACAGTAAGCAATCGTAGTTAATGTTGTTGTTATTGGTGATCGTTGTGGTGGTGTCGAGGCATTCAGCATTCTTATACAAACATAGATTTACTACCCATTCAGTGCTTTTCACCTCTGGCAAATAAGAACATAAACAGAGCTGATGAGTGAGAGTAGAGGATTATTTTTACGGACTTTTGTTGAGGCCGCCAGTTGTCATTGGGCATTGCTACTGGAGAGGCACGATAAATTGGAGTTGCTATAGAAAGGATAATATAGGGGCATAGGTTGGGGGGTCTCCTTTTCTGTTGTATAATGTGAAAACAAAGCAATGCATTGATCCAATAAATCTACATTACCTTTGCTTTTACTTTGTTATGCAATGAATTTAGTTATTAGAGCATCTCATTTTCCATGTGGCAACCCATGCCCAGAAGAACCTTATTGCCCAAAATATGCCATGTACCATTGGTGCTAGCATTTGAACTAAATGGCCATTTGCCACCTGGTAAGCAAATTAAATCTGGTAGCTCCATTCCAAGACACGCTGCCATGCAGATACTGAAATGAAATTCCATTGACCACTTAAAGATGGCGCTAATATGGAAACTGACATGACGCAACGTCCACGATGTGAATAAACAGAGCAACTTATGCAAAATCCATGACACACCACCACCAAAAAAAAAACAGTACTCGACGTCGACGGGGAGGATGACTAATTCCGCCAGGTCTTCCGATAGCGAAGCAGCTTGCAGCGAATAGGCGCTAGGCCGTGAGCTCCATGATGGCGCTGACAATGTCGCCGTCGTGCGCTTTGAGAGCCTTGACGGCCTTGGCCCGCGACACGCTGGCCTGCGTCATGACGAGGTCGATATCGCGGGGCTCTATCCCGGTCTCGTCGACCTCTTCCTCGTCGGCCGGCGCGGCGGCAGTAGCGTCCGGCTTTGCCATCACCTTGCTCAGGTCCTGCATCCTGAACTGCTGTGCGGCCTGGGCCTGCAGCTGAGAGCTCAGGTCCTCGATCTTGGCCTCGCCGAATATGACGTACGTCTCCGACGTTGGGCTCTTGAAGACGTCAGGCTTTGATACCACAAACAATATCTGAAGCAAATGGACATGATAAGACAAATCATCTCTTCTTTTCAGCTTTTAAAAACCTGTTTTTCGATTTTTCTACATAACTAACTTTCAAAAAAGCGTCTTTTTAAATCGAAGTCTACAAGTTGATTATAATAAATACTGTAGCGATTTTATTTATATCGACCAAAATAGCACACGAGTTTCTATTACTCCATAGTCTATACTCTCTCATAAATAACTCAAAAACTATAAATCATACATAAAAGACATAAACTAAAGCTAAAAAGAACGTACCAACATTCTTGCTATGGAAAATGAGAACTGCAAACGGAAATAAGTTTTTTGGGGGTGGTTCTCGCTTACATTTTTGGCTCTTTTGATGGTTATCCTGCTGACACCAGTGACGGGTTTCATTCCGAGCTTCATCATGGCCTTGCGGCTCTTCTTCTCACTCCGGCTCTGCTTGGAGCTCTCGTTTCCGCCTGCATCTTGCTCTCCTACATGGTCATATAAACTGCAAGTCAAGACTCAATAAATACAATTCTGTAGTCCTTTTTGTGTGTGAAAAGAACTAGTTGATCTATAAAAGCATTCATTTCAGGAGCTTTAATCCTTAACCCAGATGGTGAGAAAATCAAACCATGAAAAGGGGAAATTGGTTCATTTGAGATGCACTCGCATAGTCGCATGAACTGTAATAAGCAATCACCACTTGTCTATTCGAACACCGAGTATTCAAACAAGCCTCATATTGTTACAAGCTACTACTGACAGAAGATTACAAAAGGAAACTTTTAAGGAAGACGAAAAATATAAGGACCAGGAAGAAACGTGCTGTATACCTTCGTCAGCATCGTCATCCTCCTCGTCTTCGTCTTCGTCCTCGTCTTCGTCATCATCCTCCTTGACGTCCTCGACAACGGGCGCATCGTCCTCCTGCGCTTTGGGCGCGTCGGCCTCCTCGGTCTTCACGGATGCCGCGTCGCTGTTCTCCAGCTCGGCCTCCGTGGCCGCCGGCACTTGCTCGCTAACCATGTTGAGCTGCGCTGCGGCTATGGTGGAGGAGGGGTTACCGGTGCAACGACCTGCGGAGTAGCTGCACGGGAGTGGCGGTGCCAGTGCCTAAGGATAAGGGGAGGGACAGAGCCGAGAGCGTGGCCGAGGCCTTATCTATACGCGCCCGTATTGGGCTGGGCTAATTTATTCGTACTGTTAGACTGGGTGCTCCACTAGTGCGTAGTACTGGGTGCATTGCGCCGCGTGGTAGACGTGGGCCGAACTCGAACGCAGCACGCGGGCCCGCGAGGCTCGATCAATCGGCACGGTGGGCCGCTCGGCCCGCTCCCAACCCGTGCTCGAGGAAAATGTTTGCTTCCTGATCACGTTTCACGTACGTACTCGCGCGATTACACGCATCTAAATTAATTCCGACAAGGTTGCATGCACGCAGTTTAATGGCCAGCTGGTCATCTCCAAACTCCATTACCTGCTTGATCTATCTCACCCAATGGGTACATAGCGGGGCACTACAGAGATATAAGCTGGGTTCTTTTAATTTTAAAATTAATTTAAGTGTATAATGTATATAATAACTAGCTTTTAAACGGTGTGTTGTTTAAGACAAGGTCAATAGAAAATTATAGTAAAAAGTATATTGAGTTCAGCTATACCGGAGTGAGAGAGAGGTTTGGTGGTGGTGGTGGCTGTATGCGAGGAGCAGCGAGGGAAGGCAGCAACAGTGGTAGGTGAGACAAGGCAAGGTAAGGGAGGGCGGTGAGGGGGTCGACTGTGCCAGAGCCAGAGCTGGAGAGGAGGGAGGCTTGACGGCGGTAGGTGAGGTGAGGCGAGGGAGGGCGGCAGCGAGGGAGGGAGGGCAGAGGCAAGGGAAAGCGGCGGCGAGTGAGGGAGATGGAGAGGGAGAAAAGGCGACGACACTCTCAAGTCCACGGGGCGCATCATAGCTAACGTAGTGATGCTTGACGGCATAAGCGGACATGTCACGCAAGCAGCCAAGCAGGACAGGACACACGGAGCTTAGCCACGCTCCGCAGTTGGGCGCGCACAACAATCACAGCTGTTGTTAGATCGACGGCAGCTCTAGCATGAGAGCATACTAGCTGAATGCCCGTGCGTTGCTACGGATTTAAAAAAATTAGAACATATTTATATGCACGTTCCAACAAATTTTACCACTCGTTAATTTTAGAACATGTAGTATGATAAAATTTTAAAATCCGTAGCAACGCACGGGCATTCAGCTAGTATAGAATAAAAGGTTGACTTGTAACTGAATGATACATATAAGTGTGTGCAATTCATTGGATCACAATTCAAGCTAAACCATCCACTGTGTGCTTTTCTTAAGCCCCAGATTGTGTGGTAATGGTGTTCACTGTTCAATAAGACGCAGTTTATACAGAGTTCTAGCAATAAGCAATAAATAAAAGAAAGAATATTCATGAGTGGGTCCAAGTCATCTAAGTGGAAGCACTGAGAGGTGAATGGAGATGTGTAGTAGATAGACCATTAGTGACAAAAAAAGGAATATTGTCGTAAAACCGCAATCTTGAGATGCTCTTAGCTTAATAATTGTAGATCAAATATCACTACTCAAAACAGAGGAGAAATTATCTGTCTTAACCTATGAGCTGCCGCTGCCTGTACGTTGTGTATCAGAATCTCTCTGCTTAGAATATTGTTGGTATCGGCTCATTGACTGATCAATGCTGAAAGAGAGAATAAAAGCTTAGTTAGCTGATGGTTCAAATATTCAGTGATGAGAGTGCTACCAGTTCAACTTGGATAGTCAATTATTGAAATCTTACGTACATGTAAGAAAGATTAAGATATAACATGTCCCCAATTAATTAAGCTGACGGTTTGAATAATCAGTGATTAGCTAGAGTGCTACCAGTTCAACTTGGATAGTCAACTACTGAAATCTTACGTACATGTAAGGAAGATTAAGATATATCATGTCCCCAGTTAAAATGATATTGCCATTACAGACCGTGTCTTGGAGACTTGGACTATCTACAGAGGTCCCAAAAAATCAATACCCTATCTATCTGATGCAAGCACATTCTGACGCTTTGTTAATGTCTCTTCGTTCTGGTATTTTTAGGCGTCTAGGATGGTAGCTGTTGGGACAAAGATAGTTTTTATTGGGTTGTGCGCATTTTACATATCTGATAAACAATTACAGGGCAGATGCTAGATCTAAATTGAGAATATAATTTGTTCATTTCGGCTATACTATTTGCTTTTTTTACCTATACCACGATTACTTCCCAGTGCACTAACAAGGCAAAGTTACACCATTAGCTCTGAACCATTTAATTTTGTGCAATCAAACAACCCCTAGTCTCATTTTGTTGATTCCAGTCCGTCTGCTATTTTATTTTGTGCAATTAAAACCTTCTAACTATTTTTGTTTATATGAGCCCTCATAGTACTCAAAATTGTCTAATTACATTTTTGTCCATACGACTAACGGATTGATGGTGTGACTATAAACATGTGCCATAGCTAAAATATAACATCATAGTAAACTATTATTAAACATCACTATTGTGTTCTAAAGGATAAATGTTTACTATTACATTTTTTGAATTAGAATTTTTTTCACTAATTATTGTTTTGGTGAGATATTGTCCTCCAAAACACATCAGCAAGCCTAGATAGCAGCTAATCTTGTTAAGTTTAATGAGTTACATATCTCCGTCAGCTCGAGTTAACATACACATCAACAATCCATTAGACAACAGGACGACGAGGCGGGGCGACGCGGGCCATGCGGAGGAGGCGGCGGCAGAGCGAAGAAGTTGGGGGAGGAGGAGGCGGCGGCGGCGTGGGGTGGGGAGGAGTAGGCGAGGGCGGAGCGGCGGATGAGGGAGGGGACGAGGCGAGGGCGGAGGACGGAGGGGAGGAGGCGGCTGACATGCGTCATTTTTGCACATATTTGTCTGTCATTTTACCCCATTATTTTTCGCATTTCAAGACCATTTATCATCATTTACATAGTTTTCCTATATTTAATTGCTCGACATGGACTACTTTACATTTTTCTGTATTTCTCAGCAGACCGGCGCGATCGAGGCGCATAAACGACAATTCTGGACTTTCGGGACTGCTCCGTATCGATGTGCGCGTTGTCACGGATGCGTAGGATCAAACCGCGCTAAAATTGGACTCCCGGAGGGCTAGAACAGAAGAAGTTCCATTGGGGAAGGACTGGACTGTAATTTCTGAAAATCTGGAGGGCCAAATCACAAAAGGCCGAAAACCCCAATCCCACAAAACCCTAGCCGCCACCCAGATCCAAAATTGAGCCTGGCACATCTTTCTTCGCCAACCCTGTTTGCTTCCCTCCTTTCTCTAGCTCCGGCCGGCGGCGAGGCAAGGCCAGGCCGGCTCGCCACCGCGCCACCATCTCCACCGGCGTCCGACATCCCCCCATCTCCATTAGCCCGGCCGCTCCTCCATCACTTCCCCTGTGCCCCCCCCTTTGCTTCTTCTCTCCTCTCTCACATCTTTCTCCATCTCCGGCCGTCCCCTCCAAGCGCCACCACCTCCTCACTTCCCCGCCTTCCTCTTCCTCTCCTCCACCAGATCCCTCATATTCTTCGCATTTCGAGATCATTTATCATCATTTACACGTTTTTCTATAATTAATTGCTTAATTTGGATCATTTTACTTTTTTTGCTTTTTCCGCAGGCCGGCGCGATCAAGGCGCACAAACGACAAATCTGGATTGCTCCGTACAGATGTACGCATTGTCACGAATGCGTAGGATCAAACCGCGCTGAAAACGAAGCTCCGGAGGGGCCAAAATAGAAGAAATTACATTCGGAAGGGACTTGTTTGCAAACCCTAGAAATTTTGAGGGCTAATTTGCAAAATGGAAAATCCCCATCTCCTCAAAACCTCCTGCGCCGCCGCCTGGATTTCTTGGAGCCGGCCACTTCTTCTTTTCCTCACCTCCCCCATTGCTCTCCTCCCCCATTCTCTTCTCCGGCGCCGGCGAGGGCCGCGCCAAACTCGCCGGCGGCCACCCCTGTTACCGCCTCCGCCTATCCCTTGCGCAGCCACTCTCTCCGCCGCCTCTCCCACCTACGCCATCTCCTTCTCCATCTCTCTCCGCCGCCGCATCCTTCCTACTCGGCCGCCTCTCTCCCTTCTCCGGCCGCTCTTCTTTCTCTACCACCACCCTTACCTCTCCGCGCCTCCCTCCATCCGGTGCGCCCGCCGCCCTCTTAGCCCCTCTCCCATCTCGGCGCCGCCCTCTTCTCCACCCGCGCCGACGCCTCTCCTCGCCTCCTACTGCGCCTCCTCTACTCCCTCCTCCATTTCCCAGCGCCTCCCCATACCTCGCCGCCTCACTACCCCGCCGGCCACGGCCACCCTTCCCCCTTCTTCTCCTATTCCGGCGCCGTCACTCCTCTCTCTCCCTTCTCCACCCGTGCGCTGCTCCCCTTCAGTTCCATCGCCGACTTCTTCTGCCTTCATTGACACCGATGCCCTCTTCTTCACCACCGTCGCAGGCGCCTAGTCGTGAGGAGGGCGGAGGACTGTGGGGAGGAGGCGAGGCGGAGGTCTCAGCGCCGGAGGATTGTGGGGAGGAGGCGAGGGCGGAGCGGCGAAGGTGGGAGGGTAGGAGGCGAGGGCGGAGCGGCGGAGGAGGGAGGGGAGCAGGCGAGGGCAGAGCGGCGGCGGAGGAGGGAGGGGAGGAGGCGCACGGGATTCGGTGGGGAGGGCGTGAGGAGGGCGGAGGACTGTGGGGAGGAGCAGAAGCTGCGCACGACATTCGATTTTGGGGGAGGAGAGAAGCAGAGAGGCCCCACATGTCGGCACTTTTTTTTTTCTTTGAGAGGGTGGTAGAGCGTCGGACGCACCATCACCTTCAACTCGTTCTTTTAAGAGTAGAGAATCACAGTAAGTACAAAATCACATAAGAAACATAATATTTGTTAACGAGGTTCGGCAATGTTTACGTTCCCAAGAGCCAAATCACGACGGCTTTATCCTTATAAGGAATTTTTTTTCACGACTAAGATTACAAAGAGGTCAACGGTATATATTTATACCCTAATGTTCACTCGGACACTCGGACACCTAATCCATACCGCGAGAGATTTATGCTTTGTTTTTTTTACACTACCTCTTCCTCCGTATATACTACACAACAAATCTCCTTTTTTTTTAAAAAAAAAAAAGCAGCCACGGCTTCGCCGGCCGGGCAACCGCTAACAAGGCGCCCGTCCGCCACCCGCCGGCTAGATCGGCAGATCCAGATTCCAGAGGCTGTTCATCCTAGAAATATGACTGCGTCCCTTCTCCACTGGGAATGTTTCTTCGATCCGCGCAGCAAAAATTTGGGGCTCACCCTCTTGTGTGTCGCACTGCAAGTTGTGTGAACAAAGTACGTGGCAGTATTCTAGTCTGATACCGACCAAACATATCTTGTGAGTGAGTGGAACAGGGGTTAAAATAGAGCCGGATTTGATCCGATAATGAGGCTACCGAATCCGGTTTTTCGTGTTTGGATACTAAATATCTGAATTCGAATAGAAATTCGGATTTGAATACGAATATTTATCTAGCACTGTCATGGATGTCAGATGCAAATCTGATATGGCATAACATGGAATCGGAATCGGATATCCGGATAACATTCGAATTTGCTAGATATAATAGCAGCGGCTAGTTAATACGTATCTTTTACATTTAACTCCTAAATTTTGCATATTATATATGCATTTATATCATCTCGACAAAGCTCGTTATCATGATAGACTCTAATTTGGTGTTTCATGTTTTCCATTTTGGCACATACCCAATAAAGATTTTTACATGCTCTTTTTTTTTTGCCAAATTTGCTATGTTTATAACCGATTTATTTGTAATATACTAATTTAAAATATTAAAATAATTCGATGTCATGTTTTAAATCGGAGAAGCAACAAATAATTATTGAAATCAAAAAATAGTTGAATCCGATCTAAATTCGTATCCGACATTTGTTCCATCCGTGTTTATATCTACGGCTTATCCGATTTATATTTAAATCCAAGAAAAAATATATATGAATATAGTTTAACCACTGTGCGCTCCGTTTTCACCTTAGAATGGACTATGTTCGCACACTCACATGGCCTATCTAGCCATTTTTGAAACTAGGTCCAACTCAATATTTTCACACCGTGTAAACACGCTTGCACATACGTTACCCCAAGGGGACTTAACATGTATTGTAGTAGTACCATGCATCTCATAACTTGGACAACTCTTCAGCAATTTCAATGGGAGACGCCGGCCATTACAAGTTACATTTTTTTTTGAAGAGATTACAAGTTGCATTTTGTACCTATTTCTCCCATTTTTGCAAAACCTAGCGATGGCACGCCCTGCAAAGCTCTGCAACACTACCTCGATCACGACCACTCGCTTGTACGCTTCACCACATGCGCGCTGTCATTTTTATAACCTTTCCGAGGTTAGTCTCCACAACTGCTCCATGTTAGGTTCCGACACCAGCACAGCAGTTTTTAATCGTCGCAAGCACGGTACAAGTTGAAAACCCGAACATCCCCTGGTTAATTAACAAGCACATTTAGAGCATGTATAAATGAGCAATACAGATAACTATTATCTATTGTTATGAATAGCGCTTGTATTCAATATGAGGTCAATGGGCCGGTATATATACACAAAGTACAGGTGGTAAATATGCAAAGAACCCCTCATAACAATGGAGAATAACAAACTATACATATATCTCTAACACCCCCCCTCAAACTCATGGTGGATCAACAACACTGAGTTTGGAGAGGTAGAAGCTGTGCTGAGCTCGAGTCTGGGCCTTCGTGAAGAAATCCGCTATTTGAAGCTCCGAAGGCACATACTGAAGAGTAATCACCTGATCATGCACACAAGACCTCATGAAAGAAGCATCAACACCAATATGTTTGGTGAGCTCATGCTTCACAGGATCACGAGCAATACTGATAGCACCTGTACTGTCTGACAAGAGAGGGGTCGGTGTAGTGACAGAAACACCAAAATCCTCAAGTAACCACCGTAGCCAAGTAATCTCTACTGTCAAGAGAGCCATAGCTCGCAACTCAGCTTCTGCACTCGAACGGGACACTGCAGTCTGTTTCTTCGTCTTCCAGGCAATAAGAGAACCCCCAAGAAAAACACAGTAAGCAGAGATAGACCGGCGATCAGAGGGATCGCTGGCCCAAGTAGCATCCGAATAGGTTTGAAGCTGTAACGAGCTGGAACGTGGAAAGAAGAGACGGCGAGAGATAGTCCCGCGAAGGTATCGCAGAACTCGAAGAAGGTGACTGTAGTGGACCTGAGTGGGAGCTGAAACAAACTGACTCAGAATATGAACTGGATAAGTGATATCCGGACGAGTAACAGCAAGGTAGACAAGACTCCCAACAAGATGACGATAGCGAGTCGGATCAGAAAGAGGCTCGCCATCAGAGAGTCGGCGATGAACATTGAGCTCCATGGGAGTCTCAACAGTACGCTGATCAGTGAGAGAGGCGCGATCAAGAAGATCCTGAATATATTTCTCTTGGGACATAAAGAAACCATCTGGAGTGGAAGTAACCTCAATCCCGAGGAAGTAACTAAGAGGACCAAGATCCGACATAAGGAACTGCTTACTAAGACAAGCCTTGACAAAGGCAATGTACTCAGAATCATCTCCTGTAATGATCATATCATCAACATACAGAAGAAGAAGAGTCCGACCACGCGACGAAGTGTGGACAAAGAGCGCAGGATCATGATCACTAGCTGAAAAGCCAGCAGCAGTGACCACAGAGGAGAAGCGCTCAAACCAAGCACGAGGGGCTTGCTTAAGGCCATAGAGAGAGCGACGAAGGCGACAGACCATGCCCTCAGGAACAGAATACCCGGGTGGCGGATGCATGTAGACCTCCTCACGCAACTCGCCATTAAGAAAGGCATTCTTGACATCAAGCTGAGAAACAGACCAGTGGCAAACAGACGCCACCGAAAGAAGAGTGCGAACAGTGGTCATGTGGGCCACAGGAGCAAAAGTCTCGTCGTAGTCAACACCATGCTCCTGCTGGAAGCCACGAGCAACAAGACGCGACTTATAGCGCTCAAGAGAGCCATCAGAGCGAGTCTTAATCTTATAGACCCACTTACACGTGATGGGATGAGAATGAGATGGAAAAGGAACAAGATCCCAAGTACCAGTACGCTCGAGGGCAGCAATCTCCTCGGCCATGGCAAGCTGCCACTAAGGATGAGTAACAGCATCCCGGTAGGAGACAGGCTCACGAGTAGCTGCGCCAGCAAAGGCAAAACGGGCAGGAAGCCGAATCGACTGGCGATCGCGGAGAGCGTAGCGAGGAGAAGATGACCCATCAGGGGAAGATGGAACATCAGGAGAAGATGGAAAAGGTAATGTAGTGGGAGGAGCCTGGGGAGTCGTAGGAGACGACACAGGCGGCGACAACGGCCGAGAGGCCACAGGGGGAATATGTGGAGACTCAGTGGGACAGGTGGACGAGGGCAAAACAGATATAGGTGTATCTGGAAAGGTCAAGAAAGACAGAGACTCCACAGAGGAAGCCGAAGGAGAGGCAGGACGTGGGTAGAATGGACGAGACTCGTCGAAAGTCACATCCCGAGAAACCCGCATCCGACGACCAACAGGATCCCAGCACCGATAGCCCTTGTGCTCGGCACTGTATCCCAGAAAGACACACTCAACAGACTGAGCGGTCAGTTTGGTGCGTTCTCGAGGGGAGAGGAGAACGTAGCAAACGCAGCCAAACAGATGAAGGGTAGAGTAGTCAGGAAGAAGACCACAGAGACGCTCAACAGGGATCGCTCCCTGAAGAGCAGAAGAGGGCTGAATGTTGACAAGATAGGTGGCAGTGGAAACAGTCTCGGCCCAAAAGTGAGGTGGAATAGAGGCGGAGAACTGTGTGTGTATCATAGTGGCAAATTGTTTATAGATAGGCAAGGCCTCACTACGAGAAGACATGAAATATATCCAAGTGTGGCGAGAGAAATCATCTATAAATATGATATAATATCGATGACCCCCTTTCGAAATGAAGGGAGCCGGACCCCAAACATCTGAATGAACAAGATCAAAAGGGCGCTGAGACACAGACTCACTATGAGGATAAGGAAGCTGAATCTGTTTACCTAACTTACAGCCCTGACAATCTAAAGACACGTCTCCTGAGACAGACCCCAGAAGACCACGACGAACTAAGGACGACAGACGAGATCCACACAGATGACCAAGACGGTGATGCCACTGCTGGAAAGAGCCGGTAGACGAAGTGGCAGAAGCGGAGAAACTAGCGGCGATGGTGGCAGCGGAAGGAAGGTGAAGCCAGTCAAGCTCCCAGAGACGCTGTGAGTCACGGCGCCGAGGGCCAGAACCAACCAGAGCTCCCGTGTGGCGGTCCTGAACACAACAAGAGTCAGAGTCGAGAATGACCCGATAACCAAGGTCAGTAATCTGCCCAGCAGAAAGAAGCTGCATGGTAAGGCGAGGAACATGAGCAACAGAAGAAACATGAAAGGATGAGTTGCTAAGAGATCCTCGACCAGAGACAGAAAGAGATGTACCATCAGCAGTAAGAACACTGACAGGAGAATCAAGAGGTGTAATAGTAGACAGAGTGGAAGGATCAGGAGTCATGTGAAAAGATGCTCCAGAATCAAGAATCCACGGGGAGGTACCTGACTGTGTAGGGGGTGGTTTCTCAGTGCCCGAAGAGTCAATAGCAGAACCTGCAGAACCTGTCGAGGGAGAACCGGAAGCGGCAAGCAGGCGTCGAAGTCTGGCTATCTCCTGCTCGGTGAGAGAAACTGCTGAAGAAGTCGATGCAGACGTCGTCATAGAAGCACTAGTGCCAGTAGAAGAACGGCGTGAAAGATGCCGCTTCTTCTTATAGCACTGGGACTCAATGTGGCCGACCTTGTCGCAGTAGGAACAGTGAGAACGGCCATCTCCAGACGGAGGACGGCCACCACCACCTGTGGTAGCCGCTGGAGCAGGCAGTGTAGCAGGCGGACGAGCGGCGAGCACAGAGGGGAGTGGCATCAGACCAGCACCACTCAGACGAGTCTCCTCCGCGTGTATCTCGGTAAGAGCCTCTAGGAGAGTGACACGAGGGTGGCGTGCAAGGAGCTGGGCACGCCTTTGCTCGAACTCAGGACGAAGGCGAGTAAGGAACTCGTAAACCCGCTGAAACTCCAGGTCAGCACGTACATCCAGGCAGCACGGACAGGTACGACAGCCAGCAGTGCGAAGTGAGTCCAACTGACGCCAGACAGCAGAACTCTAAGCGTGAAAAGCGTCAACAGTAGCATCACCCTGCTGAAGAGAGTGCTCCTGGCGGACCACGGACAGGTACAGGGCATCACTAGAGGGCTCGTAGCGCTGACGAAGATGAGTCCACATCTGGAAAGCCGAAGGGAGTCCCACAACCTCAGAAGAGAACTGAGGCTGGACACTGGCGATGAAGACAGCAGCAACTCGAGCTTCGTCATCGTACCACTGAGTGTAGGCGGTCAGACGATCCTTGTAGGAATCCAGAGCCTCCTGGTAGGGAGAGGCAGCTTCATCATCAGCAAGGCGAGAGGCCTCAGCAGCAGCCTTGTCGGCTGTCGGGGGCAATGCAATAGGCGTAGGCTTCGTCAGAGGAATAGGGCAAGGCGGGCAGGTGACATCGCCAGAGAGGACGCCCCAGAGACGAAGACCACGCATGTGGATGCGCATGTGAGACACGAAGTCGGTGTAATTAACACCATCAAAGATCACCGGGCAGCGAGAGAGGGAAACGGTGCCCATTGGTAGGCGGCGCTGGACGGCGCGGCGACCAAGGCAACGAAGTCTAACAGGCGGCGCTGGACGGCGTGGCGGTTAGAACGACGTTTTTTTCTTTCTTTCCTTCCGCTCGGTTAAAACCTCAAACGGGCCAGAGGCTCGTTACGCACGCACGCGTTAGGGTTTGCCCGCGACGGCGGCGGCCTGGCGGAAGGCGGCCGGGCGGGCGGGCGCCAGGCGGGAGGCGGAAGGCGGAGGCGCCGAACCGAGGGCGGGCGAGCGGGCGCCAGGCGGGAGGCAGCGGCGCCGAGGCCGGGCGATCGGGCGTCGGGCGGGAGGCAGAAGGCGGAGGCGCCGAGCCGAGGCCGGGCGAGCGGGCGCCGGGCGGAAGGCGGCCGGGCGGGCGGGAGGCGGAGTCGGCGGGGCCGTCGGCGGTAGGGGAGTCGGCGGCGGCGACTACGACGAGGGAGTCGGCGGGACCAACGGGGGAGTCGACGACGGCGATGACGACGGGGGAGTCGGCGGGGCCGACGGCGGCGTGCTCGAGCGGGCGGGCTCGGGCGGAGCCAACGGCGGCGGCGGCGAGGCGACAAGCGAAGCGACGGGAAACCCTAGGTAGGCTTTGATACCATGTTATGAATAGCGCTTGTATTCAATATGAGGCCAATGGGCCGGTATATATACACAAAGTACAGGTGGTAAATATGCAAAGAACCCCTCATAACAATGGGGAATAACAAACTATACATATATCTCTAACATCTATAATATCTTCTATGTCATCTATAGACGGTATTAAAAATAGTTTCTACGATGAGTTGTTTTTTGGAAAGTGCTAAACAACACTTGAGTGTTTTTTTAACTTGGAGCATTTAGATTTTTCTCCCATATATACATCTCCTAAAAAAATACAAGTGCTCCGAACCATAAAAAACGCTCGAATCCCCCTTCTCTCATGTATGCACATCTCCAAAAAAAATATGAGTGCTTCGAACCACAAAAAAAAACTCAAATCTCCATTCTCCCATATATGCATCCATTTCTAAAAATCTGAGTACTCTGAACCACAAAAAACACTCGAATACTCCCTAAATGACACCTTGTTTTTATATATCTCTATAAACAACTCCTTTATATACAATATATCTTATTTCTCGTATTACAGTTGACTACTGTATGAAAGACGACTCAATTATCTATACTCTTTCTCTCTCCTTCGTATCATTTTATACCCTATATGACAAAGTTTACATATAATTAATATCACACTATTGTACGGACTTCCACGCAGCCACCCAAACAAACTTACTATCTTGGTAGCCTCACTGATGCCCAAGAACAAACACTTGCACGTCCTGATTTGCCGGCTAGTTGTATGTACGCACTGCGCCAACTATGGCTAATCCCGACGCCATGCCTCAAAATCTTGGCCATGTTTCTAGCTACAGGCCTTCACATGGCCGCCTGCAACCTTGTCTGCGCTCGCCTGTCAGTGATGACTAGTAATTGAATATGTTAGACTAGTTAGTACACTACAGAGCACTGCTCGTTTACCAATTAGCCCTCTTTAGATCATTTGCTTCCTATAAATTTGACCGCATTGTGCAGTTCTTTGACGCACTAGTCCTCGTCGTCTTCGTCTACCTAGGCAGGGGTCATGGCATTGGTAATAGTAGGTGCAATAGCTGTGGCACTGTGCAGTCTGTGCTTATGCGCTGGGGACGCACAAGCGCAGCTCCAGGTAGGGTTTTACGACCAGTCTTGCCCCCAGGCCGAAGTGATTGTGAGGGACGAGGTTGGCAGGTCCGTGAGCGCCAACCCTGGCCTCGCCGCGGGGCTTGTCCGGCTGCACTTCCACGACTGCTTCGTCAAGGTTTATGATTCTTCTCAAGTTTAATTAGCTACTAGTCTGCACGTTTGATTAGCTTGCAATGCCGACTTGTTAACATGAAATGGGAGCGAAGGGGTAATGATTAGTTAATGCTTAATTCGTCAGGGTTGCGATGCGTCGGTCCTGCTGGACTCGACGGCGAACAGCACGGCGGAGAAGGACTCCATGCCGAACAAGAGCCTGAGGGGGTTCGAGGTGATCGACGGCGCGAAGCAGCGGCTGGAGAGCGCGTGCAAAGGGGTGGTCTCGTGCGCGGACATCCTTGCGTTCGCCGCAAGAGACAGCGTCGTGTTGGTACGTAACTTGGCACCCACACGCGTGTCATCTTGCTGTTTTGGGGTTCTTGATTCACACTTATTTACATATCGTCAATGGCAGACCGGCGGCAGCCCGTACAGAGTTCCTGCCGGGAGGAGGGACGGCAACGTCTCGGCGGCGTCCGACGCACAGGCCAACCTGCCTCCTCCGACGGCAAACGCGGCCCAACTGACGCAAATTTTCGCCAAGAATGGGCTTTCCCAAGACGAGATGGTCACGCTTTCAGGTACTTCCAACTAGCCCACATGAATTCGAACAGCCCATTTTAAAATCCACAGCCCTCCACGGCCCAACGTTCATCATCAAATTCGGCCTCTGAACATCTTCGTCTTTTTTTTTCTCTCTCGTTTGATCAGGAGCGCACACGATCGGCGTATCGCACTGCAGCTCGTTCAGCTCGAGGCTCTACTACTACAACTCCAGCACGAGCCAGGACCCGGCCCTCAACGCGGCCCTGGCGTCCCAGCTGGCCCGGCAGTGCCCGCCGGGGAGCGCGAACACGGTGCCCATGGACGCCGGCAGCCCGAACACGTTCGACACCAGCTACTTCCAGAACGTCCTGGCCAGCCGCGGCCTCCTCACCTCCGACCAGACCCTGACGTCCGACAACGCCACCGCCGCGCTCGTGGCGCAGAACGCCTACAACCTGTACCTGTTCGTCACCAAGTTCGGCGACGCCATGGTCAGGATGGGCAGCATCCAGGTCCTCACCGGCAGCGACGGCCAGGTACGCACCAACTGCAGGGTTGTAAACTAAGCGGCATTTTGGCAGCCTCTCTGTTTTTTTTAATCTTTTACATTGTTCCTTTTGCTTCCATGTCTTTGTCAAATGGTGAAATGGAATGGAATTATACATTGGATTTGGACTTTCATTACGCGTGAGATCTAGTTGTTTGGATACAGCGAGGTGAGACGAGAATTATGCAGGCTCACAGGCTCTCGAAGCTGTCTTAAAAAATACTTGCCGCGCCCGCGGGCGGCGCCTGGAGGGCTGGAGGCATGGGAAAACTACGGTCTTTTACGTGGCCTTTTTGGCTGATGGATGGACAGGCCAGGCTGCCTACGCACGTACGTACTTTTGTCATGTGCCGAGCAATCTTGGGCGCCTACCTAACAACCCATCACATTGTTTATTGAACCGGACAACGAATATTGATAAGCCTTAGCACAAGCCTTTCTACGAGCAATTTTAGTTAGGTTTTGTCCATAAAGTTGACGCCGAAAAGAAGCAAAGGCCTGCAATGCAACAAAAGCAAAGCCAACTTTGCAGCGAAGCCAACGAAATGAGGGGTTAGTGGTTGGCCATGGTACAAGACCAGGCTAAGAAAGAACTACTAGACGGAACTAATTGCTGCTTTCTTCATAGGAAGGGATGTATTAGTTCTGCACCGATGAAACATACCAAAGTGCCGCGAATGTAGCTATACAGTGACGAAGCATGCACTTTCAAATTGCAGCGAAATATTCAGGATTACCTAAGCAATTAGACTTCTGGTACAAACACAATTAACCGAATCTCAATAATATGGTTCCTCCAATTGCGGTCAAATCAAACCGACAACAGTCCATGTTAGATTGATTGATAGGCTGTAAATAGCCAGGTTGCTTAGCGCGCTTTCTGCAGCTTCTACCAAACACGATCTGCATGTGCAGGCAGTACCACTCACCAGGGCAGCTCTTGTCTGCACTCCGGTAGGTAGCAGCTAGCGAAGGGAGTTTTATTTCCATTTTTCAGTGGAAAACACATTCTGCACTGAACTTGCAGTACTCTGACGGTGAAGTGTTTAGCATGAAAGAGCCATGAATGTTCCTAGTCCCTGCAGTGATTGGTTCTTATTCTCAACCTTTTACCATTCAGGGGTTAATTATCTGTAACTTCACCCAGACCTTTATGAAGCAGATGCGCTTCCTTTCGATAAAGTTCTTGCACGGATCAACGTAGTGGCACTCCATTAAAGAATGGTGCTAGTCAAGAAAAGGTTCTCCTTAACGTAGAAGCCACTTGAATCTGGCTTAAGCTGTTCGCCCCTAACCCCACACACACTGTACTATGCACTAACCTTCTCCTTTTAATCTATATAAATAAAAACAACTAGTATGATTCGAGACACCTGATGGTAAGAAAATCTCACAATAATGCTAGAAATTATCACATTAATTAAGAAAAAGAGAAATATTTTCACCACTTATTTTGGTAGGGCTAGATTATAACAGTACAGATTAATCATATATGTATATTAGAGTTGTATAGCAAGTACAATTGTATTTCAGTCATAGACGATAGAGTTATATATCAAAGATAATTATATCATAATATCTAACTATATAATTACATGACAAATCTGCTAGTTCTGATAAACGCTAGCAGAAATCTGCTTTTTTAGATAATAGTTTTTAATCATGCCTGTTAGGAAAGGTCCGTTTCTAAGAAGCAGCAGGTGTCAAAGGAAGCAATCAATCCAGCAAGCAAGCATGCATGCATGCTCGGTGCCCGTGGATTCTGTGTCACTTAGCTGGCAAGATTGGGCATTCCGCGTAGCTGACGCTCTTCACGTACGGGACGCAACTAGTGAAGAGATGATAACACGTTAGCACAAGGATATACACTGATATTTTGTGCCGTGGCTCGTACTTTTGGTTATGCTTTTTAAAAAGATGACAAATGACAGAGATGCTAACATGAATGATATACATACCGATGGGTTTAGGAAATCATTTGAAGGAGCGATTTCGAGAAACTGCTTAGAGAAGTTATCATGTTTATTTCGACTTTCGGATAAACCGAAGCCAAGAGCCACCCTAAAAGCCCAAAAGAATAGGGAGCTCGGCCCACCGCCGAATGCACTGTTTATGTCAATATCTCTGTCGTTCATTACCGACTCAAAAAATATACCAAAAACATTAGCCCTACCCAAAAGCAATCATCCGCACGCTAAAAGAGCATGCCTAAGCTATGAGCCGAAGCAACCCAACATTTTTAGACAAAAAAGCCTAAAAAAAGTTGGAAAAAAAACTGAAATTAAAAATTTAGAAGTTTAGAAGCTAAAAGCTAGAAACTGATGCAGCACAGCCGACTACCGACCGCACTACAGTACATCAGAGGACACCGGGTGGCTTATTAACTGCAATAATGAAGTGCTAGAGCACTAGAGTTCAGTATTAGTTCCTCATGTTTAGTTCCAGTCCTGAACAAGCTGTCGCCTGAGGATATTAACCGCTTGGGGTCCAATCCCTCTGTATTACATCCTGATCACCCCAGTGTAACTTAAATCCCAAACGTTAAATGGGAAATTAGCAGATAAGATCGCATAAATCTCACAAACTCCAAACAAATACATCACTCCAAGGGATCTCTGTCCTGATATCAATCATCCCATTTTAGCATCAGATACTGACGTACTACAGGGCCCAGTTTTGCTTGGGTGAGAACAGAGAAGAAAGTTCCAAGCCACACAAGAAGGAAAAAAAAACATAATCATCCCAAATGCCAGCTCAGCGCAACACGCACCCTCCCGTAGTTTTCGTGCACACACACACACACACTGTCCAACTCCAATCCAAGTGTCCATCCCTAGTAAATTTACAGTAGATCAAAACCAAAAGCCTGAAGCATTTTACAGATCTTTTCCTCGCGCATCATATTCTTTCTTGCTTCCCTTTACCGGCTCAATCATAGCCCAAATGGCCCCCCAAATGGCACCATCTTTCCTCCACTAGTGTGCCCCTCCCACATGGCTCATTGCATCCCACCCCACCAGCCTATAAAATCTTCTCGAGTCCCACCATCTCTCGCCATCCTTAGCCAAGAAGCATAGCGCCACCGGAAAGTTGACCCCTTGCTGCTGCAGCCTGCAGGATTAGCGCTTAAGCAAGAACTGAGCTGTCCGGGGAGCTAGCTAGGCAGGTAGGCTAGTGGGAGATGGAGGCGCGAGGCGGCAGAGGAGGAGCGCGAATGCGGGCTCTGCTCGTGTCTGCGGTGCTGATGGCGATGGCGGCGTGGTCGCAGGCGCAGCTGCAGGTGGGGTTCTACGACACGCTGTGCCCGGCGGCGGAAATCATCGTGCAGGAGGAGGTCAGCAAGGCGGTGTCGAATAGCCCGGGCACAGCTGCCGCCCTCGTCCGGCTGCACTTCCACGACTGCTTCGTCAGGGTCAGTACAGGAATTCTCCAGTCCCTTCCTTCCATTAATAAGAGCTTCTTGTTGGGGGTAGAGTAGATGCCTCGCATTGCATATTTGCGTTTGCTGCAGCCAGCGTCGCGTGGTCCAATGCAACGTGATGTCACTGTGGGGATGTGCTTCGCTTGCATGTGGAGCCTGCCTCTTTTGCCGTGCTCTGCTTCGTCTGTTCCTCGCTTTCGTACTTTTACAGCGAGGAGGTCGATGTGGGGATTGAAAGGTAGAGAGATGCCTGCCGCCCTGCCCGCATGGGGTGCTCGGATTGTTCCAGCCAGCCTGTTGGCATATGCATGCTTAGTAGGGTAAAAGCTAGAACAATCCATCTTTCTCACCGTTTTCCTCCCCTGTGTTTACCGTCATCCGGGTATTCCTCCAGTACCAGAATGTGTTAAAAACAAGCTGGTTTTTTTTGGTCGTTTGGTGCGGATAATAAGATGCAAAAACATGGATAGCTCCTCCAACTTTCAACAGTGGGATGAATTCTGTTTATACATGTGGTGTGTTGGGACCGTTGGGTATAGGGTTTATGGGTGATGGGTCACATCATTGGGAGTGTCAGTGATGAAATCGATACCATAATCAGCGCTTTTCACATGTTTTGCTGCTTTCACGTGACGTCTGGTTTAACTGAACTCGATCTCCCCGCTCCGGCCGGCAACTGCAGGGCTGCGAGGCGTCCGTCCTGCTGGACTCGACGCCGAACAACCAGGCGGAGAAGGACGCGTCCCCGAACACGAGCCTTGGCGGCTTCGAGGTCATCGACGGCGCCAAGACGCGGCTGGAGCAGGCCTGCTTCGGCGTAGTCTCCTGCGCGGACGTACTGGCGTTCGCGGCCAGAGACGCCCTCGCACTGGTACGTACGCACGCACTCCCTTCCTTCCCCTGCATGCTACTGACCAGCTGCTTCGGTTTAGTAATCATAAACGAAACTACTATACTACGGCCTATTCTTTACGACTATAGGTGTTGGCTAAAATCTTTGAATTTTAGCTGTTCGCGATAGATATTACGAAGAGAAAAAACTCGTTTGCAATTTTGGTTGGTATAGATGTTAGGTTTTTAACGTGTACTACAATTAACTTGTAAGCCTCGTCTCAAGAAAATACTTCGTTTGAAAGTTAGGTACTAAAGTAAAAATTAAAAACCACTTTTAGAAGTCGAAAAGAACAGGTCCTACTACTCACCAAGTACACGTGCAAGTTGAGCCCTAGATCACGCGAACGGCGCACGCGATTGAAGAGGCATGGCCGATTCGTCGGTGGATTAGGATGCGAGCTTGGAATACAGAAACGGGCGGCGCCGGAGTTCTCTAAGCCTTTCCTGTATTGATTGCGTGCCACCCAGCTTTCTATCTTTGCTCAAAAAGCGACGGCTCCTACCACTTGCCAGTAGGAACTTTCTATTCTTTCCGAAGGGTCACACCAGTAGCAGTACTTTGCCTGCACTGAATGATGCTGCGCAGCACCACTATGACCGGCTGGCCCCTTTCATTTTATCTCGTTTATAAATTATGATTTTTTAAATAAATAAATAAGATGATTTTTTATCGTATTTTTAAAACGATTTATTGGTATTTAATTTTATTTAAAAAACCCCACTTAATTATGGTATTGTGGGCAACTGGCATTCTGGGTGCGGAACCGGCACTGTTTCTGAAGCAACGCACGCACGGCATCATGCACGGGGCCAATATGCAACGGACCCACCGGCCTTTTCTTTAGATACACGTAAGTCCGTTATTGCACGGCCCCACCGGCCGGTGTCCGTATCACCGCCACATGAACGTGTCGCGCCCGCGGATTAAGAGAAAGAAACAAAATGCACATGCTTTCCCTAATCTTCCTTTTGGGATGTGGCATCAAAAGACGGTACAAGAAGTAATCCAACCTGTTCGTGTTCATATGAATTCGGATCATGTTCAAAACAGACATGTTCGTTGAGCCGTATTAGATGTGGCGATGGACAACACAATGGACTCTAATTCAATTTTCTTCTTCATTAGACACTTTTATTTCCTAACCTATATATGTACCTTGTAGTCATACTGTTTAGATAGCTCCTCGTGTTTGTAATATTTATTTATATAGCGATTTTCGTCTTCGTACGTCTATAGTTTTTTCGTAAAAGTTTTTCACATTAAATCTGTATATACTATTCTTTCGATCATTTGTTTTTGTCGTGTGTTTTATAACAAATGGTATAAGAAGGGCTTTGTTTTTTTGGATGGATACCCCAACATTTGTCCAGTTATTGTAGCTCGATATAGCGGGTCTATTATAGTTTATACTCCATTAACAGTACAAGAGTTTCTTTCATCCGAATAATTTTACAAGAGTTGTTTTATCCATGTCATGGAATTCACTTACCTTTGAAGCCAGTAGTTTGATGTACGTGATGGCCACACACTTGTGAGTTACTCTTTCAATGAGCATGGTTTGCCGAGTTTTATACTTCCGGTGGAACATGTTAGATTCCAATAGATAAGTTCTTCGCTATCTATCTAACACCATAGGTGATATTTTGGTTTATACCATTCGACGATTGAGCATTTATTTTAGGAGGTTAGTTGCACAAATTCAGACTTTTCTGGGGTTATGAGTTGTCGAAGACTCAGATTTATTTGTCTGCTTTATTAATTGCTGTGTATTTGAACCTACTGGTGATTTGCTCAATTTTGCTCGCGAGACGTGTTTGGATAATACTATTCCAGTCTTTATTGTTTAAGATTAGTTTGATAGATTTTCGAGGCACAAGGTCTATTAAAGAAGACTTTGAGTCGATTTTCATATTTCGGCTGCAGGAGCGAATTCGTGTCAAGATGGAGATTGTTAAAGTGTGATCTGAATTTGAATCTGTGTCCAAGCCATGCATTTTTGCTGAGCTGTGTGAGACGTGGCAATGGCTAACGCAACCGACTTTGATTCGGTTTCTTTCTCCGCTAGGAACACTTGTTTTCTAGACTATATATGTACCATGTAGTCGCATAGTTTAGACAGGTTGAAGTTTTTGTGCTTGTAGTCTCTTCTCATATAGTAATTTTTGACTTTATATGACCATATTTTTTACAAGGGTTTTCAATATTAAACCTGTGTCTTCTGTGCTTTCCACCTCTATTTTTAATCTGAATTTTATAACAGAGAAAAATGTCGTAGAAAGTTCACTTGCAGCCTGACGTTTTTTTAGTAGAAACTAGACGGCTGGTGTGTTGGGCCAAGTCCAATCATTTCCAAGCTTTGCTCCGATCTCCATGCAAGAAAAATCGTAAACTGCAGATCTCCATGTTATTGAGTTTGAGCGCAGAGGAAGTTCAAATACCGAAGCAAATCGCAAGACTTCGATTAGGTTTTAAGTATTATTCTTTCCGATCGAGGTTTCTATTTATTTTTCCACTTCGACGCAACAACGGTACTACAAATCGTTGGTAGATTAGGGTACTGCTAGTAGCAGCAGTACAGTACTAACATAAACAGTGCTAGGAGCGTTCGTAGATGGTCAGCTGATTGGAACAAGTGATGTGTTGTCATCAGATGCCGTTAGGGAGACTTGGATGGGGTACACTACATTATTTGTCATACGACCGTTGCAGTTTTATCGTATTCTTAGACTAATATAAATGGTGTCGTCAGCTCTGGTTGGGTCCTCTCTGGTCAAACTGATTCTGAACTAGTAGCGGTACTAGTATTATTAAGAACTGTCAACAAGCAACAGATTGATCAATGTTGGTCACTGAGCACTTAGCAATGGTTCTTGCAATCCCATTCCGAATAAAGCAGTTTCTAGCGTGCAAGCAGTAAGTATTAGTACAATTCAACTGGTCAGATATCACTTGAACTTCATTGCAGGAGAGCTTAAGGGGAAAAAAATATTCCTGATGAACGTCACCAGAGCATGCACGAAAGTGAAACTTCAGTTAGAGCTGGAAACAGCACATAAGGCCAACCATCACATGAAAAAGACACATACCAGCAGATGAGAACACTAGTTATGGTCGGTGGTTGGAGTCCATTTCTTTCAATCAATCAGCATTACCTGGGGGTAATTAAAGAGGAAAGATCGAAAGCTACGAGGAGGTTTCGGTCATCAAGTGGGCAAGTCAGGATATGTTCACGGACGCATAGCTCACGTGGATCCGTCGCACGCCCATGTGGCCGGCACTCCGGTCCACATGCCGTCAGTTCTGTGTCTCCATCCCCCAAGTTGGAGCCCATGTCCCCTGACACCGGCTCACCAGCCATGTGTCGCGCGCATCCCTGTCCTTGCCGTTCTAGCACCGGCCAATCTGGTACCTCTGTACATTGCCACCCCAAGCTCTCTGTTTCTGTCGATCGTTGCGTATTAGGTGGTGATCGATTGATAGCTACTACTGATGCGCGGATGATACTGGTCGCAATAAAGCGGATTGCCAATTTTGGGCCTGTTTGATAATGGCTACGATTTATGGTTTTTAGTTGTTTACGGTACAAATTACGGAGAGACAGATACTCACTTGCGATTTTGGATGGTACAGATGTTGGGCTTTTAACGTGTAGATTGTTTAACTTGTAGACCCCGTCTTGAGAAAATACTTCGTTTGAAAGTTAGTACTGTAGCAAAAGTCAAAAGCCGGCAGCTCGGAGGAAAAGAACATGCCCTTTAACACGAATGCTGCCACGAACGGTTATGATTGAACTAATGGAAGTAACGCAAACTTTTTCTTACTCTGTGCTGTGCAATGTGTATGTAGGTCGGCGGCAACGCGTACCAGGTGCCGGCCGGGCGAAGAGACGGCAACGTCTCGGTCGCGCAGGAGACCAACGGGAACCTGCCACCCCCGACCGCGAACGTGAACCAGCTCACGCAAATGTTCGGTTCCAAGGGCCTCACCCAGGCCGAAATGGTCGCCCTCTCAGGTAACTCAGCTTGGACCACGCGCGGCACGCTAAAAAGGTAGCATTTTTGCTTACTTTTGCCCTGGAATCTGGGTAATCCTGCAGGGGCGCACACGATCGGGATGTCGCACTGCAACTCGTTCAGCAACCGGCTCTACTCGTACGGGCCGAACGGGGGGCAGGACCCGAGCATGGACCCGAGCTACCTGGCGACGCTGACGCAGCAGTGCCCGCAGCAGCAGGGGAGCGGCGGCGGCGGCGGCGGCAGCCAGCTGGTGGCCTTGGACCCCGTGACCCCCACCGCCTTCGACACTAACTACTTCGCTGGCATCGTCGCCAACCGCGGCCTGCTCGCCTCCGACCAGGCGCTCCTCAGCGACCAGGCCACCGCCGCGCAGGTCGTTGGCTACACGAACAGCCCCGACACGTTCCAGACCGACTTCGCCGCCGCCATGGTCAAGATGGGCGCCATCGGCGTCCTCACCGGCACCAGCGGCACCATCAGGACCAACTGCAGGGTGGCCAGCTGAGCTGATACATCCATCGGTGGCGAATGCTCGATGCACGCAAGCTTGATGAGCTGGGCTGTGTGATTAAAATGTACGTACTACATAGCTAGAGTGTTTGTTTGATCGTTCATTTGATTATTCCCTCTAAAAAAATCTCTTCCTAAAAAAAGACCGTTGTAATAGAAATCTAACGGTCCTAAATTTAGATAATTATTAAAAAATATCAACCAGATAATACTAGACACCCTTTGATCAATCTGTACGTGCTAGCTAGCTTAGCTCGTGCGTCCTTTCCTTTTCGCTGCCCTCCTCTCGTTTCTTTTTCATTGTTATATATTGTTTTCTGCTCTGTATGGCCCTATATAGCTTTACATATTCTTTTAGCCTCTGTACGCATCTAGCAAGCTACAGGGATCGAGAACTGTATCTAATAATAGGGTATTATAATGTTCCAATAGTTGATCAATAAAAAGCTATCACAGACAGTTGTTCCTAGTACTCCTACCTCTCTGCGCTTCTACTTGACCCTGGATTGTTCGCTGCTTGTCGATGGAGCACGGCCCGGATCAAGCTTTCCTGTTTTTTTTTCTGTGTTTTCCTATACGTGTCAGCAGTCTAGGAAAGATGAGTGCTGTTGCAGATTTTGTAAAAAGTAAAATATATCGAATAAGTGAGAACGGTGACTCAGTGTGGCTGCATTACACGATGCTCTGGCTTCTACTAAGCGCAAGCGATGGACGCACGGCACCGAGATTCGAGTTGGCCGAGCAAGCGGGCCGGATTCCGAGGTATGCGGCGGCCGAAGCCGTGATTTCAGGCCCAATAATACTACGGAGGGGGGCCGGTTGGCCTCCACGGAGAGAAACGGAGATGGCAGAAAAATAGCCTGGCCCACGTTGGTTTGCAATAGTGTGAGAGCTTATGGTTTTATTTGAGCCCAAAGATACATACATAGTGGACCGCTCAACGACGTAGGATGGGGCTGTGATGTATCCTCAACGGAATGGGCATGTGGGCCGTACTACGGCTGCAAACCTCTTCCCACTAGCACGATGGAAACCAAACCACTGTTCCCTCCTGTAATCGTATGCCTGCATCCTGCAGAAATAACGTTCGCCTAATTGTTGTCCTTTTTGAGTAAACATGGAGAATAATCACACAGGCAGGCAAACATGCGCCAGGAAAAGAATTTTGAGTTCCTACCCACCCACTTATGCATGTTGCACGCTGAGTGCATATATGGATAAAAAGGCTGGACTGCTGGTCCAGGCAGCTCTACCGCTGCCGTGCAGCGTGTAGTAGCACAGTAGCCTCCCCACACAATTTCTAACAAACGTCGCCATAACATGTTTCCCAATTAATCGATCGCCGCCGCCGCCGCCGGCGAAGTGTCACCTCGATCGATCGTTGGAGAGGTTCCAACTCCATTCGATCCATGCCGGTGGGTAGGCAGGCAGAGCACACCTACAGTCTCCCCTTTCTTGCCACAGCAGCACAGTTCGATTTTGGTAGCTGTTCAGAGATACCACCCGGCTACTAGCTAGCGTCGCTAACCAGCAGATCAGGCTGCATCGATCGACCGATCCATCGTAATTTAATTCCAGAACGCAACCTGAAAAGCGTGATCGAAGCTTCTGTATGCATGCCATTCTTTTCATTCGATCTTTACCTGTAGAAGAAGCGAACAAAGCCATCGAAGCTGTGGACGTACAGTGCTCGAGTCAAGAAGCATCGAAGTTCTACATGGCGAACTGTCCACACGCTATTTTATAAAAATTTAATTTGAGACGTCTGTATTTGTAAATTAGCTTTATCTCTAAGTTTAGCAGTTAAGACAAACAACACGTGTCACCTATTGCACTATAGAGCTCTAACAGGACCTGCTGAGCTATTGTAGCAGCTCGGCAGGTTGAAGACGTGCCGAGCTACCGAGCAGCAGCAAATCCTCATGTCATTAATCTAAGTATGATTAGCACTAATTAAGCATTATATTGCATGATTAGTATTAATTAAGCATAATTAACACTAATTAACATATTGTGCATCAGACGGCCTCCTATCGAGTTTAAGGATGGATCTAGATTTACAAAAAATGAACGTCTATAGGTTATATTTGAAAACACTGGCTACAACGTCAGTGTGAATAGTTCATATATGGCTAACTTAGCTTACAGCTAGCTAGACCAGAAATATGCATGCGTGCTTTTGAACTTGATCGAGTAAAAAACACATGTCCAATCGATCCATCAGATTGATTTCTGTCTTTTTGCCTATGACTAATGGTTTTTTGTTGTGACCGATACCTTTTGCCTACACCTTTCACGACGACGGCGTACGACAATGACGCTCATGCAGAAAATGCACATAGTTTTATACAAAGGAAGTCATTTGAAAAAATGGCTACGAGAAACCGTTTAGAGAAATTATTCTATTTAATTTAGTTTCTAAAGAAGTTAAAGGTAAAAGCTAAACAAAGTCAAAAGAAGAGTATGTATGTATTGGTTTCTACGACAAGTCGTGATCGAGACTGGAGCAGAAATTGCGTTTCCCTCTTCTCCACCATACGAACACCAATCATGCATTCATCAGAGTGGCCACATAAATACACACCTCCAATATAGAACACACATTGCTGGGATGACGATGACACGGAGACATCTCCCTGAGGATATCCTCCTTCCTCTCTCTAGCCTGTGGGTGGCCTGAACATTAACCTGAAAGCTCCGTGTGTGCATGCTGGAATTCCAAGACCTGGTTGAACACAGGTACATGCTTACTTTCTTCCACACTCCAGTGCCCCATCTCTTCTTTTTTACCAGACCTAACTACATACTGTATTTCTATCGGAATCATCTGGACTGGACTGCCTAATATATTCAGGGTTAGTGATGATCTTCAGTTTGGACACTTATTTGATCAACTTCTGCACACAGGCACTATCAAACAATAAACAAATAAAGCGATAAGATTCTGCGTGTTGCATGCCCTTTGTGCGTGCCTTCCGAAGTGATGGTTCATGGCAGCAGCAGCAACACACGTTTTGCTGTGTCCTGGCTAGCTCATCCCGTTGAAATAAACACGGTTTTAGCATAAATTTACGAATAATTCTCTAATTAATAATTAGAGTAAATGCATGATTCCAAATACAACTTAATGACAATAGCATAAATAAATCGTCACATGATAATAATCTAATCTCAAGTCATGTACCATTGGAATCATATCAACAAGAACTTGAGTAAACAAGTAATCAATTAGCATATTGCTTAAATTGTTATTTAGAAGGAAATTACCCTCAGATGTCGGTTGCTATTGTATTTATATACAAGGCCCCTCGATACAATAAGTCTAAATGTTAATTATAACTATTTCTAGATATTCTGCTAAGATTTGGGTCCAAAAACTTACCACATTAATCTAGAATTATTTAAGAAACAATACCAATGTAAAGAACTACGGTAACAAATACATAAGAGAGAATTATATCAAAGACAACATTTAACTGACAAGATTAGGCCTTTGGTAAGTATAGAACAACAACAATAGTATGCAACTAAAAGCCCCAAACATTAGTAGAACATTCTAAATAATCACAATAATTTCATATAGACCTAAAATCTTCATCGGGCAATAAACTTTCCAACAAGTTTGTCATGCAATGTCTCCCAAAATTAGCGTATATCAGTAATCAATTGAATATGATGGCACACTAATATGGCATACAATTGCATGATTAACAATTGAAAAGAGACGTCAAAACTCAAGGTGTAGTTGCACTCGAAGCCACTAAGAAGTAAATCGGTTAGGTACGTCGTAATCGACGCTTACTCAGAAAACATATCGCTGCCGACTAGGTCACATTTTCATGGCGTGGTTAACGGAGATACAAAGCCACTTCCTTGCATTGGACAACACTAGGGAACGAAGTCAAGGTACTAAGAATGCTACATAGGCAAAAACCCGAGCAACAATATTGCGCACAGGAGAGCACCACCAAAAGGTCATAGCCAAACAAGGACCGAAACCAGCAACACACCACCACTGAGGATCTCTTACCCTCAGACGAACCATGCCTACTTGGCACGCCGCCGGAGTTGATGCTGCTCGTGCGCAACCTCGACTGACTCCACCCTCTGTGGACCAATCAACATTGACAGCAAGACCGTGGGTCAATAGGCCTCATGTTGCTAATATGGAATCGTGAAGAAGTCGCACACTATTGCCGCTCGTCGGAGGAGCGCAATCGATCGAATGTCCGAGGAACAAGAACACAAGTCGGAAATGATGAAGGAAAATATGAAGGAGAAAATATTTGGCACACTCAAAAAGAAGAACTCGAGTATAAGAGGAGAAGAGAGAGTGTGCAGCCACCAACAATCGTCGCCAAATCCACCAAAATAAAGAGGTGAGGATCGAGACGAAATAGCTGAATCCGACTGGATAGGGCTCTCCCTCTATCTTCACTACAATAGAAAGGGTCATCGCAGATAGTTCAAAACTGTCATCACAGATAGTTTCTGAACTGTGGTTATGACTGACAACTCTCAAACCATCTGTGATAATTTACAACATAGACGGTTTTCAATAAAACCGTCTATGATATATCAGATATCACAGACGGTTCTTATAAGCATATCTGTATGTGATATCTAATATATCACAGACAGCTAATACCACAAACCGTCTGTAATATAAAAGATATCACAAACGGTTCTTAAACATAGCCGTCTGTGATATCCAACATATCATAGATGGCTAATACCACAAACCGTCTGTGATATCTTACGTATCAAAGATGGCTAATATAAAAAACCATATGTGATATATCATATATTACAGACGGTTTGTTGTTATAAATTGTTTGTGATAGCTATTTTAATAGTTAAATTATTTTTTATTTTTCAGCTAGCCTCAGGAAATGTTAGCCATACCCTTTGAAAATAAGCAAACATATCACATATATAGCACACGACAATCATTACACATATCTCACAGATGAATTAAACAACTGAATGAAGTACAATTGAATAAATTGTATGATTAAGCATAATTGAATGATTACAATTGTATGAAATATTTGAGCATCTAATCATCATTGCCGGGTGGAATTCTCTATTCTTGTTTGTGACCTCCACCATCAAGAATTCAGAGAGCTGTTCTTGAATTTCGATGAGTTTGTCAAGATTGAATGTACTTTCATTGAATTCCATGCACTGTCGCTAGCAGTGTTAAAGTCATTAGCCCATACATACATACATACATACATACATACATACATACATACATACATACATACATACACACGCACACACACACACACATAATATTGATGGCGAGGTTAGCTCGTCGGAAGTGGGAGACCAACACAGTGTCCTTCCACAGAATCCGCCAGCGCACGGCCAGCGAGGTGCTTGTCCAGGATAGCCATTAATGCTGACGATAAGGAAGCGTAGTGAGTCATTTATTTGTGCTTGAGAAATAAGGAAGAAAAGGAAAGATAGCTGATTGGCGTGGTGTTCGTACAGGATATATCAACGATGTGGGGATTAATCTCCGATGGCGGACGATCATTTTTATACAACAAGGAATACATTCGGCGCGTGAGATGAAGAGACGCATCGGGGAGCCGAAACGATCAAAAGGCCAACATTGGGGAGATGAAGCACACGCCATTCATGTGTAACATATCATAGAAAGTTCCAATTACAAGCCGTCTGTAACACGCAACTATCACAGATGGTTCATAGTATGACCGTCTATGAACTATTATAAACAGTTTTAATTAAAAATTATTTGTGATGTTTACAATTATCACAAATGATTAGTATTAATAACGTCTGTGAACTATCACAGAAGTTATTAACAAGGACTGTCTGTGATAGTAGAGTATCACATATGGTACACGATCACGGTTGTAAAATTGTTTGTGATAATTACAGCATAGACGATTCTATATGAACCGTCTGTGATGAGACATTCAGTATAACTTATTTTATAGTAATGCTATCTTGTCTCCCTATTTCTGTTTTTCGGAAAAGCAAATTGATAAATCCCAAAAAGCTCTCACTTCCGACACATCGACGTCTCAAAGTCGCGTTCCTTCTCTCCGTTTCCTCACTTTTATCTGTGGTTATTTGTTCCTGTCTTTTCGATGGGACGCTGCTGTAAAAGACTGGATTCGGCTTCGATCGTTTGCACGGAAGCAGCTTATGAGCTAGATATCCCATCCAGGTGACGTGTCTGCACTTGCTTGTAGGCCTGACCTTCTCAGGCCGTGCATGCATTTCGTGCTATTGTTTATGACCGCACACCATGCTAAAAAAGCTAGCTACTGCAATGTCGCAAACAGCTACTGGCTATCTAGTGCTACATATGTAAAGTTACTAGCTATATAGCTAGCCAGGCAAATTTCGGTTGCACTCGCGAATATATACTTGGTTTTAGGTGATGGGCACCGGGCTAAATGTGACCCTATTCATAACTTGTCAAGCGGATCAGGATTTGAATCCAGGGTATGCCTAACTAAAAAATTATTATCCAATGTCAGTGCTGGTATGACTCGAATATTATCGGTTATATTGCAAGCTATGTATGGAACTGCAGGTAAAAATGTTAGCAAATAGATAAAATGTAGAAAGTACGGGCTTGCTTCTGGCCTCAACCAAATATCTAGCACTGTATTTCCTGAATACGTTCTCAATGGACGATGAATTGATAAGTAGAAAGTTCAGCACATAGAAACACAATAGCAGTGAAAAAATGATCTAACTATTTCCATGCATCATATGAAATTACCATAGCTGACACTATGACTGACAATACTAAAGAAAAAGAGCAATAAGAATTGAAGCTAGTGGGGATACTAACATTTTCAATGACCACCTGCGACGCATCTAAGATATTCCAGCAAAAGCAATTGGTACCGTTCTTTCCTTCTTCTCATCTTCCGAAGGCAACCAATTTGCATCTCTTCAAGCCTCATCAGCTGCACATAGAGCATAGGCTATAAATCCAGATATAGATTTATTGTCCTGGAAAGAAGAACATTCAATCAAAAGTTCAAAATGTGAAACGAAGTTTGACCATATGAGACAGACAGCAGAATCACCATTACATATTTACAATCATTCAATAACATTCCACATTTCCCTTGTGCGAACTATATATGAAATCCAAGCTCGAAACAATTATATCCATCATGCAATTTACCAATGCGCATATGGGCCATCACATGTGGTTTGATTGTTCATTGCTACAAATGCGACAATTTGAAATTGTGAGGTAAAACTAGAGTAAAAATTTAAATCCTAATTGCAAAACATATTGCCTAAACATGCTCCAATTCAGCTTCCCTGAAACTGAAAGCCTGCTCCAATTCAGCTTCCCTGAAAGCCTGAACACAATAATCCAATGCTTGTACACCAATTCAGCACAAACAACAATCTATTACACTAATCCATTCTCATAGTAACAAACTAACAATAAGAAACCAATGAAAGTATGAAACTAAGCATCGGATAGTTAGGGTGTAGTGATTAGTGAAGCATCGGTGATGGTTAGTAACCTTAGCCGGGAGGCGGGACTAGCAAGGCCACTGGCCAGTGGCCACGGGCCACCAGGAGTCCAGGACGGCGGAGGCAACCACCCACAGGACTCGCCCGGCCAGCGCCGGTGCCGCGCCGCCCTCGCGCCCTGGCAGAGGCGGAGGCGGAGGCCGGAGGCGCCGAGGCGGAGGCGCCGCAGAGGCGGAGACGGAGGCGGAGGCTGGAGGTGGAGGCCGGAGGCGCCGACGCGGAGGCGGAGCCAGAGGCGGACTGGCGGTCTGGCGGAGAGACCGAGAGGCGAGAGAGCCTGGCGCTGGCGGCTGGTGGAGTGGAGGCGCCGCCGAGGGGTCTGTGCCTCTGTGGAGTCGGATGGGCGCTGGCCTGGCTCCTGGGCCAAAATTTTTTTGGGCTAAATTGTACTGTTGCAGGGTAGTCCTGGGCCTATATGGACTACCTGCTGGGCCCGCCCCTGTTGTCAAGTACTTCTCGCCACAAATATAGATCAATGTAGATTTTATATGGTCAAGTTTTTTAAGTTTTAACCATTAGGATCATCTCTAATATTGTATTTTACCGATTTAAATAAAAATAGATAAGGCATTGAATCGATTTAATATATTGAAGAGGTCGATTTTAAAAAAATACATGGAACCGGACTCTACTTAGGAGCCGATTCAAGCATTAAACAATTCATATGAGCATTAAACAACTACACAGAAAAGAGTGCGGTTGAGAGAGGATATTATTATTTTATGATTTTTTAATGTAAAGTGGGTCCCAGTTATTAGTAGGAATCAGTTCAATACATTAGAGAAAAATAAGCTTAGTTCTTAGAATGTTTACGTAGTATGACTTTGACTCGACATCGGTTCAATACACTAAAGATGCTCTAATATTTATTAAAGTATATAGACTGACTATATAAAAATAATACTGTTAGATTTGTCTTGCAAAATGTTTTTATAATATATATTTTTATTATTTTTGTTCATATATTATAATTTTTTTTCTCGAAAACGCAGGAGAGCTGCATTTCATTGAAATAAGAAGAAAACGGGCTAGAATCCCAGATACAACAGACACAAACCCAACACCAACAACAACCGGCAACACAGACCCAAGAACACTGGGCCAAAGACCAAACAAACAACCACAAGAACTAGGCGCTTTGGAACAGGTTCATAGCTGCAGTCAAGAGAGAGATCCCCTTAGCTCCAGCTAACGCCCACAGGCGGCGCTCTTCCCCCGCTAAGATCAACAATTATAGCTAAAGACTTACATTAAAGATTCTAAAAAGTTAAAAACACGTATATACTTGTGGACGGAGGAGTACATTGTTTGAATTTGGCATTTGCCAACGAAGAAGTCGAGCAAGATGTTGATTGTTCCTTCTAATGGGTACTAATCGTGATTAACTTGGTTGCTCCAGAGGAATATTGGTAATTGGCCTCCCTTGTGGAATAGCCACAACAAAGAAAAAAAATCAAGAATATGACCGCTTAATGGTGTCACCTCTGTACTTCCAAAGAATAAATGAGGAAGAGGCGAAGAGCAGGAAGGGGTAGTCAGTAGTATAGATCTCTTTTAGGATGCCCAAAAGGACATTTTCAGAGTAAGCGTAGGTGTACCACTAGTACTACATATTAGTAGTGAGTGGTTTCTGTACATTGATAAATCTAGTACCATCTAGTCACAAATTCCTATCATCTATTATATATTAAGAATGGATGACATGAATTTTATGACTGCCAAAAAAGAGAAATATATTAAAAATTCTCACAAGAAAGAAAAATATTTGACACTTAAATTGGTGGGCTCTACTTTTAAAGGCTTTGATTCCATAGTTAGCTTAGAGATATATTAATTTGAAAAGGATGTAAAAAACAACAAACCCTTAATTTAGTAGACTGTAATTTCAAATGTTTAAATTCAATAATCGGTTTAGAGATATATTAATTTGAAAAAGAAAATAGGTAGCACTCCGTTTAATTCAAAGGTTGAAAGTGTAAATTTTATTGGATTTTATCTTGTGTCGCGTGTCCGTGCTGGCTCACATACATCTTTGATTTTACCCTCTCATCCAGCTATCAAAGGAGGACATAGGTATGATAAGTCAGAAGAGGGAGTGAATGAATATTTCAAAATCTTTTCCCAGATATCAATTCTATGCAGCGAAAACTCAAACTTACAAGCTCACAAAAACCAAGACACAAAAACCACCCGAGACAACCTATCTCAAATTGGTCTGACTACCGGCTTACAAGCGGTCTAACTGCTGGTCAAAATGACAACGCCGGTTTGACCACACTCCGGTTGGACCGCTTGGCTCCTTGCGGTCTGACCATTTGCCAAGAAATTAAACAGTGTAGACATGATCCAATAAAATATCCAACTCTCAAACCACTGATCCAAATACAGTGAAACTTGACATAGATCCTCCCTAGGATGTAAGGAACTTGTTCCAACCATGGATTGTGAAGATCGATGCCAAATTTTTGACTTTTATCCGAAACAAGGAGAGTCGCACTAAAACCAGGGAAAAGAAAGAAACATTGATCTGCTCTTGCTCGTGAGTCCAGATGATCTAGATGACCTTGGATGTATTCTCACATATCATAACAAGTTAGATCACAACATAAATTCAAGCCAAATCTCTTACAAGAGCAAAATCTTAAAATAGCCTCTGTCTTGAGGAAAACTGGGCAAGCTCAAGAATTTCCTTTACAAGGTGTCTAGATGGATCTGATATGATCTTTAAGAGATATTTTCATCTCTTACTCATCCTTGACACAAGGAAAATCAAGAAGAGAGAAATCCAAACAAGAAAGCTAAGCAAATCAAAAGCACAAGAAAGGATTCATAGCACAACTCACTTGGGCAAACTTTGAATTTTCATTTCACTTGAAGAGAAATATTTTACAACCACTCACTCAAGATGATAGAACTCAAAGGCTAGAGCACACACGCACAGAAGGGTCCTCACAAGGAAACCATAACTCTAATATATGCAATCCCTAGTTCTCTCTCCTTAACATATAAGACTTATATAATGGAGGCTTCCATCTCACACCAAACCCTAAGTAGCAAACATGTTTTACACTTCACAAACTTGCATGATCTTGAAAGTGTGACTTCCACAAAGCTCCACAAGCCTGATAAGATATTTCATCCATAAAGACATGACCTAAATCACTTAGCCTAACTCCACGATTTTGCAAACAACTAATCCACCTGGTATTAGACAATTTCCTAAATTGCCAACCATCAGTCTTCACGAAGATGTGATGCCCAATGCCTCATCGCCAAGATCGTATGCCTGCGTCATGGTTGTCACCACTTTAAATGTTTGAGTCCCATAGCACACCACAATTTGTGATGCCCAATTACTTGTTACTAAGATCGTATGCCTGCTCCGAGAATCGTCATCATTTAAGACACACAAGTCCAATTGGCACACCATATGCACTTACTATCTCTTCACTACCCTTGTTTTTTTTCCGTGCTTCTCAGCTTGAGATGATGCTTCACCCAGACGTGCATGACACGCAACAGCTATCAAGGCTCGGTCTTACCGCTGTTTGTAACAATCATCCAAACACTTTCACATCAAAGAATAAGAGGTCGATCCGAGCACAAATGACATGCATTTGACTCTCATCAGTATAACGTATGCATGGACACACCATGGCTCACATTTGCGTGGAAACCCTAAGACTAACAACTACATGGACACCACTATGATTTAGAACTCAAAACAAACTCAAGTCAGCAACAGGATAGATGGCTGGTCTAGTCGCGGCTACCAAGCCGGTCAGACCGCCAACACCACTCCGGTTAGACCGTCATTCAATGGCCGACCAGACCGCTCCACTCCAATCATACCACATTTGCAATGTCGTACTATCGCACCAGGTGTCAGACCAAAACTCCAAAAGACATTATTTGAAAAATAGATACCGCAAACAAAGGGCTAGTACTACCGCACACCGGTCGGACCACCGCACTGAAGCCGTTCAAATTGCTAGCTAATAAAAGCAACAAGTCAAAATACAACTTCTAAAAATCAAACTCAACCATAGATTAGAGGTAAGATAAACATCTTACAGTATATACCTACCTTGTTCAACAATATCTGGCTATCATTCATGAGTGTGCATTGCAAGGCACGGACATGAGGTGCGACTATTCACATTTCGATTTTTCCTTTGAGGGGCACAGTGGCTGGGTAAGCCTGCACAGTGGCGAAGCAACAGTGTAAGCGTAGCTAGCATTAGTACAGGCCGGCCAGTCAACCACCATAACGAGCCAAAATATATAAAAAAATAAAAAGACAAGGAAGCATGCAGAATCTTGGATGGAGCATAGCTTCTTGGGAGCTGAGCCCAGTATTCACTCACTGACATATGGCCCTGAGACAAACCGGGCCAACGTTGCAGTGGCCGTCCTGCCCATGGGCCGTAACCAATTTTTAGAGATATTGCAAATAAATTGATGGCCCTGATCAATATGGCTTCAGCTTATTTTTGTACTATTTATAAATTTCGTCTTTTTCTGAACTTTTGGCTTTTTTTGAGTTTTTTACCGGTTCTTTTTTTCCTCGTATTTGTTTACATTATACGTGATGGGCTAATATGTTTTTTCTATTTTTAATTTTTTTAAATTTAATTATGGTAAATAAGCCTCTGTCAGCTACAGTGCTTTTTTCAGCCAGCTACAGTGTTTTCAGCCATAAGCCATGAGGCTTTCAGCCGAACCGATCACCACCGTACATATTGAATTTGGCTAAAAGTGCATGCAAAAGGCTTCATTGAAGATGTCGCATGCCAACTCAAAGTTCACCACAGCTACGGCCTCATTAAGATGATTGAAATACATATATAATATGTCCAATTTAAAAATCAAATGTAAAAGATATGTAATAGCTAGTTGTTGTTATTACGCATGTCAAATTCGGATATTATATGTATTCGTATTCGATTCGACATATATTTTATATATCATATCTGTATTCAACAAAAAAAATCTAGATTCATATTTATTTTTATAATACAAATATAATTTTACTTATCATATTCGCTATCATTTAAATATAGATACATGATGGAACTGACAATCCAGGGGATGAGAACCGGGCTCTGCGCTGACACTGCCACGTCTGCCGCTGCCAATGCACGCAGCACGCCTTCTACTGCGCCTGCTCTGCCTGCTCAGTGGGACCCGCTCCGAGGACTTCAGAATATCGTCGTTGGGCCTCGGCAATTACTTTTCTGTTCTGTTGTTTGATAACCGTTGCCTCGTACTCTTATCCACGGTCTCCATTAATTTACGGAAAGAGTAATGATCTACTAACTCGACAGATTAGACTAGTAAACGAAAGGATTAATATATAGTAGTACATGTTGTGGAGGGCAAAGCTCTTTTCAGAAACCGTCGTCGACTGGTCGTGGTCCCGCTGGAAAAGTTTCACTCTACGTGTATCGTTAGTTACCACTCTCTCCTGCAGAGATCTGAGCAACTGATGACAGGACGCCTTACACTTCATAAAATGACAGCAGCTAGCTAGCAATCACATGACGGTGGATAACCTCAGGAGCAATATTACAATTTGGGACGGTGGCAGCTGGAATAATAAAAACGAGATTGAAATGTGTCCCTTATTACTCCCTCTCCCCGTTTTCCCTAGTTTCACTCTTAAGAACTAACACTAATAGGGACATTTCCTGCTACTCCTAGTTCATCCACTCCTTATTAATTCTTGCTTCCTCCCCCCAAACTGAAGCGCCTCGTCCCCTTCTCCTCCGGTTGTGGCACCACGGTTCACTGCATAAGACACTCTTGTCGTAAGTATCGTAAGAGTACCTTGTGCAGTGTCACCATCCTAACATAACGGTGACGTTGCCGCCACCTCTCAAGAGTGGTTGGAATCCTAAGCAAGCAATTCTCCATCCAATCCATTAAATAGATGGAGCAACTAACCTACATCTAATCATAATGAATACTATCCACTAGAACAATTAGAGGAAACTCGTTAACCCCACACAATATAGGTTTTACACTCACACTTAACTCATGCATGCTTTTTAAAGCACACGAGCCCGAACCCACTAAGTCTTTAACTTTTGATCCATTTGATCTTCTTAGCATTGCAACCCATCGCTCAAATCTTTTCTTCAACATTCTTTGCCTTCCCTGTGCCACGCTTGAGTTCAACCATCTCACTCAGTATCTTTGACTATTCTGCACCTCGACTCCTCTATGAGCGTAGTTCCGGTTTTTGCCATGACCATAGTTGACTCGAAACTTTCCTGCACATCCAAATATAAAAATCTTTTTTTGAGCATACGTTCTTCATAACTTGACCCATGTTAGCTTAAACATGCTCATGCAGACATTGAATAACAGGTAGAAAATCAAATCATTCGAAAATTTGAATTTCAACTCCACAAACATTGATGATGAAATAGGCTCCTGATATCCTAGAGAAGGTTTATGCCAAATTTCAAGTGACTTGGAGCCTTGGTTTGAGAGTTGGTTTAATTTATGGTTTTAGCCTGATTTTGGTGCTGTAGAGCTTCAAGAGCCAAAATATCCTAATTTTCTTAAGTTCTTTCAAGATCTTTGGCTGAGATAGGGTTTTAAAATTATGATCTAGTCTTGACGCAAGTTTCAAGTCTTTTGGAGTTATGGATAAAAAAATTCATCGATTTTTAGATTTGAAATAGTGCTGAAAATTTACTCTGTTCTTGGCTAGAGGTCACACTACCAACTGGCTAGTAGTCAGACCGCCCCTGTTCAGAGGTCAGACCACCAGGATTTGTTAAGGTACGTTTTGCTTGGTTTGTTTTGGATCTTTTCTTGTGGATAATTGGTCTTTGATCTTCATAACTTCTCATAACTATTGGAGTGAAGAGATTTGCCTTTCTATTTGAAAAAGATTTTGAAAAACCTTTACATGAGTTGGCTCCTATTCATGCTCTCTGTAGTCGCCGTTGTCGACCCTACACAATGTGATGGAGACCTGCCGAAAATGCGTCTATATCAATGTCATACCAAGTGTTGTTTTTGTACTGCAACCTATGGTCCACCTTTCAGCAAAGCCACAATGTGGTTACCCCCGATTTATGCTACCTTTACCAACAGTACAAATATATATGATGATTTAAAGACATCGTACGGTGAGCAACAAATACCACATGTCTTGTGCCGAAGGTGCTTAAAGCCTGTTTGGTCTAGTTTCATTGTGAGATCATCTTCCACACCAGTGGCGGATCCAGGAAAAATTTTTGGAGGGGCTGAAGTACCTTCAGCTCGACCTCAGCCCCTTCTACATTATACATCCATGGCTAAAAATTTAGGGGGGGCTCCAAGAGTCCGGTAGCGGTAGGGGAGGCTTGGGCCCCCCCTCCCCGCCCCACCGCTGGATCCGCCGCTGTTCCACACCATAAGCCAATGAGTGCGGGCCATGTCTTCCGGTCTACCGCAAGTAGAAGCTCATGATCCATCTTATTCACATACATCATGCATGTATAAAGATATTGATCTTTATATTTTTTTCATAGCTATTGGAACGAAGAGCTTTGCCTTTTCTTTTTAGAAAAGATTTCGAAAAGCTTTTATATAAGTTGACTTCTACTCATCTCTCTTTAGTCACCGTTATCCGTCCTGCAAAAGTAGATCTATATCGATGTCACATCAAGTGCTGTTTGGTATTATTATTAACGGGAAATTATAAAAGAGCCCTAGAAAAGTTCATTTTTTTGGTGTCATTTCGCTGGTGCAACTCATTTGCAATTTTAACTTCCCATGAAAGCAGTGGCAGAAGGGGATGGGGGCGGCTTTGCCGCCTTAATGCTAGGGTACATATCATCGGTACATAAATTTGTACCCCAAAGAGAAAATTTTCACTTGAACCCAACCAGATGATTTCTCTCTTCCTTGGCCTCATTAAGAAAAAAACCCAGTGATTAAGTTTGCATTGAGTCACTAGTCCAACCGGCATGATACCGGCGCTGCGGGAGAGGGAGTGAGGGACTGGGGGGCGGCGGCGGGGTAGAGTTTTTGGCTGACTTTTATATGTACTGTAGAGGACCCCACATGTCAGTGATCCCCGACGGTTAACGGGGACGGGGATCACTTCCCCGGCCCCGGCCCCGCCATCCCCGACGGGGACAGTATTTTGCCCACGAAAATCCCCGCGGGGAATAAAATCCGCCAGACCCATCCCCTAATAGGTGAATTCACCGTCGGGGATCGGGGATCGGGTCACCATTGCCATTACCACCCAACTCCACGAGTAGGTACGAAACAAGGTTTCGTGGAACACCCCTTGAGGTGCTCCATGGATTTCATGAATCTGGAGTTAGATTCAGTATTTTGGTGGATCCAGATTTTGTGGAGCTGGAGCGTTTGGGTAAAAATTCGTGGAGTGGAGCTGTTTTTGGTGGATCTGGAGTTGGTGGAGCTCTGCCAAACAGCCCCATATTAGGTGGGTGTATTGTGGATTTTCGGTGGCTAAGCCTTAAGCATGATGATAACCAACTGCACCCTTCAACAAAATTAAAATGACTTAATGCCATAGGCAAACAAAACAAGCATGTCTATAGCAGGCCGTCGAGCAAGAGAGGGGAGAACTCACATACATACATAGTCAACACACACGAACAAAAACTTTTAGGATGTTTCGTTGGATCGAAAGCTTCATTCGTACATATAGCAGATGGACTTGCGCCCTCACTAATGGTCCCTCTTATCTTTGCACGAAAATTGAGTTTTGGTGGATGATTAATTCAAGAGGGGACCAAACAGGGGCTACAAATCTATTGATCAGTCGTTCTCCAAATAAGAGAAGACGACCCCCTTTAATTCTGTCCACCGGTCGGTCCCTTGCAAAACAACTATTGGATCAGTGAAAAAACATGTAAATTAATTTCCCCTCCTCCTCCTCATGGTCTCTCCACTGTCGAATTAATGTGGCTAAAGATCACTGTTCGAGTCTAACTAGCTAGTGACATAATATATATGAATGTTCTAGCTTCTAGGAAAGATAGAAGACCTTTTTTCTTTCTTTCTTTTATGCCCTTTAATTACTTTTTCCCCCGTCTATTTGGCAGCTTGCAAGATCCATATTGTCCAAGCTTATCTTTTCGGAAAAGTTGCAAATTCTCGGAAACGATTATCTTTGACTGTTGGTACACAAAAGCGCTTTCGCACTGCTGGATGTACTACTGCAACCCTATGGTCCAGCCTTCAGCAAAGCCACGATGCGGTTATCCCCGATCTAAGCCACCTTTACCAGCAGTACAAATATATATGATGATTTAAAGACATGGTACGGTGAGCGACAGATACCACAAGACATGCCTTGTGCCAGAGGTGCTCAAAAGCCAGTTCGGTCTACGTTTCATTAAGCCACAAGCCAACGGGCGCGGGCCATGTCTTCCGGTCTACCGCGAGTAGCAGCTCATGATCGATCTCAATTCACATGACACCATGCATGCATAATAAAGATGCCCTAGCTATAGCTATAGTACGGTACGATGCATATGTTGCCTCGGTGACATGTAGCTGCTTTTCGCGGCTAGGACGGAGACGGCCGCGGGAAAGGGGCGCATGAGAGCAGATGATTAGTCACATGGAGCGCATGAGCTAGCTAGCAAGCAAGCGCCGGATACGATCTGCGAGCTACGAGTTGCTGCTAGCCAGGTGCATGCACTGCGAGCGCGTGAACGGCCGGCCGGTACGCGCGTATGCGTATGTGCATGCGTGCGCGCGTGGTCGATGCATCGCGCACGGTGGAGTGAACGAACGCGGCTTCTCTGTTCTTGTTTTTCTGTTCCGTTGTGTTTCTGTCGATGTGGTATTTATCTAGAGTTATTTACCTTTTTACTAGTGGATTCAAAGTGATCTGGATCTTCGTCGTATGGACGGGAACACGAGGGAACACAGGAATAGAAACAAAGAAGCCGCGTTCGGAGTGCATACGCACGTACCACGGTATGGGCGCGCGGCACCATCGCGACGGCAGACGAAAAATCGGGCCGGCGTGGTGTGGCTAGGGCAGTGGATGCATCTTTGCTAGCTAGCTAGAGTGAGCCCCGCCATTATTTGCAGCACTCGCACCTACACCAATATATATTGTGTAGCCTATGCGTAGGCTGGTCCAGGCAGGCAGGGCACCATAGCGATAGCCTAGGCTCGGGTACGAGACGTGGGATTTTTAACGGTGTAATAAAGTTTAGATAAATTTAAGGTATAATTTTTTTAACCTAAATAGTAATGGATTTCAGCCCTTTACAATTAAGAATGTGACAAAATCCTACATCCGTCAATAACATTGATAATCAGCATGGCACCAATTTCCCCTCCCCTCCGGTCCTCATGGTCTCCCCTCACCTGCAATTAAGCAGGATCCGTTGCAACAAGACAACCTAAGCGCATGACCCATCACAAAATCTCTTCTCTCTCGCACGTCATGCTCCAAAACATAGTTGCGGATAGTGAAATCCATTTCTTTAGACCCTGTTCTAAATAATACTAGTTTTTAGTTTTCAGAAGTTAAAATCTGTTTAAAACGCATTGACTTTTTAACATGATTTTTTATTTTTTTTCTTTTTCATTCGCATTATCTCTGGAGATATAACAATGTTTTGTATTTTCTCTATTTTTTATTTTTTTAATTTAGTTGTTATATAGTCATTTCAATTAAAAACTATGTTACATTGAAATATGGCCTTAAATGGTCAAAACAATAGTTGCAGGTCGACAACGAAACCGATCCACAATTGCATAAGTCTGATATCGATCCTTGAACATCGATCATGCATGTGTGTGTATGTGTGAGGCATATCCCATGCCATCGTCTACGTACGTAGTACGTTCTAAGATATTCTTGATTTTTCTAAGCACGTACCCTGTGTTGTGCGTACCGTCTAGAATAGGTGTGACTTTAACATTCTCTGAAAAAGCTTGAAAATTTATTTCGATCGCGTTGCTTAAGAGAGGACCGCTCTGGCTAGTTGCCTAATGGCAAGATTTCAAACTCAAACCTAATTAGCAATAGAACAACACATCTAAATTAAGCCACTCATATTTTAATGTTTTTTCTTGTTATTTCTATATAGGTTTATTGATTTGATCCTGCATGTGGGAATGTGGCCCTCTAATGTTTATGTATTTCAAGTATGTGATATAACCGATCGACTCGCCTCATATTCTTAAAACGGAATAAAAAAACATAAAAGATAAATGCATGCGTGCATATGACAATGTATATATCTATTTATTCACATTTTAAAAAGGCAACAGAAAACGTGCAGATGATTAACAAGTCGTTGTCTCGTCATGTGTACAAGTGCTAGCTAGTTAGATCTGTTCACAGTTCACTTTCTAAACATCATGGAAATCCAATAGAAGATAAGAGTTGGCGCTTGTGTTTTTGGTATCAAGTTATTTCACAACAATTCATGACAAATGAACATATATAGACACGGTAGCTATAGATCACAAATTAAGAATCATCCATGTATGCATATATGAATCTGAGTGTGCGTACTACTCCAGCTTAGGCCAGGCATGCATAGTGACCAAGTCCCAATGAATGCTATCTTAATTTGCTTCCCTTATTCCCTTCACATATTACCTTTGCTAATCCTCAACCTTCATAGCAAGCTAGCTGGGTCGATCCGTGTAGTACTACTATACGCAGATAACTAAAATTAATACATGCACACTATACACATACTTATATATGCAGCAGCTAGCAATGCTTCTATTTTTCTTAAGGCATGCGTATTTATGCTTGAATATTATTAGATCAGATCATAGCTAGATATACTGTGTTCATGCATATCTAAGACAATTAATCGAGTTCATATCAGAAAAGGCAGCAAATATTAATCAACAAAAAACTATGTGACCACAGCGAGATAGGCCGGCAACTAGCTAGCTACATGCACGAAATGTTCTTCTTCTCAAAACCAAAATGCGCTATAGCTGTTGGAGTTGCAATAACTTAAGGTGCAAATGTGGAACTCAAGTTCTCTAATTCATATCCTATAGCCAAAAAAAAATAATACAAATATTACATATACCTTGAAATAGGAGAAGATATGCCATTCTACATTGTTACATATAATTAATAGCACTGATAAAACAATTAACGCATGTTTCTAGTAAACCAGAACTATGCTACTTTGTATGTCGATATACTATGCACAGTTCTATCAAACTACTAACATTCTACCAGGCAAATTGACGTGACTTCATTGTGTCAAGCTAGTTTCTACTTCTCTAAGTTTGACCTAGCAAGGAACTTCTCTAATTATAAACTACGTAACTTCTCTAATAAACTAGCAAGTAGCTTATTGGCATATATTAAGCGTGAAAAGCCACATAAAACCGGCTTGTACTTGTAGGGCTTATAGTAACGAGAGTTTATAATCCAAAAGAATGAGGACTTCTTTGGTCCAAGATCATCTTGTAATGTAAGGCCCTAATCTAAAAATATCCTTAGACTCATCTTGCAAGATGGATTGTTGCACTTGTAACTAATAGAGTAACTAATAGATCATGAACGCTTACAGTTTAGCTAGCCCGAATATATATATGTACGCCAAACTCTTATAAGATCTTGTAAGATCAATTCCGATAAGATGTTCTTCTCCAGCTGCAGCTCTTGTAGTTAATTTTATATAAGGCATGCTTGATTAAAAATAAGGTGATTCTTTCGAATACTAAAAAAAAGCAATAGTTTTATTTTATTAGTCAATTTTATAGCTTAGTTTAATTTAACCAAAACACGCGCTCTATCACAATGCATTAGCATTACATTCAAAGGGATCATTTACTAACAAAAAACTAGCTAAAAGAAAGGTTCTTGGTTAATACTCCCTCCACCCCGCAATGTAAGCCCGACACATATACCTAGGAGATAAATTATTTAAGTAAATATTTAATAAAATAAGATCATATTTGTCTCTAATAAAAAGTAGTACTATATCTATCTACTATAAACAACTATATATAGTCTAATTCTATTAAATATTATTTAACTAATATACTTTCTAGCTAGGTATACATGCCAGACATATATTGTGGGACAGAGGGGAAGAAATTGAACGTGCAAATCAATATTGAAGAAACAATGGAATAGAGACGAACTAGCTAGATAAACAACGTCATGATTTGCCATGTATAATGCATATTCACACTGAAAGTTCCTTCTTCCCCAAATTATAAAATAAATTAAGGGATGGGACGATGGGTTTCTACACTGCCCTTAGCAAAATGGGTCTGAATACTAAAGCAGCTCTGGTTTCTCATAAAGTGATCTGCCCATGCATTATTCGCAATAGGAGTAGAATTGAAGATGACCAATGGAGTACCTTAGGGCTTGTTCCGTTGTTCATATTGGTTGCGGCTGTTGACTTTTGGTTAAAATACATAGTAGTGACTGAAAGAAGTGATTTTAGAAGAAGGGGTCGAGCGTTGGGGAAAGTGAGAGAGATACGTGCGCGAGATGAGTGGGTGTGTGATGCGTACGTGGCCCTCTGGTTTATCTCTAGCTAGAATGAGAGAAGTAAAAAAACTATTTTAAGAAGATGGATGTTTATATTGATTTCTAGCTTCTATAAACATTGATCAAAAGCAAAATCCAATATCAGCGTATTCTTGAAAAGTCAAACACAGAAAAGCTGCTTCCTGCATTAACTCGGACTGAATTCCTGACAAACCATATGCATGGGAGCCTGGACTAATCAGGGAAAGCATCAATTAACGACAAATTTCTACAGGACCTCGGGAACAAATACCGGAGTGTGGGCGTGGTACTGGTATATACCTAGCATTAAGGCCTAATAATGAGTGACACTCAGAAATGCCAGAGCCTACTCATGGCTGAAGGTGGCAAAAAAGCTCTCATCTCTTATCAATAATTACTTGTGTTATCACTGCCTAAGGAGTACGAGCCCACTACATGAATTGAGTCAGAAAATCGAAGCGGAATCAATTCTACTAGATCGGTGCAAGTGTATTTGATGTCCTGCAAGTTAAAATTTTCACAGACTCATGCATGCAACGCGCAACAATGTTTTGCACTGTATGCAACGTGATCTGCGATTTTGCAGACTAACCACATGGATGTAGAGATTCTTCTTCTCTCTAGCTTCCTGTTTCTGACACCAAAAGAAGGGGGAAACCCGAACCCAATAGGAGGGAAGGATCTACTTCTACTTTCTTTTTCCTTTTCACTCCTTGGTTGCAGAAAGGTTGGATACCATACACAAATCTTGGCATTTAGCTCCGGTGATGCATGGTAGTGTATATATATGTCTGATGAACACTTCACACATTACACAGTAGTGCTGCCGCAGAAGAAACAGCAGCAACAGAAGCAGCAGGGAAGGAATAGCACAAGAGACAAATGCGCAAACCAAATCAACAAGTGGAACAGTACTGGGTTATATGCACGAGAGAGAGAGAGAGAGAGAGAGAGAGATGCGTATGAATGTATGAAGCATGTGTAGGAGAAGGATTTAGGATCTGACCTCCAGTAGTCCTCCCGTAACTGCCTGTCCTAGCAAGCTAGATGGCTGGCCTGCCCTGCCCTGCCCTGCCCTGCTTGCTAGCACCCACATTTTAAAGCCCCTCCCTTACAGCTTAGCTGCTTTGGAAGGAGAGCCCCATTGACCTGCCCAAACACAGCAGCAAGACACGAACAATCCATGTGCACAAATACATATATGCTTATGGTACTAGAACAATACAAACATGGCATCCATCGCCATTAGCTCACCAAGATATTCATACTTGCATCATGCGTTTATATAGTGCATATTAATTGTTATCATATGTGGGGAGCACACTATCTGTGCTTCCTAGGCTCGGTCATGGTATATACAATTGGCTTGGAGTTTAGAAGTGTAGTAGCTAGGAAACCATTTCTTCTTCTCTCTAATATATATTTTTTTTCCTTCCAGAGATAAAGAAGAGAAGCTAAGACAACTTAATTATAATTAAGCACAAGAGAAGGAAATAAGCAAAGCGAACCAAATTGAAGCAAGAAACCATCAAGAAAGATTTTCTTTTGTTGCGGCTTTGTTCTTTTCTTGTTCCCCCTCACACTGCACTGGCTAAAGAGAGATGAGCTATATACGAATTACGAAGCTAGATGCTCCACGCACCGGCCGCCGCCACCGCCGCCGCCTCCTTTGTTTACTTCACCGGCCTCTCCTCCACGACGACCATTCCATTTGTGTCAGTAGCAGAATTGAGGTAGCTGTAGTAGATCGTACGGTACGACCACCCTCTTAGCTTCACAAGTCAAGATTCAAAGAGCACCTCGCTTTCCCGGACGACGACGACGACGATGACGGCGGCGACAGCAGCTGCAGCGGCGGAGGAGGCGCCGTCCTCCCGCCGCCGACGTCCTCCTTAGAATTCGCGCCCTCGAGGTTCACCCCGAACAGCCGCACCCGCTTCGACGCCGACGCCCCCGACGGCTCCGCGTGGCCCGCCGCTATGCGCACCGGCACCGACTCCAGCACCACCGCCGGCGGCTGCTGCTGAGGCCGGTAGATCAGCACCTGCCTGCCGCCCCCCACGGCCGTCGCGTACCCGTCGTACCCGAAGGAGTGCACGTGTCGGCGGTGGTGGACGTCATAGATGGACGGCGAAGGAGGCAGGAGCATCCTGCCGCCACCGACGGGGTGTGCCCACGGCGCGAAGGGGACGGAGTGGAGCGGGAGGCGGTGCGTGGGCGGCGCGAAAGCGGCGACGACGTCGGGGCGGCGTCGCCAGTCGATGAAGAGCCTCCCCCGCGCGGCCTCCCCGACGCCGCGGCCGAAGGAGACGGTGTCCCCGGCGTCGAGGCGCTTCTCCTTGACGAAACGGCTCCAGCCCTTGGTCATGACGTAGCTCTGGCTGCTGTTCCAGTAGGAGTAGCGGAAGCGCCAGGGCTTGCCGGTGCGGTCCTCGAAGCTGAGCAGGAGGCCCTTCTCGTTGGAGGACGCGTCGAGCGGGAAGTACTTCTCCGCGTGCTGCTTCGGGATCACCAGCCGGTTGAGCTTCCCCACGTCGCTGGGCGTCACCACCTTGTCGAACATGTGTTCCTTCTCCACCACCTCCGCCGCCGATGGGCAGCTCCTGTCGTGCTCACCGCCGCCTGCCGCCGCCGACGTCGTCGCCCTGCTGATCGGGGTGAACTCCATGTGCACCGTACCGCTCGATCGAGGTAGATGCCTCCTCCCTTCCCCTCCCCTCCCCTTGAACTTTGACCAGCTGAGTGTCTATGCTTATGGTATGCTTCCAGTGGTGTATTGCTACTATTGTTAGTATAGGACTTTGGTGCTTATTATATATATTGGGAGCTAGCTAACTCTTCTTTAGTGGATGGCTTGGTGCTAGAATTTAGAATTCTGATGGCTCTTGGGCTAGCTTGTTTTGGCTACTGGCTAGGGAGGAAGAGTTTGGTGTGTGTGGTAGCTTGAATTTGGTGTGTGGTTCAGGCTTCAAAGCAGGGATTGGGAGCAAGAAGAAGAAGAAGAAGATGAAGAGGGAGAGGATAAGAAATAGCTAGGAGATGAGATGAGTAGTAGTACTACTATGAAGGTTCTTGGTGGGAGGAGGAAAAGGGAGGGATTAATGAGGATGGATACTTACTTTTGGCTTGCAACCGAAGGCTACTTGGCATATGTATATCTATGTATATATGTATGTGTATATATGTGTGTGTTGTGTGTAGGTATGTGCTTGTGTGTGAGGGTCTGCTTGTATTAGTTTTTGCTGATGGTTTTTAGCTGTGGGTGATGAATAATAATAACTGATAGAAGCGGTTAATGAATAGTAGTGTATTATGTAAAAAAGACGGTGCGACGAAAGACATTACAACATTTGGATCGTCATATGACTTACATAATTATGATATAATAAAATACAAAATACGTTACAACATGTGAAAGTGTAAAATAGTGACTGATAAATAGTAGTGGCTGATATAAACTACTTATAGAAATTAGGACGTTTGTATTGGCTCTGGCTTCTGAAAACAGAAACTTAAAGCTAAAGTCGGTGTAGGGAGGAAAGGGTGGGCACAAGCACAACACAAGTATCTTGCTTTTTAAAGGAAAGGGATGATAGGGAAGGAGGGTAAAGAGAGGGGATGAGAGGGTGGGCCCACGAATTATCTGGTTGAGCTCATGTGAGCTTGTCCTTCTCATGCTATGGGGAGCCTTTATGTGAGGCAGGTGATGAGCCCAAAATGCCAGTTGTTCTGCAAATTTTCAACATGCATGCTATTGGTAGGTATCAAATAACCGTATTTTATGCTTGATATTACAAGTGTATGTGTGTGACTGTATGAAGTATTTGAGTCTGATTTGTATTTGAGTCTTGTATGCATGCATGCTTGTTCAAGTTGAAGAAGAAATCTGTATATGTATGTTGTACAACTAGCTAGATTTTGCACTGCATGAATTTTGAGTTGAGTTGCGGTGCTAGCTCCTTCCAGGTTAGGTCGTCGTGCATATATAGCAGCAATCACATTCAAGTACACACTTGCAGTTTTGTTTATGTTTACATTGAACATGTTTCAGTAGCAAAGCTAGAAAAATTTCAGTAAGGTACACACGTATAAAGTCTTGCACAATGATCCTCATAAAGGTCCAAGAAGATCGACAAACAATTTAGATTCAGTGTATATATCAGCATTCAATTACACGCTTGCGGTTTTATTAACGTTTACATTAAACATGTTTGACTCAGGTCAACAAGTATTATCATTTCGAATTTCACTGCACTTTCAGGTCAAGCAGGAATGTATATCTCTTGTTTTAGGTGACGTTGCCATTTTAATCAATTAAACAGGCCCATTTCTGGCAACTGCTGGACATCTAGTCATGTTTAATCTTAATTAGTTGCCTGGTTCTTATCACACATGGTCAGTCTGAACTACCCTTGTCGCAACCTGCGCACATTTCCGCCTCTGAAAACTGCACATCGTTCTGTTATTTTTCTTCATATATTAATTCGGTGTGATCGTACTACGAATATGCAGCACCCCCCTGTACGTACGCTGATTGCAAGATAGTACATACACTGCTGATAGTGCCTTAAACTTCTCAACAATTAAGATTCACCTAACAAAACCATACATGCATACATCCAAGATAGAATATTGTAGCGTGAACCTTCAAGGGCAGTTTTTAATTAGGCCAAACTGGCTCTGAACTTATTTCAGGTTATCTGCTTGGCATTAGAAATTGCCGGTCGCTGCAGGACAGAGAAGATGAGGGGAGAGACAGCTCTGAGCTCAGCATGGCTGCTCATCTCTGATTCGGCCCCAGGAGCGAGAAGGCGTACGTCTATTTTATGCGCACACGCGTAGACATGTGGTGCATACAATAAGGTACAATCTGCAGCTACTTACCAGTAGAAGGCATATTCTATAAGGTGCACACACATGTTGTTGGGTGTTAACTTGGCACAGGAGGCAGGCAGATGGTAATATATATGTCCAGTGGCTAGATTTTTTTTTTAGTTTTGCTATTGCACATGCGATTGGAATTTTTTTTATCTTTCAGTCACCTGAAATTGCACTCTCAATCAACTGAAATTGCAGCCCCCTCAAAAAAAACAGCTGCAACTTTAGGTGATTTAGAGTGCAACTTCAGGTAACCTGAAATTGCACTCTCAATCAACTGAAATTACAACCCCCTCCAAAAAAAATACCTGCAACTTTAGGTGATTCAGAATGCAACTTCAGATGATTCAGTCGTCTATGCAATAGTTACTCCCATATTTTTGGTTTGTTTTGTGGGTGAATTGCAGGAGGCCAGGAGCGGTAGGTGGCCTGTGTCAGGCCCAGGAAAGGACCTTTGTGGTCTAGTTTGTACTGGTATCAGTTTAAGAAATAGTTGTCTTTTTTTACATCGGATTAGCAACTACTTTTGCTATTAGTTGTCTTTTTTTTACATTGGATTAGCAACTACTTTGCTATTAGTATGGAAGTCTATGACTGAAAAAGTTAAATTACAATAAAGGTCTTTACCAAAGACTAACTTTTATCCATGGTTTAAATATATATATATATATATATATATATATATATATATATATATATATATATATATATATATATATATATATATATATATATATATATATATATGACTAAGTAAAGAGTCGATATATTTTTGAGATCTAGCCTATGGTCGGAATAGATGGTAGGGAGGTTCTTTAACCTCTCCACACACCCAAGTTCAAATCCTAGGATTGGACCGGGTGCTCACCTCTTTGTATTGGTAGAATGCTTATCCTTGTTTGAAAAAATGTTTGCATATTTTTTTTGAAAGGGAAAGGTTACCCAATTACTCCAAAATTTACAAAATTTTATTTTTAAGAAATATGCAAGTACTCCTAGGTAAAAACACAGCATGGATGAGTTCAGTTAGTTAGCATGTGAGGGTACGACCCAATCGTCCAAGGTTCAATTCTAAGAGGCGCACCCCCTAGAAAAACCACCTAAGAAAAGAAAAAAACAAGTACTTCCCATTCATTCAATCAGATATGAAGAAATTTGAAAAAGCATTCAAAACTTTGGATGCGTTCTTTCCAGCTGCAGCTAATGGCTACGGTTGATTGTTTTTGACCCTAGCACGAGCGTTTGTGTAAACGAACCGAATGTCGATAAGCCGTTTCGAAATGATAGTGAAGAATCTATCACATTTGTTTATTTAGAAGAAGTTGTCAGCCGTAAACTGAAAAGACCTAAGCCTTTGTAGCTAGAGGAAGTAGTAATTCAACAGCTACCAATTTGTTTGGTCAAACACGGGTGAATAATCCATCCCTTTGCCTCTTGCCACTTCCCAACCGGGCGGGCTCCTTGTAGACTGGTTGAGCATTTTGTTGACTCGTGGACAGCACGGGGTGTGCATTGCATACTCCACCATATCTCAAGTGGACATGTAGCGTACAGGGTTAGCAAAGGAGAAGAGCATTTTTTTTTTCTCTTTTACAAAGTGGCCGTCAAGAGTAGTAAGGGCATCTTTAATATTTTCATCTCGCTATCTCTTACCTATATCAAATAAGTAAAATTCTATGTGAAGGAGAAATAATATGTTGTCTTTTATGTAAGAGACGACTTGAGCCTGCAAACAAACGCAAATAGTGAGAATGTGTAAAGCAGGAAGTTATAGTGAAAATAGTATAAAATAGTTAGAGGAATAATTTACTGATAAAGAGATTGTCTCTAGTGTCATCTTTTAATAAGATAACAATTTTAAAAATAATCTTAAGAGACAGATTATTATACGTGCTCTAAAATAACCTTTTGCCGTTTCTCTGGCCCACTGGTCACTGCGTACCCCAATCCCAGCGCTGCCCTACTTAATTAGGTCTCGTTTGGCACAGCTCCACCACCGGCTCCTGGAGCTGTTTGGAGCCGTTTTGTGCCAAACGGGGTACAACAAAATAGCTCCACCCAAGGAGTCCCTTAAAACATGCTGAGACAAAAGTAGCTCCTTGGGTGGAGCTGAAAAAAGTAGCTTCACCCAGCTACACTTGTGAAGTCAAAAAAAATAGCTCCACTTGTGAAGTGGAGCCGTGCCAAACGGGGCCTTAACGTGTGTACCTCGCCGTCCAAGACAAAAGGAAAGGGAGATTCCGCAAGGGACGGGCGCGCGCGCATATGTTGACCTCAGCGCCGTGATGCAAATTAAGCGTCTGCGCGCGCCTGCTTCCGAGCCCCTGCATGCGCGTTGCGTTCTCTTTTCTTTTTCCTATCTAGCTGTTTACGTATGGCCGTATTTGCCGTTGCTAGCTAATGCTACGTACGTACTAGACGTGATGTGCTTTTGAAATACATATGTAAACCGAATTCAGACCCTTAGATCACAAGTACTTCGCATTCCTCGTGTCAATTTTCAAGTGAGTTCTCATCTGAGTTTTACATTGGCGCATATTTGTGTGTGTGTATATAGTAGATAAATTATGGTTAGTTAGTGACTCTAGCTAGTAGCTAGAATGTGCTTTATCTGTTTGAGTTAATCATAGAAAGTAGGCAAGCTGTGTAGGATCGGGTATAGTGAGTCAGAGAGGTGAATGGCTTCTTAAAATCTTTCCCCTAATATTAATAACATGATTTAGCAGAAAACAAAAACTCACAAGCTTCACAAAAGCCAAGAACCAAAAGGCACAAGATCACCTGAGAGTACTATCAGTCTCACCGTCTGACAGCCTGTTAGGGGGCGGTTGGACCGCTCGGTTGATCTGACCAGAAGTGCCACCAGTTTGACCGGGCTTGGGCGGTCTAACCGCAAGTGCGACAGTGGTCTGACAACTCGCCGAATAGAGGAAAAAATTAGCATGGCTGACGACTTGGTACAAATTCTCCTTAGGATGTTGGAACCATTCCAATCATGAATCATGAAGGTCAATACCAAAAAATCCAAACCTTTATCTAAAACAAGGAAGGTTGCACTAAAATCAGGCAAAAGAGAGAAACTTCGATCTGAATTTGCTCATGGGTCCTTGATGTTCTAGATAGCTTTATATGGATTCTCATATATTATAGCAAACTAGATCATAGTATGAAATTAAGTCAAAATGTCCTCAAGATCAAAACTCCAAAATTACCCATCTCTTGAGCAAAATCGGGCAATCACAATAGCTTTCCCTAGAAAGTGCCTAAATGGATGGGATCTGATCTTCAAGAGATATCTCCACCTCTTACATGTCCTTGACACAAAAAAAAAAGATTAAGAGGAGAGGAGATCCATACAAGAAAATCAAGCAAATCAAAAGCACAATAAGAAATACATAGCACAACTTATTTGAATGAAATTTAGATGTTTATTTCACTTTGAGTGGAATATTTTATAGCCAGCCCCTCAAGGAGGCCAGAACTTTAAGCATAGAACACACATACAAAGCTTTTCACATAGAAAGCCCTAACCAGTCTGTCTAAGCACACCAAGAGTGCTCTTTCCTCTCTCAACACATATAAGGGGTTATACAGCAGAGGCTCCTCACCTTCTACCAAACCCTAACAACCAACCTAGATTTAGTGAATACAACCACTTCTAAATGGAAAAACCGGCAACCCACACACGAATGAGTTTTACACTCTCACACACTTGCATACTTTTCAAATAATGATTTACATATGGCTCCTATAGTCCGATAAGACGCTTCATCATTTAAGACATGAATTAAACCAATTAGGCTATCATAGCGGTTTTGCAAACTGCCTCTCCACCCTGTATCGAAAATTTTCTCAATTGCCACCCACCAACCTTCACGGTGCTTCTCCTGGAAGCAACCACCACAATGAAGTCCATGATGTCCAATGATTTGCCACCAAGATCGTACGCATACTCCCAAGGACCGTCACTACTTGAAATGTCCAAGTCCAATGGCACACCGCATGCATCCACTTGACTCATTATGATTCTTGTCTTTCTTCCGTGCTTATCCACTTGAGATGATGCTCCATCCGAACTTATGCAACCTTCCATGGTTTTAGGGGACCTCCCTACCATCAGTGTTGCTGTTGATCGCAACAATCACCAAATGTCTTGCTCACAAAATAACAAGTAATAGTCCCGAGCACAAATGACATGCACTTGACTCTAATCAACAAAATCAATGCAACCAGATTCCCATAATGTATGAACTTCCGCCATGACTAACGCTTGCATAGACTCACGCCATGACTAACACAACTGAAACCCGATCAATTTCTCAAAGGCCGGTTGAACCGCCAACTATCAGCTAGTTTGATCGCCACAAACCGACTTAACTCCTCTCGGTAATAGAGAACCAGTTTGATCGCAACAAACCATGCCGGTTAGAACATCCGACGACCTCCGATCGGACCATCATTACATGGTTGGTCATACCGCTCTCAAAAACTTCGTGTAACTCAATGAGCACCTTTCTGAAAAAACTATTGCCAACTACAAGCCAGTACTACCACGCTGACAGTTGGACTGCTCTTACGGCTAGTCACACCAGACACCAGTTAGACCGCTTCAGCACAACGGTCAGACCACCCACTACTACAAAAAGGGTCATCACAGACGGTTCAAAACTGTCATCACAGACATTTTTCTGAACCGTCTGAATTTATAGGTCAATGATAATCGAAGTAAATCAGACGGGTTGTGAGCCGTCTGTGATAAATACAATATAGACGGTTTATAATTAGAATCGTCTGTGATACTCTAACATCACAAATGGTTCGAAGTAAAAATCATCTATAATACTTTAGCATCACAGATGGTTCTAGCTACCAACCATCTATGATGGGCGAGTATCACAGACAGTTATAATATAGAACCATTTGTGATAGTCCTTCATAGATAGTTTATACCACAAAACCGTTTGTCACAAGATAATGTCAAACGGTTTATACTAACAACCGTCTGTGATATTTTCACGGAATAACCGTCCGTGAAAATATCACAGACGGTTGTTAGTATAAACCGTTTATGATAGTTGCACTATCCTATGAACCGTCTGTGATGTAGCCCTCTAGTATAGCCACTTTTGTAGTAGTGGCCTTTGCAGTTTGATCAGACCGCTGCCCACCTAATAGTGAAAACCAGAAAGCAAATAATACAAAATTAAACTCAAACTTTGACAATGAAATACAAATAAAGCTAAATACTCATCATTCAACATGGGGTTGTCAGTTGCAACCACATGATCTTACAAGCTGAGTTTTGATCTGCCTCCTGTGAACACAGTTATTTATATATAATGTTGCCCTACAGTACTACATTTATGAAGTACTCGTGGTGAATTAATGTAATCTAGGATGATATTGGAGTATATTAGTGATCCTTTCTGCTGAAAAGTGATACTCCAAGGCCAGTGTTCTGCAAATTAATGTGAAATAATGATTTAGACATGATGACTGGCAAGGACAACTTTTTTTAGTTACTACAGAAGATGGGTTGACTAGCTAGCCAGAAATACTCAGATCAAGCGTTAATTTTGGGTGAAGTAGTCTTGCCATGTCTCTAAAGTTTTAGAAAACGAAGAGTCCTAATAGAACTACACCAAAAGCGGAGCATGTTGTTTTGATAACGATTGTAAGCTGTAACTCGCTAGCTAGTTGTGCATGCGTGCTTCTGATAATGATGTATTAGATCTGTAAAGATCGATTGAGATGACTTATTGTCACTGGTACAGCTACAGTTAACGCACTAATCGATCTTCCTGGATTCTGAAAACGTTGGATCGACCAGGGGTGTTCACCATGAAGACCAGGGAATAGCAGCTAGCTGCACGCATGCGCATTGCCCGTGTCACATCGACCTCTAAATATCGATTTGTAACTGCCAAAATAAATACTGACGTATTTAGATTGTACAAAATCGATCAATTCACCAACTTGGGACAAGCATGATATGCATACTTTAGTTTGACCAATTGATCTTCAGAGCACAAGTCTTCGATGCGCATGGACAAAGTCAACCAGTGCAATTCCTTTCACAAATCCGAGTCAATTTGACTCCATGTTTCCATTCCTCCTACGGACAAAGTCTTCTCTTATATGTGCTAGTTCAATTCACTGTACATGTTAAGGCTCTCTAATCTGCCTTTTCTGACTACCTGTATTTAATTTATCGCTTTATGTTTCACTCCACAATATTGTAGAAACAGTTCAACAAAATTTTCTGACTAGCGGTATGTAAGACCATATGATGGTAGCTCTATGAAAGTGATGAGTATTTGATATTGCTTGTGCTTTGTTTTTGTTGTTTGTGTTTGGTTTTGAAAAAATGTATTTTGAGTTGCTGTTGTCTGATGCTGGCTATCATACTGGCAACGGTGCCGCAGTATGACCGGCAAATATGGTAGTACCAGCCTGTGTAGCGGTATGACTAGCCAAACCGATAGTACCGGCTTGTGATTGCTGGTAGCTATTTTTCAGAGGAGGGCTTTTTAGAGTTTTAGGGTTGAGATCTAGTGCGGTAGTACCGGCGTTGTAATCGTGGTATAATCAGTGTAGAGTTGGCGATATGACTGGCTTTGTGGCCACGGTCAAACCGACCCTTGTGCTGAGTTGATTTTAAGTGTTGGTTTTGGTGGTGTTAGTCACAGCGAGAATCCATATAAGTGTTAGTCATGGAGAGTCCATATATGTGTTCATCACATGTGACCATGCATTTAGTTTGCTAATTGAGAGTCAGTGCATCTCATTTGTGCTCGGATCGATTGCTTTGTTGTTGGTGTGCAAGTGCTTTGATGATGAATCGTGGCTAGCGGTAAGACCAAGGCTTGGTAGCCACGGAGTGTCATATAAGTTCGGGTGAAACATCATCTCTAGAAGAGAGCATGGGAGAAAGATAAGGATTGTGAAAAGAAAATGTGCGCATGTGGTATGTTAATTGTACTTGTGCGTTTCAAGTGGTGACGTTCTTCGGAGCAGGTGTACAATCTTGACGGAAAGGCATTGTGCATCATAGACTATGGAGTGATGTTGGTATGCCATGGGACTTAGGTGCTTCCAGTGGTGACGGCCTCGACATAGGCATATGATCTTAGCGATAAGTCATATGGCATCACATCATTCATGAACATCAGTGGGTGGTAGTTTGGGAAATTATCTAATACTGGATGGAGTGACCGTTTGCAAAACCTCGGTACTGGCATAAGTGGTTTAGGACATTTTTCCTGTTACAAAGGATGTGTAAGAGGTGAATATGGGCTTGTTCGGCAAGTCACAAGCCAGGCGGCTTTTGGCTTTTGCTACAGTACCTAACTTTCAAACGGAGTATTTTCTCAAGACGGGGTCTACAAGTTAAACGATCCACACGTTAAAAGCCCAACATCTGTACCAGCCAAATCACAAGTGAGTATTTGTCTCTCCGTAATCTGTACCGTAAACAGCCAAAATTCAAAAATTTTAGCCACAAGCCGCAGTCAAAAAGAACAGGCCCTATGTCTCTTCGGGAAGCTCCACAAATTTTGTAATTTTTTGAGCGTATTTGTTATAATTAAAAATTCGTACAAATATAACATAAAATCACGAATTTAGATAGGTACCTGCCGTTTTGTGGGCAGACAGCAGGCCACCTGTCGTCTGCTGGCCGGACGGCAGGCGCCACGTGTCGACTGTCGCACGCTACCGTCCAGTGACCGGATGGCAGAAACGCTATTTTTGTCAATACCATTCGTATACGGCTATTTGTATTGTTGAAAAGACGTTATATATAACAAAAATTCTCGATCAATCGGTCTACTGTACGCCGTATTCGATGCGCATGTGTGTGTATATAGACACACATACCCTAGCTATGGACAAATAGGAAAAAGAAGTACATTTAGGCACCTTGAGCAAGCTAGAGTCCTATGCTATCAGCTCTAGGTCCCCAACACCCTGCAATCATAATGCATAGACACAAACATGCGTATGGTTAAATGAGGGATGGGAGAGAAGGGGAGGCGAGCAGCTAAAGATGGACAGAGATGTCGATAGGTAGGTCTGTTGCATAGAATTATTTGCGTGTAGCAACAAGAAGCTAGCAATGCAAGCAGTAGAGAAAGTTGCAGGTGAATATTAATGAAAGGAGGCAACCGTATTCTAGCTAGTCATGAGATAAGAAGCTGCATGCCATGCAGCCCACTGCAGGGAGCCTTCCTTCGCTTCAGGCCTCCAGAAAGAGAAGAGAAGAGAGGAGAGGAGAAGAGAACAGAGCTATATCCTGAATAACCCTTCCTCTCTTTCCATTCCACTGCAGGGCCAAAAGAAGCACTTGGATAGGCATATGCTTGCCCTCTGCTTTCCTTTGCCATTCATGGTGTCTCATCTTATATGCAAATGTCAATGTGTCTGTATGCCTATGCTGAAGCGTTTATGTCTAGCTTGCCTTAAACGCTTCAGCTTAATAGCTAGCCTTACTCTGGTACAAGCACTGACCATATATATTGTTCAAGCAATATGTATGGACTAAACAAGTAATTCATGGCATGTGCATGCATGATAGGCAAGATAGGTCTCAATGGATGGATCATATATCGATCAGCTAAGTGATTTATTAATTACATGGGCAGAAAACAAACAAGCAGATCTAATTAGCCATTGGAACTTTACATATAAGTCGAGACGCATTTGCTTACATGCCGGCCAGCCGGTCTGGTTCCACTGTCCTAGTCCACCCGATGAGGTTGCGCATCATCTTCTCAGTGTCCAGATCAATCGAAAGTTCACATCCTTGGACTCTGAAAACGACGGTGGAGGATCATTCTCGAGCTGACAAGCTCACTCCAACCAGATAGCTGACAGGCTCGCTCCAACCAGATAACTGAATCTAGCTCGACGCACGCTTTCGTCGGGATATCTCACGCCGTACACGTGTCCGGACGTCCTCGAACGATGGAAGGGGAGATGGAGGACTAAATGAAGTGCCCTAATACGTCAATCTCCACTAGATTGCAACCGGACTGTACTGTACCTCCAGGTTGTAAACTGATGAAGCATTTGGTCCTGCATGAATCCTGATGTGCAGTTAAAGAGATCGCTCTGTATCTTCCTCAATTAATAGCACATGCGTTGCGTCTGAACGTAGCTTTGTGGTACGTACCAACTCAGCTCTGCAACGAGCATGCAGCTGCACAGGTAATGGCCGTCCCAGTTTCTGGTTTCTGAACATCATGGAGTGTGTGCAATGCATGTGCTGCTTGGATTTGACCTCCTCCGGGCATGCATGCTCAATGGCTACATGCATTATGTTGCACCTGCTGTAAACGTGATGCTTAGGTGCAAAAAGAAAGAAAAAATGTTCATAGCTCTAAAACACTGTATAAGCCAAGATCTCATATGTAGCAGCCGATTGCATAATTATTCATCACTCCATATAATCTGCATGTTACAATCCAGGAACGGGGCTCAAAATCTGCACAATCAGTTTGAAAATGGACATCTGGAGCAACCAAAAATAAATCACGACTAAAAGATCTACTGACATACATTGCAAACATTAAGATCACAGGTTGTGATTATGTGACTGTTAAATACCGTGCATGATCCTTTTAAGCATACGACCAGATAGGGCAGGCATCATATTTACACAAAAGTTCAGTATCAGCCATGAATTGACATTATTTTTCTTTTACATAAGTTCAGTTTTAGCCACCATCCACGATCATTGATTTTGCAACTTCTGTGACAAGCTCCTGCCTGCATAGTGCATACTATTTAAGAACATATATACAATCATATACATATGAACTTTTTCAAGTTAACCCAAGGGGGAATAGGGACTGCAATTGCATTTCACTTCGAAGGGTTTCCTGGATGGAAAAAGTCCTCCTTCAGCACATGCTCCCATTCTGATGGTGAGTAGCTTAACTGCTCGTCATATAAGTGTAGACTTGCAGGCTCCACTGGCGCTGAGAAAACATGAGACTCTTTAAGCAATGTGCTAAGGTGCTGGACTGAAGTTTTGTCATTCACTTCATCAGATGGTGTTGTACATTTAACATCATCAGGCAAATAAGTCTTTTCAATTAACCAATCATGTGCTCCGCTAGGATCTGCGCCACCAAATTGTTTTCTTTCAAAGTGCCCATCTGAATGGAAAACGTCCTGTCCCCCATCCACAATGCTGCTAGTGTCATTTATGCGTCTTTTCAGGACTTGCAATCTGGCCATAACACCATCTTCGAGCTGACCAAATTCATTGTTACTTGCTGTTTGGCGTTGATTAGCATTGTCCTCGCCCGATAAGCTTATATCGTTACAGCAAGTCAAATCTTTGAGCCTAGCCATAACAGCACCATCAGCTATGTTTTCATTAGCTTCTGGCTGCTCTTGGTTGATGTCCTCATCCAATGAGCTTGTATTGTTATTACAGCTCATAAAATCTTGTGTTGCAGTAATAGCAACATCAGCCTCATCACCTTTAATTTTACATGCTTCCAGTCGCTCTTTGATAATGTCCTCCACTAAAGAGTTTATGCTATCATCACCGCACTTTGAAACACACACATTATATGTAACAGCGTCATCAACACCATCTGTTTTTTTATTATTACTTGTTTCCTGCTGCTGCTCACTATTGTCCTCATGGAAGGAATTTATATTATTATCACAGGACTTCAAAGCTTTCAGTCGAGCAAAGACAGCAGCATCAGTCTGATCTGCGACACTTCTATTAACTACAGGAAATTGCCCACCACAACTATAACCTCCCTGAGGTAGCAAGGTTGTGCTATAGATATAGCTTTCCTTCACATGGTTTTGTTGTTTGCTAGAATCATCATGCACTCCAATACATAATGAGTTCTCGGATTTGGGCAAGTTTGAGGCTTTGTCTTCTCCTGATGAATCAGTAAGAGCTGCACCTACAAGATTATTTAGCATCCAAAAGTAAGGGAATGTTGGGAAGTATCAAGACAAATCAAGTCACACTTTCTTGCTACACACACACACACACAAAATACTGACCTGTTTGCTGATTGTGACATTTCATTGCAAGCTTCATGCGGGCAAGTTGAAGTTCATATTTGAGTTCACACATGGAAGCCTCCGCTTCAATCCACAGATTCTTATATACCATCATTTGTGCATCTTTAGTATCACCAACTGTATTCTCTGGAAGCTTAGTAAGATCCTGCATGCAAGAAGATAACATAACGTACATGCTTGAGAGGAAAAGCATGTTGTTCTCACATAGCAGGTACCCAACATTATTCCAAAGTCAGTCCAAGATATAATTCACTACCTGTAAAATAAATGTTTTAAAATCCGCGCCTATGTTCCCCGAATCGAGTTCAGCAAACTGTTCAGGCTGGCAAGTATTCCCATTGCACCGCATCTTTTCTAATTTTGATCAACACTTTTAGGCCCCGTTCCAAACAGCTATTGGCTTCTGACTTCTAGTTTCCAGAAGCCAAAAGCCGTTTGGAATGCGTTAGCTTCTTAACACGGTTTTTTTCCTTTGCATTGCTCATAGAGATATAATAGTGTTTTCATTTTTCTTTAATTGAATGCCTCAAAAAAAGATAACAGCCACTACAGTGTCATTTTAGCTAAAAGCTATCAGAAAAAGCCGAATTGAACAGGGCCATATGCAGCCTTGCATGAGAAAAACAAACTGAAATGAGGAAGCCATAGAATTTGATAGCTCTTTTCGATGTTGACTAGAAATACAACCAAAATTACTATTTCATTTACTGAATGAGAATTTTTAATGAGTAATTCGAAAAATGGGCCACTACTAGATTTATTTTAAAAAATGGGGAAAAAATCAAGCATGGTTGTCACGGTGACATCGGCGACCACGGCGAGTGAGAGGCGCCTGGACGCCTAGGCGACGTCCAGGCAACGCCAGGCGAGCGCCGTATGCCCGTATCCAGCATTCCAGAGAGGTATCTCATACGCCGGCTCATACCCACTCGGCCTATATGAAGCCAACTAGCACATATTCAGGCATTCTCATACCCCCTCGGCCTCGTCCTCTCCGCCTCGCTCGCTCGCTCTCGTCTCTCCCGACCTCTCCGCTCCCGTCTCTCTCTCCCGTCTCCCCGCCGCCGCCCGACGTCTCCGCCTCTCCCGTCTCCCCGCCGCCGCCCGACGTCTCCGCCTCTCCCGTCTCCCCGCCGCCGCCTCCCGCGTCCGCCTCCTCTCCCCGCCACCTCCGGCTCCCCGCGCCCGATCTCCTAACCCTAGCCGGCGTCAACAGCGGGATCAGGCGAGGCGAGCAGCCACGGCGTCCTCCTCCGGCCGCCAGGACGCCTAGGCGTCGCCTAGGCGACGCCGTAACAACCATGAAATCAAGATTAATACCCAAGGCATTAGGTTTGTTCAGCTAACACAGGGATCATGGTATTAACTATCTGGCCCAAGCCGTGTTCAGCCTGACATGGAATGTTTTACATCAACATCACAGCTGTTAAAACTGCTAAAAGGAAGGCGAGAGAGACCACATTTCAGGTGATGGAGGATAAAATCTCTGACACCATGAACCAAAAATCATATCACTGCCAAAAATATAATCTTAGCCATTTTTAGTACCACAGAAGCAAATTAGAAGTGAGGGTAAAAATATCACACGTAGAAAAACCATGTACCAGGTCAAAGTAAACACAGATTAACTACAAGAAGAAAATGTTAAACACTAATATGACGTATAGCAGTTAAATACAAGTGCCAAAGCTCACTATCATTTCCAGGTAGTGTAAAGTACATCTTTATTCTTGAATCACAAGATCTAAGAATGTATGCAATGAGTCACCCAAACTCACTTTACAGAAGTAATCATGAAAACATAATTTAATCAACATGAAGATGAGGTAATGTTCACAAATTAAATAATTTGCTTTTATTCTGTTAGGAATTGTGAGTTGTGACAATAGTGATTTAGCATCATACCTTCCTTCTCTTGGGACTCAGAGAATTGAGATTTTGTATCACAGATTGAATAAGTGCATGATCAGATTCCTCCAACTCACAACCACCATTGCACGTAGATAGAAGCATTACTGACAAATTGTACATTGACTTGATAAATTCTGCTTGAGTCTTGGACCTGCAGGTGACTTTGTCCGAAGATATCTTCACTATGTCCTCAACACCTGGGTTGCAATGAGATAAATGCTCCTGACTTCTATTCATAGGCTTTTCAGAGCACAGGTTTTCGCGTGTCGCAGCAGCTTTATGGACATAATAAGAAGTATTTCCATGTAGACTTTCTTTTGTCAAACTCCTAGCCTGTGCAGTAGCATTGGAACCAACATGACTCGGAACTTTCTTAACAGATTCTTCACTCATACTCCCAACATGACTGCCAATGTTTCCGCCTAACACTGTGGATTCATTGGTTTTGTTGACAGGAAAACAACTTCCTTGTTGACCTGGTGTTACCACATTCTCAGAATCATCTCCCAGCTTACAGGTCATAAGTTTCTCTCTTCTGGTGCCTTGTTCTACAGACACATAACCAGGGTGGTTAGCCATACCATTGCAAGCCCCAACAATGGCTGGTTGTGCATCATTATGACCTTCAGATTTTTTGCATTCGAAAGGCAGACTAAATGCTGAAAGATAATTCACGCAATAAGGTAGAGAAGGACCATTCTCAGGATTTGATGTGTCATAGTGCTTGGAAAATAACCCAGAATTCTTAAGACTAAACTCAGAAAGCTTCTTGCCTTGATGTGAACCATGGAGGTCAACTGAGCCATTAGCAGAATAAGGAGCTTCATCATTTTTCGCAATACCAAATGATGGCTGATGTACAGTTGGCGTCCCTTTCCAACAACGAGAATCCACAACAGAGTTATTTACCTCAACTGACTCGGTGAAAAGATTACCAGGCTGAGCAAATGCAAGTTCTGATGGAGAAACTTTGGAACATGATGCTTGTAAGCTCTTTAAATCAGATTTTCCTTCTGAAGAAAGCAGCACAGGTCTCCCAGTTCCAGAACTCTCACCAGCATGATGGTTCTCTCCAACTCCAAGGCTGCTAAGTGGATAGTTCCCCATTATTCTCATACCGTTAGTGGAGCTACTCCAGTCACCATAATGTTTATAAGCAGTCTGATATCCAACAAGATCTTTCTGATCATTCTGCATGGTATCAAAATAATCAAGATTGATTTTGCAAGGGTTCATATATGGTGAGGAGAATGCATTCTCCAAAACATGGCAATCTGTTGTTGATGGCACTGTTTTTGTTACAGCACATACTTCAGGTGAGGCAGCAACAGATGGTATGGACAGATTGTAATTCAATGGATATGTTGAGCATGATGGAAGTTGTGACATGTAGTTATCATAAGCAGAATACGCAGAATAGTGATTCACAGGTTGAGGTATGGCACAAGGCTTTTTGTCTAAGCAATCAAGCATACTAGGAGGCAAGGAAGGCTGACCGGCAACTGATGATCCAAAATCAATTGAAAGGGCCTTTGAAGTTCTTTGGTAAATTCCTGGATACTTCTCTTCCATCCACTCTGAGCTGCCTGTTGTGAAGGGATGTAGCTGCATCTTCATGGAGGTACCAAAATGATTCCCAGAGTATATGTCACGTGGTGCAGTCTCAGAAACCAGAAACCCATCATAATTAGCGAAACCTGCATAATTTGGTTGACGTCGTCAGGTGACTGCAATTTTGCTCAAAGCCTCAATGACTATATGTTACTATTTCCATTTTTTAAAAAAATAAAAAGAAAAATTAACTAGACAATAATTCTCCGATGGTACCCTTGAGGAAATCACCTATGACACTAAAATTACCAGACAACGCTAGTAACATGAACAATGAGATGCATATAGATAAATTACCAATCCGATATAAATGAAGTCACTACAGTGTTTACTACAATTGATTAGTAGATTCTGTCTTGAAAAACACTTTATTTGAAAGCTAGGTACCGTAGAAAAGCCATTTACTATATGAAAGCGGCTTTTAAAAACCAATACGAAGATAGTATGGCTGCACACTCACACCTCGACACCCTGAATACACCTCAGATGAATCTCCTCGCCAACTATCACCACTACGACGATATCGAATCTAATAAATCACGCAGCACAATTCCACGGCCCTGATCACGGGAGAAGGCGTCGGCTCACCTGCGTACCCCGGCGCCACGGCGGCGGCGGCCGGAGCCATGTAGCTCGACGGAGGGTCCACCCAGGACTCGTAGAGCGACGGCGCGGTGGGGAGGTCGGCATAAGGGCTAGGGTTGGGGGCGTTGGGGAACGGATCGGGGGTAGCGCGGAGACGGTCGACGGTGAAGGGCGCAGCGGAGGGGGAGAGGTAGGAGAAGGTCGCGTGCGGCTGCGGCGGCGGCGATCGCCGAAGATCGCCGGAGTACGGCATCATCACGCCGCCGGGGTGTGGCGATTGGTTGGTGTGGCAAACCACACTGCGTGTCGTGTCGGCGAAGCTTGCGTCTGGTTTGGTTTCCTCCGATTGGGTTGAATCGTTGTAGTCGTGTAGACGACGCCCGGTTAACTGCACCAAGTTGGGACTTCCGGCCTGCGAACATAGTGGGCCTCGGCCTACTTCCTGCCCAAGAAGATAGAGTTGTAATGGGTCAATTAATCAGGCTAATTCCGGCCCAATTACTCACACAGATGTGTGAGCTCCGAACTCTTGATCCGATGCAAACAAAGAAGCACCCGACGTGAAGGGATCTTCTTCTCGGCATCATCGCTCACCTGTCCGGCTGTCCCTCTCCGATCTCTATCCCACGGCCGCCTCCTGAACAGGTTCCTCGACGAGCAATCCGCTGCTGCCTTAGCAGCCAGGGAATCGAACCCGATCGAGATGGCGTAAAGCCGGCACACACACGTGTTTGTTCTGTTCATGTCAACATAATATTCCCTCCCGCCGGCCGCGGCTAGTGCGCCGGGAATCTCACGGCCGGGCGGCCGGCGTGTAAATTCGTTGCTATCCGTATCGCCCGCCCGCCTCCTCTCCACGCCGCTGTTGCTGTCATTTCCTCCTTTTTCTTTATCCAGGCTCGGCCGATCAATCAGCGGCAGCGGCTGTGCCCGGCGGCATCGGCGCACGCTCCTGCCCCTCTCCGCGCACCTAGCCAGCTAGCTGCTTCTCGTGTTCTGGATAAGGAATGTCGGGTCTGTTGTTTTCAGCTTTTAAAAGATGCTTCTAGCTTTTAAACTAAGTGTCTTTTTAATATAAGGTCTACAAGTTGAATATAGTGTACATTATAGCGACTTCATTTATATCGATCAAAACTGCATATGAGTTTCTGTTACTCTTAAGTTCTTCTTACAAATAACTTAAAAAATATAAACCGCAAACATAAGCTATAAGCCATAGCCAAAGTGAACAAGCATGAATCCCATTCTCCTAGTCCTAGCTAGCTAGCTAGCTAGCTAAAATGTGCTGAATTATAGTGTGTTGTCACTTGACTTTTGTCAAGTTTTGTTCCGCTGCCATATATTCAAGCAAGTTGAAAATGGGTGCGGTGATCTGGTCGATCCTATGCGTCTTTTATCTGGTATCATTGAATCGTACAAGCGGAGGATAGCTAATACTCCTCCGTCCCATAATATAAATTCATATTGTTATGAAATATTGTCCTATAATATAAGTTCGTTGCGGAGATAAAATATATAGTCATTATAATATTTTTACTATATACCTTTACTTTAATACTAAAAATAAGTAAATAGTTATAGTATGCCATTTAATAAGGATATGTATAGTCTAATAATATTAATTTTTTAAATTTAATATCTTATTAGTCTGTATATATAATATGCTTTAGTCTTGAACTAGTGCATCACCTATTCTCCTTTTACTGGCCTGCAGTAATAAGCAGAATACTACGTTAGTAACTAGAGACAAGAACAGCATGCACGATGGAGAAACTTCTTGAACTTTCACTCAAAGCACCTGACTGTTTCACAAGAAAGGACTGAAGTTCACCATGAATTCTCAATCGGCCGGAGTATCGACTGCTACGAAAAACGATTGTAACTTGATGAGTTGATATTTTAAGGGACATCGGCAGTGACTCTTGTCATGAATACTACTAGCTGAATGAGCGCGGCGCACGCCGCGCTAGCCACCGTGTGAACCAAAGTAAAAGAGACGACAATTCGCAGGGAGTTTCGTAAAAAAAATCGAGGACACGCGCGTAATTTCGGTAAAATCGAAGGACTTTTTCGTTAAAAACCGAGGACTTGTAAGGATCTGTACGTAAGTAAATAAGGGCCTATACGTAATTTTTAGAAACCCGGGGGGCGTCATCCAGAAATTTTTTAAAAAAAACTGGTCGCAGGGACCTTTTTGTGAGGAAAAAGGACCTTTACGTAATTTTCGGAAAATACAGGGAAAATGCCTCTGCTGGCCGTACCGAAAATCCCCCGCCACGCGCCGTCCGGAGCGCGCGGCGGGGTGACGTGGGCGCGCGGGCGGGCGCGCATTCCCCCTGGGATAATGAAGGGAGTATGAGTATATGTCCTACACATATAAGGAAATACAAAGAAATATAAGAAATATGTCTATTTTAACACTTTCTTAAACTTATGGTAGATCACACACACTAAATTTCAAGAGAAAATAGAAATGTTATATTCTAGTCTGTGGCTTAGTGAATAAGTCAGCAATTTGTAACTTTGATAATACAAACTGTAAAGCAAGTACTCCCTCATGCACCTATGAGCAAGTGTATGAAGTATCCACACCAATGTGTTTGATGAGCTCATACTTAACTGAGTTATGGACAATATTGATAGCATATGTATTCTTATACAAAAGAGTCGTAGGTCTCATCACAAGCACTTCAATATATGCAAATAGCCACCCCAACCACATAACATCTGTTGTCACTACTGTCTACTGCCATAGCTCTCAACTCAGTCTCCGCACACGAACAAAAAACCGTAGTCTGCTTCTTTGTCTTCCAGGCAATCAAGGAGGAGCAAAAAAAAATACAATAAGCAAAAAAGAACAATGATAAAAAAGGGGTCACTAGCCCATGTCATATTGGAGTACACCTAAAGTCATAGTGAGTTGGAGTTAGGGAAAAACAAACGACGAGAAATAGTCCCTCAAGTAGCAAAGAACCCAAGGAAGGTGATTGTAATGAAGATGGGTAGAACAAACCATGAACTGACTAAGATATGAATAACATAAGCAATATCAGTGGTCTTGATATGGCGATATCAAGTAGAATCCTTAGAAAGATCACCATCAGTGGCTCAAAACTGAAGAGATAACTCTATAGGAGGCTCAGCAGTGTGAGTGTCAGTCAGAACAAAATGATTAAGAAGATCCTGGACATATTTTTGCTGAAAGAGAGTAGCCCTCAGGTATGAAAGTGACCTTAATCCAAAAGAAGTACGTAAAAGAACTAAGAACAGTTATTAGAAACTGCTCACTGTGATGCTTCTTCACATATGTAATGAATGAAGAATCATCACTGTTGTAGGTATGGCCAACCCCTGTGGTGGGGCCTTACAACTGGCCCAATATGAAATAGGCTTAATAGTGTAGAGAAATGTACCAATATACTCTTACCTTTTGTAATTATTAAGGGGGTATGATGGGAATTTTCCATCCTACGCTCATTCATGTGTATAAACCCCTAAGAGGGGTATGGGAAAGGAGGGTCCACTCATTTCATACACGAGCAATCTCTCCTGTCGTTGACTCTCTCTAGCTAGTCCCCTTCTTTACTGTTTAGTCAGTAGCCATAACAGTTGGCGTCATCCATGGGGAACATGCAAGAAGCTACGCAAGAAGGTGCTAGAAATCGATGGCAACCAAGTGAAAGTGGTACCCCATGGCAATGACCACGACGCCCATGCCGGTATGACCGTCGACCGCAACGCCCACGTCGGCACGACCGTCGACCGCGATGCTCGCGTCGTCATCTCGATACTAGGGAGTGTTCTCTGAGCAACACCGACAAATGTCGAGCCTTTTGTTAACATGTTTTACCCCTTACTTTTGCAGATTGCAGTGGTCTTGTCAGAGCAACTTCAGCAGTAAGCAAGTATTTCTTGCTTTTCGTTATTCTCAGTCATTCTCAGCTTTTTAGGATATATTACTTCGCTCCATGAGATGCAGTTCTTCCAGTGTTCTCTTCTGACACACAGTACTTGATTTTCTTCAAAAACACTTTTTCCTCTAAATCTGACTTTGTGTTCAGATCTGAGTCCATCAGGCACTGCATTGTATTCGATTTTAAGTGATTGGTTTGCTTTCCTTCAGATACCTTGGTAGAATTACCTACTGGAAAAGAAAAGTATAATGAATGCAGAAATGAAATTTTAATGAATTCAGAAATGAAATTTTCTGAAAATATTTTCATTCTTTCAGGAAACACACCTGTCATGGAGAGGATAAAAAAGAAAATATTAAGAAAAGGAAAGGGAAACTTTAACGAGAAAGAAACTTTGTCCCTATCTTCAGTGGGAAAAATAGCAAGATTGTTCTTCACCTCCCAAGGAGTACTTACTTCCATGGGAAAAAAAGCAAGATCATTTTGGATTCTACCATAGTTTATCAGAATCTGTTCTCTTTGTCCTCAGCATCCTTAGCATAGACCAATCTTCTCCATTACCTAACAATGCGTTTTCTAGTAATTCCAGTTCGATAATTGCAGTATTCTTTAGGTTTTCATGTGACTAACACCAAACTAAAATTTGTTCTCTCTTTTTTACATAAAGCTAAAGCTTAAAGTAAGGTACCTACAAGCATAAGATCACCGGACCAGCTGCAAAGGCTGTATATTATCAAGTCTTTTCCGCAACTTTCCTTGTGAGAGAACCATTCGTACATCCAAAAATAATCCAAAACTCATCATTTCAAGTTCACCCACATGGACCATCCATCGCAACCAATACCCCATTACCGATCAAACTGAATACACTACCTCAAAGGGAAATTTTAAGTGAGTGATGTACAATGATTACGGTGAGCAATAAGCAATTAGGAATGAGTGGGTGGTGCTTAAAGTTGACAAAGCATAAATCTTTAATCAAGAAAGGTTTTCGGAAATTGTGGCTCTGCTGTGAGTAACATGAATAAATATCTAACTGAAGAAACATGAAATGGGAGCCATGGAACAGGTTTCCTGATTAAATCAAACCGAGACATGAGAACAGTGCTGGTCAAAAGAGCAGCTTTAGATTTAGGTTGCTTAATTAGTGGGCATAATGAGGACAAGGCCCTAGCCGAAAGAATTGCAGCTGGGTCTAGTATAATCAGTATCAGATAATTAAGTGTTGTGGCAGGCATTGTTCTTTAACAGTTTGACCATTGATTACTTGATTTGAGGCTTCAAATGTATCTTCATCTAAGAGCAAAATGTTATGGACTATAGCTTGATCACATAGCACATTTTCGCCGCATTAATTCTCGGAGCCGCTTGTAGACTAGTCACTATGCTAAATTCTATTACGTGTAGAACATGTCCTGAATCCTGATAGCATGCAGCACTAAGTCGCTAGCTAACCTTATGTACTATGTAGGCAAATGACTCAACATTAATTTTTGCACCAAGGTCTGCATTGTGATCCATCCTATGCTAATCTGGCCACTAAGAACTAATCTAGCACCGTCTTATTGTTGGACTCCGGATTTGTAATCCGGAACCCTCTGTGTTTCTACTACACTATTATCTAGATTAGTAGATAATGTATATAGATATATTACTGGATCACACATACATCGCATTGAACTATACCAAACATTTATATTACATAATAGAGTTTAAATAACCCATACCGGGTAGAGTTTTTTTACATAGCAGGCCGATTAGGCCAAATATTACATTACAGAGAACCAAAAGCGGAAGCGAAAGCAGAAAGCAAGGGTGAGGTCAACACAATGCTACAGGCAAGCGACTACAGGTAAAACATGTACAACAAGCTACTATCCAAGGCTTGCATAATATATCTGCACACAATCGCCATCAAAAGTCTATCGAGTATAGGTAGGGATGAGAGACTACTTAAGAATGGCATAGACTCCACTATCTTCTTCTCCGTCTGGTCCAGACGTGGCGTAGTAGGCATAGGGTTCTTGATTTAAAGGCTCTGAGTTATTTTAGTGAGCGAGGGTGAGCACAAACAACTGTACTCCGTGAGCCAACAAACAGAACACATTGACATAGATGTAAGCCTTAACAAAGAAAGGCTTGGGTTATTTTATTTGCGAATGCCAAAGTTGAATTATAGTAAGTACAAATCATGAGATTTAGCATTTTAGGTAAACCATGTTTGTAAAAAGTGTGAAAGTATGCAGTAGTAATAGTAGTGCATGTTCCATCCACCATATGATATTTTGTTACTAGGGCTCTATCTACTCATTATACTCACTAAATTCTATCCAACTAGGGGAAATCAAATTCAGGGTTTTATCAACTCATTATTTTTTATCCCAATCACAAAGATTCATTTGTAAATAGACACTAACTCGAGTAAATTCCCACGTGCCGCCCTTGACTATGAGCACAACTGTTCGAACAATTTTCACTCTGCAGAGGTCGCACATTTTACTCACAAGAGATAGCCAACTTATTCCGCCGCCACACAACCTTTGGTATGATGCTCATATGGTCACCACAAGGCCTTTACAATACACGTGCCCAACGTGGCTATACCCACTAATCAGTATACTACAATTTATGACTATGAGAAATTAATAATTGTACAAGAATTCATCCTACACAAATTACTCTCAATAACTACATATATACAACCATACTATTTACACATCTACTTACTACCCAATATAACTACATATGTAATCATTATATTTACTAACCTACCATGGTTTCAAAATGAAATCTACAAAAAAAAACCCCAAAAAACTCACATATACGATATAGAAATCACTCCTCCCGCTCTCCTCTCCTCCCCCTTTTTCTTTTTTACTGAATTCTTATGGATTTAGGTCTGTCTTTTGCCCCTTAAATAGACTGTCCTCTGTCGCCAATTGAAATTGCAACAGAGGGAGCGGGGGCCTCTATCGTCATTTCAATTAACAGTTGGTTCTTCCGTCGCCAATTGAAATGACGATAGAGGCAGAGACTGTGGCGTTGACGTAACACTCTGTCGTCCATTTGTTTGACGACAGAGTAACCGTCACTATTTCAAATAACGGCAGAAGTTCTATCCCAAATTCAAATTTATGTAATTTTTAAGCAATGATGTATTAATATAATATTAATAAAATCATGTTATTTTAAAAAAATCTACCACTCCTCCCCCCCAAATGCCTATAAACTATAGCACCAGGTAAGGCAAAGGCAAAAGCAGCGGCCGAGAGAATAGAAACAGAAGCAAGAAACGCTCGAGCGGTATTAATCCTGAGTGAGCTGAGCAAGCCAAGCATTTCCTTGGAGTGGCAGTAAAAGCAGGAGCAAGGCAGGAGTAGTTCATGCCTTGGCCGGGACATCTTGGGCAACCAGCTTAGCTTAACCTCCCTTGCTAAGATTCTGATTAACCTTCTTCAGAGGATAGCTAGCCAAGCTTGTCGTGCACTCTTCTTTCTTGGTGAGAGAGTGGTATAAGTTGCTTGCGGTGGTGACTGGTGAGAAGGCCATGTCGAACACGATCTCCTCCGCCCTGTCGTCCTTCCTGTACTGCTGCTTCTACCCTACCAGCGGCCACCGGCACGGCCACCGCGCCGGCGCGTACTACTACAGCAGCCACCCGACGAGCACCAACACCTTCTACTACCACGAGGGGGGGCTCACCAGCCGCAGGATGGGACGGAGCAAGCCGCTGTCTTTGCAGGTATGTGCGTATCCATTAATTATCTCTGTTTCTTCGGCTTGTTCTTGCTTGCTCTGTTCTTGTGCTTCGTTATGCTACGTACGCAAAAGGAGAAGAAAATATTTGTTCAGATGAGCATATGCAAGTACAGGAACTTGGTTGTGCGACTGCGACTGGAAATATTCAGATTATTCTCTGCCCACTAATGTCCGACACTGTAATCTTCGCAGTTATAACGTTTTCTCAGAGTACTCTGCATGCGTAGTCACTAGTCACAGTCGTAAATGTAATCAACCGTTCATTCGTCTTGATCAACGGCTAATGAAGAGGGCCGGTGTTGGAACCGATTTAATAATACTACTACGGGACCAAATTATCCTTAAGCGTGCAGCGTGCTGTTAATTAAGTACTCGAGTATAAACTACTGTCTTTTTTTTTTGTCGTCGAAGAGTGATTAAGAATGAACTGTTGTTGTCTCTGCATGTTTTGGTTTCCCAGACAGTGGAGCTCAAGGTGCGGATGTGCTGCTCAGGCTGCGAGAGGGTGGTGAAGCACGCTCTGATGAAGCTGAGAGGAGTCGATTCCGTGGAGGTGGACGTGGAGATGGAGAAGGTGACGGTGACGGGGTACGTGGAGCGGCACAAGGTGCTCAAGGAGGTGCGGCGCGCGGGGAAGAAGGCGGAGTTCTGGCCCAACCCCGACCAGCCGCTCTACTTCACGTCGGCCAAGGACTACTTCCGCGACGAGGAGTCCTTCCGCGAGAGCTACAACTACTACCGCCACGGCTACAACGGCGACAAGCACGGCCACCTCCCCGAGCCCCACCGTGGCGCCGACCCCGTCAGCAACATGTTCAACGACGACGACGTAAACGCATGCGCCGTCATGTGAAACTCCTCAAGAAGCAATTCGAGATGCATGCATGCCACATGCCATGGTGGTCATCTTCGTGTGTGTGGTGTGGAGACCACACATCTGGGGCTGGGAGAGAGAGAGAGGAGCGTGTGATCATTATGCGTTCTCTCTAGTGCTCGGCGCCTGCCTCTGCATGCCCGGCCGGGCTGTAATAACGACGAGTCAAAGTGTGCTAGCTCATGTAACGATGCTGCTGAAGTAGTGTTGCAATATCAAATGAGTAGTGGTGCCTTTCACGGGTTACACAAAGGTTCCGTGTGTACTCCAATGTCTATGGCCCAAAGGCGGCCATGCGTGCCCCCGTCTTCTTGTTTCGGTCGATTCAAAACCAGCGAGCGACGAATGGGATGCGAAGGTATCTATCTATCTAGCTAGCTGCAGAGGAAAGCGTGCGACTTTTTTGGCGCGCGCGAGGTAGCTAGCGGCCAGGTTGGTCGTTGGTGGATGTGGCTACGCCAGTTAAATATTGTCCACTGTGTCTCGATGATGGTTGATGGATAGCGTTTAGTGCAGACTAGCTGCTAGCGCTAAAAAGCCTGGGAACTGGGAAGGAAAGTGTCCGCAAAAATTGCACAAACTGCCAAAACGCAGCCGCCAGCAATAGTACACTGGAATTGTCTATGTAGTACTCTGAAAGCGATTTTTAGATTGCTACTCCCTCCTATTCTTTTTTTTTGTTGACATATTATAACCCGTGCTATTTGATTACTGATATGTTTAAATCTGTATAGATTGATTATATAAAAATTATATTATTAGATTTGTTATTAAAAATACTTTCAAAATGTTATAATTTTATCAGTATATCTTAATACATATTTATAAAAAGTAACGATTAAAGTCATATCTTAAAGATTGTGAAAAATCAAAACGTCAAATAGAAAAGAATAGACGATGTGCTAGTTACAGTCATATGCAGAACATAGTCCTCCAAAAAATTAACCACTGAACCACACTAAGCCAAAAAAAAGATGTAATTGTGCTGGCTTTTTAAGCTAAAGGTGGTGATGTTGGATAGGTTGATGACTACCTTGGGTTTTATTCGTATTACTGATTATTTGTTAGATCTTTGGCTTGGTACGTTAAAAGAGGTCATTTTGCATGGTTGTGTGTTCCCTACCTGAAGGACATGGTAACCACGACATAGGTTGCACGTTCACTACCCCACTTCTAAAATTTTTTTGTATTAGTAAGGTGTCTGTGCATTACAACATGATTCTTAAAAAGATAAATATCATCAAATATGATTCAAATCATATAATGAATATTAAACTCTCTTACACACATATCAAGCCAAATATATGTGTGCATATTTAGTAGTTGATCTTGTTTTTATCCAACATGAATACAAAGATAACATCTTAGTTAGTGCATAAGATACCTAAGAGAATAATATCTTTTTAGCTAATTCCAATTAGTTGTGCGTTGTGGTGGGATAAAAAGGATTTCCAAGACTAATAATATATATAATAGTATTATATGTTTTATTTGCATACAAAATTTATAATTAGTAACCTACTTGCACCACATTTAATATGAGTAATCTTCACAAAAAAAATCTGCAACGTAAAGTCGAAAACAACCATATTCATATAAGTAGTTTGTTGCAGTACACAAATGCAGAAATAAAAAAATCAGGAACTTTCAGAAAGTGCACATGCAACCTTGTTAAGCATCCAATTTGAACATGAAGTGGACAAAATACAGATGATTTCTGATAGTTAATGTAGGCTAGCATGAGACTTACACGGCTGCAATATGCAATTCAACAGTATGTAGCTCGGCAATCACATGAAGATCAATGTGCCAGGCGCCACCTGTGCCCTACCCCTAAGCTTCTGCTTCTGGACCGCCTCCTCCTCCATGGTGGGCCGCCACGCCGCCAAGCTCTCTAGCTGAGGTAGTGGAGCTGCTGGCGCTAGTGCATAATCGCTGGCACGGTCGCGTGAGAGGAGCTCCTCGGCGAGCAGCGTGGTGAGGCAGTCGGCGGCTCGGTGCCGACAACAACGTCAAGGCATGCCTCGGTGTCAGAGACCACGACACAGTTAAGAAAACATAACATAAAGACTTGCTCAGTACAATAGGAAACCATTCCCCATGGCATCCCATGTAGAGAATCAGTGGCCATTATTTGATATAGATCACGATTAATGCATAACAAGATTTTTACCAATCATCATAGAAGAACAGAATGCTAAAAAAAGTCAAGTTCAAAAACCTATAATGGTTCAGATCTATGGGGATTCTTTTAGTAATAAAGTTAATTCTGACCATTAGGGCTTTCCATAGTAGTATGTAGAACTATAACAAGCACAGTAAAAAATTGAGCCTAAATCAATGGTTGGGTTTCCGTACCTCCTATGCTTACTTGCAGAACTGATCGAGTCCTCTTATTCATCGCCCAGATCAACACGCCTCTGCACCAATCTCTGTGAGCAAATGTCACACCTCTCTTACTAAACTACAATGAGATTTAGTTTCAAAAAAACCTACAACGAGATATATTGAACCTTCATTGTTGGATGTGATTGTGATATAACCATTAGTAGCTAAGATGCATGTTATCCTTTACATTGTCACTATTTTTCCACGGGCTTAGATTGTGATATGTGTGCTCTGAAGCACATGTTTAACAAATAATACCAAATTGTTTAAGATCCATGGTAGCTACCAATGGGAAATCAAAACCGCAAAAGTTAACCCCATGGCAGTCAATATGAAAACCACAAAGAAAATATGATGTTTATTAGTTCTAGCTCCAAAAGAAAAGCTGCATGACCAGTGCGACACAAACTTGAGCTAAAACATCCTAACACTAACATAAGTATGAGAATTGTTCTAAGACTAATTATAAGTGCACATTCATATTTCTTTCGAACACAACATCAAGTGTATATCCATCTCCTGAACATGTAAACAAAATTTATAGAATATCAAATGTGTTCCTTAGAGAGGAATCTATGGAATTACCTCCGTGTTGTTAGATCAAGGAGGCCGACTAGAGGGTGGTGAATAAGCGGTCTAAAAAATTCTTCTCTAATTAATTATCAATTTCTATTTGGCTAAACCAAGTATAAGATACGAACTCAAAATGGTTTAGCATAAATAACACTTAAAACAACCGGGTTCACCTAAGTGCACCAACAAGATAAGCCTATTTCAAGGTTTACAATTATAGAAAGATAAGCAATTGAGCACAAGAAAATGAACCATAATTGACACAGTTGCTTTTTACCGTGGTGTTCGGAGACTTGCCGGTCTCCCTAGTGCACGTTGAGGTTAGCTCAAATGAATTGGATCGGCTCCACGAATTAAACTGAAACACCTCAATCCACTAGTGGTAACTTTTTCTCGTTCCGGGTAGGTGAGCTCCAACCTTCATAACTTTGATAGGTCCTCTCACAACCTTCTTTAAGAAGATCATCACGCACGACGCCTCCAACGCCGTTTAGAAGTTGGCAAACTCCAAGAGTAATAAGTCAAACTCCTCGCTTGACTTTCACTACGTGCAATGAATGCACAAGCTCGAGTGGATACACAATCCACCTCTAGATGCAACACAAGCAATATAGAGCCTTTCTCCTTACTCACAAGGTGTAACACATGCATAATTGAGAGGAGGACCTCACACTAGCTCAAAAGAGTGAAATAGGGTGTCAAAAGTTCCACTACACAAGTCGGATATTCTGCAAATTGGAATTACCGCTTACACAAAGCCGGTAGTACCGCTCGCTAATCAGACCGAACACATAGAGCCGATCGGACCGCTCACACAGACCTGGTCGAAAGTACCGATCGTCAACTACACTGGTCCCTGACCACATTGGATGGTTCAACAACTCAGGTCTCCACCACGTTGTCCAGTTTGACCACACAAGTCTCCAACTACGATGGTCTCCGACCACGCTGAGCTTCGACCACGTTGTCCAATTCGACCACACATGTCTCTGACTACGTTGGTCTTTGACCACATTGGTTTTGGTCTCGACCATGTTGATTTTCGACCATGTCAGTCTTCGATCACATAGATCTCTGACTACTCCGTTAATCTTCGACCACATTGTTTCAATCACGTCAGTTTGACCACGTCGATTTCGACAAAACAGGTCTCAACCACGTCAGTTAGACCACACTGGCTTTGATCACACAGATCTCGACCACGTCAGTTTCACCACGTCGGTTCGACCACATTGGTTTCGATCACATAGATCTCGACTACGTCAGCTTCAACCACATTGGTTTCGATCACACAGATCTCGATCATGTTGGTTTCGACCACTTCGATCTTCGACCATGCAGGTCATCGACCACGTTGATTTTCGACCTCGTTGCTTCGACTACGTCGGCTTCGACCATGCTGGTTCCCAACCACATTGATCTTCGACCACACAGGTCTTCAACCATATTGGTTTCGACTGCAATGGTTCTCAATCACACAGGTCTTCCGACCACCAACAGAAGCAGTAGTTCCATGATTACAACGTCGGTAATTCCGACTAGCGGTAGTATCATAGAATACACTGCAGTAGTTTCAATTTCCCTGAGAAGTGCATATACTTCAACAGTTTTTGCAAAGCACATTTGCAAACTATAGTATCATGCACACAAGAATTATCCATGATTCCCAACAAGTTACAAAGGTATTTGCACACTTTTAGAATCATGACACAAAGGTTATATGTGTGAGCTTCAATTATTTGCAAAATACATTTGCAAATAAAAGCTTTATACTACAAGAAATGGAAACATGGACTTCAGACACTTGCAAAACACATTTGCAAAACACAATTGCAATATATAGTCCCATGTTACAAGGATTCAACACATGAGCTTAAACTATTTTCAAAATACATTCGCAAATACAAGCCTCATACCAAGGAGAGCTAAAGCAAGTGAGATTAAACTATCAATATATGATAAAACTCAAACTACTAGATATGACCCATCTTAATAATATGGCAACCTATACTAGCAATCCGGTCTTCCAACCAAACACCAGGACTGGTAAAAGACTAGGAACACATCCTTTACGCTAGTTAGTCATACGTTTGCCTTACGCATCTCCTTGAAGCTTGATGACTCATATCTACACTTCAAGTACGAGTCATCGTCTTTACATGCATCAACACATAAATATTGAAAGCTGTCAAGCAAGATATCTTTAAGATTTCATTAAAATACCAAAAGCAAAGATTGGTGAGCAAACAAAAAAAATTAAGACATAATTGCCATCGATGCTGAAATTACAAGGAAAGAATGTATTTTCAAGGAACACCAAAGTTTGTGGGGGCCGGGGGATATGAGTTCATGTGTATATATCCCTAGAAAACTAAGGATATACAAATACTTTAACTGAGAATTCAAAAACGAAGTTCTAAATGAAGAATTCATGAAGAATGTAGCATCCTACCTTCATAGTAGTGTTTGAATTTGGTTTAGACGAGTAAGGAAACCGGGGATCAAGCAAGACCCACTTTTCAACACAACATCTTCTGGGGCACCCGTCGTAGGACCGCCTCCACCCCTCCACCACACGCTCTCTTGCTGCTGGGGAAGTGGAGGACGACACGCTGGATGGGGGCAGTGTGGCACAGAACGGTGGCGGCGATGGAGATTAGGGGAGGAGCAACGATGGAAGGGAGGTGGCGACGGAGTAGATTAGGGGGGAAGAGCGGTGGTGATGGTGCTATGTTAGGGGAGAAGTAGCAGCGTCGATACGTGATGGGACAATCGATGACGGAAGGGAGGTGGCCAAGTGAGTAGGGATGACCTACATGTTGGCACAAATAATTTTGTGAAGAGGATGGAGGGAAAAGAACATACCACTCATTAACTTTCTCTTTTAAGTAGTAGAGATGTGCCACGTGGAGGGTCTTATGTTGAGAATGTTTGTTGTCAATACAAAATTACAAACAACTCTAACATATGATATCCACTTAAAGCGAGTTATCTCTCAAAAAGAGCTTCAAAACAAAGTAAAATAACCATTTGATTTCACTTTAAACTTGTTTCGATCCAAGTGTAAAGTCCAAGTTACACCAAAGACATCCTAAAAATTGCCAAGTCAAGCCGAAAGCGGGTGCCGTCTTCGCGCGGTGGACTGTCCAGTCATCACCGCCGTAACGAACTACGGGTTTTGTTCTTTTCGACTTATGGATTCCCTCAAACATACAAACGTAATGGCTTCTCCACCATCATTTCGATGTGGCTTATCGAGATAACCTTTTAAAAACGGCTTATCGATTTTAAGTTTGTTCATATGAGCACCTGTATCTATAAACTGTAAAGTGCAGCCGAAAAGAACTCATGCCAAGCTGGACCAAGCAACCTCCTCCGTGCTGCAGCATTCCACTGATCCGGCTGTTCGTAAACCAGGCAACCTATCCACAGATCCTTGAACGGACGGTCCTCCCCAATTGAGGTCCATAGACCTGGACCACGGCTAAAAGAAACTGTGGCCGTAACCGTGCCTTGGCACCGCACGACAAGGCTCCTTTCGCCTCTCCACCAAGGCTTGCACGCCGACGAAACCCACGCCAATTCCCCAATCCCAAATCCCAAATCCATTCGCTTCGGTTTAGCATTTTGGTTGATTTCCTCCGGCCTTTCTGCCGCTTGGCCCGGCCCCGGCGCGCCTCTGCTTAGGCTCGGAGGAGGAGGAGGAGGTGAGGGAGGTGGTGGTTGCGCGGCCATGGTGACCTCGGCGGCGGCGGCTGCCTCGGACTGGTGGGAAGACGTGAACAACTCGCCGATGTGGCAGGACCGCACCTTCCACGCCCTCGCCGCGCTCTACTTCGTCGTTGCGCTCGTAGCCCTCGTAAGCCCTAGCCCTATGCAAATCGATCATCCTACTTCGCTTGCTTGTTGATTTCGTCAGGATCCAGTTTCATTAGGAGGCGTAGGATTTTGCGTTCTGAAGCGTAGGAAACAATTGTTTGAATTGTGATAGAAATCGAGACATGGCTTATCGGTTTCATTTGCACCTTTTGGTTATTTTTTTTCAGGTTCAGTTGATTAGAATCGAATGTAGGGTGCCCGCGTACGGGTGGACTACACAGAAGGTGTTCCATTTTCTGAACTTCATTGTGAACAGCGGTGAGCTCATCGTACTAACGCTCTCACTGCTTACTTGACATATGCTAGTTTTTCGGTTCTGTGATCTGCATTGGACTTGGGTTTGTGTTTGCAGTGCGGTCGATCGTGTTTGTGCTGCGTCGAAATGTGCAACTTGTACACCCTGAGGTTTGTGGGAGACAGTGATTTTTCACCACTGTTTTGTATTGGTAATTGGTTGGAAATTGCAGACTGCAGAGCAGGTTTAATGTCTACCAATATGTCACTGTAGATATTTCAACATGTGCTTAGCGATTTGCCCGGCCTCGCATTCTTCACGACCTACGCTATGTTGGTGCTCTTCTGGGCTGAGATTTACTATCAGGTTAGTTCTGCCTGGAGATATTTTATTATCGTTCTTGTGGGTATTGCTATGCTCATTGGTCATGATCATGTTTGCAAGGCACGTGCAATGTCAACTGATGGGCTCAGACCAACTTTTTATACAATAAATGGTGTTGTCTACGCAATTCAGGTAAGTTGAGAATCCAGATTTCCCACTGATGGGCTTAGAACAGTATTTAATTTTTTTTATATGAAGTCACATGTGAAACTCCTTAATGTGACTGTTGGAAAACTTAAAGCTGTAGTAATCAATCCATTGATAATGTCAAGTGATTGAATGAGCTATTTGGACATTATTATAGAATAGAGAACATTACCATGGTAAATTGATGTATGTTTACCAACAGTTAAGGTGCTTCTGGTTCATGTATTATATTCAGTGCCGTGTGTTACTTGGAAATCAAAGAAAGTTTGCCACCCATCTTTTTGTGAAACAGTTTTGGAATGATCTGATTTATATAAATTTCAGATAGTACTTTGGTTGTTGCTTTGGTGGAAACCGGTTCGAGCTGTGGTCATCTTGTCGAAGATGTTCTTTGCAGGTAATGTCCTTGTTTCCTTTGCCTTCCCCTGCAGTTACCTGTTAGCATGTTTTGCACTCTAGGAGCATCTTTCAACATGAAATGGTACACACCATTATGAATTCTGGACCTAGCAGAATATTATTTCGATTGAGAAGTTATGGAGAGTTGGAGACCATTATTAGAGCTACGTAAAAACACTGTCTGATCACAAGTTCCAAAAACTACATGCATAATCGTAGTTCCTCACACCCACTAATGGACAGGAAGGATAATTAGATACAACATTAAGTTGTCATAAAGCAAGACATATTTCAATTTTAGAATTTCTTGTTAAACATGTTAACTTTTGCTACTAATACATAGTTATTTTTCAGCGACATGCTTATTTGCCGCATTTGGGTTTCTACTCTATGGAGGGAGGTAATGGTTTATTCCACACTATATCATTGTTCGAACATGTTATATTGCTGATTGCTATTTGCTGAAGTTAACGTGAATCAATTCACCGTTGTTAAATCTTGCAATGCTTGTACGAAAAACATTACAGCACTAGTATAAAAGTCAAGAAACTTATTGTACACCATTTGCATCCTTGCATTTTGTAATATGAGTGTTAAGGATAGAATATGATGTTTTATTTATTTCTTATATGCCTTTGTTTCCTTATCTATATATGACATATTTCTCTATATATCCCCCTTGTATTCCCTATATATATTGCCCCTTAGGTCATATGAATACATACACAATATTCATAACATGGTAGCAGAACAAGGTTTCTAAACTTGTCCCTTCCGCTGCCATCACCGTTGCCAAGGCCGCCGCCACTGCTGCCGAGGCCGCCGCCGTCTCCGCCGCGACTGTCGCCCGTCGTTGCGCTGTTCGATGCCTGTCCACCGGCTACCTGATGCGCATCTTTTTCCGCATCGATGCTGCGCATCCGCCGCTGCTGCCAGATCACAGGTCGAGCCGCCGCCCTTTGGTTTGCCGCCACACCCGCAGCCGTCGCCTACGATCACCCACCGTCGCCTGCAGTTGCCCTCGACCGCCAGCCGCCGCACGTCGTTGTCCACCACCCGATTGCCGCCTACCCGGGCACTCCCGACGCTCGGCCGTTCCCAATGATCGGCCACCTGGCGCACGGTGTCCGTTGCCCAACTGCCCAGTGCCCGTGGCTCGACGCCCTGACACTAGGCTTCTCGCCACCTCGCCGTCTGACGCCGCCGATTGGTAACTTATTTGTTTTCAAAAAGAAAAAGGAAAAAAAGAAGAGAGAGAGAGAGAGAGAGAGAGAGAAGAAAAAAGAGAGAAAAAGAAAAAAAAGAAAAAACGTTGATCTAACCGCCATGCCATCCAGCGCCGCCCACCAATGGCTTCCGTTCCATCAGCTGTGATCCCATTCTAGGGAACAAAGCTTCATGGGACGAACTACAAGTTATGGTCTTCTCTCATGTAGATCACACTCGATGGTCCCTCTGGGGACATGTCACCGGTGCATGACCTTCTCCGCCACCACCAGTTCAGCCTCCTCCCAGGCAGGCTACTTCCGCACCTCCCGCAGAAGATGAGGCCGCCAAGGAGGCAGAGGCGGCTACTGCTGACGAGGCTTTTCAGTATGCCATCGGTCTTGTGAACACTCGCCCTGATATTGCTCATGCTATTCATATTTTGAGTCAGTTCATAGCTTGTCCTACTTATCTTCACTACAGTCACTTTTTTCGTGTTCTTCGCTACTTGCATGAGACAATCTCTCGTCGCTTGTTTTTCCTTAGCTCCAACTCACTACAGCTTCAGGCGTACTCTGATGTGACCTAGCCTAGTGGTCCTTTTGATCGTCGTTCTCTTTCTGGTCATTGTGTTTTTCTTGGCTCATCCCTGATTGCCTGAAAGACAAAGAAGCAGACTGTAGTTTCCTGTTCGAGTGCAGAGGCCGAGTTGAAAGCTATGACAGCTGTGACAAACGAGATTACTTGGTTGAGATGGTTACTTGCAGATTTTGGAGTACCTATATGATTGACAGTACAGGCGCTATCAGCATTACCTATAATCCAGTGAAGCATGAGCTCACCAAGCACATTGGTGTAAATGCTTCATGCACTCGCTCACAGGTGCAGGAGAGAGTACTCGCTTTACAGTTTGTGCCCTCAGAGTTACAGCTTGCTGATTTCTTCACGAAGTCACAGACTAGGGCACAATATTTATATTTTCTCTTCAAACTTAGTGTGTGATCCACTATGAGTTTGAAGGGGGTGTAAAGGATAGAATAGGATGTTTTATTTGTTTCCTTATATGTCTGGTCTTCTTATCTGTATATGGCATATTCCTTGGTTTCCTTATCTGTATATGACATATCTTCTGTATATCCCCGTTGTACTCCATATATATATTGTCCCTTGAGCCTTATGAATACATACACAATATTGATAACAATGAAGATGCTTGCAAAGTTATTTCCCACACACTACTGTCCATGTGCTTATGTAACTTGTGATCATTTGGAAGTAGGCATGGCCGGATGGTTATGCAGTTATCTGGTACAACTTATGTTGATATTTGTTTATATAATACATTAACTACTGTAATTTTGTGATTATTCCTTGTAGGCTATTTCTGATGTTACAGCATTTCCCTGTTGAATCAAAAGGAAGGCGGAAAAAGTTGAATGAAGTACTATTTCTATTGGCTTCAGTTCTGGAAGTAATCTTTTGGATGACTTGTATTTCTAATATACCTCCTTTTACACAGGTTGGCTATGTGACCACGATATGCTTTTCTTGCTTCTTGATCAGATGCGTAATGGTAAGTCCCATGCCAATAAAAACTTGAGAGGCCTCCAAGCTAAGATTCTTAAAATAGTCCACTTAAGAGTATGTATCTTACAGATGTGCTTCAATGCATTCGATAAAGAAGCTGATCTTGATGTTCTGAATCATCCCATCCTGAACTTCTTTTACTACTTGGTATGTTTTTTATTCACATAAGCTGTCTGGTTTCAGCAATGTGTAGTACTTTAATCATTCATTTTTTATGTGATATTACTCAACTTTGCAACCTTAGACACTGTTTTCATTTATCTGATGACATTTAGATCTTGAAATTTACTAGGGCATGGTTGTTTGATGCATATATGAATGTCCAGGGCATTTCCTTGTTATGGAACTGACAGTATAGATGATTTGAGACTGTTGAGTACTAGAGGTCCTACATTGGTATTTTTATATTCTCATGGTTGCTCTTTATTTGCCAGGTTGAATGCTCACATCTAGAGAACCATTTGTAGGTATTTTAACTGGTGAGGCAGCACACAAATCATAAGGCTAGAATGGAATCTAAAGTTGTGACAAAATGTGTTAATATTGCCTTGTTAGTAGCTGACAGAATCATGGGCACATGGTAGATATGCTAGTAACTCCTGATCATGCTTGCAAAAAGAGCAGACCTGAAGAATGCTCTTGAGTTGCTTATGTAGATCAATTGTTTTGGACATGCAATGGAATGGGGAACAGAATGTGACTGACAAAAAATATGCGTTGCAAAATATAGCATATTACTCTATCCAAAATGATATTAAATGAAGAAATTGAGGTTCTGACAGCATTATGGCATCATCGAGCTTTTGACAAGAATAAGCCGTAAAACATGTATACTTTTGTCGTGCCATGTTATATATATTCTGATGAATTATTGTGCTTGTTAGATGTTTTGTTGATTGTGTTTACTCTCTTTTGCAGCTGGTTGAGATTGTGCCATCAACTTTGGTGCTGTTCATCTTAAGGAAACTACCGCCAAAACGAGGGATCACACAGTACCATCCAATCCATTAGATCAGTTCCAGGAATCCCCATGTTTCCTCGCTAATTGCTCCTTCAATTTGGTAAATATGGAAAGGTAAATGTTGTACCATGGATTCTTTGTAGGTTGCGCAGCTTTCATGTGAAGAAATGTTAACAAAAGTCAGGCAAATATAGTTTGTAAAAATGCTAACATACCGCTGTTACAAATTTCCGCAAATGTTGTAATGCAACCTTTTCCGCAAGTATAGGTTTTCCTATGTAAACTTCAGAACAAAGGTGCTTTGATAATTTGTTTGATTGTTCTGACAATATCAGCTTTCACACTTCCTGCACAGTGTTACTACATTGTTTATTATCTGTTTCATTTTAGCTTGGGCCTTGAGTTGTTCCTTGAAACTGTATTTTACACCTTTAGTATGTGAAAGTCTAATGGATTGCTTAAACAAACTCTTGTGGACCTGGTAGTAGTAGTGCTGTGTTAAAATCTGTAGAATTGAGTGACTCGTATTCCCAGTTCCAACACTGTGGGAAGTAAAGTGGAGCAATAATTATGTAGCGAACTAAGGAGAAAAAGAATGGTCGTCAGAAACTTATTTGAGCTTACAAGACTATGGAGGTTGGAGGAGGGGGGGAGGGGGGATCTTCAACTAAAAGCTTGCAGTGTTATGTGAAAGGAATAGATGAATTTATCACACAAAATAAAGCACGCACCTATCAATCAGCTCGACAGCATGTGCCAAATTACAGCAGGCATCGAATTCAGAGAACCGTGCGAACATGTTGGCCAGTCGACTGCAGAGGGGAATGGAGCCTGGGGATGGTATAAACAAGCTCATCTTAGCCACTCCCCCGGAATCAGAGGCTTCTACCCTGACTGGTAGGTGTATCATTTCTATTTCCTATTCCAATCCAACTGCCATTCCCGTGTCGGTGTCTACCGTGAACTGTGTTTGCGCCAGTGTTGCTGATTCTCTCTTTTTTAACAAGTGCCGCTGAATTTCGTTTGTACTTAGAAACCATTACAAAGGAATGCAGAAATTTCGCAACAAATCCACAAGATGCGTTATAATTCGCACAGGAATACAACATTTATGCGTTCCAAATTGGCTTAGTTTTCACTGCACACGAACAGCTCTGCAGATCGGCAGCTACGTCTTTCAACGAGATCAAGATTGGAATGGCAAACATATTGGTCCAGTATAGAAAATTCATGGTTGCTCTCTCGGATGCCGGCAGAAATTATGAAGGCGAAATGATTGTTAGGGCGGGCCCAACGGGAAGGGAGAGGAGGTGCCCACAACACGTGTGCAGACAGATGTTGTACTTTTGTGCAGCAGCTGCGTAAGTGTAGTGCACCATTGCTCCATTCCTTGGTCACCTTTTGACAGCAACAAATGGGGTCTGCAAGGAAACCGCATGGCCCGCGTGGAGGGGACCAGCGAATTAGCCAGCCAGAAATCCAATATCCGTAGTGTCAGCGATGCTTGCCTGGATCGGCTGCGTTCGTTGGAGCTTATCATTTATAACTTATAATTTATATTATAGTAATTAGTTTTTAAATAATATATTTTAAAAATAGAATTAATAAAAAATTATAGTAAAAGTGCATTGCGTTTAGTTGTATCCATCAAAATTACATACGATTATTTTTCTCTGTGTATTGCCTCTCGCGAACAGTCAGAATTTAAAAATTTAAACCATAAACTATGAGTCAGATATCAACTAGGAGCGTAGCTAGGAGCCTAAAGGTAACCATCTCAACTTAGGGGATCAGTCCCTGGCTATCTGATTTTGATCTAAGGTGGTTGTGGCCTGTTCTTTGTGGCTGCAGTTTATGACTTTTAGTTAAAATTTTTGAATTTTCTGTTCGCAATAGAGATTATAGAGAGATATTCGTATGCGATTTTGGCCAGTACAGATGATGGCTTTTCAATGTGCACTATAATTAACTTGTAGATCCTGTCTTGAAAAAATACTTCATTTGAAAATTAGGTACTGTAGCAAAAGCCGAAAGCCGGTTTCAAAAACCGGATAGAACAGGCCCAACTTTTAGCTTCTATCTTTTAGTTTCTAGCTTTTTAATTGTCTTTTTCTGCCTTTTTGGTTTTTTTGGCTTTTTTGTATTTTCTTTTTTCTCCATATTTCTTTGCATTGTCCGTGCTGATATAACTTTTTTAAAAATTTTAAAATTTAATTACACTGAAAAGGCTACCAACAGCTATAGTGCAAAAAAAGCTGCTACAGTAGTAAAATAGCTAGAAGCTCAAGCTTCAAAAGTCCAAATGATCATCCTTTTTTGTTTTGATGGCCAAGGGATTAGGTCTTATAACGAGGTTGTCGTTATGGGTAAGTCTTTTTGTGTGTGATTTTGTTATGAATATTGTGTGTATATTCATAAGGCCCAATAAATAGTATATGTAGTGAATACAAAGGGGATATTACAAAGAAATATGACATACACATATATGAAAATACAAAGAAATTTCTATTCTAACACCTCCCTCAAACTCATGGTGGATCACACGAAGCTGAAGAAATTCATACCAGGACGAGTGCTCATAAGATACATTAAACTCCCAACAAGATAGCAACATCGAATAGGATACTCAAGAAGATCTCTATCAATGGCACAAAGCTAAATGGATAGCTCCATGGAAGTTTCAGCACTGTGAGTGTCAATCAGACTAGACCGATAAAAAAGATCATGGATATACTTCTACTAGGAAAGGTAGTAGCCCTTAGGCGTGGAAGAAACCTCAATCCCAAAGAAGTACATAAAAAAACCATGATTAGTCATCAGAAACTGCTCACTAAGATACTTTTTCATATAAATGATGAACGAGGAATCATTACCAGTGATGAGCATATAATCTACATACAGAAGGAGCGTCCTACCTCGAGATGAGACATGGACAAAAAAAAGTAGGATCATGGGAACTGACAATAAAACCGACAGTAATAATCACTGAGGTAAAACGTACAAATCAAGCATGAGGAGCCTATTTGAGGCCATAAAGAGCATGACGAAAATGACAGACATGCCCATCTCAAACAAAATACTTGAATGGTGGCTGCATGTAGACCTCCTCACACAAAACACCATTGAGAAAGACATTCTTAATATCCGGATGAGAGATAGACCACTAGCGAATAGAAGCAACCGCAACAAGAGTGTGAACAGTGGTCATATAGGCAACAGGGGCAAAAGTCTTATTGTAGTCATGACTGTACTCCTACTGAAAGCCACGAGCCACAAGATAGGCCTTGTAGTGCTCAATAGTACCATCAGACCGGGTCTTAATCTTGTACACCCATTTACACATGATAGGGCGAGGATGCATATATGTTGGTATAATATCCCAGGTTTCCATACATCAAAGAGCATCAAACTCCTTTTGTCATAGCGAGCTGCCACTCAGAATGCCTAGAGTAGTAAACCCCAAAGAAACAAGATGGTGGTACTATAGAAACAAGAGGCGGTGTTGTAGGAGGCAACACAAGAGGTGGGGGGGGGGGGTACATAAGGACCCAATAGAGACAGACTAGCGGAAGGTTGTGATAGTAGAGAAATGAATGAAGAATCATGATGAGGATTGAATAACTCCCTAAATACGTCTTTAATATTTAATTAAGGCCAAAGGACCCCCGTGGTCATAAACCTCAGAGGGTTGCTCTCAGAGTACTCTGGTCGGAGATACATGTTCATGTTGCCCAACCGGATGACCGCTCGGAGAGTATGTGAACTGGTACTTGGACCTAATTCTAATATATTCCTTCCATACGGTGCATAAAATACGTGCCTTATGCATTCCAAACAGCATGACGTTTCAGCCTTGAGTCTTTGACAACAAATGCCATGCAGTTGTTTCTCATGTTCGTCTTCCACTGACAACAACCAGTGATCAGGTGTCCTCTCTCTGGCAATAACTACCGGTGACCGTGGCGAGCAGCTCAACAGTTGAGCCCTAACAGACTCAAACTCTAGGCAAAGATAGCAAACAAAGTCATAAAAGCAAAAGCGGTCACGATCTGCCTTCTGCTTATGACACTCCTATCTGAGCGGAGAAGCTAGCTCATCTAGAGACTGGCTAGGACTCAGAATAAGTCATTGACAAAGGAGTCCTCCTGGTGAAGCGTCTTCAACTCATGCTAAAGTGAAAAGAACTGAACATCGCTGCTCTACTGGTAACAATGGCTCACAAATACTCTCAGATCTGGAAAGAGGAATGCAAACCAACAATGTTTGGCTAGATGGAGTCATCGACATGACCACCAGGATAGCTCGAACACGGGCCTCATCAGTATACCAATGCTCGAAAGCGCCTATGGTAAACTGAAAGGCCTCATCAGTAACAACAGCCTTTGCCTCCTTCTTGGTGGGCTCATGTTCTGCAGGAGGTGCAGAAGTAGGCTGCATGGGAGGAGGCTGAACCGATGATGGTTGACAAGGTCAAGCTCCGGTGATATGTCCCTAGAGGTGGAGACCATAGATCGTGATCTCTATGAGTGAAGACCATAACCTATAATTCATCCTATAGAGCTTTGTTCCCAAGAATAGGATCGCAGCTGATGAACAGAAGCCATTGGTAAGCAGCGCTGGACGACGCGGCGATCAAAACAACGAAATCTAACATGTGGCACTAGACAACGTGACAATTAGATCGACGTTTATTATTATTATTTTGATTATTTTTTGTGAAAGGAAACTCTAATAGAATGAAACTGATGTGTCCTCTTCACCAGTTACCAAAACGGGCTCGCCTCGAGCAGAGCACGCTGGATGCCGTCACTGAGCGCGGCTGCGATTGCGAAGGCGGTGCCTCCTCTCCAACACTAGCGATGATGATGGAGGCGGCGCACTCCCTCGTGGGAGAAGATGGCGGTGAGGAGCGCATCCAGCGTTGGGCGATAGCAACCGTCATCGGGCAGCAGTAACCGACGCCAGGCGATCGAGCTACAGGAGGCGGCCAGTGTCGGGCGACGATTAGAGCGATGGCCGGTGTGGGTAGAAGCGGACGACGATGGCTCCCAGGCACATGCGTAGGGCTTGGGTGGCGACCGACGTTAGCGGTGGTGGATCTGGGCAGCACAAGGTCGGTGATGGCTTGATCTGGGTGGAGCGGCGGTGGATCCAAGCGGTTGAGTGATGGCTTGGGCAAGGCAACGGCAGCCTGGGCAGCAATGACGGCAGTGATGGATGACAGGATGACAGCGAAAGGAGCTAGGTGATATCATGTTATGAATATTATGTGTATATTCATAAACCTAATGAGCAGTATATATAACAAGTACAAAAGGGATATTATAAAAGAATATACCATACACATATATAAAAATACAAAGGAATTTCTATTCTAACAATTATGATGGATTGTTGTTTTAAAGTGCACTTTTATCTAGCTCTTATGGTTTTCAGGTGGAGCTAGTCAGCGAGCGTGGATGATTCTCTCTCAAGCAAGCAATGGTACAGTGGAGTTGTTAACCAGTACACTAACACGGGGCGCATGTACAGTAATGCCGCATAATGTACCATAGCTAACCAGGATCGACAGGGACTTGCAACAAAGGGTATATCCGTATGCATCAGCTAACACAGCATGTACTGTGCACGTACTGTTCATGCATTGATCATTACGCCTTTGCTTTCAGGAACATTACTGTGACCATCATGCCAGATTTGGTAGCAGTAACAGCCGTACATACTGGCAATACAATGGTTGATTCTGCTAATGCTCAGGGTTTCATTTTGATCCTCACAGCAAGCTGTGCATTGGTATTAATTAAAAAGTGCTCTTACTAACAAACTATTCCCGTGCAGTAGCACAGATGGGAGACGAGGGTACTCCGGTACTGTACTGCCACTGAGTAAGAAAATCATGCAAATTAAACCGTACTGAATGCGAAACATATGCACCTTTTCTTTTTTCCATCTCTGTGTTTTTTTATATAATCTGATGTTTTTTTTAAAACAAAATATGATGCAGGTGTTTACAAAACGGTCTAGCAAACATCTACACAGAAGATGAACACCTACAAAGGTCAAAAACACAACATCAGGTGTATATAATTTGAAGGTAGTAGTTGGGAAATCACTATCAAGAAATGCTTTGAGCTCACAACTTTGGACCTATGTATTTGCAACAATGGAAGGTATTGGCCGGCCTTTCATTACGCAAAGCTACTCACTCTTTCCTAAGTTTACTATATCATTCTAATTTTTGAACTCGATCGGCATGGATGAAGATTAAATTAGCTCACAACCAGTGGTGTATGGTCTCATCGATCGTCCATGTATTTAGCTAGCTTCCTTGATTGATGGATGGTACTCCTGTTTATCCGGTGACAGGCTGACTGTTATCTCCTTGTCGGATCCATCTCAAATATGGCTCGAGTAGTTTGTTACGTTGCCTAATTGTTCATTCAAACAAAAACTCGACTACATTATCCATTGTTCCATACATGACATTTGCTGGTGAAATGAACCACCACGTCACAAGACGACTTACAACAAGGTACATAGCCTCATAGGCACCTTTGTTGTGCTAATGTACTGCTAGCCAGTG